>CM073769.1:32101774-32719255 GCA_037158775.1 Hetaerina titia
GGCGGCTGCCGGAGAGGGCTGCTGTGGGGGTGGGGGGGGCGGCTGCTGCTGCTGCGGCGGCGGCGGGGGTGGCGGGGAGGCATAGTGCGCGGTGGGGGGCGGGGGGGCGTGGTGCACGGGGGCGTGGTGTATGAGTGGGTGGGCGTGGTGGTTGGCGAGGTGGTTGATGTGGTGGTGGTGGTTGGCGAGGTGGTGATGGTTTAGATGGTGATTCAGGTGGTGGTGGTTGAGGTGAGCCGGGTGCACGGGTGCTCGGAACTTCATGTCTGCCGGCGACTGAAACCCGTTGTGCATGAGCGCGAGGCCGAAGGCGGAGAGCGCCCCGCTGCCGGCGTCGCCGCCCCCGGCGCCTCCGCCCCCGCCCCCTCCCTCACCGTAGTCCATCATCCTCATGCCACCGTCGGCACCTCCGCCGCCCTCTGGGCCCTGCGCGTTCTCCGGAAGACCCTCCTCACCGTACAGCTTCCGCGTAATCTCCTTGAACATGTCCTCATAGCAGTCCATGGCTGCCAGAGGTGGATGCTGAGGGTGGTGGTGCGGAGTCACTTCCATCTTCAGTCATGACCGGTCAGAGGGTCGCATCTCTCTGCCCAAGCCAGTCGTCGCACCGCTGGTCCACCACTCTCCGGATCCCCTCCACCCGTTGCCTCCCTCAACGCCTACCGAAGACGCCGAGCCGTCAACTCCCCTCCAAGAGCCCTGCTGGGATGAACCGGTAAAGATATCGCGTCACCCATGAACCGACACCTCGGTTAAGACGAGAGATAAATCCATCTGCGCTATTTTCTGCACTTGCAGATTCGGGATTAATCCTACTATCCCGAAAATTACGAGTACCTAGAATTTGACTGGCTGTCCCTCACACAAACGATATTACATTTCTTGAAATTAGCACATTAAACATATTAAATATAAATTATAAATGGTTCATGAGGGCAAACAGCAATGGGAATACTGGCTGCAAAGTGATAATCCCGCACATGCGCTGAGTCTCCTCCGGAAATTTAATGGAAATAAAAATGTACATATTTTCCAAAAAAATTAGGTTGTTTTCTTGCAAACTTCCAGCATATTAAAAGAAATGATTACTGCATGATCGAAGCCGCGATTAATTTCATGGGAACGGAAATAATCAATAACAAATGTTTCAAGGCGCTGAAATCCGGTATTAGCTGAAATCAATGTTAAATGCCCAAAGCAAAATAGGGGAAATCTATTACAAATATACTTCATAAGATTTATAACTTATTAATAGTACCATGAAATTATTACAGTTGGTGATTGTAAAATAAAATGGCGATACTCGATTTTATCACCTTAATTTTCTTAAATCATACTTATACAACCATTTAACCCATGAAAAATGTTTTTTATCCTAGGAACACTTTATCATTTTTGTTTCATAAAAACGCAATACGTCTAATGCTAAGAACCACAGAACTTCGAATTAACCGAAGAACTAGGCAGACAGTATCAGTAGTGGTGAACAAACTGTAGAAAGAGACAAAATACGAATCCGCGTCTAAGTTGTCGAACGACAGTTACAACGCCAGTAGATTTTGCGAAGTCTCTGACAGTAACACATGCTACTCTGACGTTGCCATTATGGTTTCTGCTGGAATACTCGTCGATAGAAGTTTGTTTTCCTCAGCCAACATTTTACGAGGAAGAAATAGTAATAACCTTAACTTCGCCTTTTCTCTTTTTTTTATCAAGAATTCTCAACCTCGCACATTTTCTGGGACTCACGAAAATAGGACAAAATGTCAAATTTTACCTATCCCAAATCTAACGTAAGGTATAGGGGCGTACGCAGGGTCGTCACTCAGGGATGGGCGGAGAGGAGGAAGGTTGTAGTCGAAAAGAATTGAAATGTGCATCTTTTTTCGATTTTTGGGTCCTTAGAAATTTTAAACAACTTATTGCATAGCATGTGGGAGGCGTCTCAGCCTCCCATCCTCCACATTTTGAACCATCACTGAGCACAGATAACGCTCTAAGAAGATAACAGACATCAAAACGTACGCCAACTATTACACCCGTTATATTTTGTTTACGGTTAACTTTGAAATTTTAATGTCCCGGGCAACTGATCCAGGATTAATTCTGCGTTCTCCCTCTCACATATCAGGTAATGAACACATTCTCTGCCATGGTGGTCATATAAAATCTCTCCCAGGATTACCTCCAATATACCTTGCAAGAAGCCTAGCTTTCATTCTATAATCGCGACTTTTTGACAAGATGCAGCGCAGAGGAATGCCCTTGTTAAGAGATATGACAAGTTCCAAGGTTCTCGAATGATATATTAGTACCGACCACTGGTACTGAAGTACGTACACTTCGGTAAAACCGCAACAAAATACCTATTTTTGACAATTAAAATGATAATATTGAAGTGTCGACAAACGAATATGAAGAAAATCTATGGCCATTAAATAATCGTTGCTCAATTGCATGATTATATATTCACAGGTACTAAAATATAATTTCTCTCCCTTAAATTGAAATATACATTCCAATAAGTTTATGTACAAATGAAAGTTTGAGATATTATTTTAATAAGTTTAAACTTCCCAAAATGCCTCAAATCAACATCATAAAAATTCGAATCGATACTTAAGGCCAATCATAAGGATTTTCAGATCTTGACACAAGTACCTACTTAAAACATCATTCAACTGTGGTCAAATCAAGTATAACCAATCTTTCCTTAATTATTTGATGACGTAGAATTATTTCATACGTATGACAAAACTTGCATAACCATTTGGTGGGATAGAGAACTTCATACAGGGTCCTTCAAGAACAAATTAATAGCCACAGAAAATATTCCTAATTAGAGAACTGCTGGAAACAATCGGAGCAAAAGTGACCTCGTTATCTTCATATAAATAAGCATTATGAATTTATCCATTGGAATTATAACGTGAATTGAGAGCTGTGGGCAAGCTCGCGTTAGAGCTGAACACCGAACCGAGCGGTAGGAATGACGCATTAACGAAACCCTGGGAGTGTCGAGCCTCTGTTTCCCTCTATCAAGGCCTTATTCCTGCACAGGAAGGGTATAAGGATTACCAATAACACCGGGAACAATCTATAAAATAAAGGTCCCGTATACTCCGAGGAACAATTAACAAGAATGGAAACATCAAATGCAACATCTGGTACTCGAGGAAATGAAATGGCAATTATAAATCTAACATTGAACAACTAACAAACCGCTTTCGACATTTCGGTGGAATGTTTGATTACTTTGGTAAGTTCTACAATTTACATGGCACTATCTTTGGGTGAAACAAAACGAATAAAAATGGCTGGCATTAACACATTAAATAACACACCAAAAAAGCGGACATTCGAGTGCAGCAATTGCAATCAAGTATCGATAGACTGAAAAGTAAAAATATTCTTAAATTCAACTATTTGCCGAAACTTGAACAAATAGCAAACAAAATTGTTAAGAAAATGTCTACGGGAAAGGGACAACGCCGAGAACGTACGTAGACGACAACGAAGGTCGAAGAGATCCTTACTAAATGCCTTAATAAGAGCCTAACTGGACGCCTGACTCAATGCATCCTTGTCCACAGAAAACTTGACCGAGTATTATGAAGGCAGAAATATTTTATCCATTAAAAAATGATATGACCTAAGTAAGAAATGGAATGAAATATCCTATAATAAACTTGGCAAACTTAAGTACAAAAGAAAAGTAGAAATAAACCACCCAAAGCATTAGCATGATAATATATAAAACAAAATGAAGTTAAACCAAAGTTATAAAAAAATCGAAGGATAATGTTACGGCAAATACAAAAAATGGAATTATTATTGATTTATGAACATCGTACACATATAGAGGGAATTTAATTTCAAAAAAAAAATAATGAAAATAATATATCGGAGAAAACATTGTCCACTCGGTATAGCATTATCAAAATATTAAATAGTTTTAATTTAGAGAGAATAAAATAAGTTTCTTTTTTTCGAGTGTGATGACGTCGCTCATGTTTCTAATAAAGATTAACGACATACTAAATTCACGGGGAAACTGGAGCCTATTGCTTACAGACACCGACCATAGTTCCACAGAAGGTAATATGCAGGACATGCGGGACACTTCCATATTGTTATTTTAAATTGCGCGATCTGAACAAAAGGACTCTTATTAAATATTTGAGGTAGTAAATGGTTAGTATGATAACATCTAAGCTCATGAAACTTAGAAAGAGGTATTCATATACGACTGTCGGCATAAATCACGCCCCATTAGGTAGATATCAACCAAATGATTTATCGGAATTTACTAAGTACCGTCATGATAGCAAACATTTATAAGCAACGTAATTTAATAAAGGAGTCAAAGAGCCCTGGAAATGCCTAATGTCCGTTTAAACGCAAACATTGAATGTAAAGTAAATTTTGCAGGCACGCGGTACACGGCTTGCCTCCCTGACAAAAGTTAGCCCCAGCAACACGACTCACCGTTGAGGGCAAATTTTAGAAGGGTGGAGAACACTTAAATCTACCCACGTTTCGAGGAAACCCTCAGCACTATATCGGATGATTAGAGCTTTTAGGAAAAAAACATGGTATCACTCCTGAAAACACATACACATTAATGTAGATTTTTGCCGCGGACAATGCGCGTAAAAAAAGCGAAAATCATAAAGAAAAAATAATCAAGCATTGTCGGTGAGAAAAGGTTTGATCGGTGAGAAAAGGTTTGATCCATTTACGGGACTATACGAAACAAAATTATGTGATGGAGCACCAACATCCTCGCCATACATTATGGTGGATGCACATCGGTATGATGTGACTGAGAAACACGAAGCTGTACCATTTCCTTTGATCGGTAAACTTTGATTAACAAGACTAAACCGACAGAAGTTTTAAATGATATCAGAGGACGATCCAATGCAGGAAAAAATATTTTACAGATACATAGAAATATTATAATAAACCAGAAAAAAGTAAGCACAAAAGATGTTCAGGAATAAATTTTGGCATGAGTTTCATAAATAATCAGATAACGACGTAAGGCAAAATAGATTCCAAAGCGATCACAGTACACACATATATGATTATATGATGCAAAACGTGTCGCAAAACGCAAAACGTGATGCAAAAAGTGACAACCAGCAAGAAGATAAGTAATAAGAAGTCAAGCTGAAGTAGGTGTGGGAGATCGATTTGAGAAAAGTCATTTATGACAATTATTAAATGTAGCATTCACGTACACAGTGGCAACGAGACGAAAAAAACAGTGATTTGGGAAGTCGGGCTGAGTGGCATAGGGAGCCACATGAAACGATATAGCATAGACAAGAGGCACGATAGTAATTGATTGATTACGCACACAATTGAAGTGGAGAAAGTAGGAGACAGTGGTGGTGAAAGGGGCCTAGGGAAAACTAAAAAGGGAGAGTAAAGGAAGGAGGAAGCGACGTGAAAGGGGTGGGAAGTCCGGCAGGGTGTCGATCGAGGAAGGTGGTCATGTTCGGGGAGGAGGATTGGGATGAAATGGGAGGGGGTGGGCGCGGAGGACGTGTAAAGAGGGAAGAGGAGGGAGAGGGGGTCTCGGATGAGGTTGAGGGCACAAGGAAGAAGTTCGCGGGGGTTGGCAGGCGGATGGGGGGAGGTTTGGATGAAGCCGAGGAATAGGAAGATGTAAGAGGAGGAGGAGGAGAGTGGGAGGGAGAGAGTCGAGGGTGGCCGATGAAAAGGGAAAGGAGAGGAGGTGAGCGAGGCAGGAATGATCGGGGGAGGGCTTACATCCGAGGAAAGAAGGGTATTGGGGAGGGACGGTGGCAAACGCTGGGGTGGAGGATGGGTGGGAGACCTAAAAGGGGAGGGATTGGGGGAGTAGGGGTTACGGGCAGACCCGTGTTCTCAATACCTCAACCAGATGGTGCTGCTCCGTCTCCCGTACCCCACCCCCCTCCATACCTCCCGTTTCTCACCCCCCTCCCTCTACCGTTACTCTCCGTGGAGAAATCTCCCACTTGAACCTCCCTCCTGCAACATCCCCTACCACAACTTCTCTCAAGAGTGTAAGGCACCCCCGCCCCACCAGAGTGGGCTCCGAGGAGGGATTTTGGGAGAAAGAAGGAAAGAGAAAGACGATAGAGGATGTGAGGGAACGAGAGGAAACGTGTGGGGGAATAGAGAGACAGAATAAGGCCAAGAGGCCTCCCAAACACCCCATTCGCCCTTCCACCCTCCCAGGAAAACCACCCCCACGACCCAACAACCCCCAACTCCAAGCTATTCCAACCTCCCCAAAGAGTCCACACTATTCCGTCTTCCCCAAGGAAAATTATCTTACCTGCGCGTATCCTGACATCGTGTGCGATCGCGAGCGACTTATAAAAACGTCCCGACTTCGACTTCCCCGCTACGAACCAAAAGTACAGGAAGGTTTTCGAAGCCGCGACTTCCGAGAGGGAGTGAACCAAACAACCAACGCTTCCAGGCACCTCCAAACGCCTCAAAGCTTCGGCACTGGAGACTCGAGCGAGTAAGAGGGAGAGTGTATAAGGGAGGGAGGCAGTGGCGGTGGGGGAGGCATGGGGTGGTGGGGGCGCAAGGGAGACGACGAGGGTCGATGGTGGGGGCATTATGTAGTAGGAAAGGCGGGAGTGGGGTGGGAGAAGGCGCGGGACAGGGGAATGGGATGAGGGAGAGAGGTAAAAGATGGGAGTGAGGAGGAGGGAGAGGGGAAAGACGCAGAAAGGATGGCGGTGGTGAGGGAAGTATGGGTGGGGGATGGCGTCGAAGGGAGTTAAGTCGGAGGGAGGGAGTGCGGACGGGAGGGAAAGGGGGGGAAGGGTGAAGAAGAGGCTCCGAAGAAGCGGGTTCGGGAAAGGGAGGGGGACTGGAGTTGGGGAGGGAGAAGGGATGGATCCAGCGAAAGGGCGGGAAGGGAGGTATGCGGTGGGATGAGGGGTTGGGAAAAGATGAGGAGAGGAACGGGGGAAAAGTAGGAGGAAGGTTCGAGAGAGCTAAGCGGAATGGAAGGAGTTCGGGAGGGAGGTGGCGTCTTTCTCCTAATGGTGGGTGGTTGGGCGGCTGCCAAGAAGGTTACCTTCTCCTCTTCTACGTCGCCCAACTCGCGCCTTCACTCCGACCAATCTTTCGCTTCCCGAGTTCTGATCTTTTTTTCGCGACAACACCACCGCGGGTCCTCCCGTTTTTCTCCAGGTCTGCCTCATATGCCTAGGAAACGGCGATTGACAACAACAACAAAGCGGGCGAAGGAGCCAGCCCCCAGGCACGCGGCGACGACGACGGGAAAGAGAGAACGTGGTGAGACTCCCTTCGGCGTGACCCAAACTCATCCACCCCTCTCATTCCTCCTACCCGCTCCCCGCATAACCCTCCGAAGGTTTGGCGGGGAAGAGAAAGAGGGGCGACAAAACGACGAAGCGGGAAAACCGCCCCGAGGGGGGCATTGGTTCGAGTCTCGAGGCAGTTCCCCTGGAGAGAGGAGAATCGAGGGAGAGGGAAAGCAGGGGGAGACGGGCGGGAAGGAGACGACGTTCCGACAAGAAGCACGTGCGCACCGCGGTCGGGACTTCGGTAAACGGAGCGACGTTGCGCGCCACATCACACACAATCTCTTTCTCTCTCTCACACACACACACTCGCAGCCAACATGCGTATGCGCTCACACGTATGGACATGACGGATACATACCCCTTTCTCCGATTTCCTTCGGTTCCTCTCAAAAGTGTCCTCCCGGCACACCCTCCGACTCCTCAATGCCTTCCTTCTCCCACTCTTCTTACCTCCCTCAAAACACACACCCTATTCCCTCCTCTTTCGCGTTTCTTCCTCCTACGAGAGAGGAGAGGAACTCGCTCGTAAGCCTTCCCTTCCCAACCACATTCCCTCCTCTACTCCTCCCAACCGCCCCATCGCACTCCAATTCCCCCCCTACACCCCCGCTTCCCCACGGCCCCCTCTCCGCCCCCCCCCCTCTTTCCCCTCTTCCACCAGTGTGCGACCGCCTTCCCCTTCCGCTCACAACCCTCCCCTCCGCCCGCCCATACACTCCCCCCCAGTGGTCCCTCCCGGCCCCACTCCTCTCCGCCATCCGCCGGTCCCTCTGCCCCCTTCCTCCTCTTATTCTTTTACCCCCCCACCTCTTCCCTTCGCCCCTCCTCCGCGCCCGGGCAGAAACGACTATGGCAAGCAGGGAGGTAGTTGGAATGGAGAGGGGGTGGGGGGCGACAGGGGGACAAGGAGGAGTGGAAGGGGGGGCCGTATGGAGGGGTGGGTGGTAGGGAGATGGTGTTGGGGGAGAGCGTCATGGATGGGTCTGTGTGTTTGGGGGAGGGAGGGCGATGGTGGCGGTGGTGGGAGTTGGCGGAGGGTGGGGAGGAGGGAGTTGGAACTATAAAGGGGCGGGGAAGAGCAGGGGGGAGAGGGTACGAAGGTAATGTTGGTGGGTGGGTTTGGGGAGGGAAGCGGGTAGCTTCGAAGGGGAGAAGAGGAGGGGGAGGTGGATAAAAGAGGGAGGAGGGGGTGCTTAAGTCGGAGGGGAGGGAAAGAGGAATTCGAGGGTGAAGGGGATGGAAAGGCCGGGTGGACGAGCGAAAGGGGGAGGGTAAACTACACTTCGCGTCTGGGGAGGGTGGAAGAGGGGGGGCGGCAGAAAGGGAGGGAAGAGGGGAGGAAAAGCGAGGGGAAGAGGGATGGAGGGAGAGGGGGCCATGGGAAGGTTTTAGTGAGGGGATGAAGTCTGGGGTGGTTCGGGAGGAAGGGTGAGCTGCAAGGAGGAATGGTGTGAGTTGAGGGGTGCGCGAAGGGGGCGGAAAGGGTGGAAGGGCTCTGGGGGTCGCGAGGGCGTTAGGAGTCGCTCGAAGAGGGAGCTGGGGTGGTGCGGGTGGAAGAGAAGCGCAAGGTCTCTACAATGAAGGATTTTATTTTATTTCAGCGCATCGAATAAGGATTGGGCCTCACCTCGGGAGGAAGGGTTGCGAGGGTAGAAGAGTGGAACAGGAATCGGGAGCATAGTCGAAAGGGAAAAAACAAATGGAATGGTGAAGTAGAATGTGAGAATCATTGCAAGTGAAGAAGAGACATAGAAGCTAGAGGAATAACGAATACTTGGGCGAGTGGGAGGAAAAGAGGCGAAGAAATTCAATTTGGGAAAAGATGACCACGACGGAATCTATTATCGCATTACTCTAGACTCGGATAAAGGGATCAAGGGAGAAAGGTATGGAGTTCGAAAGAAGGGGAAGGGGTTCGAGTTAGCAGCAGGGGCTAGAGAGAAGGGGCAAGGGATTCGAGAGAAGGGGAAGGTGTCCCGTAGCAGGTCGGCCGCGCTCCCTCCTCTACTCCCGCGTAACCCTGACATCCTCCCCGCCCGACCCTCCCTCACTTTCGATCACAGAAGACCGCAAAGGCGGCAAGGGAGACGCCGTTGTAGCGCAATATTGCTCACAAAACGAGAGAAACCGATCGCAATTAGCAAACCTGCTATGAATGGAAACCACATTCTCAATTATCCCACCACCTCACTTGAGAGTGGTGATGATTTTGGGGATAGAAATAAGCGAGCTGCAGTGGTCCGTGCTTTCGGAATAAGAAATAAAAGAGGAGAAAAGAAAATTCCTCCTTCCGCAAATTGGGTCACAATTCCCCGCTCTTCTATCGGCATCGAACACCTCTCAAAAGAGATGACTGTCCCCTAAACGGAAACCGTGGGTGAGGAACGCATGCGAAACCAAGAACGCTTCATTAACATATCCTAACACTGCCCATTAACCCGAAGGTTTGCCGGCCTACGGGTTTTCTGCCCTGCCATTATGGACTTGCTACTCCCCTACCTCCGTCGGCCGGGGGAGGGGGAAACGAGAATTGAGGCACCCTCAACATTCAAATTGGACGTTTAATAGCAGTAGGATTACATTTCCCTAAAATGATATTAATTCCCTAAAAGGGCCATTAAATCGATATATCCTCGCGCGTGAAAATCTTCAAATAAATCCTTTGGAAAAAATAAATAAAGAGCAAGTTGTACACAAGCTGTGAATGAATAAGTCCGGTCTCGACTCCGTCCCGAGAAATTTTACGCATTTTCAGTGCAGCGCGGGTGTAAGTTACATCGAGTGGAGGAATCAACAAACTTCCCACGAGTTCAAAGTGCCAGCGAGAGGAATGAACCAGAGGGAGAGGGAGTTTTGTATCATCAAAAGAGAGGGAGGCATGGGGTGGGCACGGTTAGAGAGAGGTGACAAGTATAACGAAGCATCGGGAGAGACAATGACCTAGGCCATGGTGGCCTCATAAGTGAAAACAGGAGAGATTCCTTCTCCTCCTCCACCTCTCACCATATCTCTCCCCACGGACCCTTACCCTCCGACCGACTCTTTTTACCCTGGAGGGAGTTAATCGACTTAGTTCCCTCCTTTCTCCTTCCCCCCGGCCAACACCCCTCTCAACTCCTCATCCGGCACAGGAATCGATAGTTATGGTGAGGGGAGAGAGGTGGGTGGGTGTATGCGAGTGGGAGGTAGGATTTCTACGCGGAGTAGAGAGGGAGGAGTCGTGGGGACGTGTGTGCGAGGAGTAGGGTGTCGCGTGGCACTGCTTGTATCGAACGGGTGAAGGGGGTGTGGGAGATGTTGGGGGATGGGCGGTGAGAATGGGTGGAAATATTAGAGAGCGCCACCCTCGCATTGGGTGGAAAAGAGAGGCAAGTCACCCACGAGAGGTGAGGACGGGTAACGTCTTGTTATAGCGATGAACGGAGTGCACGGCAAAGGCAAGGATGAGGCGAAAAGCGAATTACGCACTCTCACAAAGCATCTCTTGCTCTCACACTACACCTTCCCTCCCCAAATCCTCAGCGCTCACCAGGAATGATAACATCGATACCCAACCATCAATGTCCACGCATCGAAAATGAGGAATCTCACCACAAAAACTAGCATTTGACTCAAAACTCTCACACTACTTTTGCCAGACAACTAAAAAGTTGTTTAGGGTCCAGAATTTAACAGTTCCATAAAAGTAATTACATTCTAGTCATAAATTGTTGATCTCAACGTCACAGTATCAAATAACAAATAGGCAAATGTCTAATATCTTAGGGAACAATAACCAAGTCATTGGCTATATTTAATTCCAGTAGGTAAATACATGCAGTTTTTTCAATAAGTAGTTCACAAATTGGGGTATTCCAACTTTTAAAAGTACATACGAGTATTTCACTCCTTTTATTTGCGTGATATAACCACCAACGCACGCCTCCATGCAAGCTGGAGATATCCGGAAATTTGATGTTAACATGTGCACGAAATATTTATACAAAATTTAGATGATGAAATTTACCAACAATGTTCGTTCGGAAAGTATCAATGGTACAAAAGATGTTAATCAATTCAAGATTAGAATTTTGTTGCACACTAGACTAATCTGACAGAGTGAGAACATGGTATATTTTCGGACATTGGCCATTTGAAGTCTTCAATTTGTAACCAATATTTTTCCAAACGGCTAAATATTTTAAACTACTCACCCCTTCTTTTCATTTACCTGCCTACCTAATTTCCGCATTTTCCATGCTCATACCTTATGCCATTTTTGCGTCTTTTCATGTCTTTTAGCAAAAATTATGATATTATAGTATCACTTCATTATCCTCTCTAATGGGTCGCGGTAGTACAGGGGTAGAGTGTTGGACTACTGACCGGAAAGCCCGGGTTCGATTCTTGGGCAAACCTCTCTGGGAAGCTCAGCGCCACCCAGGCTGTGTGATTTTTCGGGCACCAGATCTTCCTGGGAAACCATAACCGGCACATGGAAAGGAAATGGTCCCCCCACCCTGACGTGTGAATTTGAAAAGTACACGCCGTCGGGCTTAGTACTGGGTGAACTCCACCATCACCTACCAAACCGACCTTTGGGTTGATTACTGTGATTTACTACGTACCTAACTAATTCTCGAGGTATTCTTGACATAAAGTTTTATACTGTATAATATAGCAGGATGAACGTGTTATTCCAGCGGGCAGAGCGCTGGGCTACTGACAGGAATGCCCGATTTCGATTCTCGGGGATGCCTCTGAGCAACCTCAGCTTCACCCAAGCACCGTGATTTTCGTGTACCAGATCTTCCTGGGAAATCACAGGCGGCACAACTGCCGAACAAAACTGCCCTGGCTCCTACCCTGATGCGTGAATTTCACACGCCGTTGGGCTTAGTACTAGGTGCGCTCTATTCTCACCTATCAAACCGACCTTCCAGCTGATAACTGTGGATTGGACGAGTGAAAGAATAATACTAGGTATTTTCAACAAGTTTGTGGAAACTACTAACATAATTTGAACATGGAACCTACATCGATAGTCCACGCGTCGCATTGCATTGGACTGCGCGTTGATGCATTGCATTATCTCACACAAAATGTGAAATTTTGAAAGCTACATCCCACATGATGTGCTCCACATAATCATTTTCAACGCCGTCGGCATTAATCTTGCGGTCAATAGAGAGCTGCGAATTCGTAGTGTCAATCTCTTATTAGAGATCTACCAACTCTGAAAATTTCAGACAAATTGGACACACAATTATGTATGAGCATTTATATTTTCATGCCTAAACCATCAATGCCTTTTCTTTGAAGTTAAGTTTTATAACACAATTCATTCAAATTATACTGCTACTTCATTTGATGACCCCGACTGCCTACGTACTATTTTCGTTGAATCAAATACAAAAGCACGCTTGGAACTTAAAAAAAGGAACGTCCAAGTTTACATAGACAAACCACGCAAGAAAGTAAATAAATCATGGGCACAGAAATTCTATGTACATATTTAAATTTACGTTTACAGATAACAACAGAGACAACTTTTGGTTGAGTATCCTTTTTAAAACGTTTTTACCACAAAGAGCGAAGATTTATAAGGTCACTAATAATAGTTATCAACCACTAGCTAACAATTATTTCATGATGAATCCCTCACCATCGATATTGAAAAAAGTTAATACCGAAATCCAGTCATTTATATATCGGCCATTTCCATTGGTCGATGGTCATTTTTACCTCCGATATCCCGCTGATATCTCACCTTTATCCCCACCGACAGAAATGATTTTTCGTGTCTCCAAAACCCCCGCGAGTATTAACTGAGGGAAAGGGCAGATAGGGGATAGTAGAATTGAAAGGGAGATTCGAGGAGTTGCAGCAGTGAAAGAAGGGAAGTGTGAGATGGGGGAGAGGATACGGGCCGCACAGAGGGGCGCAGTGCGAGCGACCCGTCAATTCCCTTTATAGGGAATATACCTCGCACCATCTACGTGCAGCCCCTTCTGGCGACCCCCGCTCCGGATTGCTCCCACCCCTACTCCCTATTGCTCAACCAACACGCTCCCTCTGCGGATTCGGCGAGGGTTAATTTAGCGGCAGAATGTGCGCGCCTGATTTCCGAAGGTCAAGGCAACATAAGGAGTGAAAGTGCCCCTGGTATCTCAAAAGCCTTTGACACTTCTGCCGGTGTTGAATTGAGACTCCGATTCCACGAGAGGAATACTAACCCAGAGACAAATATGCATTGAAATTCAATTATTCAACCTGTTTTTCCGTGCATGACGGATACATGTAAAGGGCGCCTTAGTTAAGAGGTCAACTTATGATAGTAATATAATATAGTCATTAGGTTATTGAGCAAGTATTGAGTCTTACTCTTTGCCTTCTACAAAGATAGTTCAGTTATCCATTCGTTTCCACTTTCAGGTTTCGTTCAGAAATAAACAAGTATTTCAAGCACTCTCACCAAGCCATGTTCAAATTTTTGTTTCAATTCATGGATGTTGTTTCCAAGTTCAATACCCAAGTTTTACTGTTAGCCTACCTGTGAGGAAATGAATGAGGGACTCCACTACGAAAGTAGGCTTTTGTAAATATATTAAAACTGACTGTCCATAACCTCCTCATTTGATCATGCTCTGATCCACCAACGAAAATAGGCCGTGATCAAAATCTCAAAATAATG
Organism: Hetaerina titia; assembly: GCA_037158775.1. Lineage (NCBI taxonomy): Eukaryota > Metazoa > Arthropoda > Insecta > Odonata > Calopterygidae > Hetaerina > Hetaerina titia. The sequence goes on from CM073769.1 coordinate 32,115,794, forward strand.
ACCAACAAGATTAAAACCAAGAATAATGGTGGTAACTACCCTGATTCACTACAGATAATAATTATTCAATGCATCAAAATGTTTGCTGATCGAGTGATTCGGGATCATGGAAGGGTTGGTAGAACCGGAAATAAACACTTAATTCTACACAGCTTTCTACGTACAGTGTGTGAAAAATAAATTATATAGTAGCCATTAGGTCATTGAGCTAGAAATCAAGTGTAAATCCTCATGTGTTAATTTTATTTCTGTCCCGTTCGAGATTCTGAAAAACTAAATTTCTAAAATACTTTTTTAAAAATTAAAAGAAATAAAATTTCCTCTAAAATCTTAGACGACTCTCAAACACATGTAAGTCTTTTACGTATGGCCATGGATATATTTTTTAGGGCGACTAAAACTTTTGTCCAATATTTACCACAAAATTACACAAACCTGATGCTCATTAATCGGTGACATATAAACTAATAACACACAAGGCGAAAAGTTTTTTTAGCAATTGTTTCACAAAAATTCTCTTGGAAAAACCTTGGTGGAGACGAAATCGATATAGACTAGAGAAAGTGGGAATCCTAGAAAGTAGCTAAGTATCTAGTAGATATAAATATAAGGAAGGATCGAATGAGGCCACAGAGAAGCGGGAGCGCACCCAGTGACACCCGGGACCTCAGACGGGAGAAAGTCGACAACTCACTGGGCAGCTGAGAAGGGGAGAAGTGAAAGAAGTAGGAGACGGGAAATGTGTGGGAGCAAAAAATGGTTGTCGCCAGTCAGCAGAGCAAGGATGCAAGAAAAGCATTTTGTGCATCTACTTTGCTCCAGCAAGAAAACAGCCACCCAGAAACGCTATGGCTAAGACGGTTGGTCGGCGGTTTCCACCAATCACTCTTTTTCCGCTACGACGCAAAAGAAAGCTAACTAACAAGCACATGTACCAAAGTAGTATTAAGGGCAGACTGGAATAAGGGACCCGATTATCGAAGCGACCTCCACAAAAACAACGGAAATTCATAAAAATGTGGCAAAGGATAATGGTACTTTTTTATAAATTCATAATCATCGTTACATCATTAAAATTAACAGATAACGAAGTCAAGGATTACAATGAAAAATATAAAAAAACATAAACATAGTAATTAACCCGAAGGTCGGTTTTATAGGTGATGGTAGAGTTCACCCAGTACTAAGCCCGACGGCGTGTGAAATTCACACATCAGGGTAGGGATATGTGTATAATATATAATGAAAAACAATGGGGCAGATTGCTTTTCTATCATTTTTATGCCGATAGCGTTCAAAAATATCTTCGAAGGCCAACAAATTAATTCATATTGGTTTTTAAGGTCAAAGCATCATGATAAATAAATAACAAATTCCAGGATTACAAATCCTGAAAATTAAATTCCATGGCACAGAAGACTTTCCCATTAATCTTATGCCGATAGCGTTCAAAAATATCACCGAAGGCCAACAAATAAATTCAAATCGTTGGATGACGAGCACGATTAGTCTTTCATTTTCTCAAATATGTATTTTTATACATTCTTGTTTTAGGAAAAAAGTGTTTCTGACACATTCTAAAGTCGCCGGTAGCTACCATGTGCTGCTCATTGTGCTGGCTGGACTACAAAGCTTAAATACTCGAAATACGAACTGTGTTCGATTCGTCCCTCGATTTTCTCCTAACAAAAACAGAACCAATCTGACATTCGTATATGTAATGGCATTCATACGAGTGATAAGGTCTTCCAAGAAGAGAAAAACAATTTAAGATAGCAAAGGCTTTAAGAAATGAGGAAAATAATATCCTAAATAGCATTTCCAGATAACTACTATTAGCTCCATTCTCTTTATCAATATGTCACTTGGTTATGTCGATCAATCAACCACTAAGTTAACGACTTGTTAGGACGAGTTTGTGACAGCTACTGCAGCTTTCAATATGATAAGCTACTCGATGGCAAGATCAATGATAAAAACGATCAACATTTTTTGGCAAAAATACTTATCAAACCAGAAATTGAGGGCGAAATGCATAATTTTAATCCCTTTAACGACTTTAATACTAAGTCAATCATTAAATTGCATTCCTATATTTAAACTCGAAGATAAACCAATAACACTCATACTTACATGTATCAAAATTCTAGATAAACTGAAATTAAAACGATAAGGTTCATCCCTCTCTGGTAGCCAAACTTGACAGCTACAGGCCCGGTCCTTAACTACAGGAAGAATCACAATCAGAACCGTTTCATCATAGAGCCACGCAACCACAATTCTAATTGTATCGTGTGAGTCACGTTATGAAAATCATTGTTTCCTGGTGGATCATCACTGAGATAGATACCCGGAGGTATAATTTTCCACTTTCGAAAGTCAATAGCGCTCATATATCAGAGATAAAAGATAGAATTAAGAGCGTAGCCAGAAATTATAGAGGAGTCAATGCACATATCTGTAGGTTGCCTGATCGTAAGGGGTCAATGTCGCACACACAATAAATAAAGACAAAATTAAATTCATGCGTGAGTATGTGTGTCTCCGCAAGACACTTTGCAACCACTAGGGATTGGACCTGAAACTTCAGATACTTCAACGCTTATTTCCAAACACTTGGTGAATATTTACACGAAGTGTGCTAATAATTAGAATATAAACATAAAAAAGAAAAACTTCATATCCAAAGTTTTATATAACTGGGCATCACATTGGTAGATAAAAGCTTTAACCTTTTCTGGTTCACTCAGAACAAACTGGCAAACATTCATAAATTTAATTTGAAGAGATTAAAGGAGACCGATCCCGTTTGACTTTCGAGACATTCCCAGCTAAAGATGACTTGACCATTGACGATATAGTTTTCCGATTTGCATGTAAATGCAAATCAGTACAAAATAACACCAGCCTACACATATCTACTCATCCCAACAATTAGTTCGTAAAAGAAGTGGCGTTCACATTTTTTTGTGTTATGAACATTTGTTTTTAATTGCATCATGTTTAATTTTTCAGCTTAGTCGATTTTAGTATTAATTTCTTTCTCTTGATCAACAATGGCAAACGTCAGAACACTGAACTGAAAGAAAAAATTGTAACATATAAAAATCAGGAAAGGAATTCCATCCGCAAGAAGGACACATTTACGACTCCTCTCGCGCGATTTTGGTTTGTTAAATAAATATATTAAAATGATTACAACTCAAAAAAAGCTTCATTGTTAATAATTATTACAACTCAATATATCGCTTCATTGTAAATAATGCAATTAGCCGTGAATGATCTTGAAACCGGTCACACAATGAATATTACAAAGAAAACCATTATACGCAAATGACTCATTCCTACATGCTCTGATATTCCCCTCTTCCTTAGCTTCGGTATCTTTTTGAAAACAGAAAAAATGCAGAGTAAATATCAACGAAGAATAATCGGAGAGGTTTTTCGCGTTAAACTGCTAATGAAATAAGTAAATTTCAACATGCCGATAATCGCATGCTTGTAGTTTAACTTGCTATTTTATATCTTGCAAAACGACGATTATTTATACTTGCTATACATCCTTTGCACAAATGACGTAGCGACTATGTCTGCCGTGGAAATAAGTCACTATTCGCAGGTCTCGAATTCGAATCCCACTTCGGTCAAGCAGATACGCCTTGCTACCTTAATACGCCAGATTAATAACGCTCTAATGTATTTAGTTTAGGTATTAATGCGAATTGGGTGGGGTAAAAATAATTACATAAAATAAGATATGAAAAATTAGAATATTCATCATTCTATCTATGCCCTTGATTTTTAAATACTTTATCCACAGTAACATTATCTACCCTATACAGACTAAACTATACAAGGTTTTATAGGATATATACACGAAGCATACAATTTGTCAAATAACATAATCTCAGTCAATAAAACCATTTATTTCCCTACAATTTTCATCTTTCCCTCACTAAAAAACGTTTTCGCCAGAGGCGCGATTAGAAAATGTTTTCTGCAACCGCTAAGTGCATGAGGTGTCAAATACTGCCGAATTAGAAAGAGTGACGTTTCGAATCGAAATATCCCCTCTTAGGGCGGAATAGTGCTTTCCGAGAAAGCTCCTAGTTCGAGGACCTTCGTACAAATTCTCTACGGGCAAACTCGCTCTCGTCGAGTGAAAGGGAGAGTAGTAGTAGTAGTAGTAGCGGGAGAGGCAGCAGTAGTGGTGGTGATAGAGCCCACGGGAGAGGAATAGTAACGCGGATAGAGAGACAGAGCGAACACACACACCCACGTAGTGGCTCCATCCCTGCGTTTCCCTCTCCCGTAGCCCGTGTGCCAACACAACATCCCCGCCCGGCCGCAGCCGCCCCCCGCCTACCCTCCCCCAGGCGCATCTCTCGCCGCCGCGAATCCTCTACGGATTCTCCTCTCCCCACTCCCCTGTACCTCCTTCCCAAACTCTCCACGCCCAACCCTCCCGCCCCCACCCCCCCCGCCGGGCCCGCACGCCTCGCGTCTCCGACGCTGCTGCACCCAAGCCACCACGGGCCATAAGGGACGTTCCCCACCTCCGGCCGCCGCCCACTCTAACCCTCACACCGCCCCTTTACCCCGTCCCCTGCCATCCGGGAAAGCGAAGATCATCCCCGCGAGAGCGTTTTCTTCGCATCCTCCCTCCCTTGGCCGATGCAGAATATTTGGCATGTATAAATACATGGCCAACGATCTCCCTCCTCCGGAATCGGCTTCCTAGCCTCACTCCACCCCGTCCTAAGCAGGGACCCTACTCTTTTACCAACCCCCCCGGAAAAGATACACCCACCCGGGACGCGCCACCCCCCCCCCTCGAAAGTCAGTTACCCCTTTCGTCTCCAAAAGCGTGTATACTACACTTACCCACGCATTCAACCCTTCCTTCCCTCTCCTCCTGCACTGCGCCGCTTCCGCCCACCCACTCCCAAAACTGGCCGCCGCATCGAGGGAGGAGCTACCCTCCACCCCTCGCGTGGGGGAATAGGCGCGTGGTGGAGGGGAAAGGGGAGGTGCCGCGGAGGAGGGAAGGAGAGGAAAGGGGGACTCGTTTCCTCCCCTTCCCAACCGGAGCTCATAGGCGTTGGGGCCCCCAGGGATCCGCTCCGTGGACGACTGATTCCCGCCCCCGCTCTGCCAAACCTCCCTCGTCTTCAGAAAGCGTCCCCAGGGTTCGACCCGCCGTCCTCTCGGGTCGCGAGAGGCAATAAACGCGATTCGCAGCGCTAAGGAATCTTCTCCTTCGCATTTTTTCCTGGCGATGATCCGCCTTCCTCCGGGCGTGGGAGGGGAAACACTGAAAGGGCCGTCCCGAGAAAAGTCTCGCATCGAGGAGATCCTTCGACATCCCGGCCCGATACACCAGCCGGCCGCTCGTCCTGCTCACACCCTCCTACACCCCCTCCCAAACTCCCTCCCTGCTCCCCCAAACTCCCTCCCTGCGAAAATACACACTCCGTTTACTTTCTCCCCTCTCCCGCGAACCACCCATCCCTCCTCCCCATGCAGGATCTTGCGCTCGCCCCTCACTCCACCCACACCGCACCTCTCCATCGACCCCCCATCCACCTCCCACCCCCTCCCCTGCCCCTTTTTATGGTCGTCCCCTCCCACACTCCTCGTACCCCACGTCGCCAGTGGCGCCAGATCCGAGGTATTGATTCTACGGAGGCCGGGGTGAGAGGCCCCACCCTGCAGCGACCCAACCCCCTTCCTTCCACTGCCGCACTTCTTCCACCCCCACTCTCCCTCCCCAACTCTCTCTTCCGACTCCACATACACCACCACCCCCCCTGCCCCCACACACCCTTCCACCCGCTCCCTCCCCCTTTCGTCCGACCCCCTTCACTCTCACCCGCGATCGATACTAGCCACCCTCACCCCCTCCTCCTCCTCCCCCAACCCTCCCCCACCCACAAACCCACCTTCCACCCCCTCTGCCGCCCCACCACACTACCCCGCCTCCACCTACCAAACTCACCCACCAGCGGCGAGCACTCTCACCTTCTTCGACTGCACCTCTCCTGACTCCCTTTCACTCCCTTCCTAGATAATGCGTGGCGGTTTTAACGAGAGAGTCAGAAAAGCGGGATGGGGTGATTTATTTTCAGGAGCGCAACGAGAGTGTAACGCGGATAATCTCGGAAAACTGTCGCGCTCCTCGAAAATTGAGTTCCGTCCCGTCGCGCTCGTCGACCAGCAATACTTTCCAGAAATGGTTGCTATCGAGCCGCGGGACACCATACGGTGTGGAATATAATACTTTCACTGACGCAGGGCATGCAAATGAAGAATTCTATGTGTAGGATTATTTTTCCTCCATATCTCAATTCAGCTTTGCCAAAATGTCCATCGAAATTTCAGAGCAAATATCGAATTGAACTGCGGGTGGGTTTTTGTAATTTCATGGTAGGTCCCATATCTAGCCTCGTATCATTCCAATTGACCCCACGTTAACGATTCATCAAAGATTTCAGACTCATAAATCCAAAAGCTAACTGATTAACGCTAATTTTCTAAAGTGATATTTTCGATAAAAACGAAGGGGTCCACCGAAATGTTTTTTCGCTCGAAAATTAGACCAATCCGATTAACAGAAAGAACACTGCATCGTAGAAAAAAGTAGCCTTGTACGTTTTGCAACCGAATTTTAAAAATCCGCGTGTAAACAAATAACCTTTGGGTCACACCTGAAAATATTCTGTCTTCCTCCGTCAAGACCGCCTCGTCTACAAACTCTTGACCAACGACAAAAAATATAAAGAAAAGAAAAATACCACAGCGAGGATTCGTATTTACGACCTTTCCCACTGTTCAGCACCGGGACGGGACACATCCCTCCGGGGCGGATCAACGGGGTGCGGGCGGAGGAAGGAAATGGGGGAAAGGCAAGCACGCTGGGGGAGAGACGAGTCGGAGCATCCAAATGATGGAAAGGAGCGGGCACACACACCTCCCTGAAAATATATGCGCCCTCTTCCCACCGAGCTTCCGTCACGTCCGCAAGAGGGGGGAAGGGCACGTTGCATCTTCCTCAACCATTCCTCTCCCCCTCCCATGTCTCTCCTAAAGACATGCTGCGATCCGAGAATGCATATCGGAAGGCCCTTTGTATTCCTACCTAACCCCTTTTATCCTTCTCTCTTCTCCCACGCCACTCTCCTTCGATCGCTAGTCCCCTCCATCCCCCTGGAAAGTCCACGGGTGGGGAGTGAAGAAGGGAGGAGGGTAGGAGGACCCCAGCTCCTCGCCGTTCGACGCTTCCCCGCATCGACTTTCCCCCTTTCCGTACACACACGGACAACAAAAAAATCCACGACCGCTCCCCTGCGTCGCCGTGTTTTTACTCCTCTTACGACTAATGTCTCCTCTCCTTCCACATCCTCCCATACCACTACTCCTGAAAACTTTCTTTTTTACGTACCCCCAAGGATTCGATTCAGGGAGGGTGGGCTGGAGATGGGGTTAAATAGTTTGGGGAAGAATATCCCGTCGAGCAAGGAAACGGATGCGGAGGAGTGCATTAAATGTTTTCGCTTCCGGGCCGGATTCCAGAAGAGTTCTTTTACTCGTACCAAGTCAGTCGCCGTGCTAAACTGAGTGGGGAGGATCACAGGAAGACTGAGACTGGAAATGCGGCTGGACTGGGGCATTCCAAAAACTTCTCTTGTCGGCCGACAAAGGATTCTAAAAAGACAGTCACAAGGAAGACCGTGTTTTATTTTGAAGTCGGTAATAGGTTGTGTCATAACACTCGGATGTTCCTGGGCAATTGAAGGCTTAAGATGTGTTGAGATAATGGCGATAGCAATAGCAGAATAGAAAAGCAATAGAAGCCTCCAGGCTTTTGCATTGCATTCCGTGTACGTAGATTGTGGGATGGGCTGCACTGTAGGAAGGTCAAGTTTAGTTATTTGTTTGCAGTGAGTTTGAGTTGTCTTCGAAGCAGAAACTTGGACCTTGGAGGCAATCACGCACGCGCCTAAAAGAACTCCATAAATAAATAGCGTTAACAGGAGGCTAAACGAATTTCGGACAAAAATGTTGAACCCAAGATGGTAACGAGCCAAAGTTTGTGTGGATGTATTTACTTATTTTTCTCCTGCTTCTACCCACACACCGCGATCCAAATCCGAACATGAAGATACTCATACCAGAGAAGACTAGTAGGAATTAAAAACCTATACAAATTATGGAATAATCAGATACTTGGATGAATATCAATGAATAACTCGATAGAACTATTCCATATATTTTTGTCTTCCGGATATCTCTAGAATAACACCCAGTTTGCAAATGGCAATTAAAATGGGAAAGTATAGAAATTTGAATGGGTAAGAATGAGAAGAAAGTGCGAACAAACTAATGAGAGAGTCGATTTCTTGGGTTTTTCCTCTTGTGTTCAGCCAGCACCCAACATTCCCCGTTTTTTACCGACGAAAGATCTTCCGGCATTTTTGCTTACTGATGGATTATTGCAAACAAACATTCTTATATTTTACTGTACTTCCTTTCCTTTTTGTGGCATTAGGGCACACATTTAAAAAAAATGTCTTTGAAATGAGTTTATTAGAAGTAACACAGTAGTAACAATAGTCATTAGACGAGGCGATGGACAGCTAAGAACATTAGCGCCATAGAAATATGTGGTTGATATAGGATATTCAGGGAATGGAGACCCTTCAAGAACGGCGCCAAGGGGCCCATAAATTAAAGTCCCATAAGACAGACAACGTAATTCACTTGAAGCAAAGGCATGAAAAATCTTGCCACCTCCGGGAATCAAACACGGGGTCCTGGGGAAGGAAGCCAGTAAAGTAGCCACCGCAAAATCCCGATCCCCTCTTAACAATACGAGTATATTAACACCCACTTGCTTAGCCAGACGTCTTTTGCTGTCCGCATTAAAAGAATTACAGAGAAGTATGTTGGGTGACACATTTAAATCGAATAAACCATAGTTGATCCTCCTTAAATAGTTCCGTGGAAGTTTTGGAAAAAGTTCTGGGTAAGGAACTATGATATGATAGTATGATATTGTGCTTGGTGGCACGGTATATCTACTTCGCCGACGATTGATAAAAAAATTGGATATTAATTATCCTCCTGAAAACAGACATTTCGTCATGTCATCTATGGAGAACGATATTGTTACAGGCACGCATTCCGAAATATTTTCATTCATCTTGAAATCTAAATAATAACACGATTGAAGACATCATTTGACTTAATTTCATTCTTTTTAAGACAATAGGAGGGTGAAATATACGAGTTACTAATGAAACGAAATGATGAAATGTAACACTAATGACAAAAAAATATTTTCACGGTGCTTTCATAAAGGTAAATTAATAAACCCCAAGTGTTAATGGTTTCGGGATTTAATGAATATTGATTTTTACAGCAATTTGTATAGTTTAGAACTGAATCCAGGTGATTAGTGTAACCTGTGTAAAAATTGAGTAGCTTCAGGCTTGATGTGGTGGAAGTGGAACATAATGAATATGATTGTAACACTTTTTCACTAGATAAAATTATTTTTTTGAAATAAATGTTATCAAATGGAAGTGTTAAGATCAGTTATTCGTAATATATGTACATTCAACTTTCTTCATTGTAATTTCGATTTCTTGCAGCCATTTAGTGAAAAGGTCATAGTATTTCTCGCCATTTTTGTATAAATTGTGAATTAACAGCAGGCAAAATAAAAAGTTTAAACTATTTAAGAAAATAATTTTTATTTATTGTGGAACATTTTGAATGTCGATCGTCATAATAATATTAACTAGCCTCCATTAATTACAACAGACAAAATTAAAGGTTTACACTGAGTATACGAACAATGCCCAGACATCTGTGTACGTGCAATTGCGGGATTTCTGTAAGTGTACCAATGCGACCGTATCGGTGGCATGTTTCAAGACTTTTCGCAGGATGACCCAATTAATAAAAATGTGATTGTCAAATTCTGGAACACTCAAACAGAGACCACTTGCAATGACAGGTGGAATCACTAGTTCGCATGTGTAATGAATTGGATTGTAATTCGATGATTACGTGGGTAATTAACCAAATCTGACTCTCTCTCCCACTACTAATTTTACTGGAGTGGCGAGGAAACAATAGCAGGCACTGTCAGGCAAATAGGTTCATTTAAAACAAAGATGGCATTTTAACGCCATGCATAAAAATGAAATTACCTACAAGCCATCAACGGTTGAAGATTCCTGAATGGCAAATATTGACTGAAGTATCATGTAAAAAAAAACAATCGTAAATATGATTAATTTAATTTAACTACAAAGAATGAATTAATTCAAGGAAAACTATGTACACGGGCTGTAATTTTCATATGATCACATTATTCTCAGGACAGTCAGAAAAGGTAGGAATTTCCATACATTTACAGGTAAGCCCTTAATAACAGTATTACAACAAAATAAATACATATAATTTATGACATTATAAATGCAGACATATGCATATATTGTATGTTACAATGAAAAACCGGCTACAAAAAGAATAATAACCAAATATGGCTCAGCAAAAATCACTTGCTACTTTCAGCAAATTGATTAATTTATTTCTGTAAATCGCTCTCATTCCTTTTTCTAAGTTGCAACGTTGGTATGCTTACACGATTTACTTGGCATAGGTAAAAAATGGCTAAATTGCTTTTGTATACATGAAGATTGAATATCGTGGGCGCAGATGTCTACAAATAAAAATGAACGAGCCGGTTTTCTAGAAAACAGTTCATCCAACTAAATTATGGCCTAATTAGAAAAAGCTATTTCAAAGATGTTTCTTGCAAACGTTCTGAGTCTAATGAATTTACACTTCCTGGAAGTGCTCATGATTGAAATAGCACATTAAAAATAACTATAAAAGAATACATTTGACATTCTACAACTCTAAATCCTTCAAACCAACGGATTTCAAGCGCTGTCGATGCTAATGCTGAAATAAAATCTCTCCAATCCTCGAAAGCAAAGGATCTTACGCGAGGAGAATTAATGGGAACTGCAATAAGAAGTACAAAGGCACCATATGCCAAGAGGTGACATGAAAAGCCGGAGATAATTTCATAAAAATCTGTTAGAAAAATCAATAAGGTCTCTCGATATTTCACCACCAGTCTCAATTTTTGGCGCGGGATATCAGATCCGGTGAATTAACAAAGCAGAGAGGATGACTTGAAAACATCACAATTCCACGCTTGACGATAACGAAGAATGCAATTTCCCCACTTTCAGCGCCGAACCGGCAAGTCCGAATGACCACGGAAGGAAAGGTGGGGAGGGAAGAATGAGGACATTTATAGACCATTGCCACTCCATTATTTCAACGCACTCCTTCCCTGGGTTAGACACCTAACGGGCGCAATCTCCAGGGATGAATGTGTCATTGCATATCACTCATGATTCTCGCGGGAGATGGACGAACGAGAGTGTGCAGGGGACTCGAGGGGTACGCGGAGGAAGGACTCAATTTGGGTTCGTACATACATCGGGGAGTTTGTTTGTATGAAAGCAGGAGGAGGCCGAAGATGGGCGGGAGGGTTGGGCGGGAGAATTGGCGGTCTCGGCAGGGGAGATGGGAAGAGGGAGCAAGTGGTAAAGGTGGGGCGGAAAATCGAGGGGGGGTCGATTTTGGGATGGCGGGGAGGTAAGGTAAGGTCGCGCAGGGAAAGCACAACGACAAGAATGAAAGTAAACAATGGAGCAACAGCCCAGAAAGAATATACTCGGATAGAGGGGGTGAGAGAAAATCATCCGGAAGCCATCTTCGTCCTCGTCGCACCATATCCTCGGGCCTCCTCCGCAGGGACGGGAGGGTGTTTCGGCCGAAATAATAATCGAAAAAAAAAGAAAGCAAAAAGGTGCGACACAAGAGGTGAGAAAAATGGGGTCGAAAAGAGCCGGAGAAGCTTCGCCCCGGAGGTATCACGAAAGTGGTTTGTTATCCCTAAATAAACTCGCAGCCGAAATAGGATTAAGCCTCGAAAACTGCCTCCTCCTCTTTTATTTATCGCGGATCGGAAAACCAAAATTTCCCTGAAAATTGTCTAGTCATTTTTCTTTGATATTCGCAGTAAGTTAAAACCTCTCCAATGACCGTCAAAATAATATAGGAAAATAATTTCAATCCTCGGGGGTCCAATCCTTTCAAAGTTCGGGGAATCACACGGAAATAAATGAGATATAACGCTGAACTTACTATAGTGTATGAACGTGACTATTTTCAGCTTCAAATTGCCAATAATGCATCCATGAAACATTCGCCACACACGATGGACAGACAGTTTGATATAAATGTTCACGTTCCGCCATTGAAACATAACTTTTCTTCGCGCACACAATATCCCACAAGCTGCCCAAAGGACGAGTGACGGGGGTGTGAGGGAAACCGCATACGAGCAAAATGCATATGAGTTCAAACATGCATATCAATATATATGTGTTCATATATACAAACACGTACACGTGCAGGCATACGTGTCTGAATACATCATGTAATAATTGGTGCGTTTTGGCTAAATCGTTAAATTTCGGTCTAAGTAAAAATATGCGGAAACTTGAGTTCAATTTTGTTAAAATATGGGTATCGTGTTAGGGAAGAACAAGTAATCGAAACTGTTGGTGACCGTGTCTACCTCTCTTACTTCATGAGGGTGTCCAATCTACCAATATAATTTGGAGTTATAACAATAACACCGTTAGGAGAAATTCAAAGGCAGGAAAGATGAATGCAGACCGCTTTCATTGGAATGGGATGTTAAACTATGTGATCGCGGGGAAAACGTTGAGAAAACGATTAAGGAGAAGTAATAGGATAGGCATGTTCGACGGAATGAAGAGAGGAAGGAGATATACGGAATTGAAGAGAAATATAGGACAGTGTCCGATGCCAGATAGTGTATTTTGTTAGGGGAGGCAAGTAAATGCATTTTTGTCCAATTGCATAGGTTGTGTTCATCCAATACCTTCATGAATCAAGGGACCCCACACCTAATTTCTCCAACATAAATGTCTCGTTTACCCTCTCCTCTCTCTTGTAATGTTTTGTAAATATAACGTATTTTCTGAACCTTTTCTAATTCCTTAATTAATGCTTTCTTCCATGGATCCATGAGGTGTATTCCAAATGTGGCCCGACTAAATAGGAGTGACACCTCCATCTTACTTTTTCATTACAATGCCCTAAATCTCGTCAAATTAAACCTGGTTTCCCCGTATATTCTTCTGACATGTGTATCCCATGAAAATTTCGTTTGCCAGTGACACATCCAAATACTTTGCCTGTTCTAAGATGCTTCATTCCGTACTATGCATGTTAGAATTCGCCTTGTTTTTCTTGTATTTTACGCCAAAGCTTCAGCCCTACAGATTTTGCTGAAATTTAATCTTATCCTCAAACCATTCCGAAACATAGTCTCAAAAAGGATAAATTAGTGACCACAATCTAAATAGGATATAAAGCCGGAAAGTACCCAAAACGACTTTAAACGACCTGACATAAATTCTAATTGTTCGACCGGATGCGACTACTTAGTTTGGTCGCTGCTGAACACAGATAATCTTATTCCACAATGGTAGTGACAGTGGGATAGAGGTCTCAATCCATTCTCGAGCCACGAGTAGGAGTGAGGCGAGGGAGGGGATAAGTGTGGCCACACCGCAATGCGCGTGCTGCTGCGGAGTCACTCACTTTCTTCTCTCTTGCGTCGCGAGATCTCCTTCGCCGCCTCCTTAAACATTCGAAGCCCCCTCCTTCGGATCACTCCCTTCGGCTCGCCCCATTCCCCTCCTTCGTCGCCTAAATACCGCTCCTCCAGACGCGAATGGACACGATGATTGTCTCAAGTGTGAGTGAAAAAGATGCAAGCATCACGCCGCAGAAATCTACAAATGTGAATGTGATGGTGGCCAAACATGAAAGTTAAAAGATCCACGAAAATGAAAAGTCGTGATAGGACGAAAGAACTTTCCTCCGAAACTAGTGGAATATGAGAAAATAACAGTTCCGCTCGAGGAAATTTCAACGACCTTCAAATTTTCCAACCTGTTATGGCCAGCGAGGAAACGAATTCCCGATCGCGTGCCGGAAAACATAAACGCTTGGCGAGCTCTTCTTTTTCCAAAAATACTTTTCATCGCTATGCCAGGACCAATTATAGTAATTTCCCATCAAGCCACAATATCGGTTTCTTAGCTTACCAATTGTTATTCGCAATTGATTTCAGTTGCGTTGTTCCACCGGAAAATTCTGTTACTGAATCAGGTTTCACAGGACATGTATCACTGATTTTCGACCTGAGTCAACGGGCTGGCGTTTTAAAATGCAACATTTGCACTGAAGTTTTAAAATGAAACAATTGAATTGATAAGTTGTTTCGTCCCAGTTCCATTTACCAATTTTCCACTCATCTCACGTACTTCTGCGCCTCCTGCATCCGCGACATTCCAAACGAAGTTCTCTACTAGCTAGAATAAGAATGTATGCCCAAAGATCGATTCAGATCCATTGCAAACAAGCTCTACAATAGTTCGAGCTAGATAGTAACTTCGGGCATCAATTATTCCCGATTGGGCTCAAACCAGGGTGATATGCAGGGGGCTATTATCGGCTACGAGTATTTTTCACGATGTGAAACCTTCAAGAGCCATTAATGTGACAGAGAGCAGTGTGCATCCCTCTACCTTTCGCGAACAACACCCCACATATACCCGACCCGAACTCTTCCAAACAGTAATCACTAACATGGGGAAGAAATGACCTTGTAGTCGAAACATCCACAAAACTAAATGCCAATATGGCGATGATTATTAAAACAGATCTTGTCCATTGTAAACATGGGTACGGACACGCCAAAAAATCCCTAATCACTCGCAGCTCCTGGTAAAACAATAGGTATAGTTTAGAATGATGCAATGCATTTCCACGAGGATTCGCTGACACTCGCCGCCGTGGTTTAGAGAGAGAGACACACACACACAAGTCGAAACTAGGTTTCCTTTATCTGTAGAATGGATGACTTCGTGATAATATACTCCTCCGTCGCTTTTTCCCAAAATGATGGGTAACCCAAGAAAATATCTCCAATATAACTCTAGAGAATTCGATTCTTCAGGACAAGTTATTCTCTTATAATTTATTCCAGTCATTATATAATGAGACGGCTAATTGGAAAAAAAACACAGTAAACTGAGAAGCACAATGGTGACAAAGATAACTGAACAAAAACGCACTAAACGAGATATAAACATCCCGAATGTCAAGGTCTTTCTTATTGTCCTTGTTACTATCAGCTCCTCTCCCATACGTTTGAGGTCAGATACATACACTTCGGTGTCGTACTACTTTAATGCTGCATGTCTTGTGTTGAATCACCACACAACCTAGTGGTGCCTTGCAGGGTACCATGTTCAAGTATAAGTCTTGTCATAAATAATGATAATATCCAACACTTCGTCGACAAAACTACTAAAAACGAACATGCATACGAGTTTGCTTATTTAACGGGCAGGTCTGTGCATCACTAAATAGATATATGCGTCCTTTAACCCTTTGATGGTTGAATAGCACGGAGAAATGATTATTTCATTTACGTCTCATCTTATACCATTACTGCCACGAGGCGGGCGTGTGGCTGGGGGTGTTAGGGCACCCAGCCATTGTTATGTAATCGCGGGTTAAGGTGATGTGATCGTCTTTCTTTCGCTCCAAAGTATTTTTAAGCTCACATGTATCTGTCCATCTCAGAATTCATGAATTGGTTAAAATAAACTTTAAAATATTCTCGTTCCCCGGATCTCACGTGGGAAAAACTAATGCGGCACTAGTAGGAAGCTGGAAAATCCACAATTTTGGCAGCGCGATTACTCGCTACACACAGGTCTACCCTCCCTCATTTACGTCAACATGGTACCCTGTAGGTAACGCTGTAGAGTGTGGCAAGGTTTCCACACCAGACACAACACAGTTCAATGTAAGTTATTGACGGAGGGGCTAAATTATTATTACAAGAGTAAACATTCATTATGATTCCTCGAGGTTTAACCTACTTCTCGATGCATGCGAGATAAACTGCTGGCAAGTGTTTGAATAAAATAAATACTAGAAAGAACTACACACTTGAGAACTTAATTTTAAAAATGTTTTCCTTACGGCCGCAGTAGGCAGTTATTCTGGCCGCTTATCGTTTCGCGAAAAAATTATACTTTAAAACTGTGAGCTCTACGCATAATTTAAACCTTATCCTCATGATCTATTCAAACAAAGTATGAATAAAAATTAAATTTGTATACACGCCAGGCACATTGAGAAGACTGGCGGAGCTACGGTGGTTGCAGTCAATCAAGAAACACGAAAAATGTAGTCAAAACCAAAGGAAAAATCGACTCAAAAAAATAACGGCTTGACACACTGAGCAAAACATCCAGATCAGACACGAGTATCACTAAAAATAACGTTGGACATGAGAGAATGAAGTCAGCCTTGGTGAATGATTATCTCTTTCTCAACCATCAAGAGCCAAACACCATTTCACTGCCTGCATGGGAACTAAAACTGTGTTCATCTACAGTAATTGATTCGTAGCTCCTCCTAATGATGGCGCCTGATCCCAGCTGTCATACTTTTTCATTCCGCCTTAGGCAAAAATGCGACGTGATTGATTAAAAAGATAGAATCCTAACTCCCCCTGCCACACGCCACCGAGGTATGGGTGCGATAAATAGGATAAATGTTTATTAATTAACTAGGATTACACCAGATAACATTTAAAAAGAATCCTTCAGGTTCTTCAGCCCAAAAAACTTCTCTAATTCATTGAAATCTTCATTATTCTAATACCAAAAATTGGATTGGCAATTTAGAAAATGCCATTGAATCTCAGATACAAACGGGAGCAAAGCGAGAACTGTAGTATGACTGATAATCTAACACCCCTTTCCACATGTCCTTGCGACAGCTTGCGAGGTAGTTTAGATAGATAGATGGTTAGATAAAGCACCATTGTACTTTATCTAACATAGAGTATACCATTTAACGACAGACTAAATCAATAAAAAAATGATTGCGCGCAGATGATCCGGAAATAGTAACAGCCCTTTCGCGAACTATGAAAAAGGAAAACCGTTCGCCCTTCCCCTCCGTCCCGCTTAAACACTTGGCCACCGAAGAGCCGTAGGGCTTGTAGGACCCCCATTTCCGTCCTAGCCCTGGCGCCAAATACGAATTTGAAGACGGGTAGCATTCTCAAGTTATGCGGCCCGGATTACAGAGCGGTCATGCCGCACAACCCAGACTAAAATTTAAAGCAATAATGGGATTTACAAAAAAAAATAAATTGGAAGGCGTTCGCAATTTCCACCACAAGGTGTGCTTTTAAAGTGTTTTTATCCCACAATTCGGGGAAAAGGAATTTTCGGGGAAATCTCCCCACCCTTTAACATAATTTCTCGACACCTGGGTTTTATTTTCTGTGAAAATTCTATCGCAGAGAGATCTAGTTTTGATGGCGGCGAATTAGACTAAGGAGGAAGGAAACTATCATTAATCACAAGTAAACATTACGAATAAGTGTAAAAAGTCTTCCATTGATGGTAATTCAAACGAAAAAAACAAGCTCTGAAAAACAGTTCACTAGAGTGCAATGTGAAGAAAATACGAATTGTCACAACAAGAATTGCCTTTTTCCTTGAGTTCCCCGTAGTAACCACATTAAAATGTTCCTCGAATTCACCAAAAAGATCAAATATGCTAAGAACTTGGGGTCTTCAAAAACTTCCCAGAAATATAATGGTTTGCAACCCATACAATAAGAATTTAAGAATATCCAACGTAAGACGCATGTTGGTAAAGAGTGGTGTTGCAATTCAAAGTAGTTGCAATTACTTAGAAATGACAATTAATGACACCATTTACATGTTTCACGACCTTGACCCTTCAATATCGTAGGGAGAAAGATCATCTCATCTCGCACACGGTCATACCACTCGTCGGAATTTAACCCGGGAAAAAGAAGTGAGCATGCTAGTTGAAGTTGCCTGGAATAAATGTCACGGGGTTGTCAAAGAATTTATCGAGAAAACATGTTTGTGACTCTCGCTACGTAAGGTACAAACTACTCGTGCAAAATATTATCTAGAGAAAACAAGTAAACATTACAAAATAATCGAGCGGGGAGTACCTACGGCAGCCCCACTGCAAGAACGGAGCGCGGGAGTATTTTTCGGGCCCGCCAAAGTCGTCGTGAGACGAGGTCGGTGATATACAGTCGTGCGGGGGAGGAAAATTTGTACTACCTTGCACCGAACTCTCCAGCAGTCGAAGCCAATGACCGGCTGCGATGATAATACGGCAACGAAGATGACATAGACGAATGTAGTTGCAATAAATGTCAATCAACAACGAACGACGCTGACTTGTGAACATTCGCCCAAACGAACTTGGCAACGTAGCGCCGGTGGGAGGACAGACGGGTATACGTGGCAACGCAGCCCTCCCCAAAGTCCTAACTCCCCCGACCTCCCCCTTCCCTCTCTCTCCCCTTCACGACAACCGATTCACCCGACCCCTCTCCTCGCCCAGCACAAGAACCCCGAACCCCCCTCCCCCCATCTCCCTCATCATCCGCCCGCTGCCCTCTACCCTCCCCCCCTGACAAACCAATCCTCCCTCCTCCAAACTCCCACTTTTCTCTGAGCCCCCCTTCCATCGAACCCCTCCACAGCCGCCATCCCTTTCCATAACCACCTCGACAGAACCCCTCCTGCCCCCCGCGCGATCCACACCCTACCCCTCCGACCCCTCTGCCTACACCCAGCTTTTTCCAAAGCCTCCCACCAAACGAGACTCGCGCACCTCCCCTCAACATACCCGCCCTGCCGCCACGTCCCCTCCCCCCAACCCTGGGTATCCACACAAGAACCCTCCCTCCACAACCCCCCTGCTGGAACACCTTTCCCCCCCTCTTTTCATTCCCCCCGTCATCCCCCGGCTAGGCGACCATCCAGGAGGACACATTTCCACCCGCTTCACCCACCACGTTCACCTCACCTAACTCCTCATGTGAGCTCCTCCACCTTCCGAACTCCCCCATCCGACATCCCTCACCAAACTTCATAACCCTTTATAATTCTTCCATAGTTCCGGTACTGCAAATCTAAGACACCGTACACAAAAACACTACTAACCTTATCATTACCCTAACACAACCACTACATTTCGAAAAATATCGCCAACTGTCTTTAGTTGGTGGTAGTTTCTCGCCTTGTTTTCTCTTCACATAAGGCAGAGAACAGAAAAGTACCTTAAGGTTATTAATTTGTAATTAATACAAATTAATGATTAAAAATGGTGTCAAAAATAATACACGAGAAAAATAAAATCGAGTCAGTCCTATTCGGAATTATGATCACCGAAACTACATGGAACCTTAAATTCGAGATAGTATCAGCAGGCTGAGTCACTGAATAAGGCCCCACTAATTTTTTTTGACGGAAATAAATCAATGGGGGAAAAATGTAATTTGCTTCGGAACCCATCATTTTCTTCCGCTTTGGAATATTCAGCATTGAATGCTCAAAGGTTGCAAATAATGAGAACTGGGAGCATTTTTACTTCTATCAATTTCTCAGACAGAAACAAACACTATGCTTCGGCTATCTCACCAAAACATTTCACTCTCGAGTCAGGACGATTCGCCTCCGCTACTACCCAACCCCGCTGCTGTCCACCATCCCCCCTCGACAAAAAAATAACCTCCCCCACTTGCAGCAGCCAGTAAGAAAAGATCGCCCTTCAACTGGTCCTCTCTCCTCGACTTCCCCTCCTCACTTCAAATCCTCCACTCTGCCCTTCCATCCTAGTCATAGGACGGGAAAACTTCACCCCCACTTCGCGTCTTCACCCTCCATACTCTCCGAAACGTAGACAGGACCTCCCTCATATTCTCAACTCCCTTCTACTTCCTCCCCCAAACCAGAGTCGCAGGCGGCCACCTTCCTTTCCGGAGTTTTTTCCACTCCTTGTCCTAAGGGCCATTCCACAACTTGTCTCTCAATACTACGTGCACACGCAGCACTTCCGCACGATTTTGCGCCACGCCAGTACACGTAAATCTTTACTTTCAAAGTACCTGCTCCTACGTACATCAAATCATTTATTTTCAAAATCACTGACATAAAGGTTAAAAAGTATAAAAATTTGAAATTGCAAAGCAGATTTTCCACCATTTCAGGGTCACTAATTCACTACATGTGGGCCGCGGTGGTCAAGGGGTAGAGCATTGGACTACTGACCGGAGGACCCGGGTTCGATTTCCGGAACTTCTGGAGCGACGGATACAGGGTTATACAATCAGGAGACGAACAGAGACTTACAGGAGTGGGCATCATATTCAAGAAAGAGTGAGTAAGAAGAGTCCAATCGTAATGGAAATAGTGAGAGGATTCTGATGATAAGGTTCGAGGCAGAGCCTACAGACACAGTGATAGTGCAGGTGTATATGCCAACATCCAACCATTCAAAAGAGGAAATATACAACTACTGACTGGAGGGCCCGGAAATCGAACCCCATCCCGGAAGATTTTACCGGGACCACTCAATCTGCGCCACCAAATTCCTAATGGTGAAACTACTACCTTTCACCTTGATATCATCATCGTATTTTTCTGATAATGTGTAGTTGCTTCGTGCCGAAAAACCATACACAATTTTTTTAATTTTCTGAAAAATTTTCGTCGATCACGGGAACGAACCAGCGACCTTCAACCCCACAGGCAGACACGATACCTCTGGTCCACCCCCGTCCTCATAAAATCAGATCGTGTACGTAAAATCAGGGAGATATAGAAAACGGATAGATAGAGAGAATGGTATAACGGATAGATTTAAAATATCACTTTTTCCTCGTACGATTAGAGACCAAAATAGATATGATCGAAGGCGTGAAGGAGATAATTAGTAATGGCAGTGTATACATTTTGTCGATATCCTACAAGCATGTTAAATGGGCCCATCTTTATAACACTGCTCCCACATGGTTAGAATATACCCTGTTATTGAATATTCTTGCAGGTAAGTTGTTACTTTCATGTGAATAACTTTGTCCAAGGGCATGATCGAACGGATATGTGTAGAGGTGTAATGATTGTGATTGTGCATGCATGGCTGGTCAACTAACAGTCCCGCCAGATGCCCTTGCGGCGGTTGGCGGAGTAATGTGTAGATGTAGTTCTTTATACAACACGCACCTCTTGCTACTTACATAACATCTAACGGACGGGTAGCAGGAAAATGTGATGCAAAAGTATGAGAGAGAGGCTACTTCGCTCTAGTTAAGACCACATGTGGAGTCCATAGCAAGTATCTAGGATCCATAGGAGAACGCTTTAGTTAAAGAATTAGAATAATTCAGGGAATATTCGCTAGGCTTGTTAAAAAAACTGCCACGAGAAGCAAGTAAGCGGTACGGGTATGCTGGAGGATTTAGGCTGAGAGTCTCTTGAATCTCACAGAGAATAGGCAACACTTTATATTGGAAGCTTCGACCACCAGGAGAAAATAAGAGAGATAGACACCGCCACAGACAGATTCAAATACTCGTTCTTCCCATACACGATACGTAAACATTACAAAATCGAACCCAAGGCCCCAAAATAGTTAAATTAACTCGAAATGTGATAGTCAAGCGCAACAATTATTGCATGAAGTAAATAGATATATGGACGTGAACAGAAGTGTTTGCATATGATAAAATGTATTCAAGTGCATGTATAAAGTAATTATTCTTCATGTATGGTAGGTAAACTAACAACCTCCGCCAAGTGCCTAGCGGCGGCAGCTTGCAGGGTATTGTGAAGATGTAAAGCGACTGCTAAGATCCCTGGGATTAAGTGGGCAGAGTGCCCGCTTACTCCAACTAAGAGTTCAAGTCCCGCATCTGACATTACTGAAGTTGTTGCTCGGCGATCGAACAACAGCTGTCAATTGAAAAATTAGCAAGAAACTGCGGGAGATGCCACAACAGTAACTTCTAACGGAGTCATCAGTTAACATGCATTTCAATGCAACAATTTCAGAGTGAAAAAATCATTCGTCTTAGGTCAAGGCGAATGATTTTTACACTCTGAAATTGTTGCATTGAAAAGACAGCGTTAGTTGTAGTTGTTACTAGGTGAGGTGTTTCCAGGTTAGACATTTTACTCATTACCATTCGTCTCGTAAAAGACGCTCTGATAATCAAAACCTTCACTTCTCCACATTTTAATTTCCTCCTATCCATCCAACCTATTAAAAGCAACAACTCCCCCTCTTTCTCATTCTGATCACCCATAAAATCCCCCTCTTAATTCTTACTTGCGCCGTTCCATCGGCGGCTTAACCTTATCACTAATTTCCATCCACCTCGACCTCTCTCCAAAGCTTGTCTCCACCGCGACCTTTCAATCTCGTGCCCACGAGCTCTCGTGGGCACCAAACCAATTCAGCCGGCGATACTCGTCGCCTCCGATGACTACTTAACTCGGCATTTGCAAACCTTCATTCCGCAAGTGCAGAGTCCCGTTATGCCATCAAAACAGCCCACGCGACCTGCCTCTCTCGAGAATATAGCAGCTCTCCAGTGAAATGCGTTCAGATCGGAAAAAAAGTCAACGTCGTAGTAAAAAGAATCTCTTCCGCTGATCGATGAGGGCTAGTAACCACGGGTGGGAAAAAGAATTACAACTCGTGGAAGACCTAGCCAAAGGAAAAATAACCGATCAGCACCAAAGAAAAAAGTCTCCTGCGGCTGAGGGAATGCGTGAGAAAACACCTCGCACGCTCCTCCCCGGAATTGAGTTTTTACGATCACGAAGACGTGAAAAGAGGGCGGACCCGAAGAATCGCAAAGGAGTTCCTCGAGGCGCCTGTCTACGGAATAGCGGAGGAGACTCCCAAGCACTCTTGGGAGTTCGTAAGGGGGGAAGCGTCGGGGGGGATAGCAGAGAGGTGGGAGAAAATCGCCCAAAACAAGAAGACCCTTCTCTCCCGCCAAACTCACTCCCCTTCCCGTCCTCGCTGCCGAAGGAATTCCGGAAGGGCTTATCATGCGAGCGTTCGGCCGCCACAGACATTCCCTTTAAAATTTGGGACAATCCCGAAGGCGATGCTTTTGTGCGGCGCGAGAACAGAACAGCTTCCACCCCACTCCGCCTCCCTTCTACCCCCCCCCCCCCCCCCAAACGTGCTACACGCCATGCCGCCGTCCCCCGCCCACCGAAGCCTTCAAATACGCATCCACTGCTTCCCGCCGAGCGTAGTTTACGGAACATCTGAACCTTCGCCTCGCTTCCTTCCTCCCTCACTCTCTCAATACTTCCCACGTGGCTCGAGGCTAAGGCATGAGACCGAACGCAGGGCACGTCTTACTGGTATTACGAGCAGAATCCACGCTTCTTCCTACCGAAGGAAATAATGATGGAACATGGACCACCGATATCGATGAGACTTCAGACGCGTACTATGCTTTTTAAAACATCGAGACGCTCATGTAATTTGTTCACTGTAAGCTGTGTAGACAGTGAAACAACAACTTTGGAAATTTTTACGTACAGGTAGGGTAAATTAGGCCATTTAAATGAATTGCCTCAATGTAAACTACTTGTGAGCCTTCAGTGTATCATCTACAAATACACACCATTCCGTGAGCCATTGCAAGGACGTGTGGCAGTGAGTGTTAGGTCGCCAGCCATACCATATCTTATTTATGGTATGTACGGCACGACATATTCGCCAAGTCTCCCTAAAATTGACTTAAAGTTCCCCGGAAATCCGTAAAGTTACGTCTGGTAATTTTACAAATAATGGTGACCATATTATGGTCCTAAAACTACCTATGTTCTGCTTCAGAGCAAGAACAATTCCCATAACAACCCCCGCCACACGCCCTTACGGGCAGTACCATAGAAACCCCTTGATTCAAGAAGAGGCCATATCAAGGCACAGAGCATCTGAATTTTCTTCGACGCCGTGGAAACTTTTTTTCACCAAACTTTAGCGGTAGATTCGACCAACGAGATCAAATTTGAGAGACACCTTTCGTCGACAGATTCAAGATGCAATCATATCGTATTCGAATCCAAAATTCCGAATATTTCAAGATACCAAATGAATTAGTCAATTGTTTCAATGTGTAAATATATAGGTCGTAAGTTTGAATGGGATGTACGCCTTCATTTTTTCGTGTAAAATATTTAAGAAAGATTTCCAAGAGTATATATCTGTGTCGGTTGTCAGTGTTTTTGTCTTATATTCTGGTAATTTTTTGAAAAAAATATTCTCGTAGTCCGTTGAAATTTTCCTCGTTGAACAAGTAAATTTTACTCTTTTCAATTGTTATTTTCACGAACTTAGGTTTTAATTCTACACAAATACCTTTATGGTCACTGATTCCGACCATTATTTCAATCTTTGTTACGGTTTCAGGCGTAGAAGTCGTGAAGATATCACGTATGCTGTGGCCCCGGGTTGGCAGCTTAACAATTTGTTCTAATGAGTGTTTTGCGAATATACAAGGAGTTCTTGGCGTGAATCACTGTAATTGACATATCTTCCTACGCAGTACGTGTCTCAATAAATTGACGGTAGATTTGTATCACCAGCGATTATAATGATATTGTTGCTATGTTTGTCGCTGAGATGGATATTTGGTCGTCGAGCTCGTGTGGAACATTTGTATCAAAATCTGGGGGTCTGTAAAATTAATGAAATTTTTGAAAACCTTCGTAAAATGTATGAAACATTTCCCAATTTACTACTCAAAATATGGGTGGAATCTGAACGGAAGAAATGGTTCTCTCAGGTTTAAATTTTCCAATGACCAGGGGCAAAATATGGAGCATCGCAGGCTTCACAAGAGTGAAATTTGAAGTCAATCCGTACTATGAAATGCAGGCAATCCACGGAAGTGCCATCGGATTTCACTTTCTTCGTATGATTGGTGAATTATCCATAAAAAAGTGCGGTGAATTTCGATGGGTCTTGAGCGTTGCGTAGCTCAAGCTCTCTCAACTTTAAACCTAGAGCCACATTTCATCTCTACATGATGAGTTGGAGCCAAACATGCAAATCTAAGTTTGCAAGGTCATCCCTTCCCATCGCGTGTAAGTCTCTGCAATGCAGTACTATATACCAAAATTATCTTGCAAGCAATAATCTCTCTCCTTATACATCTACGTGCATATACCCTGAAAGCCACCGCAAGGGTGAGTGGCGTGAGGTGTTAGGTCATCAGCCAGGTCATTCGTAGGGGTTTGGCCACCAATATTACACAATGCACCCCAAAGGCGAATGGCAAGGTTTGTAGGTTGTGCCCATCCATATATGCAGAACTATTCATAAACTTGTGTGGAGCGAGGGTCCAGGTAGCATGGTCAGACAATACTTTCGCCGAAAGTCAATGAAGACTTTATTGGAGACAATTAACTTACAAGGCCATCAAAGATTAATCAGGTTCTAATTCCTTCATATGAAGGAGCGAAAGGGGGTAAGATTTATTCACACACTAGCCATTGTAATATGAAACGATTTGAATCAGAATAGAAATCGTTTACGTATAGCCTTCCATTTCATCAGTCACCATGAATAAAACGATCGCGGGCAATAATAATGTGTGCTCCGAAACTTTTCAATGATACATCATAGTTGCACAGCTAATAAGAAAACAAAGTGTAAAGAAATGCCACACATTATGCTCCATCTTACTTTTTAAATGCTTCAATTAGTCGGAGAATTCTTGAATGACCTTACCTACATTTATACTCTGCTATCCGCCAAAGTTGCATGTCCCAGAGGATGTGCGGATATCGTTTTTTAGAACGTTGGCTCATTTTTGATAAATTGAAATAAAAAATCCCGGTCTAGGAAATATTTTCACGTTCGTGATGCATATATATATATATATATATATATATATATATATATATATATATATATATATATATATATATATAAATTCACTGATAGTCATAACATACACAGAAACCAAAACACAAAAGAGGAAAAACTCACTGGTTCTCGAATTTTCGGTGGTCCAACCACCTTTCTCAAGAGGAATTAGGAACAGAACTGAGTTCTGTTCCTAATTCCTCTTGAGAAAGGTGGTTGGACCACCGAAAATTCGAGAACCAGTGAGTTTTTCCTCTTTTGTGTTTTGGTTTCTGTGTATGTTATGACTATCAGTGAATTTACATTGCACGTTTGTGGGTTTTCCAAAAAAGTGTATATATATATATATATAAACCATAAACACAGTAATCAACCCGAAGGTTGGTTTGGCGGGTGATGGCAGAGTTAACCTAGTACTAACCCCGACGGCGTGTGGAATACACATATCAGGGTACATCCACATAATACCCCACAAGCCGCAGCAAGGGCGTGTGGCGGGGGGTGTTAGGTCACCACCTAGAGTAGGGCCCGGAGTAGTAGGGCCAGTTCCTTTCCGCGTCGGTTTGGAAGATCTGCCAAAAAATCAAATAGTTTGGGTGGAGCTGAGGATGCGTTGCGAGGCTTGCCCGGGAATTGAGCCCGGGCACTCCTGTCAGTAGTCTAGTCTAGTCAGGAGAGCTGACTATGAGTTAAAGTGGTACAATTATTTGTTGTGGTTAAGCGTATGTACTTGCATGCTTGTGGAGTGAAGGGAGGTTGATGTGTGCTTGCATGCGCGTGGAATGATGGGATGTTTCTATGAATGTGTGCACTGCTGTGGATTGGGGTTTGCATGTGTGTGTTGGTTTTGAGTGCGGTATTTCTTTTTTCCTTTCTTGGATGGTGACCTAACACCCCCCGCCACACGCCCTTGCGGCGGCTTGCGGGGTATTATGTAGATGTAAAATGTATTCAAGTGAATGACCATTGTTTCTGCACGTAAGTCCTAACAAGTCCCGCCACACACCAACGCCAGGCTTGCAGTGCATTGGTAGATGGCGGGTTTCCTGAACATAGTTGCTTGGGTACTTCACCCTGTTCCTGTAGTGATTACGACTTATCCACAACCACACTCATATCTCTAAAAAAAAGACAAATATATTAATAATCAATTGCGAATTTCATCTAGGCTTCAGCTGTGCGCCGCAAAAAATATCCATCAAGGACAAACGTGTAATAGAAGCATCCCCTTACACGCACGATCATCCACGAACAAAATTCGAGTCAGGGCATTTTGTTTTCCTCCCCACTGCCGGGAGCTATCGCCATAAACGTTTGCATTTCCATCGTCCTTGACTTCGACGTGCGGCTTACGCATTCACGTACGGCCGAGTCTCATGCGTTTCAATGCCAGCGGCCATGGAGTGTGTCGGTGGATCTGCCAGCACATGGACTAATGGGATTGTGAACAGAGGATGCCAAGCGAACTCTCGGGTCACGCCCGGAGGAATACGAGGGGGACAGAATGATGGGGACGAAGAGGACAATGTGATCGACGGCAGTTCCCATTCCGACGGAATTAATGAGATGTAGGGTCATGCGTATTCGGATTCCATCGAATATATACATATTACTAGAAATGGGATCTCATCTAAGCAGTTCTGCATATGTTAACGTTATACCCCAAATACAGAAAACGGACGAAAATGAGAAGATTACAGGAGTGTGTTGGCTTTGAATTAAGCAACGCATCCGAGTAGAGAAAAGCAGCTTAGGAAGATGAGACTCATAGGAGACGAAATGGAAGTACAGGATCACGATGGCAGAGGATTGCGAGAACTCGTAGGTAAAACGGTGGGTGGAAGTTGGGGCGGGAGGCTAAGGCTCGGAGATAGAGGGAGGACGTGGTTGGGGTGAGGGATGGGTGGGAGGCTAACGGAGAGAGAGAGAGAGAGAGAGAAAGAGTGGGAGGAGAAAAAGGGGACGGGTGGGAGGCTAGTGTGGGAGCGAGAGGCGGTCTCTGCGGGTGGAGGCTAGAGAGAGGGAGTGAGAGGGTGTAGGAGGTGGAACGAGGGAGGGGGAGGCGACCGGGTGGGAGAGGGGCGAAGACTGGGTGTGCGGAGGGGAGGCAGGCTAGATGGAGGGAGGTTGGAACGGGAGGGAGGCTAGCAGGAGGCTAGGAAGGGGGGGGGGAAAGAACAGAGGAGGCGGTGCTGGGGACGAGGGGGAGGCAGTAAGCGAGGACCTACCATGTGGGGGATGGAAGGGAGTCAGAGGGGGGCGAGAGGGTTTGGTTGGAGACTTGAGGGAGAGGGGGTGGTGGGAGGTTGAAAACGAGGGAGTGCGTGTGACGGCCGGGAGGGAGGGCGGTGCATTGATTTTCGGTCGCAGGGCATCCTCCCTCCCGCCCCACCACATCCTAACCAACCCACTCTCTCCGGCTTCCAATGCGAACACTCTCACTCTCGCAATGTCCCCGAACTTGGCGCACTCTCGCTTTCCATGAACGTGTGTTCCAATGAAGAAAACAAAAAAATGAAAAAAATAAAATGATACATTAACTGGTTCGGCGCAAGAAAAGTTTGCGGGGCGTTTCCCCGGGCCGGCGAAATGAAATGATCCATCGTCGCGCGAAGCACGCCACTCATCCGCAGCTCTCCGGTGCAATCACATTTCCCGCTACGCGCGCGCGATACACTCCAAAAAACTTCTCAGCGGTGGAGATGTTTTTTTTTCTTGAGGGGAGCACGCCAGCCCCCGTGCGTATTATTGTGATCGTTTTCCTCAGGCGTCGGTATTCCGAACACGTCCTCGCTAATCCATCACGCGTAATCTCTGCGCCATGAACCGGAATTTACATGCTAAGGACGAAGTATGCACGCCACGCGTGCCTCGCACGCGACGGATAAAAGTGGACCGTGCCACAATAGCGATTTAATCTACTCTTCGAAATCATAAATGCCTGAATGAGGGGAAGACAAAGAAGAGAGCAAGGTTGATGAGATATTCCGAAGAGAAATTTAATTCGAAAATGGATTTAAGAACACAAGATTTACTTGGACTGACGAGAATACACGCTCAGTACTCTATGATACAAAAATTTCGAGGATGAGGAAATTAAAGACATGGATAGAAAAATGATTCTTGCATGAAAACAAATATAACGTCGAACTTAATTAATCGGTTCCCATTTCGGCAAATTGGCCTCTAGGGTCACCAAGGGAATCGCGATGATCGTATTTTTTAAATATTTATCTAGATTGGACATTCTATAAAATAATCAGCATCAGATTGTTCGAAAATGACTCGTCATCTACTGAGACACAAGAAACTTGAATCTGAGGTTCCTTATTGCGATCTAAATGATACTAGTGCATGTTAACAAGCGCAGTGAATCCAACAAAATCTGAAAAAAATGGTCGCGAATGAAATCTTGCGAAATGATACTCATGAACCCTTCACCTAAAGATTAAGGAAGGGCAGACATGAGAATAGCGGATCAATTAAAACTGGGAGTGACGATAGCATCGGACATAAAATGAGGAAATCACATTTGGAACATCTGCGGATCTGCATTAAGGAAACATAATTTCATCATACGAATAGCGTAAATATATTCGAATTGATGAGTTCAGGAGAAGTGCACTTTCGCATACGTTCAAACCGCATATCGAATTCGCTACAGGATCAGGAGCCCGCTTAGAATGACCTTATTTCGGAAATAAACAGAGTAGAGATAAAAACAGCCCGCCTGGTGTAGAATCGTTATGAATGAACACGACGCGGCAAACTAGTATTGGAAAGCGTTGACACTTACGCAAAGGGCAAATGCAGGGAAAATGACGGTCGAACAGAGCGATTTAAGGCATCTTCTCCCCCCCACACAATTTGTGACAACTACAGTGCACAACATTCCCACTTCACGAAAATATAACTACAAATGTTAGAATAAAATACGATGAAGCAACACAAAAAGGCATGGACCATAGAAGAATATAACCTCATAGAATCAACATGGTGGAGAAATCGTAGGTTGCACAAAACGCGCATGTCCGACTTTGACAGAAGGTTCAATATCCCATAATGTCGATTAAGCCCAAACATTCCTGCATGTAAAAGTTGCAGTGGAGTAAATTCGGTTTCTTGACGGCCATTATCAATAACGGTGATATCTTGCAAAATTATTGGGCATTCTTTTGCAACGGTATGGTCTATTTAACGCAAAATCAACGTGGATAGAAAAAACGATTATCAAACAAAGATGGCCATCCAATTACGACATAATAAAGTCATTATGGCCTCCAAGAATTAACTAGAAAAAATAATAAAAAAATGTTGGCAGACTTCGGCCTGATCTGATTGGTCGTATTTCACACATCAGGATAGGGGGAGCTAGTACTGTTCCCTATGACGCCAGTGGTTCCCCCAGAAGATTTACTAGCAGAAAAATCACACTTCTTGGGTGGATCTGAAGATACTCGAGGACCCGGAATCGGACCCTTCAGTCCGCCCCAGAGCTCCTTCAGAGACCCAGTCGGCCCAGAGTACCAGGTCCACATGGAAACAGTTAGTGCCATTAATTGAACAAGTCTTCATATACATAATGAACATTAAGAAAGAAGAAAACATGCAAAATTTTTGGGTACACATACATATACGGAACAGTTTTTCCTTGCACAATTCGTGACAGCAAAGTTTTAAACATCACTCACGACAACTTGAACTGAAAAAAAAACTACCGTACATAACACAGACAGTCACCAATGACACTAAATTATGTGACCTAAAACCCTTTGCCATACGCCCATAGAGAGCTATAACTACGTGAATATATACTATATTCAGGCTAGTCAGACATAACCACAGTTGCCCTTGTAACCACTCACTCTATGGTGATGGAGAATCTCGCTGACGAGAAATGAACAATGCCATCAGAGCTCCTAAAAATCTATCCATAACAGGAAGGAAAGGAAAATTATCTTCACAATTAATTCCATCCCTGAGGAAGAGTTGGGATAAAACATCAAATTCAAGGAAGCGAAGGAACGCATGAGTGCGCAAAGTACTGTTTCGATCTTACCCTAAACGCGGTAAGAGCCTGTATACATTTAGGTCTATCCAAAAATAAGAGCCTTCCCTTCCCCTCCGCTCAGCTTCATGGAATTCCCTCTCGGGCGTTAATAGAAAGGGAGCCAACCAATAGTGAAGGCGCACACACACTCGCCAGAATGAACTTCACTCTTTCCACTGACAGTGATGAAACCCACCTCGCCCTTGAACGAAATCAAACCAACGTCTACAAAATAAAATACTCGCACAAGAGATCCTTGCAAAACGGAGCAGAGTGGACGAAATGAAGTGACGCACACAAAAGATATCACCAAGCAGTTAAAAGATAGCAATCGTTACCAGTTTCGACCTTGTTATGAGTAACGATTACAGGAAAAAAGCGTATATCCTACTGAAAAACATATTATGCTAATAAGCCCTTAGGACAAAATGAATGCATCGTTCCATAAGAACTGTAAGCGTCATGGAACCGTTTAAGTAAGCATTGAAATAAATATACGAGGGTAAACCAAATACTAATCGATGGGCCTTTAAACAACGCCGATTTCCATCACCATAGAAATTAAAGAAAATAATTACTAGTATGAATAAAATAATTACTTATTAGTATGAATTAATATCATTAATTAAGGACAAATATTCACCATCCACTTCACTGCATGTATCCTGTTTTATGCAGAGTGAAATATCATTCCAAATTTAGGTAGCCAACCTCACATTCCATAAAATACAATTATTTATTAATGAATGCTTACATACACTTTATATGCTTCACATAATTACAAATAGACGTCAGAAACTAACTGTAAAAATCCGCCCTTAGCTACCCAGGGAAGAGAAATCAGAATAAATGAAACTGGTATTTCGGTCCCTTAAATACTATAATACTTGAAGGCATCGCGTCTTTCCCTTGAGTGGTAAAATGGAACAGCTCAGAACAGATGACAAGTGTACTTCTTCACACAGGAAATGCATGAACAAACTTTCATTTCCGTGAAAATTGAGATGCGAATACCAGAATAACCAAAAACTAAACGTGAAAAAGTAAAAACGCTCATGAGCCCAGGCATTATACGCATTCAGAACTAGCTTCATACGTTGTTTCACAGGTAACAACTTTTAGAACACACTGAAAGAAGCAAAAAATATTTCCAGAATTAAATAAAATGGACTGCGTTTAATAAATCTGGTGACGAATACAATGACGCAACACTTGGCAGATATTTAGAGAGATAACTTTTTTTTTTACTTCACACAGCAAAAACTCACAGATATATAAGATTTAATAGTATACAAGCTTATTTTGCATATCTTATGGCATTACCTAAATTTTGACAATAAAATATTGTAGCTTATGCAATTGCCGGTGGAAGACCGATCAGCTCTCGACCGCGAGCAAATTATAACTCTCTCTCCTATTAATGGAGAGACAAACGTTTTAAATATTTAGCATTGGCATTAAATTATCAATTACATTAATAAATAGAGATCGACTGAAGGATCTCATGATTGTGTACGAGGAAGTCAAAAGCCTTGATTAAACGGCCAAAGGCTAAAACCAAGCAATGAAGGGCCCTTTTTGTTTCGTCAGCAAATGTGTGCAAGGCAAAACAAGAGCGGTTTTGCACTGTCCACCCATGAATTCAGTAGTACGGCTTAATTACATCGCGACGAATGATGTTCTTAATATCTTATGGATGAAGTAGCCTGTGAAGACAATAAGCAGGTGGACAAGTAGTCAAAAAGCCAACAGGTTCCCCTCCCAGCTAAGAATATTTTCGCCTGAAAAATAAAATATATGGATAACTCCGAAGGTGGAAGGCGGACAGAGGAGGCATTGAGAAGGGAGAGAGAGAGAGAGAGAAGCACATGTGTGCGTGGCTCACTCACCATCGCTCCCCCTCCCCCTCCCACCGTCCCTCCAGCTTCGTCTCCTCCACCCAAACCGAAGGGTTCCTCACCTGGGACCTCGCTTCCCAAGGCCGTCGTCTTTCGTGCTCGGTGTCGGAGTGGCAGCTAGTTGTTGGTTGAGTTGGAAGGAGCTGTATCAGGAGGTTCAGGCGTGTGCCTGCCTATCTTCTAGGCGTACGTGCAGGTTGAATATTCGTCGTCCGGAAGGGCAAGTCCCACTCCGCACAATCCGCGAGACAGCTGAACTGGCAATCCGGGTGGCTTCACAATTGTTGCTGGGTAAGCAGGGCAGCTCCTGGAATCGATATGAGTCCTTCTCTTAGAAACACTCCCTTTTCACATTTTTTTGTTTCCTCCCACTACCTTTCTTTCTTCGCCAAATCTTTCTCACGCCGCCAACCGACGAGACATTAAGGTTAATATAGTTCAAGCGTGTTTGACAGTTTCCCACGCAATGAAACTCGATGATGAATTCAGAAAAAAATACAAATGAATAAAAAATCTGAGCATGTGCCAGAGCATGTACCAGAGTTTTAGCGACCATCATTTTCACATATAATAAAAGGGGATGGAAATGATTCAACTATCTAACTCGGAGTTTCTCGAAAAATATTTTTTACGAGTGCACATATACAAGGTTAAATGAATTTAAATAAAATTAGACTGTGGGCAGACAGCATTCCCGCGGAACTAATTAAAGGTTTACCAAAACGACGGGAAAAGATTTAATGGTCTAATTCGTAGCATTTATGAAGGAGGAATCTGGCTGAAAGATTTCCTAAGATCAGTGCTAGTTCCTATTCCAAAATGGGAAAGGCAGTCATATGCGAGGGCCGCAGAACAAAAATTTTGATTTCAAACACAGTTAAGTGGTACTATAATCATCAATAAAAGGATGGGAAGGAAGGCAAATGATGACTCGGAATTACTAGTGGCTGAAAATGGGAAAGGCATGGATCATGCCTAACATCATGAGGAACAAAAGAGTACAACCAGGGTGTATTTTTACGCTTAGTAGATTTAGAAAAAGCAATCGATAGAGTGAATTGGGCAGAATTAATGAATTTATTGCAGCAAACAGGAGTAAACTGGAGGGAAAGAAGGCTAATCCGTAACCTCTAGAGTGTTCCGTCGCGTCGGATGGAGAGTGAAATGGGCAGGGTTATGAAGAGGTTTAATCAGGGGTGATCATTATGAAGTACGTGTTTTTCAACAGTTATTTGGAAGAAATGATTAAAGAAGCCTGGGAAGAACCGGAAATAGGAATAATAGTGAGAGATCAATTAATTAAATCAGGTTTGCGGATGATCTAGCTTTGTTTAGCCCGCCAACCAAAGGGTTGCAAGCATTACTGAGAGCTTTGGAAAGCCAGGGCGATAAGTACGACAACATAATTTTATATTTTAGTAGCCTGCAAGCCACCGCTAGGGTGTGTAGCAGGGGGTGAATACATATCAGAAAATTTGGATCCGAATATGACACTCATCAGACAGTGTTATTCAGATCCCTTATCCTTCGCTCCGTGAGTGATTCCCAGGCTAGCTCCTCTAATATTATGGATACGCTACTTACATAAGTTTATCAAACAACGTTTTAAAAATCTAGCTCCTCTACGCTATACGCGATCTAATTCGGCAATCAATTCAACTTCTCGAGGAACCAATATACGTACATACTAGCAGCATATTCTCAATGAGGCCTAACCAACGACATACAACATTTCTCTTTGACCTTACCATCGCATTTACCCAGTGCTCTTCTAATCAATCCTAATTTTTTGTTAGCTTGTCCACATATTCCTATCATTAACGTAAAGTAGGAATAAGGGAGTATGATGTGAGAATAAATGCAAGCAAAACAAGGTTTCCGGTTTTCGAGAAAGAGGAAAGCTAAGTTAAATATAGAAATGGAGCTCATAAGCTGGAGCAGGTGGAATATTTTGCCTCTCTCGGAAGGGTTTTGGACCAAAATGGGCCAAGTACACGTAGTACTGTCCTAAGAAGATGATCTGTGCTAGGTATAGAAGCTTTCACAAAGAGGGAATTAATTACAGGGACGCTACGTAAACATATTAAGAAACGACTCGTAAAAAAATTTATATGGAGCGTGGTTTTTTACGTCACAGAAATGTGGTCATGGAAGCAAGATGATATCTAGGATAGCGTAAATTGGAGGTTTTTGAAATGTGGGCGTGGAGAAGGATAGAAAAGGTGAAATGGGGAGAGAGGACCCGTCGCACATCCTCACTGTCTTAGTATTCGCCCTGCAAGAGGTTATATGAACCATAAACACAGTAATCAACCCAAAGGTCGGTTTGGTGGGTGATGGTAGAGTTCACCCGGAACTAAGCTCGATAGCGTGTGAAATTCACACATCAGGATAGGGGGCCAGTGCCTTTCCCTGCGCCGGTTATGGTTTCCCAGGAAGATCTGGTACCTGAAAAATGACACAGCTTGGGTGGTGTTAAGGGTGCCCAGAGAGGTTTTCCCGAAAATCGAACCCGGGCCCACTGGTCAGTAGTCCAACGCAATAACCCTAGACTACCACGTCCATATATATATTATTTTTTCAGGTATAGATGAGTAACATACTGACAATACGGCGACAATTCTTCTTTTGTGTCAGGAAAAATCCTGTCGAGGAAAAAAAGTGCTATTAACTTACGGAACAACTAGGCTTTCGGAAGCCACGGAGCCCTTTTTGCAATAGATCCTATTTGTTGAGATGGATCATAATCTACCTGCCAATTGTATATTCAAGGACTTGAATATGGATGGGAAAAGAGGAAGTGTGGAGGAAAATCGGGCGTTGGCCCATTTGCCTCCTATTAACGAAAGGCTCTAAGGGGTCCGTAGGTAAACGTCCCATCCAACGGACGGCGTACTGGCTCAAAGTGCTCTCCACAAAGCACATCACGTAGGAACCAGGATACCGCTGAAAAATATCTACCGTCTCCAGGGTTCGAATCCGGGCCCTATCGATGGGAATCAAGTGCGTTAACCCCACACCATCGTGATTCCATCCCATTTTGTCAATACAGCCCCTGACATCTCGCAGAAACCGTTGTTGACGATTACTTTTCTCATTTATATCAATGACAATAATAACATATAAGTAACCAGAAAAAGGCATATTATCAGCAAATGACACGATCATCTACGGATATAAAACTAACGGGCATTCGGGTTCTTACTAGCGATCTTGACAATATCAGTGTTTGCTTCCAGGAGTACCGGACCTAACATCCGGAACTCTAAACGTTGTTTCTTAACTGCAGTTCCGTCAATTGAGCTATATTTAGGAAACTTTCTTCATGAAACGAACAATGGGGATATCTTCGAAGGGATGAGTAAAGGAGAAGGGATCTTTCACGTTGGTCAAGGACGACATTAAATTGGATACGAGCATTTGGTGGCCTGCTCAGAAGGACTTAATTTTGGAAGTAAATATGATGCAAAGAAAATCCGCCTATCTCGCAAATAATCATTATGAATAGAAAGAAGAAGTGTCCCATTATTATTGGACCGTTATGGTTGGGAACCACTGGAAACATGAAGGTTACGTGCCAGGAAATTTGACAGCAGAATAGGGCGATGAGGTATCCTTCCCCTCCCTCGCAAAATTCGTGACTAATACAAATAGCAACATTAAGTGCGTTGATTTCCGTTGCCCGAATATGCAATAGCACAATGAAATGGATGGATTACACTACTTCTGATGGCTGATGACCGAATACCCCCAACTCGCTTGACGGGTTAGTTGGAGGAATTCAGTTGGGAGCCCCAGGGTTCACGAAAAGAGCAGGCAAGGCTCATGTTACATTGCCTTTTAGAATGCTGCAGGACACCTTAGATATTTTAGGACACCGAGGGAATTCTTATGACACTGAATTATACAGGTATATTCGACCACCAAGATGGTGTACGGGAAATAAATAGACACTGTCACCGACGGACTCGATGATTCGTTCTTCCGTCTTACGATTGCTATTAAGTACCCAAATATATTTACTTTGACAATTTGACGATGAAACCAATTATTTCATGATTTTCATAGGCATAAGTGCGTGCGTGGTAATTTTGTATCCGTGGTCAGTACAATAAATACGCGAACTGAGCCTATAAAAACTTTATTTTGCAAAACTTAGTCCACATCGATTTTGTCCCCTTCAAAATACTGTCCATTCTTTGCTATGCACTTACTCCATCTTCTTTTCCACTGTTTAAAGCACACTTGGAAGTCCAGGTTTTTTAGTTTTATCGTCATTTCTTGCTTTATGGTGTCCACATCTTCCTAGTGATGCCCCCTCATCACATTTTTTGCATTTTAGGAATATAGAATATGAATTTGTATAAAGGAAAAAGTCGCAGAGGACGAGATCTGCCGAATAAGGAGGATGATCAAGGATTGCGATTGAATGTTTTGCCAGAAACTGGCGAACGATCAATGCTGAATTTGCAGGTGCATTGCCGTGGTAAAGGATCCATCCATCGCCTTGAGTCAAATTTCGTCGCACATGATCTCTCAAACGCTTGAGGACTGTAAGGTAGAACTCAGCATTTACGTTTTGTCCTTCAGGACAAAACACGAACACGAACACGAACAATATCAAGCTTAATGCAGAAAAATGACGCCAAAAAATAGCATAAACCAAATGCTATTACCCAGTTTGATAGATAGGTACATCTTCTCTTTGGCCATCTAACGCCCAAGCAAAAGACTCGAGCTCCTTAAACCATCAAGCCAATCACAAAGAGGCACCTTTGGAGGGAGAGAGGATTGGGGGAGCTTCAATGAAAAGTGAACTATGAAACCCAAACTGTTTCACTAAACGTAGCTCAACGTGTCGTCTGTAGATGGATAACATCTCAAAATTTGGTCTCGTGGGACAAAAAAAATGGGTCAAATTAACGCGGTGGTAAGATTTGGCATCCCGCTCAGAACGCCACGGGTTCAAACCCAGCCGTTGGTGCATATTTTAGGAGTGTATTAAGATTCCCACTTGCTAGACGAGACATGTGAAGTGACACGAATACACTGAGAATGAATACTACCAGACTGTCGTATTTACATTTTGTTAAGGACGAGAATATGCTGTCGTGGATTGCAAAGTGAAGTGGTAATTTATTGTTCTGTGGTACGCCCTATAACGCAATGAAGAATATCGAATAAATATTTAGCCTTGCTTTGGGGCATCTCAATTAATCCACATCCCGGTTATTCAAGTCTGTTTTACTGTAAAAATTGGTTCAAAACTGAGGGAGATTAGCATGCCTTTACGGGAAAAACCACTTCTGTGCGGGTCTTCTGACAACCGATTGTGGATGGCCAGTATAAAACTAATTGGAGTATTTATCGAAAGGAATCTCCTAATAATACGCCATCCTTTGAATCTTGAGGTGACCTTCCCAAAATAGGGCACGCATGCAATCCAATACATTGATTTGAAGTAATCGAACTATCAGAGGGAAAGGTTTCGTGACCTGACGTTCCACTTCCCAAAAAAAACGAATCGAGAAAAACACATCAACACTAAAACTACGGGCGTGCTGCCACAAAAACAGAAGTCCTCGACCACGGAAAAAAACACCGCAAATTTTAACGACGGGAACCGATTCAGAGTCGCTGCCCCAGGAATTTTTTCCTGCCATACCGCCCGATTCCATTCTGGGCGCAGGCGGGTGGATGAAGGCAGGAAAAAAACAAGCCCAGCTTCAAAACAACCGGCGATGGCACGTGTCCATTATGGCCGGATTAAAAGACACTGAAGTGTGAGGTGTGGGACCGATGGCATGGGGGCGGGCGTCCGCGACGAGAGGGGAAAAGCGCAGGGGTGGGCGAGAAGAAATAAAAGGAAGGAAAAGGAAAGAGGCGGGGAGCAGGTGCGAAAAGGGACACGGCTGCGAGCCGAAATGAGGCTGGATGCATGGGCAAGTGAGAGCGACTTTACGCACGCGCGCCCTTCTCCCTCTCTCTCTTGGTCGAGCCATCAATGAGAGCCAGCTCCTTGCCCCCGCTCTCGGGCCCCTCGAGAGTCGCTTGAGTTTTTAAAGACTTCTCACACGCCAGGTCCCGCACCCTCCTCTCTCTCTCTCTTTCCTGCGCTGCCCGAGTTCCCCTGACCCTGTAGAAGTACGGCCTCTGGCAACCTATCTTTCTCCGGGGCCTGATGAATGATTACCATTTGTTGTAACCTTCCTACTCTAAAATACTTTCATTGTCAAGTAGCT
The DNA here is from genome assembly GCA_037158775.1 of Hetaerina titia. Classification (NCBI taxonomy): domain Eukaryota; kingdom Metazoa; phylum Arthropoda; class Insecta; order Odonata; family Calopterygidae; genus Hetaerina; species Hetaerina titia. Next base: position 32,154,940 of record CM073769.1, read on the forward strand.
ATACAAACGCCCTCAGGGTTCATCCGGGTTGAGTCATATCCTGGGAGCTGGGTACGTTTATTTCATATTACGTCAAACATTAACCTAGGGTAATTTTGAGCTGAACTTTCAATTAGTAAACTGTATATTTCTAGCACCGAAAGACAGAGTCATTTCATTTCACTAAATTCGGAATGAAAAGTTACTTAGAAAACAAGCTTTCAAAGTTGGGTGTGCTACGCAATATGAAGGGCAGTACGTCCGTGGATATGCAAATTAGGTACTTTAAATGGGATCAGGATGATCGGAGTATATTGAACTTTGAATGACTTAGTTCAGTTTTCGAGGAGTTCTTTGAGATGTATGTAAACTCGCCTCTTCCGAATCACAAATTTAAGAGGGAGCCTCAAAAGAAAGCATGTAATTCTTAAATTTTGACATTTGCAGGATAAAAGATGGTTGTTACGGAACTGGTTCCAAATAAAGCAAGGACACATTCAAATAAAGATGTAAATGATGCTGATCAGTCACCGTTCCCGAAATCATACACCATAACTTAATTTTAGCCTAAGAAAGTGCGACAAAGACTTTCAGAAAGGAGAAAGACTCGAGCCTCCTAGAGTAATCGTATTATTGCCGTTCATATTACAAATACATCAGGCGATTCACCAGAATTTTCGCAATAAACGATCGCCTCCCAAAAACCCCTGCGACACGCGCCGCGGCGGTGTCGTAGGGTATAACCAGGATAATCAACCCGAATGTTGGTTTGACAGATGAGGGTAGAGCTCACCTCGTACTAAGCCCTACGGCGTGTGAAATTCAGAAATGGCTAGCGGGGGGTTGGGTGAGAGCAAGTTCCTTTCCCTGCACCGCCTGCTCTTCCTCCCCAGAAAGATCTGGTATTCGCAAGGTTCTTCTTAGCAGCAGCTGGTATCGTATACGTAATATAGATGTAGATGTTTGTGGACTGTATAAATGTGTGCCTTTTGCATGCGTTTTTTCCTTAATTGCATGTGGTGCCCTGGCACCCCCTGATACACGCTCTTGCGGCGGCTTGTGGGGTATTCAGTAAATGTAGAGAAGTATCTTAAACGCATATCCCGTAATGTATTTTATTTATTGCAAAAATTATTTCAATAATCCACATTAGTTGACATTTATATTAATAAATAGCAATTTAACATTTGATTTCGATAATTCAAGCCTGGTGGATTCACCCCCTCCTGCACACCCTAGCGTTGGCTCACAGGGTACCAATGTTGACCAGAATCCAAAAATAGCACACCGTTTGGGTAAAGCCTAGGGCGACCAAATTCACAGGGAATCGAACCAGGCCACTCCGGTCAATAGCCGAATGGTCTACTTAATAATTAGGATGACTTAGACGCAACGTTTCCTCTACTCAACGGAGACTGGTACGACCTTGGTGTTCGGCAAGGTTTTCTCGCAGCTTCAGGTTAGTTATCAAATCAAATAGGAAGCGCTTTCACAGACTAAAGAAATGGCCTCGGGTAGTGATCTCACAACGTAAAGGCTGCTCTGCGATGCAATGAGTTCCTATGATTTGAATTATCGGAAATCCTTATACACACTTGGCCACCACGAATGATTCCATTTCAAAATTCAGGCGGTTGGTAAATTTATATACCTGCACGCAGATTATTTCTTAAAATATCTAAATTTCAAAATCCTTTCACAAATTAACACAAATAGATTATTTCATACAAATAAAAAAAGGGAAAAATGAATACCAATTAGTTGTAGATGATCGCAAGTTTCCAAGCCAAGGAAATAACCATATACGCATCCTATAAATGTGACTCCCCAAATACTGGGATTCCACTCAAAATGAATGGCTCACTTCTTCTGGCGTATAACTGGTGAATAGAGTGTTATTAGACAAATAGGACTCTTGCTAAAATAATTTGAAAGAGGGAAGGATAGATTCTCTTGCCGGGTCACTTTGACAAATCACAACTTTGAATAAACAAACACCAATAAAATACAATTTTACCGACATCCCTGACATGTTAATGTAGCCCAAAAATAGCGCGAGGTATTTTAAGCAATTGATTGGCAAACCGAAATCGGACCCGTTCGTATAAGTTCTAGTATTGTCGTGTGCAGTACAGTAGTGACACACTTTAGAATACGATACATCTACACAATACCCCGCATGCCGCAGGAAGGGAATGTGGCAGGGGTGTTACGTCACCAGCCATGCATTCACAGCCCCAATCATGTCGATACTCATACATATACCCTATTTCCGAATAAATTACTTTGGTTCGGGAATACGGACTTTTGGAGAGGGCAGTCACAATGATATCCCAGCAATCTCCTGGCTACAAAAATAGCCATAATATTTAATATTAAGCTATGATACAGGGAATGATTTTTAATATTTAATAAAAATAATATGTAGACTTTTAAAAATACCAATTTATTTCGTGTCATAAAAGAAGGGGTATCATCTGATACTTTTGATTGTGAAAAAATTGAAGGCCAAGGCCATCATCATACCTCGACACCCTCGAAGAATTAATAGTTTATCTCTACTGTGTGGAGAGTTATACATCTCAGAGTTATGTAACGACAAAATAGACTCGATACCTGGAGGACGCGGACGGGAAATAGAGAAAGTCAATTTCCGTCAATGAATAGACAAGTACAATGACTGCAAAAGTGACATAAACAACATCTTAGTGCCACTAAAACCACTTAATTCCAAACGTTTCCTCTGAAAAAGTAAAAATATGATACAAGGAAGAGCTCGGAGAACCTCAACACCGGATATCATTGCGCAATCGCCCTTGTACTCATGCTTATGGTCTGCAGACAGCCCCCGATAAAATTGCTAGAAGAAGGCGTTGGACAAAGATGACAGCAATGGGCGCAACGGTTGGAGGATGAAGAGTTGAGGTGAGAGCAGGAGACGACACCCCTCGGGGGCAAGGAAGGGACGTGGGAGTAGTCGGGAGGGAGCAGGAGGCGGCGGCACCTCCCGGCCCTCCTGACTCTCTCCAAACCCGACCCCCTCTCCTTCGGTGCCCGGCCCACTCCAATCCCCCCTCCGTGAGGAATGGGTCGATCCGGGAGGGAAAGTGGGAGGGAGAGGAGAGAGGGCGGAAGAGGACGAAGGGGAGTGGGGTTCGGATGAAAGGGGAGAAGGGCTCGAAAATGAGGAGATAGGGGAGGGTGAGGAGAGCTGCCGCAATGTTGGGGAGGGAAAACGGGTGGGATGGTTATAGGGAGGGAGGGGGGGATGGTTAGGAGAAAGAGGGGAAATGCGGAACCCCCACTAGAGAAGGGGAAAGGTGGGACGCAAAAATAAGGGAGGAGTTGCAGAGGGGTACGAAGGAGGAGGCTATAGCTTGCAAGTGAGAAAGTGTGTGCGAGAAGGGGAGGCAGGGGTACGAAATGGGGAGGAAAGGGTACGAAAAGGGGGAGGACGGGGTACTAAGGAGAGAGAACATGGGGGTGTCGGGAGGAGGGGGCCGCAGGCAGTTGATGGCAGGCGAGAGTGGCGGGTTTCGGGAAGGGTGGGAGAGGCTAAAGGGGAAGGAGCGAGGGTGGAACGAAAAGTAGAAGCAGTTGAGGAAGGAAGGGAGATCGGTTGGGGCTTGGTAGAAAAATGGGGGGGGCGGAGGGGAAAGAGTTTGAAGTAGAAGGGAGGGGGAAACAAGAAGGGCGGATGAAGGTTGAAAGGGGGGTGGAACGGTTAGGAGGGGGGGGTGTGAGGAATGGGGGACTGGGTGGTCTGGGGAGGGATAAGGGAGGGAGACGGTTCTGAGGGGGAGGAGGGTGAACGGGTGAAGGGGAACGATGGGGGGTTGAGAGGGGTAGGCGGCGATGCAGGGTGACGTGGGGTGCCGATGGCTAGCTGGGTGGTGGGAAGCAACGTACATCTTATGAATCGAATGTTCAGTTTCTGCAAGGGCATGGGATCTACGGATAAGAAGTAATTAAAGAGACAAGAGTAGTCCCATTATTGGTAACACTTTTCCATTGGTCGAATTACAATGAAATAATTAAAAGGTCATAAAAACAACTCAGTATCACATCTTGAACAATTGACATTACGTGTAATATGAATTTCGCGGGGGTCGGGTAGGTGCAGGGATATGGCACGAGCATGCGAAAGCAGCTACCCCACAGCTGTGACCAACGGCTACCTTTGCTATCGCTAATCCCAACGGAGCACAAGCGCTGAGAATGTCAAACATTCATAAACGCGCACACGCATAACGGTGTTCTGGCAGACGAAGGTTTCCATGGAGACCCATCTTCCAAGATCGCTGATGAAATACTGTCACGGATAGGCGTCATATATAATTTTGAAACCAGCATAGAAACGATTACGTACTAGGTATAGAACAATGAATCCTATGTTTGCATTAGGCGTGTCACCGTTAAAGCCGTCGACCACAAATGGCAAGATGACGAAATGCGAATAACCGTCAAATCGAATGGAAAAACAATATTTATAGGAAAATTAATTAATGCCGGTCATTACAACAACTTTAGGCCTAACTGAAAACTAGTCTTACAAAAATGAATAAATTTTAAATTTTGGACGGCATAAATAGTAATAGCCACAGTGAGAAATTCCAAGATACTGCGGGAGATGCACCATGTACCATGTTTTATTCGTGGGCTGTATACATGTGTGGCATTTTTATGCGTTTTTCTTTCTAAATTACGGGTGGTACCCTGACACCCACCGCCACACGCCCTTTCGGCAGCTTGCGGGGTGTGAAGTAGATGTACAGTAACTTTTAACGGAGTCATCCGTTAATATGCATATCAATGCAACAATTTCAGAGTGGAAAAATCATTCACCTTGACCAGGATGCGAACCCAGATCCCCCGATGTCCGGCCGAGTGCTTTGGCCAGTTAAGCTATAGAGGTGCCCTGTTAAACTCTGAAATTTTGGTCCCGAAAAAATCCCGGTCAAGGCGAATGATTTTTACATTCTGAAATTACTGCATTGAAAAGTCATACTGAGAGAAATATTGACGTTTTAATTTTCCCATTTGCCTAATATCCTATCAGCCCAACTTTGAAAAAACCTGCGATATTAAATTAAGTCATTATCCAGATTTAAGGAAAATATTTAACAACCACAAAAAATGAAGAAAAAAGCCAACGGAACAAAAAAAAACATCGGTGCAGTTCGCTGCGTCAAGTGCAAACTTGCATACTTTTTCAATTCAAAGAATCTTTTTTACCACCAGGTTTACTTGACAGACTCAGGTTCGAGTGAAAGGATACCAGAATCTTAGATCACTGCATTCAAAGGACCAATCGAATGACATACGAGGAACACATTTTAATTCTGTCATACCGCACACAATAAACACTTTCTTACAGATAGATATTGGAGGAGCTTTGGATTAGTCTAAATTATCGCACAATACTCTTCTCCATCTTAATTTCCGGGCTAAAATAATTATTATTTCTATCTAATAATATTTCACTCAAAGGGAAAGGTTTGCCTCGGCAGCAATCAACGACTATCCAACCCTCTTATTAGAAAAATGACTTCTATGAATGCCGATAGCACTGGAAAATACTAGAGCTAAGTAAAATAAATCCTAAGAGATGGATCTCCCTATCTTTCAGACCAATGGCAGAGGACAGCGTTCTGGGCCTGAAATTCAGATCGGAGTGGACTGCTTCCAGTCATCACCACGACCGCGATGCGAGAAAAAGAAAAGGGATGACAATCTTCAGTTGCGCTAGGTTATGGCAAGCAGAAGGGTGGGCCAAGAGCGAGAGAAGGGAAAATAATTCTGCGTGGACAAGCCTTTGTCCAAACGTCACGCGTATCTCGCGCCCATCGAGTTTTTTTTTAAACACCACTTCCCGCCTCTCTCTCTACACTCCCAACTCCCACAGACGAAGAAATGGCCGAATGGAATCCGGGCCGTAGTGGCGAAATTCTTGCTAAGAATAACACAGAGTTAAGGTGGGGTGGGGGGGAGGAGGGGAAAAGGCAGGCGCCCTTCGGCAGAGGGCGATGGATGGTGGCGCTCTGACGAAGCGGAGACTGCCGTGCTCCCGTGGCTTTCCCTCTCCGAAATCACAATAAACATTTGCTGGATGGTCCGCTGGATGTGTGCACATCCATGCGTCCCTGCGTTCATCATCTTATCCGACGGTCGGAGCGTCTTAAAGACCCTGCATGCACACTCCTAAGCAAATTCTTACGTATTTGCCCACCTTCGGTCATAAGACCACGTGCGTTCGCGTACTCTAGGCGCCGTTTCCCTGTGCAAACGGTAGCCATAGATACTAATGATTCGCCGGATGTGGAATCCCAGAGCTATGGTCACACCATGTTAACACGCAGGGATCGTCTGTTACTCAACTGTCCCCAATGACGCATTTGCATAGGAGCTATTATTATGAGGATTTTATTATATTAGGCCTGAACAGGAATGCGGCGATGGAGTCGGAACTTTGGTGGGGAACCAATGTCCAAATCCGCCTACTTGTGAGGTATGACAGGACAAACGAATTACTTGGATATCTTCGACTACAGTTAACAATGGGAGTCAAAAGTCTACCATTTTCACCCCGGAGTACTGCACTTTATGCATTCCAGTCGCGGAAATTAAGTTTAGATCAGAACACCAAAGAAAACATCGCCCGCCAGAATCAGAATTCGAGACCTCGTTGAGAAAATCTAGGACTATCCACATCATCAATATTATTACTTTAGAAACATACTAATATACAAAAATACAAAGACAGGAACCGAGCGCAAAAACTGCGATTATGCACAAATTATCGAAAAGATCATGGTAATGCATCCCGCTGTTAATTCTGTGTTAAAAACCACGACCGTGTGAATTAATTGTTAGTGCGGAATCACGCTGTTCATCTGTCTTCTGTTCTTAGCGATGGAAAAATCTGACAAAATAGAGCCAGCTTGAAAAATGAGAGAAACGATATGGAGAGCGAATGTCAATGTCAATATTCTAAAATATTTCACCACAGACCTATCACATAACAAATTTTAAAAACAGTTATTTAAGAACAACAACTTATGTGTCAATAATCGAAAGGTAGAAATAATCCTCCGCCTAAAAATTATCTCGCTCACCCACGACACCAACACAGTCCTCTCACCAAAAGACAGTGATTACTCGGGGAAATGTCGATAGACAACATTGAAGTAACAATGACTGGGTGGGTTTGAAATCAGATGGACGCGCAGCTTATTGACGCATCAAAACACTCCGACACTTTTAAGTGAGCACTTGCAAAGTGTGGGTTACCCTGGTGACTGTTGTTGCGCTGAAAAGTATCATCGGGTTTCCGATTTTATTCTGAGTTTATGCATTCGCTAAATACATGGCATAAAACCATACATAGGGGGCGATAAACAATATGAAATGAATGATTAGTCAACTTTCGGCGACCATTTAAGAAAAACTGTATTTCGAAACTCGAAACGAAAATGTAATCGTAAACGAAGGAAGGTACCAAAATACTGCCAGGGCTTCAATGAGGAATAAAAGCGATTCCCTCACCAGATATCGATGACTTCATAATGTATATATCGAAGCTCTCAAGATTATCAGTTTCTGTCCTGAAATTACGCATAGTCTTGACAACAGTTTTCCAAAACTATTATCGGGGCGAAATTGTGTTCTAAGCACTTAATTTTGAAATAGCTTTCGACCGCCCAACACATGCTGTAAATGGTAACCTTCTATCGAGGATACACAAATAGGAGCATTAGATTGCCACTCTCAGAAAGTTGAGGACTACGTCATGGATCACACAATTTAATTAATCAAACGCTCCTATTCTTCAAAGCTTCACTTGGACATGAATTTATCGTTTATGGTCATTAAAGTAAAATTCAAGTAATGAATCCGAGTAATACATGAATATTTCAGAAGTTGTGTAATACCTTGACTTCACATCACGAGGGAGTTAATCAAAGTGGCACCCCTTCAAATTTCCTTGCTTTATAAATTTGAATCCGACTGAGAAGCAATACATTCCTATTCGTATTCTGAGTGGATAACGACATAATTACAACTCCACTGCTCCTACCAGTGGTTTCGTCGCAAGGTAACACCATCAGGTGATGATAAACAAATACGAACATCCAGAGAATAAAGGGTAGTTCCTTTTCCACTTTTTCCCCGTAATCTAGTAACCAAAAATTCTAACCCTTTGGGTTCTGGAAGGAGTCATCGAAAGGCATCGCCGATTCGAATCAAGGACCCTCCGGTCATTAGTTAAACGCTTTGCCTACCAAAAGGTCATGCCCCGATGATACGTATAAAAGAAAGGAGAAAACTTGGCATGAAAGTTTATAAGAAAACTTCAGGACGCGGCCTTTAGATATAAATTACAAAATCCATCACTCACGCTAAATAAAATCAATCCAGAAAACGAATCGTTCGGTGACCACTTCCAACTAATTGAATAATGCTCTTAAATGGATTTTCCGAAGCATTCGTGCGGATTAGTCATTTTTTTATCAATAACGGTATCAAACTATCAGATAGGCGAATAGAATAATTCCGGATGCCATACGACGGAAAGACTAGATTTTGAATTAATTATAATACGCCTACAGGGTAAGTTAGCTAACATTACTATAAATACGACATAATATTTATTGAAAATATCGCCAAACAATATTACTAACCAAATTTCTTACCGTGATTAGAAATTACAATTGGGCCGAGTTCCACGACGTAAATACAATGAAAAAATAATTCGTACCTAATTTCCAACTACGATGAGACAGAAAGAAGGCTAGAAAACAAAAGAAATAGGGTGGGTTTACCAATCAATCGACATATCCTTCTCCATTGTAATAATCAACTGTAAATCCTTGCCACCTTCAGATTTACGTCCTACCATGCGATGAATCAATAGAGCGTGCATTATGACATGTGAGAATAACAACCTCCGTTCTGAAACGCGAGATAAAAATTAAATGCCCGTAGAATGGGTTACAAATGAAAAATAAAGTTGTTGGATTAAACTCTTCAACTGGAAGCAAAGAACTATCAAAATGCATGAGTGACTAAAGGAAAGCAGTGAAAACAAACTCGGCAAACAAAACTATGCCAGCGAAACTTGATTAACCGTATAAATGCAACAAAGGAATATTATAGAACGCCGAAACAACATATACGGCAAACATGAAATAGTTCAATGGCCTCCCTGGCCTCCTAGAGTACCAAAAACTCATTCATTATAGGAATTTAATCTTTTGTTCGGAAATTTCTCAAATTAAAAATGAATCAATGGAAAAGCTTAAGTTACGTGAGTGGAAAAATGACTTTTGATGAGATAACGAGCCAAAAGACGCTCATTCCAGACTAACCATTTCTTTTACTGTCCTGCAAATCATCATTCTTACACTACTATTTTCCATGTGTCCTCTCAATTCCATCTGCACAACGCTGTCTCCCACCCCATTTCGTAAACTCGCGACCATCTATCTACCTCTCGCCCAGACTCACGTCCACCCTTCTACGTCTCCCCTCTTCATAGAATGCATTCAACTTCCCTCTTGGGAAAGTATAAAAGCAGCAACTAACTTCCCAAACCAGCGTTGCAACATCTCCACACTCACCCCAGTCAAATACTCAACCTCCAAACCGTCTTCTGACCCCGGGGGCTTATGGGCGCTCAGATCATCCTCGGGTAATCCGTGGAGTGTTAGCGATAAGACGTGCAGGACCAAATGACATGTAATGCGGGTTGGAGACAGCATGGGGACCCAGAGACCTTACAAAAATTCGGGTTGAGGATAGAAGAACTTCTCACAATCAAGAGCCCATTCAGGCTTGAACTTAATTCAAGCGACGGTGAAACGGAGGGGGCCAGGTGTTTTGAACAATATTACCTGAATTTCCTCTCCGGTAACAAAATCAAAGGGGTTGAGATTTAAACCAAATAAACTGATGTTTCGCTTACCCCTTTGCCAATTTCCAATATAACACATCAAAACAAACAACTATGGACTCTTAAGAGTCATATTGGAAAAATATGACAGATACAAGCGGAGAAAAAACACAAGATATCAATCAGACTGCGGTATTTAATGAAACAACTCACAACACGGAAAAAACTTCACAATAAGGAGGGTTTGGAAAACCTAAAGAGTGAGTAAGACGTGACAGAAATTTGATAAAATGGCCGTTGCAAGATGGTCAATCCGAACAAAGTATTTTAAGTATTACAATAGGCACCTACAGGAATTGGATCCGAATCAGGAATAACCCCATTCACTGACCGAGTCCATTTTCTGTGGAAAATTCGGAAGTAAGGGGCACGACGGTGATCTACCTCCCTGGACGTATTTGTTTGAATAAATGACCACTGCCAACGGGCAATGAAGTTGCTACCCTCATATAGTATACAGGGATCACAATTTCTCTGGTTAACTGTCGCCGAATGAAAGGAATAACAGAACTGACTACAAAGGAATACCAAGGATGAAATACGAGAAATAATTACCCGAAGACATAAAGGCAGACATCAACGAGAGCACTACAAAAAGAAGGTAGGATAGAAGGAAGTCTTTGTCAAACTGCTACAGTATTTCATTACTGACCCACTGACTGATTGATGACCCGCGGTACTATCAGTACCTTCGGGTGCTGATATAACCCCACATGCCGATGGTGCCAAAACCATACGACATTTGACGAGATTTTGGATAATTTAAACCTTTTTCATCGTCTGCAGATAAAACTAAAAATATTGGTAGAATGCAAAGCCCTAAAACTCTCTTCTCAGCTAGACTCTAATTTCCTCGATACTCTTTCAGTTTCACACTAATTATCAACTTGATGAATGAAATACCCGTACCTATAATTTGCTATTATACTCGTAGTTTCGTCCATGCTTTGCTGCGTTATTTTACTGTGAATATAATGTGTTTACGTACGAGGGTTTATGCCGTATTTACACAAGCCAATACATCCCGCTCTGTTGCACGTCGGACTATATATTTAAATTATAGCAATATCGCAACATTTAACACCTACTCCGATGCGGTTTTAACGAGGGATAAGGTGTCAGGGCGAAGAGAGGTAACTCGGAAATGGTTTGATGAGGGGGGATGGAGAGGAAATGGATTAGCCCTGGAAGGATGGGGCAGGAAGTAGGGGTGGTTTGGGGTCGGATGAAATTAAAAGGAGGGATCTTGGGTCTACTGTACGTACCCTCGCCCATATGGGGCGGAGAGACCAACATTTGGCAGGAGAGGATGAGGTGAGATGGCAGAATTACGGGATAAGGGGTGTGGAAGAAACATCCTGGCAAAGAATGAAACGCTAACTAAAACATGATGATAAAAACTATATATAAATTAAAGCAGAAACAAATTAAACGCACAAAAGGGAAGCATGAACTTAGAGCAGTACGGTAATGCGAAAACAAAAGTCTGTTAAGAATTAAAGGCTTTGCTTGTATAGTTAATCACAAAATACTGAAATGAATTACAGCTTACCATGGATCAGAGGATTTGATGAGCATCCACTTGAGAAATTATAATTAAGTCTCGCGAAGAGCTCTTACGCCCTGCTCTTATCAAAAGGGAGGAAATATGCCATCGGGACAAATGCGAATTGACATCCAATCCCCAAGTGAGGCGACCCTATTATGGAAGGACGATGGCAGAATTTTTACTTTGATTTGAACTCAATCACTCCGGAAACCACATATCATTAGATTTCACTCATCTTTAGTGTCCATCCAAAACATACCTTTAACGGTAGAGTGTCAATGTTAACAATAACATTTTAACCAACCAGTCGCCACTAGTGTGTGTGACAGGACAATTCTACTTAAATGTCAGCGACCAATAGAAATCCTTGATAATTAAAAAGTTGTCAATAATTTTTACAACAGCTTTCATGCAAAACGGTAATATAAGTTTAAAAAACCTCCCTAGACATGCAAGATGAGCTACTGGTGAGTTGAACAAAAAAATAAGGGTTACATAAATGAAAACCGCACATTGGACAACATAAATTCATAAATTGTTTTTTTATGCGCCATCGTTTGCAATTACGACACCCTTAACGTTCGTGGGAAAAATAACATTTTAAACCAATCACTTCAAATGATATCTCCGTTTGGAAATGGATATGAAAAAGAAGATATTTCATTTGCCCGAGTTAACTTCAACACAATTAAGACTTCTGCAGAAAGAAATACCCACGGTTATCGCCAATTACAATAGCGACAGCTATTGTTATAATTCATGTTCATATTTTCTAGGTCATAACTGAGCAAACTTGTTGATTCACTTATCAAAAGTGATTTTATATTTCCTGCTTACTGACGTAAATGAGGGAACTTGGTTTCGTCATCACAAAATGTTTACTTTCTATGTATTTTGGCAATCATCTTATTCCTACATTTTGCATTAAATTTGTTTCTAAACTTGTGCATTATATGGAGTCAATGCAATATATCTGCTAATTTGTGCTTTTGCTTTTCTTTTACACGGTACTATCTAAAATTTTGTCAAAACATATTTTTCTTTCAAGGAAAATTGTCCGAGAAAAAATTAACAAAAAGACTTGAACAATTTATAATGCATTTAGTAATGCAATCTAGATCCTGTGCTAGACTTAAACGATCCTCATCTCCAGATATCTCCCGATAAACCGCCGTGTAATCCGCGAACATCGTAACCTTACTTTTCACTTCGCGGTTCAAATCATTAACAAAAATCAAGAAAAGCAATGGTCCAATTACACTTCCCTGGGGTACCCCCGAGATCACTCGTACGCTGTTGGAACTAACGTCGTCAGAGACTACCCTCGGTTCCCGCTCTGAAAGAAAGTCTTCAACCCAATTTATTGCCCCCTTGTTTATACCTGCGACTTTTAATTTATGAATAAGTTTACCATGGGGAACCTTATCAAATGGCTTTTGAAAATCTAAAAAGATCGCATCCACTTGCCTACTACTTTCACCCAATAAAAGTAAGTCATGTGTGAATAATCCTAATTGGGTCTCACATGAGCGGGTGTTTCTTGAATCCGTGTTGATTGTCACTTAAAAAGTTAGTTATCAAGGTATCTCATTATGGAACTGACAATTATGTGCTCCAGAATTTTGCAACATATAGAAGTGAGAGATATGGGTCTGTAATTACTGGGGTCCTCCCTGTCACCACTTTTAAAAATAGGCGTTATTTGCGCGGTTTTCCAATTCTTAGGGACTTCACACTCTGTGAGGGATTTTTTAAATATAACTTCGTCCTTACTTTCACCCAGATTAGGAACAAGTAAACGACTTAGGCATGACTAAAATAATCTAAACCCAAGACAACCCCTTTATCATAATAATAGACCAGCTACAAATTTCATCTCGCAGGAGTGTAGAAGATTGGAAAGAAGAGAACTTTGACCGGGACGGAAATCAAATATCGCGCGATGTGAAATACCTTAAAATAAAACACATCATTGGGAGGAAGAAAAACGAAATTCATTCCATCGAGCTCTACTCCTATTCCTCTTTTTCCACCTGTAAACCGAACCCGGATTACCTTGGCGGGAAGCCAGTGGGAAGGGGAAGATCCATAGAAAGGTGAGGGAGACATGAGGTTGCAGGCTGCTTATATTACTTGGTGGAGTGGGTGACACTCCGGGCCAGGGAGGTTGGCGGTTCCAGGCGGGGAGGGACGGCTGACGACTGGAGGAAAGATAATGTGTACCGGAGGGGGAAGTCCACGAGACAAAATGGCGGAATCTCGGATGTGAGCGGCTTAAACTTTGAGTTAGCGTACATGTAATCACACAGGATCGGAGACAAAAATCGGCTTACCAGTGGACCGAATCCTAACGTGAAGAAAGAGCAAGAGAGAAGGCAGAGAAGATACCCTTACGAGAATGGGAAATGAGGAAGGATTTGAAGACGTGAATGAAAACCATTTGAAAAAGAACCCAGGACGTGGATTAATTTGGCTAAGAAAACGCATCTAGTTCCGCACTAGAAGAACCAGGAGCGTATATATGCATCTACGATAGCACAGTGCGAGTCGTTACGGGGAAGTGTGGCAGGAGGTGTCAAGTTAAGCAAATTTTATATGTTCGTAAAAGGGAATTTAATAAATTTATAATTAAGTTCTTCAAGGATTACCGGCGATGTACTTTCATACATACACCTACACAATACCGCGTAAGCTGCTGCAAGAGCGTGTGGCGGGAGGTGGTTGGGCACCAGCCAGATTTGCACAAGTTCATACTACATGGTCAAACCTATCCCTGCATTGAATAAAATATGAGTATCAGAATAATAAATTCAACAGCTGGGTTAGGCAGGTGGAAATCAGACCTGAAAGTCGGGGGTTCGAGTTTTATTTCGGGGATATGTCCAGTTGACTCTGTTCAACTTGATACACCCCAGAGCAATACAGGAGTGGCCGATCAGGGAGGATCCGAGGCGAAAACCAAATGTATCCAGAAAGCAAAAGGAAATCCCTCGGTGTCGGAGTTTCATCTAATTTATTCCGGTAGATCTCCCAATATACCTCCGGGAGGAGGGGAAGCACAATACTTCTCCCATATAATAAGTTCTATCACACAACCTGTACCCACTTTAAAATCGTTTTAAAATTGCTCCTGCTCGTTCTCTTCGTGTTTGTAGACATCCACAAACAGCCTTCCGAGTAACACCCGAGTTCTTGAATTATTCCCAGTCACTGTATTTTATCCTGTATATTATGATTAATGTTTCCCATTTCTTTTTCCCCAAAATGTCATCACTGAACATTTATTAATTCCAATCCCCAATAAAATCCCAAATTGTGTCCAACTCGCTCAATAGCAGCAAGCAATAAACTGAAATTACTATTTCCCAATATAATACTGTGTCCTCGGAACATAATTAAGAAAGTGTATGGGCCCTTAGCCCAAATTTAGAGATACGTTGCCGTATAAAAACCACCAGTCGGCGGTAAAATACATTTGTAAATTAATTCCCTTGACATTACCATTCTAGTAATTCATTTAAAAGATCCGAAAGAAAGATTTATGCAGCAGGATTATGTTCTAATGCACTATTAGTGGCATATAATCTACGCGGTCATAGGGTACGGCGTTATGAAGTTGAACCCTAGGAAGAAGGAAATAAAAATACCTATGTTCCATTTACAATCACATTAATGGAAAGTAAAATAAAGAAAATCATCTCTTAAGGAAATATTAGAATTAAACATAACGTCATATAAACATACTGAAGTCTAAAAATAACTCGGAATTAACACTTTACTGAACATTACAAAAAGAAATTAATATCAGAATACTTAAATTTGTGCAGCTTCCATAATTACTTTCCATCAAAATGATAAACTAGGCAATTTCAATCGTCTTAAAATGGGAATCTAACATGTCTAAAAAAATTAGTCAATCTCCGCGAAATCTAGTACTCACTTAAAAATAAAAGAATGAGATGCTTTGACAAAAAGAGATATTTTATCTCATAGCAAAAGTGTGCTCCCGCAATCGGGCACGCTGCCCTCCAAAATAGTGTTCGAGGTTAAACTTTAACTTAATTGATAGATAGATAGATAAAGGTCTTTATTCTGGGCGAAATTGAGACCTTCAGGTCCCCTCTTCCATTTAACCCATTATTGGAGAAACAATGTAAATTGAAAGACGAATTACGAAACGCTATCGATCATCCCTTCCCATTAAAAGTTTACTCGCCCGGCCACCATTTGCTGGAAGGAAATAAAAAATAGTAAAAGAAAGAGCAAGAAGTGAAGAATTGGTTTTTTTTACATCTGTAAACAATTGTCATCTTCCATTCACAGTGGGATTACGAAGTGGCCGCGGAGGCGTGACCGCAGATCGCGGGACACAGAAACTGCTCTTGATTCTCTCGGTCGAGAGGGAATTTCCCAGGCAGTGTTTGTTTGTAAACAACGAGAGGAAGAGGAAAGGGGAGACAGGGCGATTCTCGCAACACGTCCACCAGAGAGAGAGAAAATGGGAGGCGTCCGCGGTCGCGTTTCCATGGAGACCTCGCCCACGCACACGTTGCTCAGCGCGTAGTTGGGTTAAGAGCGACGCCGGTATAGGGGCAGGGGATGATGCATTCCTGCGAGCGCACTGTTAAAATCCCTAGGGTGGAGAGTAGCGGAGGGAGAGAGCTAGGGAGGGGGTGACGGAGAGGAATGGGGGAAATGACGTCCTCACGCAGGCGAAGAAAACAATAATGCGTGTGGAGAGAATTGGTGTCCATTCGCAGACACACGTGGGGCTCATTGTGTAACTGATTGGGAGTTGGAAGGGCATTATGATGGGTCGGTGCTCTAGCTCTTGCCGTGCACTTGCTCACTTTTGAACACCACGACTGCAGTGCACAAACACTTCTGCAAAGGTCATACGGTGGAGTTTTCTCCACCGAATATTGTTTAAAACCGAAAATCCATGCGTGAAAACAATTGAAACCGTTCGGTTAGTCACCTGATCTCGAGGAGGAATTTCGCCACATATTTTTTACCTCCACACTTAATATACTACGCAGACTGACAGAGAGCCCATTCTACATTCTACTACACTCAGCCACGTGATACATGATTATCTGGGCAATGTTGAGTAATTTTCAATAGAAAAAGTGATTTTTCATTCGCAATTACTTCATTGACATGATCATTCTGCCCAATTTCCATGTTCCAGCCCTTTACTTATCAATGCAAAATAATTACTAGAATTAAATAAAAAAACATGAATTCGACCAGACACCGAGGTCCTTTGACACCATAACCGCGCACCACAATGACTACTCCGACGATACATCCAATGCAAAGCATCTGATCCAGGAACTTATTGACAGAAGACAAGGGCCTCACTCAAACAGGAAAAGGGGAATATTTTGGATGCTGCATTAATAAAAAACTACATTTACTACTTTTCCCAAATACTTAACCTCGGCATACTCCCGGTACAGCACACCAAATGGTATTTTCCAAAAAAAAAAAGGGCGGAAGATTTTAAACTATAGGGCGATCACAACACTCGAGCAGCGGAAGACCGAAGAGAAGGGGTCCGAGGAAAGAAAAATGAAAATGTTGGGAACGATGAAGCGGCGGCGGAGGCTTTGAAAATACTGATGAGGATCCTGGGGAGAAGCAAGAGGGCGAGCGCGGACGGAAGGAGAAACGAGGGGGTGGTGCTCGCCCGAGTTACGAGAGCCTCCGCGTCGAAAAGTCGTGACACTAGGGACGGGGAGGAAGGGTAAGAAAAAGAGTTGCGAGGACTCGAGAAAGAACGGAGCGGAAAGAACCGACGAGAGCGGAGACGGCCGAAGTTCTGGCGGCTACATTTCCGACGCATGATACGCGAAAATTCCCACTGACCTACTCCTCTCCTCCACAAAGTCTAAAAAGAGGGGGGAAGGTAAGGAAAACACCCCGAGAGGAAGAAAATGCACCGAAAGAAATTCCTTTTTTCGGGGGTGGGAGGCGTGGTCGCCTCCTCTCCCCCTTTGCCTCCCGGCTTTGCCGCCCCATCCCTCAGGCGATCTCCCCTTGTGTCGGCCGCTTAATCGAGAATGCGTATCAGGCATACGGCGAATGCTCGCGTGACGGAAGTACGAACTAAAAGAAAAAACCGACAAAACGTGAGGTAGTAGTACGACTGAAAAGAATGGGATCAATCGCTCCGATTGTCACCACCTTCGCAAAAAGATCCTTCATTGCGATTCTGTGGAGGGCGACACAGCGGGGTAGGAATTTATTTTTTTATGAAAAATAAAATTTCCACAAGGCAGCATAACGTCACCGATGCTACAAATGCGAGAGTGAAAAGCCTTTGGGACAAACGATTTTCACGCAGCCCGGGAACTTGGGGCAAAAAGGAACATTAGCGACAATCTGAGTGGTGACTTGCATACACTGTAGATTCATAACAGAGTCGATCTCAATCATATTACGCCAATTATAAAAACACCACATTCCTAAAGCTATGTCATCAATTAAAAATATCGAATTCCTCAAATAAATTGTCGGTCGGTGCCATCTTGAAATGGACCATCGGATCGTAAATCCAGAAGGTGGATGGGCAGCGAAACAGTTACTTGCCTAAGGAAAGAGGAGAAAGTGCAATTTATCCCAATCTGACCTCAACCAAATCATATGGAAGCCCAGCCGAATCGCCATCATAGCTAACAAACATAAATGAAGAAAAACATAAAAAATATACAATATTCCTCGTAATGCGAAGAATCCAAATAATTTTCATTCTACACGATATGGCTTCCATTCTCTCAGTATTTTGAGAATAGATTGTAGGGAACTGGTTTTAGAGTATCCTTTACGTAAATATTAATCTGTGACCACACTTGAGAGAAACTACTTAAATATCATAATTACGCAAGTATGGAGCTCAAGCAATCAAGCAATCATGGATCTTTCTACAGCAACAGATAAGGAAATAACGATTCAATATACTCAGGTTATGAAAATATCTACATATATCAACTTCCACTGCAGGGCATGAAAAAGGGGTATCTAGATGTTGCGGGGATATTACAAGGAGTAGGAAAACCATTTAAAAAAATATCGACCTGAAAAATTGACTCAGTGAAACGTTTAATTGGCTGCAAGGAGTTTCATAACGAAAAACAATGAATAAATACGCCGTATTTATCTATTTCTCGATTTTTCAAGTGAAATTTGATACGAAACGTAAATGCGGTTACAGATAACATCAGAAGAGAACTATACTGCTTTTAAAATTAAAAAATAAATTGAGTGTTGCGCTAGATCACCTTTCCTCGATTGGTTCCCAAACCAACGACTTTTCATGGCATTGCAATTGTGAGCGTAAGCCATCGTTCAGTAAATAAACTAAAAAGCTCATCCTGTTATTAAATATTTTTACTCGAACTTCCAGCTTATTACATTAGTTTCCAACTTAATAAAGGTCATATCTCTTTTTTTCCGAATATCATCTATTAATCTCTCTTCATCCCTTCTTTGATTGATAGCTGGCTCAAACAGAGAAAACGCAAAAATAAGGCTTTTCAACTTGTTCCCAGAAATAATCGGGCGAGGTGTGGCGCTGAATAAATGTGCCAGAGAATCCTGAAATAATTATCTTGCTTTCCGATTGTAATTTCTTGCCTTAAAATTTTAAAGTGTTTTCAAATTTTTGTGAAGAATGTGCCTCAGTGTCGAAAGAAAACTCAAGAGGTGTCCTATACGCTTAAAAAAGTATTACCTACTCTCTCCAAGAACCAAGTCCTAATCTCAGTCTAAATCCATCAGCATACCCGCGACGCTTACGATCTTCTCGTAGACTCAATATTGAACAATTCTGATAAATTTTTTCCGAACCTTTCCATTTGTCCTTAATTCAACTTTTCTCCCATAGAACATTCTATTCCATTGAAATGCAAGACATATTTCACATTCAATGCGTAAATATTACTTCCCATAATTACTGGGAAGTTTCTCTTCCTTTCTTTCTCCTCTTTTTCTTTCTACTCTCCACTATTAAGGAAACTAAAAGGTTCCCTAGTAATCGTTCCAGTATCACTAATTACTACACTGAGGTTTACAAGAGATGTTGGAAGTCAAGATCAATCCTGTATCGGAAAAGATCTCGTCTACATATATATGCAATACCCAACAAGCCGCCGTGAGGATATGTGGTGAGGGTGTAGGACACCACACATACTAGCAGAAATATTAGTCTATGCATGAACTGGAATATATGATACCCCATACACAACTGTCATTCACATAAATGCCTGCATACAACATGCAAAAATTGTTGCTCTGGACCAATTCATCAAAATTCTGGTATTCAGGTTCGGCGTTATGTTTGCGTATCGTCCGAGCGTGGAACGAGTATCTCAATCTCCGCCTGTGACGGTGTCCATCTTTATTTTATCCCTCTGGTCGAATCTACCAGTATAATTTGAGGCCATAATAATTACCTTCTGTGTCGCAAGAAAACTCTGGTGCTGGCCTTCTAAAATAGCCAAAAGTCTTGCCCACTCTCTTCTAAAATGCAGTGGGTCCTAGATCCTCCAGCATACCCGTCGCGCTTTATACCAAGCCATACCAAGCGGATTTTCTCCGAACACTATATAAATCTCTGATTAACGTTTTTATTTCATGGATCCAAGATACTCGCCGCGTATTTTAACTGAACCGAAGTACCACACTGTGTCTTTTTTTCCACTGCACTTCCCAACAATCTCAAGTTAAACCTAACTGCATTAAAACTAAATTGAAATTTCTTTTGGTGTGTCTACTTCATGAAAGATTGCAGCGCAAGTTTCAAGCATTGGACCTGTTCTGAGATATTTGATCCGGTCTCAAAACGGTTGTAAGTGACATATTCTTTTACTTTTTCTTTTTGTGCGTAATACCCCGCGAGCCCCCGCAAGGGCGTGTGGCGGGGGATGTTAGGTCACCACCCATTGTTAAAAAAAACCGAATGCAAAGACACAAATTTATACAATCCACAAACAAAACATGGTATGCATTAATGCAAAAACCCTTACAACCCACACACATCCAAACACTCAAACTACCAACTAACATGCATATACTTCTACAAATATACATGATGTCTTTGCAATGTTTAATTTTCTTCCTAATTGTAAATTACATGTTTTTTCTAAACTGAGTTCGGTTTCTTACTATAATGATTTCTGAGTGTTCGGGGAAAGAATGAGTATTTGTGGTACCCATCTGTAATGCAATCTATTTCCCTTATTTTATCTTTGTGGTCTGATCTACCTAAGTGGCGTGGGGCCATTATAATTCCTTCAGTTCAGTCCTTCGAGCCATCGTTAAACTCGTTTGTTCTGAACCTGTACTTTTCTCTTATTCCAAACCTTTAGTGCTATGAATTTTCTGATATTGAGTTCTAACCCCCATTTCGTACATGACGCCGACATCTTGTCTCTTTAGAGAACAGCGCGAAATCTGCCGATATAATTATTTTTCTGTAAATCACTCTTTGGTCAGCATATAATTTAAGGTTGTCACTAACATGGGGTGTTATGTCATTAATAAACATCAGAAATAGTAGGGGCCCTATTACAATTCCTTGCGGCACTCCTGAAGTTATGTCTTACTCTGAAGAACTCAACCCGTGGAAGATTACTTTTTGTTTACGGAGAAAAGTGGTTTTAAGTCCCTCATCCAACGCTGAACTTCCTCGCTAGCATCATAATATCTTCATTCGCTTATTAATTAATTTATTGCGAGGGACATTAGTGAAGGATTTCTGCAAATCTAAAATACAGCTTCCACTTTGGTAATGCTTTATCCGATTTCAGAATGTCATAAACACATCATACTTTTGTACTTCTGAACCATCTACTCAAACTTTCTATTAGAGATGCATAAATATTCCTACTCTCATCCACATTTTTTCAGACAAGACCTGCATATTTATCAAGACAATCAATGGAAAACTTTCTGCTTGATTAGTCTGAAGAGTAACGTTCCTGTCTCTTGAGCGTAGAGTTGGAAGTTCAAGCCCGACCTTGCATATAGGCGTTCTTCCATGGTTTTGACCTTGGGGAACTTGATAAAAGGCCAAATACTGATTTTTTCCAAAATTCCAGATAACAATGTCACCAGACATCAGACAAACCAGAGGTACCCAACCGATTAAAAAAAATACAAATGTGGACGGCCTTGAGGAACCTCCATACTGCACACCAATCTCTTTGGGGAATGACTCTCACGACTTGGCTACTTAACACGAGTTTACGGAGTGGATGCTTACTTTCTAAGGGGAAAAGGTTGCCCGGTTTAGTTTATGTTAAATAGTTTATTTGGTGGCAATACTCTTACGCTTGCCTTGCTCAAAGAGTGTAATAAAAATTGACAAAATAAAATAGCATCTGACAGCAAAGAAATTAATCTCAATGCCCAAAGGCAATGAAAAACGCTTTTTTCTAAGGGACACCAAGTTGGCCAGATTCAAATTGATTCGAAAGATTTTACGAAAACAAAATTATACCTACAAAAATCCAGCCAAATAAAACATGTCATGAATATTCACTGAAAATGGAAATCACAAAACGAGGAAGATTCAATGAACACGATGAATCTTTGGGAAATAGCCGGCAGACAAACCCGCGGAAGAAGTTTAATATGGACTCGTTGTGGGCTATGTTATACAGAAATGCAATTTGGATTCAATAAAGGAGCCATTTGATATGAATAATTAAAAAAACACGCAACCGTAGAGATTATTCAAGGCAGTTTGAGGCAACTGTTCTTAGACGGACGGTATCATGCGAGTTCTTGACCGCTCAACAAATTATTCACATCTCTAGTAGAAACGTAAAATTATGATGTGCAAGATTTCAAACACCGGAGGAACACAGAAGGCCAAGAAGTGGTTTCGACCAGCAAGCAACTATGGGCAAGTGGGAGATAAGGTTGGTAAGCGCTCGGCAGTGCTTTGGGATCAGTTATAGGCAAAAGTAGATAGCACGGGCAGATGAGTCGGGGACCTGGCAAGGGAAAAATTCTGCGCAGAAAATTATTCGTAGTCGGAAATAGGGTGGAAGGAAAGACATCGCAGGGTTATAGATCACTATTAATCGAAGAACGACAAAATGGGGGATATACCAAACGGGCCGAAGGCAGATTTGGGGAGGCCATGGATGGCAAAAGAAAAAGGCTAGGCTAGGAGAAGAGACACGGGGTAGAAGTTATTATTCAGGGAGATAGGGAATTTGAAGATGGAGAATCAGGATAGGGTTAGGCGAAATGAATTGCATGAAATGAATGGAGGTTGTAGTATAAGAACCATGTGGGTGAGCGAAATGGGGAGACGGATGTCTTAATTATTGCGAGAGGTGGGGTAATGAAGTTAAGACAATAGGAAGTAGTGGAAAGTGATCATGAAGCAGATCGTCTCTTCCCGCCCTAAAGAGAAGTATAAGGGCGTAAGCTCACCAGAGAATAGCGAAATAATAGTGTGTGATGATGTTAAGCTACCAAAAATTAACTTGAGCATTATGCATGACAAAGAGTTCTACTGTAAGACGGTGAGAATGACAATGAAACATACGGAGAACATGAGGTTGATGGATGCAAACAATGTCACAATTATATGTATGTGTGTGTTTATATAATATCACACATTCTCACGCTAAACTGGACGACACAATGTTATTGGATACGAGTTCATCAGCTTGTTTTTCTATGTTGAACGTCATATAGCAAAAAGTCACCACACATCATTCAGAAAGCATTATTTGCGATGCCGTAGTAAACAGCGAATTTACTTGTCTACAATAACGTATGTATGAGAACATCGTCTGTAAAAATCACTATCTTTCCCAAGCACGTGAGACTTGCAGAGAGCACGCGTGGCTGATATCGGGCATGAATTCACGTCGCGACGCAGTCTCCCACCCCGCCAGCGTACCGCGAAGATATGATTCTGTTCACGGTTAGTCACGGAGCGTTGTATTCCTATACTACCATTAACAGCCCCTCTCGGACAAACAAAAATATCTGGTTATAAATCGGCAAACATGTGTAAGAAAACGCTAAGCCACGAACTGCATACCTGAAAGAAACCGTGAATGATATTAATAGTAGCGAAAGGCACTTACCAAAAGTATTTTTTTTCTATTTGTTGACCTCAACCGGTGTAGCAGATATCACTCCCACGCCCTTCCCCTCTGTCTCCTCTTCCCTTTCTCCTCCTGTACTGGCGCTCGAAGAAACCCTCCTCCTTCCTCTCTGATATCCACTCTCCTCCCTTCAACGCTGTGCGCACTCCCCCTCCTGACGAAATGACGGTCACCAGATTTCAATGCAGGAGATCGTATGAAGTTGCGCGGCATCATGGTAGGTAGCA
This sequence comes from Hetaerina titia, assembly GCA_037158775.1. NCBI lineage: Eukaryota > Metazoa > Arthropoda > Insecta > Odonata > Calopterygidae > Hetaerina > Hetaerina titia. The sequence continues at coordinate 32,178,784 of CM073769.1, forward strand.
GCACAGTGCAAGTGACGAGGGCTTGAATTTTTATGAACTTCGATAGTGCTGACATGTGCAGACTCTGTAAACTATTTCATGGTGAATGGTTTGAATTTCATGGTTTGAATTTGGCAATGACAGCAACACGTGAACTATTCAATACTGAAATATTAAAAGCGTTTAAACTGAAATTACGAAAATTAACATTTTACTTGATACAAGATCTGTCCCAAAAATAGTAGGATTCCTGAATAGACGGGCGGTGGTTTCTCTGGCAGGGTTCGAGGGAGGGGCCTCAGGAAAGTCTGGAAGCAGGTGGCCGTTGGCTCCCAGCCTTTCCGGAGTTCAGATCGTCCATTTGCGAAACCTCTATAACGTGACCTCGTTAAGCTCCGACATGTACCGGTTATTGGGACAGCGCTACGCCATCAAATTTTGCGTGAAAATGGGCAACATCGGGAAGGAGACTCATGTCGTGCCCAAGGCAGCTTATGGTGATAACGCCACTGGGAGATTGGGTTTTTTTCAGTGGCACAAGTTGTTTTGGGAGGGTAGAAAAGATGTTGAAGACGGCGACGTTCAGGACGCCCTTCGACCTCAAAAAGTCATGAAAATCTGTCAAGAGTGAAGGCTTTGTTGAACAGGGATCGCGGTTTGAGTGTTCGCGTGGTTTCTGAAGAACTTGGCATTCCTAAAAGTTGTGCACATCGACTTTTGAACGAAATCATAGGCATGACAATGTGAGTGCAAAGTTGGTACCGCGAGTGCTCTCGGGCGAACAAAGGGGAACTCGCACAAGGAACTCAATGATTCTTACGTACACCAAAAATTATCAAATATTCACCGGAGCATATAAATATAAATGTTCACTGCTATTTCTTTTAATATGTAATTTGTACTACCTTGAACAAAAAGTTCCCGGAATAACCACCGTGTGGCGCTCCCATCGTTCCGATTTGAGTTCTGTTTTTTTTGTTAAATTGGTACATCTGTTGTTGATATTCCCTTTAAATCTTAGTGTCATAACTTGACATTTGCAAAAGTTACGTAGCCAAGAGTACATCTATCTCTGTGTGTGTTGGCGATTTTTTACAATTGCAGAAATGGATTTAAATTTGCAACAACGAACTTGTATTAAATTTTGCGTAAAAAACGGATTTAGTGGCGCACGGACGTTGGAAATGTTGGAAAAGTGTTTCGGCAACGATTCTCTAAAAAAACGGTCGTTTACCAGTGGCACGAGCGGTTCAGAAGTGGTCGTGAGTCAATCGAAGATGATGAACGCAGTGGCAGACCATCGACATCGAAAGTCGGTGAAAAAATTGATAAAGTAAAAGAAATGTTGGTCAATAACCGCAAATTAACCATCAGAGAAATAGCGGAGGACTTGAACATTGCCTATGGATCCGCCCAAGACGTTGTGGTTAATGATTTGGGTTTCCGTCGTGTAGCAGCAAAGTTGGTGCCAAAAGACCTCAATTTCATGCAAAAAAGAGACCGTGTTGACGTCGCAAAAGACATGATTTGCGAGGCTGAATCCGATCCCACATTCATCAAAAGGATCATTACTGGAGACGAGACGTGGGTTTATGAGTACGACACGCCATCCAGACATCAGGCAAGTGAATGGCGTTCACCAAATGAGCCGAGACCAATAAAACCACGTCGTTTTCAGTCAAAAAAGAAGGCAATGCTGACGGTTTTCATGGATTACAACGGTGTAGTGCATCATGAATTTTTGCCAGAAGGCCAGACAGTAAACAAAGAGTATTATTTGGGCGTTATGAGACGTTTGCGTGAAGCAATTCGCCGAAAGAGACCAGAAATCGTCGCACAGTGTGTCGAGACCGTCGCACAGTGCTATCATTATTCGTAATTTTTTGACGAAAAATGCAACAAATACCATCCAACAGCCACCGAATTCACCTGATTTGGCTCCCTGTGACTTCTTTCGGTTCAATCGGGTTAAAAAACCATTACGGGGAACGCGTTTTAGCAGCCGAGAGGAAGTAATGGAAAAATCGCAGGAAGCACTGATGGACATACCGAAAACCGAATATAAAAAATGTTTCGAGGATTGGATCAAGCGCTGGCATAAGTGTGTTGCAGTTGATGGGGATTACTTTGAAGGGGACAATATAGATTTAGATGAATAAACTTGTATTTTTAATTTTCTGAATAAATTCCGGGAACTTTTTGATCAAGGTACTATGCTTAAAAAATTGTTAGCATTTAAGCCGTGCAATCATCAAAAGGCATTCTTTAATGCATTAATTTATTTTCATTCAAGATGTATATGATCGTGATTATTGACATATATACCATCTGCGTATTGTTTGTCATAATTATTTATCAAGTCTAAGAACCTACTATTACTTTAAACGCCGCTGCAATGTCACAAGTTATTGGTGATGGGTATGTGTGCAAGACTCGTATATAACATGGAAGAACGCTAGGTACTCGAGGGCTCGGGGTAGTAGCCAAACATCTCTTTATTTAATGCTCGGAAACATCCTAATGAAAATAACTTTGAGTAGAGATTTTCGAAGCTACTTAATTTTGTTATAAATAGGTGTTCATTCTACAAATCATGCATGATATGATACGGAAAACTAAATATCACCTTGCTGAAATTCATTTCCATTGTGAAGAAAAATGTCAAAAGGACGATAAACACGATGTTTCCATAACTCCCATTATAGTTTCTGAAAATAAATTTAAAAATACAAATATGATACTACGTATGCATAAAATTTTCAGGAAATAATTTTTATGCACGGGGTAAATGTGTTCTGGAGAACATCAGCACACTAAAAACCTGCTCACTTTTTGGAAATGCTAACATTTAAGACAAATTAAAACACAACTTCTACTGGCCTGTCAATTAAGTTCGTCGTTCAAAGTACTGTGACTAGTTTTTACAAACTATCTGAAATGGACGATCAAACTTTTACGCCTCATTTAGAAAATTCACTAAAAGATTGCACTGTTTTACCACTGCATGAATTAAAAGTCCTGGACCACATAAGAGCAATTAAGCAACTTAATAACTTAAAATCAAGTAACAAATGGAAAACCTTTTTAGACAACCATGAGAATCACGAGAAAGTACTCATACCAACTCCACGGTTAGTTATCAGCAAATTATGTGATGTTAGTCGATCAACAATATTAATGTTTCGATAAAAGTTTTACAATTAATTCTAGTATTTACTCTGTTTTGTAGTGATTACCATTTCCACAATTGCTGCTTGCATTTCACTCAGCCGGAAAAGCAACCGAATCCAAAAATGAAGTGTAAAACTGGACCTTGTCTGGACAGTACCGCTCTGTGTCTTATACCAACAGATTTAATTTCCTTTCGCCAAAATTTTAGGAAAACTGAAAAACGAAAATCATAACTGAAATACATACACACCTTTCCAGGGAGATATACAACCAAAACTAGCTACAAAATTCACTCCCGAAAATGGATGAAGCAGATTCACGTTGAAACAAGTTAAAATTCGCTCTTCAAATGATATAGCACGCCTTCATGGGGAATTTTTTTAAACTAACCATTACTATTCTGGTCTGATTTAAACAGCTGTAAGTAGCACAAAATCGCGCGAAATTGAGAAATATCACGCTAATCAATAAATAGACGACAGAATGTTTACCTCATTGTCAAATAATGATAGCATTTTGCGATAATTGCCTTTTTATAGTCTTACTGAATGTAGTAACATTAAAATTAATTCGTATAGGCAGGAGATGTGCATTGGTTTTCATCAGCTTATAGAAAATTTGATCGACTAAGGATTCATGTAAAAAATCAGTTAAAAAATGTATAGGAAGCTGCCCGTGAAAGTGTTTGGAAAATTCGACCTATTATGACTGGAAAATTTAGTCCATTTAAAATTTGCTTAAGCTGTATTAATAAACGACTTATTTCTCTTCACACGCAAAGTTACATCTATTTAATATTCATTTAATATTGCATTCTAACATTCTAAATATCTCTGTTTTGTTGAAATACCGTTAAGCATAACTTTTTTTCTCGTTCGATAGAAATGATTATTATATGAGCGTTCAAAAATATTCAATGAATGGCAAAGACAAATGTATGAATATTTTGAACTTTAGGCTGGAGATAGGAAACCTTTCGCATTTTATCTCGTAAATATGCAACATTGTGATTAAAATAAACTTTTTGAATTCGTATTATTTTTCTAATCTTAAAGGATATTAACAGACAATATTTGTGAGCAAGGAATGATCGCCTAGTTTTATATCATTAACCTACTAGCATTTGAAATGTACATACTAATCTCTTCAGAGCACCTAATGAGTTCCAAGCCAAAAGCCCGAAGTATGAGAATATTTCCTTGAATTGAGAGATTTGACCTTCTGGAACCTCAAATTAAAGTGCCATGAGATGAGATACCATTTCTTTTGTCACAAATTTCTGAAGGCAGTGATAGTATAATTTTCATCATGGCAGTAACAGGTTAATTGGGAAGGATTGATAATGATGTGATTTGTTGCTAAAAATTTAAACTAAACATGAGAAAATAGTTCAAAGGGATTTAGGAATTTGATTTACAGTTTTGACCAAACTCTGCTAAAACTTCATCCCAGAGCAGCTACACCATTCATGATTCATCAAAATTATTTTAAAAAATAATTTTTAAAAACTTTTTTCTGTTATCATCCCAATGCATGGTCAAGTGTGAGAATCAAGTATGTTGAAAAATTGAATAAGCACCATTTACAAAGAAATTTACATTCATGAAGTCTAAACAACTATGTAGGTAGGAAAAAAAATTGAAAAATAAATTCTTGAACTCCTCATGGAAGGACATGTAATGGCAATCATTATTACACAATATTAAAAAATATTATTATACCATGTAAATTGAATACCTATATGGTCTACATTTCCTTTTTTTAATAGGCATACAACGTTATATGTTGTGTGGGTCATAGGTATAATATTAATCAAATACTCTTTAGCCCATTAAATGGCAATAACAATCTGACTATATATTTATTCACCCCTGAAAAATTGCTCTTAATCGAGGACTGAAATCGTTTTCAAAGGACCTTTCATTTTTCAGTTGCACAAAACTGCTGATAGATGTAACTTTTATCAAACCTTTTTACTATTTCTGGACTTTTCACTTCTTTAAACTGAGTTTTTGAAGTTATACCAGATCTCCAACTATCAATTCCTTTTACCATTCACCCTGCTTTATCGATCACAGTATGTACACTTTCCTTATTTATACTTTTACTCAAGAAATGCTTGGTTGATAAATTAGTGATACATGTATGGGCAAACGGATCATAATTCCAATTTATCCAGCAAAATTATTAACTTAAAGCAAAAGTGTCATCATTTGTCAGCTCCATCCAATGCAGGACTGGCAAATCCATGAGCCATATTAAATCATATTTAGCAAGTAATACTTCATGTCATACATAAAAGTTAGGCAACACCAAAATGGCCCATAAACAACTTAGGTTTATCAGACCTGATATGGTGATAATAAAACATCTTGTTTGCCCAAAGATCATATTACAAAAATGCCTAGTGTACGGTGCACATGGTCTGTACAATAAATACATGAACTGGTGCCATCTGGTGGCCATGACACAGATTATAGCCCCACTCACTAGCGGCACCAGTTGCCTGAGACCCAATGAGCCATGTGTGCTTGGCAGATCATCAAGCTGTGCATATGGTGCCTGTTATGTTAGTTCCTGTTGTTCTTGTTCTTACTGTTTGTCAAAAATGGCAATTGACAAAATCACAGAGCAGCAAATCAACATCAAGTTTTTCATCTAAAAGTTATCAAGAAATTACTGGAATGTTGACAGCTGTTTATGGTGTTATCACTCAGAAGAAAAAATCCATTTTAAAGTGGATTAAGCATTTTAAAGATGGCCAACAAGACGCCAAGGATAATGCAAGGCCGGGAAAACCTTCAACCGTGTTGACAACAACATTGAGCGTGTGCGGTCCACCGCGATTCCTCCTTCACTGATCATTGAAAAACTGTCCGTATGATAGCTGATGAACTGAATTTAGGAGAATCATCAGTGCACCCTATTTTAGCCAAACGTTTGGGTTGAAATAAAATGTGTGCAAAAATTGTGCCCAAGCTGCATTGATTGTTTGCCAGTTTCTAGCAAAAATTCAGTCACCATCCTTGTTCATCCTCCTTATTCGCCTGATCTCGCCCCCTGTGAATTTTTCCTAATCCTAAAATGCAAAAATGTGATGAGGGGAAATCACTAGGAAGATGTGGACACAATAAAGCAAGAAATGATGAGAAAGCTAAAGAGCCTAACTGCCGAGGACTTCCAAGTGTGCTTTAAACAGTGGAAAAGAAGATTGAATACGTGCATTGCAACGAATAGGGAGTATTTTGAAGGAGACAAAATTGATATAGACTAAATTTTGCAAAATAAAGTTTTTATGCCCTCAGTTCATGCATGTATTTATTGGACAGCCCTCATATGTACATGATATAAGGTACATGTTATACTATAAAAAAACTTCATGCAGAACTCTGATGAGTGACCAGGGTTTTGCATTAGCTAGCCAAGTCTCAGAATCCCCAGGGGAAATTAAAATAAAATTCAATAAGTCATACACTTAAATTTGGAACAGCATGTGACACTAAAACAAAATGTCACCATCTCCTTTAATTTTCTCTAAGGTGTACAATTAAATTTGGAAAATCTAGTTTTCTGCCAGATTACATTATTTGGAAACTATTATTAAAAAGAAATCATTGGGTTCAGCAGAAAAAACAATAATTACTTAATAAATATTTGTTAAAAATATATACAGGTCTTCATGTACCAATTCTATTGAATTAAATTTAATACCTCTCAATATTGCATTAAGATTTTCATAGAGCCTACCTCCTTTCTGTATACAATATCACAAAAGGAGGTTGGATGGAGTAAAATATCTTTTTGTATAACTACCCTCCAAATAATTTTTTTACAGCCAGCACCAGTCAATGTTTCAAAGAATCTTAATTCTTTGGAGCAAATAATCACCACTGTTCCCATAACCATCTTTGATTAAAAATTAATGGAATCAATTAATGTACATCTTTATCTTACTTACAACTTATATGACTTCAAACAGGAGGTTCCCAGCATTCATGAGCTTTTATAATGTACCATACAATCACAGTTATAGCACCTAACAACAATTAACTGTTCTTTTGAGTGAGAATCTATTATTAGTAGGATTTTTTTCAGTAACAACCAAACTTCCAAGTTTTCACTCTCATTGACCCTTCCTCAAAGCTATCACCATTCATCTTTACTCAAACTTCCACTATTTTCTCCATTAAATTTATTACTCATAATTTAAATACACAATTCTGTTATATGAGCACAAGTTTTAGCAAATGTTTCTTGTGTAACAATGCAACTATGAACAGTAAACACTTAACACTTTGAGGGCCAAAGTCATGGTGATGTTGACAAACTTTTCCCAAGTATCACCATTGCCCTAAGCGACTTTTTTAGTTTTTATTTTAGTCCCTTTTTTTGCATATTACTATATAATATGGTTAAAATTCTAAAATTTTCAGGGAATATATAATGTTTTAGGTTTTATACAATTTCATAAATCTTGCATTTCTCAGTAAAATAGCCTGGCAATTTTCACCCTAAATTTAGCAATTACATTAATCCCTTCAACCAGAGATTTTTTTCTACAAGAGAAAAACCTTAAGTAAAAGTAACATTGAGTAAATCCCAGTTGAGCTCTCATAATAGGGTGGTACAGGTACCTGAAAATGAGGGTCATATCGGTGCAGGTTGAGTGAAATATTTTTTCTTTCAAAAGATACTTATCAGAGTCAGATGGGTCTACCAAAGTGAGTAAACACATACATCTGAGAGAGGAGGCAGAATTGGGAGTCCAACTACAAACTGAGTGATAGGTAGGAGTTGGTAAGAGCACTCCATCAATTGTACCACGCAGGACTCTCTTTCCTATCACACTGTTCTCCTCAACCCACTAGAATATCAGTATTACTTTGAAATATGGCATCCTTTTCTCATAATTACAACCTATTTGATATAGACAATTATCTTCTCATTGATAATAGTCACCAGCTGACCAAAATACTGTTATTTATGTATATTTTTCATGCATAAAGGGCTTGGGATTATCTTCTATCAATAAAATACTCAATCAGGTATTTGAAGCCAGAGTATTCCCAAGATATAGCTCCTTGATATCCATCTCCTCTAAAAACCTTCTCCATCTCCTCTACCAATATATCAATTTGATTGCTTAATGGAACAACCCCTAAGCCAGATACTTGCTCAATCCCGGGAGATATAATTCAATTCAGTCTGATGACAGCTGCTAGGTCTTATAAAGTCACTAGGTTTTTGTTTGCATCTTATAATGAAAGGTCTGGTGATGGGTTGAATGAGTTGAGAGATATTTTTTTTTCTTCAAAACCAAGATTTTCATTGAGGATTCAATGCACAACTTGAGATGACTGCCATGAACACTCTGGTATCAGATCACATTCTCTCCCACAAGGTGAGTCCATGTCCTGGACTTCAAGGATCTCACCAAAGATCATGATAAATATGGTTTGAATGGTGGGTTGGTAAGATCAAGGAGGAAGACATAGCATGTATGAAGTCGGGTCTCATCAATATAGTTCAATAGGTAATACAGCAGCTGACCCTAGGTCATAAGTACGTCTCATTACTGGGCTGGATGTCATTCTGTCTTGTAATGCGTTCTCAATATCCACTTTGGTTGACAGTTCTCAAACCTAGATTCTGCAGGCATGGTATAGCACATCTCTCCAATTCAGAGTGGCAAAGATGTCCGATTTCAAAAGTGATTCCCTATCTTACTATACATCTGTTATTTTCTAACAATATAAATCAACATTAGAACATCTTCATGAGTTTGTTTTATCTTTTTAAGCAAAATGCAACACATTTAAATACATTTACATAAAATAGATGTCTTCCTCATATAATTAACTTCATATATATTTCTTTTTCCCCTGAATTGAAGAGTGATTTCAGTATGTCTCCAGCAATTTAATTTTATCTAAATATTTTGTAAAGTTTCAAATATGCTATAAAATGCTTCCTTCTTCTACCAGTCCATTGTAATCAATCCAAAAAAATAATGAGACAACAGGGATAAGATAATATATTGAAATAAAAGGGCCTACTAAGAAAATTAAATACTAAAAATAGATACAGTGATGTTAAAATCCTTATGTTGGGTTTAATTCACGGAACTTGATTAATTGCCCTAGCTCCATATGAAAGGAAGACAGAATGGTAGTGTGACAGCTGACTGTACTTATGGGAACCTATTTTGTGCACCATATGCAATTGTCCAAATTTCCAGTCTGAAGTCAAACACCACAACCCCAAAATGAGACTTACCTGAGCTGCTGAATGAGTTTTCCTTGTATTCAAATCTCACAAAAGAATGGGAATTCTGTTTTCTTGCAAATAATAAGAGGTGATTCAGTTTTCATAAATCATTACTTTATTTTTTTATTAAGTGATGTTCTCATTGGAAATTTTAGTTTAAGTCTGATCTGTAAACATAGATTATGAAATGAGCTGATTTAACCATATCCAGCAAACCTGATAAGCTTTTCAACATTGCAGCTTAGGATACAGAATTTTTTGGCTGTTAAATGCAAAAAAAAGAGAAAATCTGCATGTATTTTTATTCTGGACAACAGAATTGTACACAATTATTTTCATGACATAATTAGACCAGCACATTTAGACATTATTTGGATGATAGTTTGCAGAGACATTTTTAACAGGATCAGTGCACTGCCGATAGCCAAATTCTGCCTTACTAAAAAAACACTTTGAGAAAATAGGTCTTTTATTTGTGACTATTGATCCAAACCCAGGGGAATTTTCCATATTCAACCATCTTAAATGAATGATTTATCTTACATAAGAAAACATTGGAATGATCATCTACAAATACCATGACCACAGAGTGTGAAACATTCCTTCTATTAATAAACCTAACTTAATGTGACAAGTAACTTTCATGCAAGGAGTAACACAAATGGTGTTGAGGAATGATTTAAAACATTGAGGTTTTGAGTTGGGTTAAGGCTAGATATTTTTGTAGATACTAAAATTTCACAAAAAAGTTACCATGCTAGAAGGAAAGAGATTTGAACAAAATGGATGAGGAAAGGTAAAATGACTCATGAATGTTAATCCAAAAACATGTAATAGTGAGTGAGAATCCCAGAATTGCTGGTGACTGAAACCACTAAATGCATAGTATTTACTTTAAAAAGCCATAATGTGATGTTTAGCTTGTAGTGAGGATCTTGCTATGCCTCTCAGTGTCAGTTGGGAGACAGAGGTAACGTCGTCAGAAACTGTAGTGTTTGATAAATTCTAATCAACAGAATTAAATAACCTTTTATTAAATCATAATACTGTGAAATAATGAAAATGGGGTAAAGATAGATAAAACTAAAGATAAATTCAAATAAATAAATATTTCAGGTACTGATTATACTAAGGCATATCTTCCCCTTCATACACTATTAAGTCCATAATTCCTGCCTTCGTTTGGCAATTTAACTCATCTGATTTGGATGAAATATTATATTGCAGAGCCTGTGATAAGGATGATGAGAGCATCGAAGTGCAAGAGGATTGTGTGGATAATGATATGCTTAAAGTAACAAAATAAAGACATTCAAGTCATGCCTTAAATATATCAGCATAGTTACTGAATTTCCTCCATAATTACCGAAGTGAATTATGGAATTTCCTCCATAATAAGTTTAAAAGCTCCTAGATATCTAGAAAATAAAGCCAAATCAGGAGAGCAAATGAATTCCTTATCTGAATGTGTGTAAATTATTATATTCACCATCTCCAAAGTATGCTCATCAATTATTTAATTAATGTTCAACAATTTTCTTGCTATTCTATGATGTGGGCATGATTTCTTAAAACTGACAATTCTTCTATGAACATTTCTCACTAAAATAGGTTTGAGTGCTTGCAAGTACAAGTAAAAATATTTAATTTACTTTTCACATTTCTGCATGAACAACAGAAAGAGTTAACAACAAGAGAACAACATACTAGGTTAAATACTTCTCCATTATCTGAATAAGTACCAGCCAATGACATATATCCTGCCAGTTAACACAAAAAATACATCACGTTGGTTCAAATTTAGACCGATTGCATTGATTTTTTAACATTCCAGATTCAGAAATAGGGGATATATGAATAGGAGAGCTGAAAGAATGTCTTCCCCAACATGTTACCTAAGTAATGAGTTTTTAAGGGTAGGATACCTATAATTTAATTTACATAATTATGTTTTAAATTTAATGCAACATGCTCATTAGAAACCCACATCATTGGTAGGCAAACTCTAATTACAACAATGAGCACTCTGATCATAAGTCAATTTGATTGCCTTTTTTCAATTTTGAGAAAGCATTTTATATCATATTTGGACAGTTTCATGACATAATTGAGGAAATAAGAATGATTGATTACAACAGAGGAGCTATTTGCTACGAGTGTGCAGAAATTAGCAACTGATATAATGTGGCTGCTGTACTGAATAAGCACTAGTGAGAAAACAAGACACAAAAGATATCCTAATCCACCCATGTTACTCAACATTTATCGAAAATCTTAAAAATTAAGTAAAAGAAAAACTAATGTCAGGCATTCATGAATTCAATCACAATGCCACAATTAGTTCACTATCAACAGTGGTAGAGAGAAAATGACAGCCATAGAGAATGCAGATAATAATCCTCAATTTTATGGTTCTTTCACCAAGAAAGGAAGTTTACTCCCCATGACGCAGCTTCACTAGCAATGGAAGAAACAATAATGATATACTGTGGAGAATAGCCCAAGCAAAGAAAGTATTTTATTAGAAGAAAAAACTATTAATATTCAGCATTATACAAATTAAATAACTGAAAGGAAATGCTTTATGACTGCAGATATGTAGCACGTTTCATGAGAAAGAGGTATCGTCACAAATACCAGCAAGGAATAAAATATTGGAAACAATTGAAATGTAACTTTTTAGATTGTGAAATTAGATTAGGATATTAATTAATTAATTATGCAGAGTGAATCATCAATGAAAAATACCTATTAAGGCTACAGGAAGAAACTAAATAAGAAGATTTTTACGAAGAAGAGACCTCAAATGGGAACTTTCAAGACCTTAACAGCCTCCTGATGACAGTAATAACAAACATTGAATAAGAAAAACTATAGAGGAAGACAGAGAATGGGATGAATCAAACAAATAATGAGAAAGTTATGAATAAACTTAGAAGTTAGTGGAAAAGAAAATGAAGTAGATAGCTACAGTAAAGAAATCTAAGGGGAAGATATTTGCTGATCAAACCTTGATTATGAGGTACACGAAATTATGGCTTTTGCATTTGCAATGAATCTCCAGCTATTCCCAATTCTTATATGTACTCTGAATCATCTTATAACACTTGCAAGAATCAATCACTCTTGAAAATTTTAACTGGGACTAATAATGGTTACTCAATAGACATTTTACTGTAATTTTCTACTTTACATTTAAAAAGGCAATTAAATTTAATTACAGGCACAAGGAAACTTTCCTTAGGGTATTCCACATGACTAGATAAATGATCTCTGCGAAGGAATTCAGTTTAAAACACTAAAACACACGGTATCCATAATACTAAAGCTATATTCAATTCTGCCCCTATAAATTTGCTGCCTAGGCCAGTGAATATAACACTATAAACAAAATAACAAATTATACTAATTACCAGCCATATAAACACTTTGAATTATGTTAGACAAGCATTGACTCGCTACATCTTACAGGGTACCTCAGAATAAGAACAGCTGGAATCAGACAGGACTGCACACAGCAAGTTATACCAAATTCTGCCCCCCATTGATTTTAGACTGAATTTACCAATTATATGGTCTGATCATCTAGTCTTAACACAATAACACTACTTAAGGATATTTGGAATGAATGATTATATCATAATGACTAATATGGCCAAGGTTATTCCTTTCTCAACTGGCTTCATCAAGTCACTGGCACCCAAATCTTATAGCAACAAATTCTACCAAACATTATTGGCAGTTACAGTCTCTGAACCAGTGGTGCCCAATCTGATAGCGAAAAGGTATGACAGCACACCCTATTCACAGGGCAGATTGGGGACTTAGAAAGGAGGGATGGGGAATTAGGGACAATGAGAGCTATTTAAAGTGATAAAATGGCACGTGATCCATGGCAAAGAATTAGTAGATTAGTAAATTATCATAAGTTTCAATAGTGACATTTCACCCAGGTTAACTATGATCTATTTCCAATGATGGTCAAAATTAAGCATGTAATTCTTCAATAGCACGTGAATTCCAAGGAGAATAATGACCTTTAACCCACCATTAGTACATATTCCAGAAATCTATTCTAAACATGGATAAAAACAAACACACTGCAACAAGCGATTTGGCTTCTTATTGCCTTAATATGAGAAATATTGGTATGAGTACCCACTGCACTTAAGTTTTCCCTCCAAAATGTGTACCAACATCTTACGAAATCAATTTTAATTCAAATATAACACCTATTTTCAGAATTACCTAAAAATAAAAATGGGATTTTTCTCAAACATAATATTTCAGCCCTATGCCTTAAAAACTTTAAGTACAATAATTACATACACATATGTATATATCTAATGGTCACAATGAATTTCCTTTCCTGTAATAAAAAAATCATTATTTTTCATTCTAATATTGATTGAATGCTAAAGCATGCCATTGCAGATAGTATTTTTGAATTGGGAGGAATTCCCTTGAAGTGGGCATTTGGCAAATTTTCACCATAAATATTTTATTTTTGCTAAAAACATTATGTAGCCATGCTTCAAGTAGTCAAAGGACACATGTAAATTGTTAGCGTATTAAGAATATAAGCTGAAATATAAAAACAAAAGTTTATCTTATGTACTAGAGACCTTTCCTGAATGTTACTGATACCTATTTTTGGAAAGTTATCATAATTTACAAGCAGACATTCCTGGGGTTGTTGGTGATATAACATACATGTACTGACACAGAGTAGGTACCATTAAAGTGACTTAAAGGCATAAAATAATAATTTTGTCACAATTATACCCTTATACTTTATGCCTCTGGGTGGGAACAGCGGGTTAATACCATTAAATTGCTAAAGAGAAGAAAAATAAAGACAGGTGAACATTAAAATTTTTTCAATGCAACATTATCAACATAAGTACCTGAAATTGAGATCTAAGAGAAAAATACCTGATGCAAACTTCAAGTATTACAGAACTATTACTTTTAAATCAGTATTTTTAGAGCAAATTCTCACCCTATAAACACTATTCACTTCTAAAGAAAACAGAGATGGCATTCTTTTGTTTTATCTATTATATACACCTAATCAAATACTAATAATTTATGGCACACATTATAGATTTGATTAAAAATAGCAATCATAACTTCCATTTCAACAGTATCATTGTAGCTTAACAAAATGTTTAATAGAATGGCAACAGGAAATAAATAAAACAAAATCATCAAATATTGCACTTTTAGCAGTCAGTGTGCTGGTCCCTACAACACAACATTTAAGCATAACAACCAACGATTTCTCATTGCACTTCTATATTAGTGCAAAAATACATTTTGGACCCACATAAATTATGAGATCAAAATAAAAAAGATTGGTTATGTAGAGCATGTAATTAAGAAAGACCAGCAAATTGAGTGGATGCATTCCATTAGCTGGCAAATCTGTAGGCAGGCAAATATTTGTGCACATTATTTCTGCATGCTAAACTAATCTATTTTCTGCACTCAAAACCATGACGTTTCATTGAAGGTCGAGGAAAGTTGATGAATAATTGGCAATGAGTATCAACCAGTTAATGAGATCAATTTCAACAGTTCCTAGAAATGACAACTGTTAATACCAATGGAGACTGATTGGTGACTCTGCTCAAAGGGAGCCAGAATAATGCAAACAATCAAATGCTGCGATGATTCATGCTTAAAGTCACTCTCCTCACATTCATCAGACATCTTGGGTAAATTCTTAGCATTTAAGTTTCATTTATTGCTCAAATTAGTAGCAAATAAGAATTGAACACTCACTGCTTATGATACAAATTATATTTTCTTTGCCCAGGAATGCACCCTTTCACTTTGTCAATCTTCTGTAGTAACATTTTGTACATGTAAGAATAACTTTTGGATTAGCTTACTGAAACCACCAACCACTTGGATGTACAGAACGTACAAAATGCAAAAGCAGCTATTATTATAATGGACAGATGAAGCTGCTCCAAAATGATGTTTGGTTATAAATTAGGATGGATTGATAGCAGTAATGCAACAATTTCAGAACATCTGGAGGTGATAAAACCATTTTCAATATTAATCTTCATTACCATGCGGAATAACAGTGACTGTGAAAGCAAAATGCCTTGGTGAGCCTGATAAAAAACTACTGAATGCAAAACTTCATTTCTGACATTTTATAATAAATAATGGATAGTGCACTTACTTTTTATGAAGTCTATGCAATTATTTGGACGCTAAATTATTTTGTAGAGCAAGTTAAAGTGAGCCTTCAGTTTTAAGGACGGAAAACTGAATTCTGAAAAAGTTTGAGCAAGGATAGGCATTTGGAAAATGGATGGAAAATCTGTGCAGTAGGAATAGGACAAAGCATCACCATATTTAAGATATGTTATGAAAATTGTACAGGTACTTGCCAGCAATAAAAATGGGAGAGGATTTGTTTTTGAATAAAAAACACTTTCCAAAGGCAATTAACAATAAAAAGGTACACCATTAGCACAAAGTCCAACCCTAATTGGACCGTTTTGTATAAAACTAATTTAGTAGACATCATCTGTAGACATAATTGTTGCTTCAACGAGGAGACCAAAATCCAGTTCAGCGAGGCTAGCTGTAATTACAAAACATTAAATATAACAATCCCAACAAATAGATCATGAAAATAGTTCTAAACTTTATATTTTATTTAATAATGCATACTCAATTCTTATGTAACATTTTATTTATATTTTTTAACCCTGTTTTTTCTAAAAATAGCTTGCAATATGCTGCATTCTCAATATTTTGAATGGTCAGTTAACTGTGTTCGATTTAATATAGAAAATGCATACTTAATTATTAAAACCATTCACTGTCACTTAAGAATGTAATTTATATGTGAATATGTTTCTTATTTTATTAATATGATACCATTATCCTCAAAAATTCTTGATGAAATATGTACCTACATTTACCCATGGTTAAGTGGTATACCACTGTATTCTTCTAAAAGAATAAAACACTAATTACATTTTCCCCTTTTGATGGTCAGACAGTCAAAGACTTTCATAGCTGCATGGATAGTCCCTTGATATCTAAATAATTTCCATTTTACTCTACTCCATTATCTCCATAAGTATGGGAGGCACATAATTGGTGAGCCAATCCTTGAACATGCAGCATTAACTTTCTCAGAAAAGATCTTGTCTTTCATTAATGTGATCTTATTATAAGAATTTCCCCCATACTTTATTGATGTTTCTCTCTTAATATTTACAAAGGGTACACTGCTTTTGCAACTGGAATATGTAGAATATAGATAGTACTAACACCATTTGTAAACTAATGAAATTGATATTCTAGATGAAATGCCTCTAGGGATATTCACCTGAAATATAGGAATGGTCAACTATCAGAATTGTGTTCTTGAAAAATTCCATGGTTGACAAAAATCATAATAGAGAGAGACCATAAAATGTATGGGAAAATGAGGATTAAATTTTATTTTCCCCAAAACTATAATACTAACCAACTTTTGCAAGTCACACGTTGATAAGAAAGAAAATTTCTCAATAAATAAGGATCTTTCATATGTTAACTGATGCAGAAAATAAAATGAACTTAATGATCACTGCAACATGTTGCAATATTAGTACTACTAAGCAGGTCTTGATTAGTATAAGTATCTACTAAGTTGATTCTTGGGTTCAACAAATCACAATACAAAGACCAAGGTGCTTTTAAGATAAGTAGGTAGGGTAAATCATGGTAGTTATGAGTGACATATTTAATAGGCTGACAAGTTGCTTCCTGCATTATACGAGGCGTGTTCATAAAGTAAGGCCCGTTTGGTCACAGGAAAAAATATACTCATATGAAACACATTTTATTGGCACTTTTAGTTAGCTACAAACCTACTTCACTTATCTACATAATTGCCGTTCACTTCTAAGCATTTTTCGTACCGCTGCACCAGCTTCTTTAACCCCTCTGCATAGAAACTCGCCGCCTGAGGGTTGAACCAATCGACAATGCCATTCTTGAGTTCCTCTTCGGTTTCGAAACGTTGTCCACCGAACCATGGTTTCAAGTGCAAGAAGAGGAAGTAGTCGCTGGGTGTAAGGTCAGGACTGTACGGTGGGTGGTTTAAAGAGTTCCCAACAACCCAAAAACTCTCATCCACTGGACATTCTTTGCTCTTTGTGGTGGTCGGTGAGCATTTTCGGTACCCACCTTGCACGCAATGTGTGGCATCCGAGGTTTTCCGTAACAATATTGTAGACAGTAGTGCGTCCAAGTTGAGGAAATTATTCAGCCAGGCCATTAATTGTCAATCGACGATCACATCGCAGTTTTTGTTCCACTTGCGAAACAATTTCATTGGTCAGAATACTGGGCCTACCACTTCGCTCTTCGTCATGGACATTTGTTTGTCCATTTTTAAAATCACAGCACCATTGTCTAACCTTTCCTTCACTCATAACTGTAGGTTTATAAACTAGGCATAATTCCCGATGAATTTCAGCAGCCGACAATCCTTTTGCATACAAGAATCATATGACAGAATGCACTTCACAGCTGGCGGGATCAACGATTGTCGTGGACATTGTTGTTTGCATGCATGGACAAGCAAACACTTCTGAAACAAAACAATGCTGCCATAGCTTCTCAATGAATCGGTAGATGGTGCTGCAGGAGCAAACCTGTGTTCTGAAGCGCCAATATTTAAATATAAGCAAACGGTACTTACTTTAAGAATACGCCTCGTGTTTATTGGTAATCTACCAATTGAGGTAGCTAATGGATGGAGACAGGCTACCAAACAGTACAGTGACTATTTCCTTACCTCTCCTAACAAAAAAATTTGCAACAAACAACATTACAACTTCACCCTTCTTTAAATATGCATACATCCTTCTTCCCTTCACTCCACCCAACATAGCTATTCTATTCCTATTTCTTCCTTGCTTGCCTAAAATCCTCCTTTCCATAAGTCTTTAACTGTTTTATCAGTTTTTAATTAAAATATTCCGCATTTATCTTTCCTGTCTCCTTAGGATTTCTCCCAACAATCTATTCTCCTCCCTCACCATACCTAATATCATTTGTGCTCCTTTTTGTCCACATCACCCTTTTCATCCTTCTCTACATTCACATTTCAAAAGCCTCCACTCTTAATAAATTTATTCACCAACTTAATACACTTACATTTCTCAATGTTTTGAACTGACAGGAATGCATTGGAAAGATAAAATTATTACACAGCAAGCCAGATTTAAAATTAAGGAAAGTTAACTTTTTTTCTTTGAGTGAATTATGCTAAGAAGTCAAGGGCGACACATTTTCTAAAGCTAATCTCTTTTCATTTGTGTTTTATTTAAATCATTATATGTTTACAAAGTTAAACTAAATTAATTCATGGCTTCCTTTATTATGTGCTAATTAGCTACTACTCACTCATTTGTGCTGTTTTCCTTAATGCAGTGCTTATGTTTCTCATAAATGACCAAATTGTGCATTGTAGATTTTAGCATTGTTATATTTTTCATGGTATATTATTATTATTTTTCAATAAGGATCAGGTAATTACCTTTAGCTGTTAACAAGTCAAGGAATGTATCTAAGGGTGACAGCCTGTCAGCAGAGGGAAAGGCAGCAAGACCTGTAACAATGTCAGTAATTGAAGGAATTAAGATCATTTGTTAGTCATTTAATTTTTTTGAGTGTCAAGAAGGAGATATCAAAAATCCAAGCCAACCAAAAATGAAAACTCTATTTTGGTTACCAAACAAGATCATTTCCTTTGTTTTAGTAAAATTTAATGAGGTTAGAATGTTACTTACTATCAAGATTAGCATACCCAAAAAGAGCTACATTCAAAGTAACTACTTATGAGTATTTTTTAAAATCAGAATTTTCCACATACTTTCCATTTGTTATTTTACAATAGAGAACAATTATCTCCATAATTCACTTTCCCATAGCATACACATTCACAACTACGACACCACATGTACAAAACTGATAAACTATCTGTATTGAGACTATGACCAGATTTAATTGACCTTTTTTAGATTGACACTTACCCCTTAGCATTAAATCCCTTACCATGAAAATGAGTCACCTTTCAATGTTCACTTTATCCACAAGAATATACTGACGTTTTTATCAAACCACTTTACTTTTCCACATAAACTTTTAAAGTGGTTTGATTTATAAAAACGTCAGTGTGAAGATTTTTTTCCACCAAGTTACGCCAGAAACTGTTTTATTCACAAGAATTTAGATATCACCACTAAACGTTATTACTTGAACTTAAGAGTGTACAACCAATATAGCCAATGTAGATAGTAATTATTTGAGGGCTTCATAACTGCATCATTAGCATCAACACGCAACCTCTGTTCCAATTTTATTCATGAAATAGGTGTTTCAATTCTGAAAGAATATCTCTAAAGTTCAAAATGCTGCCTACACATATTATGTCCAAACAAAATCAAGAAAGAATGATTTTTACATGGCAATTAATCTTCCCTATAATTAAAAAAAAAACTGATTCAAACATTAGGACACTAACCTATGAACAATTTGCAAGGTTAAGCTGGTATAGTAGGTAGTCTACTCATAGTATCATTTCAATTCTTTTACCTTCCGTGCCTCTCAATATCAGTGCCCATCTCTTCACACATTTCTGAATGCCAGATTCAATAGCTTTATTGAAGAGTTCATTTCTTTCCTGAATAATATGTGATAGCAATACTCTCATTTCTATCATATCCATATCCATTATGATTTTTACTATTTGTACATATTTTTGGGATTTACTTCTTCCAAGATGGTGCTCCAAGTAAATTATGAAGATGAAGTCACAAAATGCAAAAAGACATACTTAATGATCTGACATCCAAAGTTTCATTGAATGAATCCACCCATTTCTTCCAAAGTATAAATTAATAATTATTTCATCTTTTTGCCTTAAAAAGAAGGTAATTATTCCCATAATTCAAATCCTATTATTAACCAGGAGCTTTTTACCGAATCCATACAAGCTCAAAGAATTGTCATACTTACCATCAAAACTACAATAATTCTCTTGGAATGGTTAGTATAAAAATTGAAGCAGATTCAAGTCCTATGTGGACCTTATATGCATAAAATCAATGGCCATGTGCATCACTTTTGCTCACTCTTCTTGAAATAATACACTTTTCTTGGCAATCATGTAATGACCATTTTATATGACTTCCAACAAGTAGGAACCCTATTTAAATACAAGAATAATATCAAAACAATACTGATTCATTTACAAGAATGTTTTTTTAAATTCACAAATCTATATCTCTGCCTTTTTCTTGTCAACAAAAATCCTAATTCATTTCTTCATCACACCAAAACAAACATAAACAAAAATAACATTTTCAGGAACCTTGGTAGCATCATTCTTCTAAATATTATGCAGTATTTAAGTAAATTTAAGGGTATGATACTGAGAAAGAGGTTGGGATTTGTCTTAAACAATGAATGAGAACCCATTATTAGGTCCCATTCTGTCACATTAACATTTACTATGACATGTTAGAAGTCTCCAGGACCATCTATAAAAAATACTGGTGTGCCTTTTGTAACTTGGCTAGTACATGGTTAGTGTAATGCAATACTCAGTCATACCCTTCTATTTGAATGTCTTCAATGAAATTTCAGAACAGAAAAAAATGGATATTGTTGGATAAGCTGGTATCTTAACAAAACTAAACACCATCTAGAGTGAAATACAGTAATATCTAATGCCACATTTTATTAGTCAAATTTTGGCAGCTCAAACTTCTATAAAAAAAATTTTCATAAACTTGATGACATCTGAATTATGATTTCATTGTTTGAATTTCACTTCTCAAAGTTGTACAGTATCTCAAAGCTGATATCTCAATATTTTCTTCGAGTCCAAAAGGGTTATATAATTTTCCCCAATCCCCAAAAGCCATCACCAACTCAAAGTATATTTACATTTGAGTATGGTAATTAAAAACAAAAAAAATAAGAGGGGCGTGATCCTCTTTTACAGAGGAATTTCCTAGGAAATCCTATCAAATGAATGGCTCCCTAGACTATCATCATCTAGCCAGATGATGATACTCAGTATAGAAACTGGTTACAAATGAATGTATATTGTGTGGAATAGTATGAAGAAGTTCCACTAAGTAATTCCATACACCATTACCACATTTTGGTAGTGTTTGAGCAGCTATGCTAGCATGTGTTGATTCAAATACATGGGTTTGTAAACCTCACACAAAGCCGCAGAATAGGATTAAGTATGCAATTCAGGAAAATGATGACAACATTCAATAATCCCATGATGCAATGTGTATATGTATGTTACTGGTTACGTGCCTTCACTATGCAAAAGAATGTAACACCATACAACAAAATGCTTTGATGAAATATTCTGTTATTTCCATGCATTTCACAATATAGAATTACCCCAGGTGTTATAATGGGAAAACAGCCTAATTTGGCTGTCATGGATGCAAATTGTTTATTCACAGTAAATCCATTAGTTTGAGCTTCAAAATTGGGTAGCCGAACAGTAAAATGGCTACTGCTTGAAGTCTGAAATCTACCAAGATCAAAAGGCCAGAAAAATGAGAGTAACTGATAGAAGATTAGGGGAATCAATGGTGTTCAAATTTGTGGAAAAACTTGACAATGGATTCCCTGAAGAAAAGTTTCATTTTAATTTTGACAGCACAGTAAACTCTTGAATAAAATAGAACAAAATGGCCAGCATGGCACTGGAATAGTGTGATTGAAAAGGGCAGGCTGCTGTCCCATTCCTTCATTCAAATAATGAAGAAGAAAGTGAGAAATTCTTAAAGGCATTAGTGGATAAAGCATCAAGCGCATTACACATAGCTGGAATGATGAGACTATGGTCAATATGAAGCACAATCAGCAAGGGACACTTCAAATACCAGTTATAGGAGAAAAAAGGAAGAAAATGAAAGAAAAAGGGGAAAAAACAAATAAATAATACAATATAGAGTAGCACAAAATATTTTGATTTAGAGGTGATGCTCCTGACAAAAAATATGCTGGGCCCCTCACAGGTGTATGTGTGTATCCAAGAGCAGTGATCTTGGGAATCACAACAATTGGACAATTCAGGCAAATTTATTTCTGCCTCCAATCACTTTCCAGAAAAATCCATACATTAATTTCAGCATGGCATTCTGAAAATTTATGAATGGATATTACGTCATCCAAAAAGGAAAAGCAAATTTTTTCAAAAAAATTACTGATTCCACAGAGAGATGCATGCCTATCACTAAGTCAAAGTGAAGCTCTAGCCACTGATGAATTTTCTCTTAAGTATTGAAAAAAAAATTCTTCTCAATGCACAACATCTTTCTATATCAACTGAAAAATTAGTGCAGCACCAGAGACACCTGGTGATTTTGATGTTGCCTGAGACCTTTTATACTGCTGAATGAAAAATGTTTAGAAAACAGCTTATAACAACCAATGTGCCAATTCAGGAGTGCATATTAGCCTAAAAATCATAATGATTACAATAGAAATGCATAACCCAATTCTTAAAATATTTATTTATAACTATACATTTCAATCTATATTAAAATTTATAGTGAGGTACGCTTATCATTGTAATTCACGTAGATTTTCAGAGTCAGAAAATTACCTCAACTAACTTATTGCTCATTTTTAAGTTTCTGCAGTGGAGATTTGATGAGCTATGCATATTTCTTGGGTTTTCACAATGTTTGTTGGCTTGAATATATTGCAGATCTTTATCGTGGAGATGTCTATTCAATTCAAAAGGAATTCAACAAAAATCTAAGAAATATGCAGAAATGAAACAATTTCAGAGTGTCAAAATTATTCTCCTTAACTGGGATTTCAACCTGGATCCCTCAATGTCCGGCCATTTGCTTAAGCCAGTTAGGCTAACGAGGCATCAATACGTTAACTGGCCAATTAAGATACAGAGCTTTTGATTCAGAACTTATTAATATTTCCTCTTTCTAGTACACCAAATGCTTTGAGTCCAACCTTTCCCAGGTCATATTATGCAATGCATGTTTTTTAACATTAAGAGGGTAATCCCAGAAGGATCCAACCCAACAAAGGAAACAAAAATTTTTTGGAAAAAAATGGATTTATTTTTCAACATTATATCCTAGCAGCTCTATACACTTTTCCCAGCAATGTTCAATAATTTTGATACCATTTCATAATAAGAACTGTCTTGTTCCCCAAAATAGCCATTAACCGCCAACATCACTTCTTCACGGTTGGAAAATCTTTGACCACCGAGCCACTTTTTCAAGTTTGTGAACAGAAAATTATCCAAGGGGGGTTAAATCTGGCAAATAGGGTGCATGAGGTAGCAACTCAAACTTTAATTCATGAATTTTGGCCATTGCAATAACAGTTTTATGAGCTGGTGCATTGTCTTGATGAAACAACACTTTCTTCTTCGCCAACTGCGGCCGTTTTTGCTTGATTTCTTCGCTCAAACGTTGCAATATGTTTGCATAATACTTGCCATTGATAGTTTTTCCTTTTTCAAGATAGTCAATGAAAATTACCCCACACGCATCCCAAAGAACCGACACCATGACCTTGACTGCAGATGAAATGGCCTTCGCCTTCTTTGGAGCCGGTTCTCCTTTTTGAATCCATTGTTTTGATTGTTCCTTTGTCTTGGGTGTCAAGTAACAGACCCATGTTTCATCCATGGTCATGAAAGAGCACAAAAATTCTGCTTTGTTGCTGTGAAACTTTGCTAAACACTCAATTGAAACATCTTCATTACGCTGGTTTTGCTCGAGTGTGAGCAAACATTGCAGCCATCTTACACACAACTTTTTCATGTCCAAATTTTCAGTTAATATCCGATGTACCACACTTTTTGAAATGTCTACTAGCTCATGCACTTCATCCAGTATCACTTTGTTGATTTTCCTCACCTTTTCTGGAGTTGTCACCTCATTTGGTCGACCAATGTGATGCTCATTTTGTCAGCTTGTACAGCCTCGTTTAAACTCTGCTATCCAATATTTTACTGTTCTAAACAAAGGAGCAGACTCACCTGGAGTAGAATCCAGTTCAGTTTTTATATTGGTTGGGCTGACGCCTTTCAAATAAAAGTATTGTATGACATAACGATGACCAATTTTCTCCATTTTAAAAAATTCACTGAAAACGTTCAATATTGATGGCTGCCAAACAAATACTAAACAACGTAACACCTTCAAACTTGAGATATATGCTTTATAGATTGCATACTTTCTAATACAGTGATATTTTCCAAACAACTACCGCCATCTCTAGGTCAGGCCGGGTACTTCTGAGACCACCCTCGTACATAGGAGTTTTATCATAAATAAAATAATGACCATGTCACAACATCTATATTTACAATGGACTATTTCTCCTAAATTTGGCAAAGAACACCGTAAGATAGCCTACCTTTGTTTTTTTTTAGTGCTGCAAATTGCAGAATGCAAAATATTTCCAAATTAATCAACATTTTTACACTATAAAAAGACTTCCATTATGTATTCCTCCTCTTTCTCTCTAAAGCTTACCTTTTATGGGGTTATTTGAACTTTGAAGTGTTTTAGAGGCGTTGATTCTACTGGCTCTTTGCTGAAGCATCTGCTGCTGTACCATTTGTGCCCTTCCATGTCGGGAAGCAGGAGCAGAAGGATTTCCAGAGAGAATATTAAGGGCATGTTCTCTGGCACGAATCATTACGCTCAACGGATGATGCCAAGCATTCATCAGACGTCTCGCTCGTGACCGAGGCAGAAGGTGAAGAAGACTCAATTTCTGTTCCATTCCTTGTGGACTGTCATCAATTTCTTTGGAGAGAGAAAATTCACATACAAAGATAATCTTCTATTAGTTTTCAAGAAGCAAGTAATTTCAATGAAAAAGTCAACAACATCACATTTTATTATGCATACCAAATCTGATGAAAAAAGATTATACCTGCATGGAACAAAAACATTATCCTTTGCTAATGTGGTACGAGTGTTATGGAGGCAATTTGAAAAGTTCTTGGAATGGAATAGAAATAAACAACTTACCACAGTGAATTTTTTTTTCATTGTAGCCTTTCTGTACGCTAATGCACTTGGTCCAGTGATGTTCCAATGTCTTGATCCCATCTTCAAAATTAGATTCCTTAGAATCTCCATCAACCAGGGGGAAATTTTGAGCTTGGGGAAGAGATGGAAATCTGATGGAGCCCAATGAGGTGAAAAAGGCAGGTGTAACGATAATTTGTACCTTAGTTCAAGTATTTTTGCCATGGCAATGACAATTGTGGGTGGGTATACATTTTCTTGATGAAAGATGATTTTCTTCCTTGCCAATTCTGACCTTTTTTTGTGAATCTTTTCCTGTAGTTGTCCACGAGGTTAATGTAATATTTTCCACTGCTTGTTTGACCAATGGGAAGATAATCTATCAGCAAAATCCCTTTCACATCCCAGAAAACTGAAGCCATAACCTTTCCGGGTGACTGTTCTGCCATTGCTTTCTTTGGTGGTAGTGAATCAACATGTTTCCACTGCTTTGACTGCTGTTTTGTTTCTGGGGTATAGTAGTGGACCCAAGTTTCATCTGTGTTCACAAACTGGCTGAGTAAATCTTGTTGGTTGCTCATAAAATGGGTCACATTGTTCCAATATTTCCATTCTGTTACGTTTAAGATCCTGTGTCAATTGTTGCGCACCTATCTAGCAGATAATTTGTCTCATATGCAATTCCACTGTTAAAATGTGATATGCCCATTCAGGCGACATCCCTACAGATTGAATGATTTTGTGCACTTTCTGTTGGCGATCCTCCATGATCTTCTTATGCACTTATGCAGTAATTTCAGGGTTAGTGGCACATTTTGGCCAACCATTATGTGGATCATCATCTAAGCTGTCCCGAGCATTCTTAAACTTGTTTGTCCACTTGGCATCATTTGAATATGGAGCAGAGTCCCCCAAAGTGTTCTGAAAGTGGACCTGAATTTCCTTTGCTTTCATACCTTTCTTTACAAAGCATTTAATCACTGCTCGAATCTCAATTTTTACCACCTTCAAGAATCACTACATGGGATCAAGAACAGAGAGGCGTCCACACCACAGATCTCTCTCCAGAGCACTGATGCATTACATGTTTAATCATAAAGTAATGCATATTATTACGCGGGAAATTTGTTGTGCTAATGCTGACATCTGGTGGTGATTCCGAGAACCTTTCAAAATACCCTCGTGTATTGGTATTTAATTAAAAACCACAACAGCATGTAAATAAATCATAAAACTTTATATTCATTATTAAACTTGAGTCAAACATTAATGCTACATAAATATTTCAATAAAAATTACTCCATTGAAAGTAAAGCATTTTAATTTTGTACGTTTTACAATGGCCAAAGTGATGCAAAGGGAGGAGTCATAAGACTGAATGAATTTTCTATGATTTTAACGTGCCATTACACTTGACAAGGGGCTTAATTTACAGACAACTGGCTTGGCAATGCCAAATTTCTGGTATTCTATTATTTTTCAAATACTTCATCCTAATTTGGTCCAATTTGTGAAGGTGACTCCTTGGTAACTCTTCCACAAACTATCTGACATTTCCTTTTTATAGGCCACTAGATGAAGTATTTTAATGACTTAATTAGTTTGAAATCACTATAGTTAATGCGTGCCTCAGCATTTCCAGGTTCTGCATCCATGTTGGTTGTCTATGGGTGATGACAGTTTCGCTTACCTTCCTGCCTGCCTATATGCCTCTGGGATAATGGATCAGGGATTGATGAGGTACTTTTTATTATTTGTTGTCTGCAGTTTAAGGTAGGTTTTTATATACTATAGACACACTAACCATCTACATTTCTTAACTTCATCTAACAAGACACACCCTGACATACCATACTACATTAAATTGTTCATGAATTATGCATACTTTCTTCATCCCTTCATTTTATCTGACATGCCTATCCTTTTCCTGCCCTTCCTCTCCCCTCCCCTACCATGCCTAGTATTTCTTTATTTGTTTTCCTTTCCATCCATTTTACCTTTTCCATCCTTCTCCACACCCATATCTCAAAAGCATCTAATCTAGCAAATCTAGTAATCTAACAAATTTATACTCCATATCAAGGTTTTTGAGTAATTTCTGACCCAAAAACTAAAGTTATTGGTAATAGTTTTAGGGTAGGCGACCAACAGCTGAGGTCATTTGCACCATTAGGGATGCACAGGAAAGGATGAAGGGTGGAGAGAAACCTGGCATTGGCATTAGCCTGCTCTTAATGAATGGCACCAAGGGGTCCGCAGCTCAACATCCCATCTCACAGACAGCATACTTACTCAATGTGCCCACCTCAGAGCATCTCAAGTAGGATCAGGTTACCAATGAAAAATATCTGCCGCCGCCGGGATTCGAACCTGGGCCTCTGGTGAGAAGCTAGTACATTAGCCACCACACCACTGATCCCCACTAAAGTTATTAACACAAAGGTTGATTTGATAGGTGAGGTTGGAGCTCACCTAGTACTAAGGCCAACAGAGTATGACATTCACACACCAAGATAGAGGGTCAGTTCCTTTCCCTATGCCACCAATGGTTTCCCAGGGAGATCTGGTATCTGGAAAATCACACAGCTTGGGTAAAGCTGAGGGTGCCTAGAGAGAAGGTCCCCAGGAATTGAATCCAGGTTCTCCGGCCAATAGTCCAATGCTTCCCACGGGACTACCACATACCCTCTTTTATAAACATTCTCACTCAACATATCTGTAATAAATTCCCCCATCCATACAAAAGCTTTCTTGCCTAAAATAATTCTTTTTCTTAAACATATCCATACTACTTTGATCATCTTGGTACATAACACTTCTAAGATGGGTAACTGTCCCACCTGCTTTAGTTTTTGCCCACCTATTATGACTTTGAAACTAAGCCTTCTTCATTCTCAATAACCTCATTCATTGATTCTCATCCCATTGACAAAGTACTTAAGATCCAAAAATGTGGTGCGAGTTGTGGGTAATGCCAAATTAGATGTTTGCTTTGGACCATTATTTGAGAGTGAGGCAATTATGCCTGTTTTTAACTTGTGTATTTATGAATTTCTGGTGTTTACAAAAACCAGTTGTTAAATCTTAAAACTAGGAATTGTATTCATTCTCATAATATCAACAACAGACTTAATTTTGACATGCCATCCTGCGGGCTAAAGAAATAAATAGATAGCCATAATGTGATTATGAGGAAATGCTTTCAAAAATTAGGTAAAATGTTCAAAATGTGTCCTTTCCAAAATTTATAAGTACTCCATACTCATGGCTTCTTAACAATCCTTTTTATTTGGAAAAGAAGTTTAGCGGATATTTAAACTGTTGTGAAATAATTTCTATTTTTACATGATAATGATTTCCTAAATTGCACATGGACTGATGAGGTATTAGGCTGTGCATAGCTCTTTGGGCCAATAAAAGTTATTATTATCTAAGACTAAGATCTACTATCAATCTGACAACTTAGCAATAAAATTTTTCAACAATATGCCTAGCAAGGCATGCTCAGTTGCAAAAGGTTCAAAAATGGTTTTGTACCAACCCACTGTACTCTTATTAATGAGTATTTTCAGCTGGAATTTGAAGCTATTATATTTTAAATCCATTATTGTCCATTCTTTACTCGCTTTCCATCTTGTTATATCAATGTACTGTTTGACAAAATCCACATGGATATGTCCATATAATGGATAAATAGAGATTATGTTAATATGGAATGTAAAATAAGAGGAATCTATTAGCAGAAAACCAGTTAGTGAGCTCCACTCTGGGGCTTTCATAGCTTGTGTATTTAATTTTCGGATCCCTTCCCTATGAGGTAAGGAGTTGAATGAACTGTATAAAGGAGGTATTGACAGGTTATGTTTACAAAAAAAATCATTATTCATGACAAAAATTAGAGGGTCCAGACTAGAGGAACACCTTAAGAAACTGTGGAACTGGAAAGGTCTTCATCATTCACATAAATAATGTTTGCCTAAAGAGATAAGGTTCAAAGATTTTTGTTTAGATTCTCCCAATTCTATGGTATAATTTTAGTTTAGTTATAATTTTCAAAGCTATCAGTAATACTCATATAAGAGAAAACTCAGTTAAGTGAACTGCCAATCCGTAGCTGAATGTGGTATTTTTCAATTAAAGTTATTTCAAAATGATGAAATTTCCAGCTTGATGATAAAAATTCAATTTTAAACATTGAAAATGAAATACTTACCAGCTATAATAGCCTTCATAGCATCTACTTGAAGTTCAAATATTGACCTACTGGCATACTGAAGAAAAAGCGGGAAAGGAAGGGTTCTGTATCCAAGGTATGTAAAGAAGGATGAGAACCCTTGAGGCAGTGGAAATGCCAATCCATCAGCTGCCCATCGAAAGCGTTCCAATAAGGAAAACAGCACATGGCGGCGATTCTTGTCAATTTGGTCTCTAAACAGAGAAAAACCTTAATAAATTACCAAGTCATCCAACACTAAGATATTGTGACAAATTACTATACATAGGTGCATACAATGTCACAAAGTAATTGTAGTCATGCTCATTATACCACAGTACATTAAGTTAAAGCCAATGTTCAAACAAAAAGGTCAAACAACAAATTCAAAGAGATGTGGGAAATGCCATAACTTATTCGCATGCCATATATATTTCTCAAACCATATTATACTCAATTATTAAATTTATAATTGTATAACCTACATAAAAAAAACAAAAAAGGAGGAAAAGGTACTTAATCTGATGATTCAACAAAAATAAAAATGGATCATAATTAAAGAAACTTTATGACTTTTGTTATGAGACTCACAAAGGCTTAAAAATCATTTCCTGTGAAAATGTTCTCACTAGATACCAATTCACTAGACCAGATGACTAATTCATCATACTTATTTCAATAAATTTTCAATTCACAAAATAAGCAACTCACACTAGGGCAAATCCTTTTTCACCCTCCCGATCAGAATCAACTCGAGCAGCAAGGCATAACAGGCGACATAGGCAGCGGGAGGCATCCAGCTGAGATGCTGAGTGGCGTGTGGCAACAGCATGCACATGCATTGGATGAAGCTGCTGCAGGCGACCTACAGCCAAACGACCCATCCCCAAACGAGCAGGAGGTCCAGCCCCACTCTCGCCTGTTTTGACGGGTCCAGCAATACTGCTGCTGTATT
The DNA here is from genome assembly GCA_037158775.1 of Hetaerina titia. Lineage (NCBI taxonomy): Eukaryota > Metazoa > Arthropoda > Insecta > Odonata > Calopterygidae > Hetaerina > Hetaerina titia. The sequence continues at coordinate 32,209,457 of CM073769.1, forward strand.
TTAAAAGATGCATACTCAGCTCTCTGAGGTTCTGTAATGTGCATGAGAATATTAAATCCATGAGATCCTCATCCCCATAACCTCTAAGAAACACTGTTAATACATTTAAATTGTATTAAATTGGAATTGAATTAGTCTCAAGGCTTCTTCAGCATTCTGAGGTATCAATTTCCATTTCCAGAATTAATCTGTGCTGGTCAGCTTTTGGGGTGGGCCATAGTTATCTTGCATTCATTAAAATGAGGCATCTTTATAATTTAGTCAATTTGAAAACTTAGCCACTGACCAATGCAGCAGAATATATTTCCCTCTTTTGGCATTTCCAAAAATGATCCCCCATTATTTTAGTTTTGAGTGTCACATTCAGTGGGTTCCCTTTCTTATTTCTTTAAAGTGCTCCTTTTATGACGTTCTTGGCATCCAAAAGAGATTTTAAGAGCAATCTGACAAGCAGTGTCATAAAAAGTATTTATATAAATGGAATGGCCAACACTTAGATAATTTTGGAGCAAACCTTATATAAATTTCTCCAAGTGATCAGAGCCTAGGACAAACCTCTCTTGGGCCCCAATGTACACTAGAAAATCCACTACTAGATCAGTCAATTGCATAGCTTGCACAGTTTATTTCCATATTTATCCCTTTTGTTCCATATGCGTTGCCTGAAAATACATGGAGGTATCATTTTTAAGTAATTATTACTAAGAAATAACTAAGATACTGCTATAAAATTTACTCTTCATATTAATTGATCCTTATGTACATAATGTTGTTATTTACTGCTATTAATGTTGATTTGTTTTGTTTCAGGAAGCCATAAATTGAAGTAACTTGTAGTCTGGAGAAGATAGAGGCTCTTGGTGTGATTAAGTTCCTTCATTGGAAAGATAACACTACCCAGCAAGTACACAGTGAAATGATGGCTGTTTATGGAAATGATAGCCCATCATATGACACAGTTGTGAGGTGGAAAAGGAATTTATAAACTGACCACATGTCCCTCACAGATAACACAGGCCAACAGTGGTTTTGGTGCCGGAGCTTTTAATGCTGATTAAAAGAACAATTGGGGTGCTGAATCCAATTATGACACTAGTTTTTTCCTATCAGCTATAGTTTTCAAGATATAGATATGTCGTTACTTACGTAAAAAAATCCTCTACATGATGATATGGGAATATTATATTAATAATAAAACCCACTAAATATAAAGACTTGATTTATTTCTAGGGCTGTTAAATCACCCACAAACACAACAGAATTTTACAATACAATTGAACACAAATACGAAAATTTTTTACTGTAATAAAACAAATTGAAAAGAAAAAAATACATAAAAACATCACTCAACACATCGGAAGCTTCTTTTGCGCGATTTTCTTGAGTGCATTTTGTTCAAACAGTCTCGTTTTAAGCACCAGCAGTAATCTGCCCATCTTCCTTGGTAGCGAGCTTCCATTGTTTTTATATCCTGGTGAAATCTTTCACCTTGTTCTTCACTTGTGTCTCCTAAATTTCCAAGAAAATTGTCTAAGTGGCTGTGTAGGTAGTGAACTTTTGTGCTCATATTACATCCAAGTGATTTGAAGTTACTGAGCATAATGTTTACCAGCTCAATATAATTTTCACATTTGTGATTTCCTAGAAAATTTTTTATGACCTCAACAAATGACATCCAACTAATTTTTTCAATCTCATTCATTGACTCGACAAAAGCAGGATCCTTTGTAAGTTGTCTGATTTGTGGCCCCTCAAAAATACCAGCTTTAAGTTTTTCAATACTTATATGGGGTATCTTTGGTCTTAAGTAGCCGAAGCATGGTCCATCCTTGTCAAGAGCCTTTACAAATTGCTTCATTAGGCCTAGTTTAATATGTAGAGGCGGTAAGATGATTTTCTCTCTTTCAACTAAAGATTCAGCAATGATGTTTTCTTTCCCAACAACCAAGTTTTCTCTCTTAGGCCACTCCTTCTTAATCCAGTGGTTTTGTCTGTCCCTGCTATCCCAGAGGCACAAGAAACAAGGATATTTTGTGTAGCCACTTTGCTGCCCAAGAAGAAAGTTCACCATTTTTAAATCTACACAAATCACCCAGCGATGTTCCTGGTATTTTATCTTCTGTAAGACCAATGCTATTGTATTGTATTCTTCTTTCATTTTAGTTGAATGAGCGATTGGTATTGCGCCAAACCTGTTACCATTGTGAAGAAGTACACATTTTAAACTATGCTCGGAGCTATCAATAAACAAACGCCAATCACTAGCATCATATTGTGATAGTAGTCCCATTTTTTCCAAAAGACCCTTAACGTCTAAACAAAATGTAAGATTGTCTTCTTGAGTAAAGAAGGGTAGCATATCCTTTTACCTTGTGCGATAGAAACTTATTTTTGTACCGGGTTGCAGTAAATTCTCTTCATGCAGTCTTGATGCTAGTAGTTTGGATGCTTCCTTCAATAAGTTCAGTTCTCTAGCAAGATCGCTTAGTTCATCTTGATTAAATAGTTGAGGAATTGTTGATACCCCCTCGTAGTCACTACCACTATCGTCCATAGAATGAGAAATGTTTTCAAATAACTCAAATTCTTCCTTAGATATATCTGGTAACGTCTGAAATATTGGGATCGGTATTTCTTCTGAATGGGGTACCGGGCGTCTAGCTGAAGGCAAATCTGGATATGTCCACTTGTGGCGATTTTTTCGATTAATTCCTGAAACATTTAATATGCAAAAATAACAGTCGTCAATATGGTTCACAGGTTCTCTCCACAACATTGGCACACCAAATTTTAGACTTTTCCTTTGTCCTGTTGTCCATTGTCACAGATGTTCAGTGCATGTTTTACACACAAAATGCGGTGCCCATGTTTTATCTTGGTCACCAAGCTTAACACCAAAATATCCCAAGTATGCACGTTTCACAAAGTCTGTAATATTTTTCCTATTTTCTTTTACCATATATTCCCATGTATACTTATAGATTTATTTAACTTTGAAAATTATTTTCCGGAATATATCAAATATTAAAACAACTAATCGTAAGATGTGCCATATCTAAAAAAGTAGAGCTGTTAAATAAAAACGGATTTCATATTTGGATTCAGCTCTACAAATATAGTTAAAATCAACACAAAGATTCCCGGCACCAATTTTTTTGTAGGTCTGTGTAATCCAAGAAGTGGAAGACCATCACTCACAGATGATGCTGCCATAGTGAAGAAAGTGGAGGACTTAATCATATTAGGCCAAAGAGCAACCATCCAAATGATCATGAATGAGACTGATCACTATGGCACTGAGTGGAAAATTATTTACGATGAGCTGCACATCAAAGATGTCAGAATAGTGGATTCCATGATTACTGACTCCTTTTCAGAAGCAAACATGGCATGATCAGCAATCGTGACCATGGCACAACCGGGAATCAAAGTGATGTGGCTTTGAAATTTTGCCACATCCACCCTATTCTCCCAATCCCCCCAAAGTGACTTTTTCTTATTCCCAGAACTCAAAAAACCATTTTTGACACAATCTACAGCATTCTGCAATGAGAGCCTTTGAAAGATCAAGAAATGTATAAATCTGGATGGTGAATTTGCCGAGAAGTCTTAAGAATAAAAATAAAATTTCTATCCTATTATTTTTTAGTAATAATTAAAAGTTTATGATACCCCCTCTTAAGTTATTTTTTCCATAAAATCATGGACTAACCTCATTGCAATTCATTTTCTTGGTAATACACAGTATTATTATTTTTTAAGACAGCACAGAATTAGAGGATGTGTTTTGAAATGATGGTTAGTGTGAAGTTGTTCTCTTTTATCTTTGTTTCAAACAAAATATACTACCCAAAATATGAGTACGATGCAGTCATAGGATATACTGTTTCAAAGTATGGGGAAATCATTGCATCTGATTTTTTCACAGTAATATTGAAGGCTGCAGATTTGTATTTTACCTATTTTATGCAAATAATATTATTGCACAACTGGTAACAATGCACTCACTTTTACAACACTAATTGACACAATATAAGCTAGTGATGTTCATTCTTACATTATGCATGGGATGCATCACATTCTGCACAATGTTACGAAAGAGATTAGTGAAGGCAAAATATACCTTAATTGTGTTTTGAAATGTCCTAACACCTGTGATGCTAGAAAATGATTGAAAAATTATATTCTCTAAGGATATCCAAATTTATTAGTAGACTATAGTAGCTGTAAAAAGTTCTGTTACCACTGATATAACATGTTCCTGTTTTGATGCTGTGCAACACTCTGCTTCATGAAACGGAAGAGAACCCTCCACACCAGAAGTTTTACGAGATGCAGTGAGGGTAGAAAGATCAGCTGTGCCACAGCTTGTGCTGAGAATAGCCCCACCAGGAGACAGGGGAGTGCTAGATCTTGAAAGAGCTTCTGGCTGTAAAGTAATGAAGTCAAGAATCACTAAAAGGTTTTAGATAGAAGCATTATTACAGAGTACAAACATACTAAAAATTCATGATAAAAATACTGAATAAAATAAACACCAGTCCCTGGTGCCTTCTTATGCTAAATTAAAAAATTTTATTTAAAAGAAAACTGTCTTAAAAGTATGTTTCAATAAAATCCATATGCATTTCCCTCAAAATTTGCATAAACATTTGTACAAACTTACTGTTTTAACTCACCACTTGGATCCCCACCCCCTTTTCTCGCCCCTGTAACCCATACAGGGTGGTCCAAGAGGTGAGTGTTGGGAGGTTGAGTTAATGGGAATGGGGAGGGCAATTCTTAATGAATCATCATTAGACCCACATTGGAAAAAACTCCCAGAAGCTAAATGTATGCTGCTTCTCAAGTACTGCTTCGAATCATTATTTCACCACTGGATGGCAAGTGTTTTGAGAGGGTAATCACATTTCAGTTCTCATAATATCAGTTCCAGTTCAAATCATTTATTCCTCTCCTTCCCCCATCTCCCTTCTCTTACTCTCAACTACCTCATCTCCCCTACAGCAGGCCATACTATCATTTCTTCTGAGGAAGACAGAGCTAACTTCTGTTGAAATTATTAAGAAGAAACATGCGAGTGTTCTTTTTATGTGTACCTATTTTGTCCGTTGCTGTCCGAGTTTTATGTAAAAGTACTTTTAATAATCATACCACTTTACTTTTCCACATAAACTTGGTTTGATTATTAAAAGTCAGTATGAAGATTTTCCACCAAGTTACGCCAGAAACTGTTTTATTTATAAAAGTACTTCTTTCCAAAGACTCATTTTCTCATATGCACTGGCAGCACATTAAGGATAAGCTAAATTATAGTATAATAAAATTAAAAATATCTTACAGATATTAAAAATTACAATTGAGAATGTAAACCATATGAATGTTCAAAATTAATAAACTATAATTGTATGAAGGGGGTGTAAAATAACTCTTATGTTGAAACATTATATCCTAACCTGATAGCAAACTAAGGAGACCATAAGTTTGTCAGCAACCAGAGATGGACGAAACCTCCAGCTTCCTCTTGATCCACTTTGCGGACCAGAATCACATACAATTCCAGAATGAGATGGAGATAAAATTCCTGAAGAGAGAGGAGTGATCTCATCACAAGATGCTCGCCGTTTTCCAGCTTGAGCATTATCCCACAAACGAGTCCATAAATCGCTCCGATATGGAACTAGGCGCTGACCCGGTGACAGAAGGGTCACACAAGCATTCCAAAGTGTTACTTCATTCAGACATGCACGCCGATTACCATACTATAATTAATAAAGAAATAAAAACATTAGTAAGTCACAATTACTTAGAGTAACATGATATGTACACATGAAATAGTTGACTTACCAAAACTTCTAATTCTACAACATCTACCATTGTAGTGAGTGGCAGGAGAGTTACAAGGTGAGAAGTATCAACTGGCAAATTACGAGCAGCAGATGCATATGCTCCAGCTACTAACACTTCTTGAAGGACCTTAGGAACCCACAACTCTAAAGGATTCTCAGCCAATGGAATGAGGAGCTATATTCAAAATCAATCAAAGGTGATTAAATTGCAATTCAAATACTTAATGGCACACAAATATAATTAAAATCCTCTCCTAAAAATTAAAGCTTATACATAAGAGGAAATGTAATGTTGTTTATTCATTTATATTGTTTACTGTGGAAAATGATGTCTATTCAGAGATATAACTGAGTTACCAGCAATAATACTTTCCTGGTATTTTGCATTACCAATCATTATTTTTTAAATATAACAATGACTAGCAATCTTTCCATGGTTTTCAGAAAGTATTTGTTACATTTAACCAATTGAATAAGCAATTCAAGCAATAATTACTCTTTATTGCAATCTTGTATGATACATAATTCACTTTTGGAGTAATTATTTCCTAGTTTTGGAGCTTGAGCCCTACCAATATATTCAGTTTATAACTAACTAGAGCTCTAGACCAATAAAATATTATCATTATTAACATCAAAGTCAAATGCTTCAAAATGAAACCTTGAAGTATCAGAACTTGTAAAGTAAATAAAAGTTTTTCTAAATATGAGGGTAGGTTGAAAGGTTCTTGGAATCACCATCAGATGTCAGCATTAGCACAACAAGTTTCCCCCGTAGTAATAGGTAATCATTTATGAGTAAACACATTATACATCAGTTCTCTGGGAAGAGATCTGTGGTGTGGACGCCACTCTGTTGTTGTTCCTGAGTAGTGATTGGTGAAGATGGAAATAATTGAGATTCAAGCAGTGATTAAATATATGAGACTGTTTTAGCCGTTACTTTGTGGAATTTTTCCATCGTAAAGAAAGAAAGAAAACACAGTGATTAAATACTTCGTAAAGAAAGGAATGAAAGCAAAGGAAATTCAGGTCAACTTTTAGAACACTCTGGGGGACTATGTTCCTTCATATTCAAATGATGCCAGGTGGACAAACAAATTTAAGTATGGTTGGGACAGCTTAGATGATGATCCACATAATGGTTGGCCAAAATGTGTCACTAACCCTGAAACTACTGCAGAAGTGCATAAAAAGATCAAAGAGGATCACCAACAGAAAGTGCACTAAATTGTTCAATCTGTAGGGATGTCATCAGAACAGGTGTATCACATTTTAGCAGTGGGATTGGAGATGAGAAAATTACTTGCTAGATGGGTGCCACAATACTTGGTGCAGGATCAAAAACATATCAGAATGGAAATATTCAGACAATGTTTGACCTGTTTTAATAGCAACCGACAAGATTTTCTGCACCAGTTTGTGACCACAGATGAAACTTGGGTCCACTACTATACCCCAGAAACAAAACAACAGTCAAAGAAGTGGAATCATGTTGATTCACCACTACAAAAGAAAGCATAGGCAAAATGGTCAGTCGGAAAGGTGATGGCTTCAGTTTTCTGGAATGTGAAAGGGATTCTGCTGATAGATTTTCTTCCCACTGGTCAAATAAGCACTGAACAATACTACATTAACCTTCTGGACCAATTACAGCAAAAGATACATGATAAAAGGGTAGGTTTGGCAGGGAAGAAACTCATCTTCATGAAGAATGTATGCCCACACACAAGTGTTGTTGCCATGGAAAAATACGTGAACCAAGATGCGAACTGCTATCACACCTGCCTTTTTCATCTGATTTGGCTCCATCAAAATTCCATCTCTTCACCAAGCTTAAAATTTTCCTTGATGGATGGAGATTCGCTTCAAGCAAAGAAATAGTATCCAAAGTAGACAGATATTTAGCAGGTCTGAAGGACTCTAATAATTATGATGGAATCAAGAAATTGGAACATTGCTGGACCGAGTGCATTAGTGTACGGGAGACTATAATAAAAACAAAAAAGTTTCACCATGGTAAGTCGTTTATTTCTATTCCATTCTGAGAACTTTTTAAATTACCATTGTACATAGCTGTAGCTAAAATTAATAGCAAGAAACATTTCTGGTGATTTGAATTTAGACAAGCTATCTCCGTTAAAATATTATATTTATGTGTAAAGAAAGGTACATCTAGTAATTTCTTCAAGAACTTAAATTATAATCCAGGTGTGCTTTTAAAATTTTATCAAAAGAAACTGTAATCTACTATTAACTGATAACAACTTTAGAAGAGAACCAATAAATGAGCTTGGGTACTATTTTTGGTACTCTTTCCATTTCTCTTTGTATTAATATAAGGCATAAACACAATTATCAAACCAGAGGTCAGTTTGATAGGTGATGATAGAGTTTACCCAACACTTCGCCTAATGGCATGTGAAATGCAAACATCAGGGATGGAGGCTAGATCCTTTCTTTGTGCCATCTATCATTTTCCAGGAAGTTCTGGTACTTTCAGCTTGGATGGAGCTGAGTGTGTGTAAAGGTGTGCTTGGGAATCAAACCCAGGCCCTCTGATCAGTATCCCAATGCTCTACCCCTGGACTACCACGTTCCAATGTATTAATACAAAAACACTAAGTACTTATGTAACTAGGTACAAAAAGTCTTCGGCATTTCTGTACATAGATACAGATAGCCTGAGGTAATAATTAAAAATTAGATAAATGTTTAAACGGAAACTTACCAATGTTCCTTAATATTATTCCCACATCATTTCTTGAGATTGCAAACATTAATGACATATTACTAGATATTTTATAAAATATCAAGAATGTGTTCTTGGATGATGCTTCAATTTCATATATATATGGATACAATTTAAAGAATATTCACATAAATTAACAAATTCTCCATTCATCATTTATCGTTAAGCGAGTGTGCACAAACATATTAAATAGATTTCACTACTGATACATAAATAAGATGTTAAGGAGTCAAGTACCCAGTCTCACAGGGAAAGATTTCTTTGAATAGTTTACTCCTGTATTTAACAAAATAAAGTAAATGCAATTATAAAAATGTAATATGCATAACAGCAGCCAACATAGTTACTGAAAGAATATATCTTGAAAAGAAAATTTTACAATAAAATAAAGAAAGTTTACAATATAATAATATCGATAGAACTTACCTCTGAAATAGCATCCCAGTCACCAAGGTGAACTAAAAAATAGTGGACAATGGCCATTTTTATTTCTGCTAGTTTGGTACTGTGAAAAGTTTCAACAAGAATATCCCGTGTAACTTCCACACTTAAAAGCTTCATTTCTGTTGGATCTATGACAAAAACTTGAGGAACACTTGCTGTTGCTAGAGAAGCTAAAGAAGAAGAGGATGAGGATGCTGGAATAGAAAATCTTGCAGCAGATGTAGTGGCATGGCCAGAAGTGTTCCCCATATCATGTGATTTATCTTCTGATTGTGTTGGATCTTTGACTAATGACTGCATCTTACAGGATGGAGGGAAGTAAAGAGGCAGAAGGTGACATGGAGTTGTGGGTAACCCAGTTGGTGGAATGGACAGGACCACATGGCATCCACAATAAGGCTCATGGGAAAGTCCCACATCTAGCATATGGGTGAACACACCAGGAGCAAAAGCTAGAAGATGTTGCTCTGTAAAGACACAAATAAATCAAAACTAATGTGAACAAAACAATTAATAAATTAATATTCAAACATAAAAATTATAAAAAAAATCATTAGAGTTATAATCCCCAATTTACACAACCAAATGAAAGTCCTTCACTTAATTTACTATGCAAAAACAACTGCAGTAAACTCTTTATCATTCACATGTGGATTATCTGTTATGAGGATTAATCATGCTTTCTCTTACCAGCACGTCAAAATTTGAATAAAATTACCATTGTAAAGATAATTAAATGCTTTGAAACTTTGATATCCTTTTAAAAGAATACAACTTTTAACTGCCTTGACTTTTTTAAAGGTTTTTAATTACACAAAATTAAAAGATATCATTAGTATTCAATGTTTCACTTGGAACATTTTTGTACTATCTGTACTTTCCTATTATTATTTCCTGTGCATTCACTAACCCTAAGAATTCAATATTTTCCTTTAAGGTGAGCAAATAAATAACCTTATTATGTATCAAATAGGTCATTAACTATCTACACTGTATTCTTCAATTGTTATCATTTGACGAATATGAATCCATATCAACCATCCTTTGTCAATATTCATCCTCTGCCGAACATTTTTTCCTGGAGACATGATTGGTTTAGCTTTCTGAGGAAAATACGTTCTGCTATTCAGTTGAACATAGCTCTTGTAAAACTATGCTTCTACCTTTTCGAAAATGGCTAAAAAATAGAAAAAAGTATGAAGTATGCCTTCCACTGCTAAAAAATGTGCAGTAATCACAAGGAATGAAAAATGAGAGTCTCCATTTATATTTCTGTTTATATCATGACCATATTGTCCACATAGTTTGGTCATCCATGTGTTTTGATTATCTGTACTTAATCATTCATACATTAGCAGGAATAATTGAAAGTTTACTGCAGTTAAAATCAGCTGTATTAACATCCCCATTAAGGAAATTATTTATGACTTTTTTACCTTTATTTATGCTGGTAGCTTAACTGTATTTGTGGTTCTGAATGATATTTTTCAATGTTAGAGAAGGTCAGATACAAAAACATCAACTTAATGTGGGACTGTTTAATCACTTATGCATTTCCCTTTGAAATATTTTCAGCAGTATTACAAAAATCAAAATTATTCAAGTAGTACTAATGTGGTGACTAATAAGTAATGAACAAAGTATGTAGTGATATATTCAGAGGAGAAAGGTTGATGCATTTTTTTCATTCTTCCTAAAGACGTTTTTAAATAATTATAATTTCTTGCTTATATGTAATTAAACAGAAAGACATTGTTTTTATAATTAGCATCAATTATTCAGTATATTTTTTTAATTTAAAAAAGAGCAAAAATTAAACTAACCTCCATATAGCACAAAGGTGGCTTTAGCTTGCCGGGCCACAGGCCATGGAACTCCAGGGATGGTACAATGCACAGCAGTTCCATGATGAAGAAGTGTGACTGAATATGCAAAGTGCACTGATGTATTCCCAGTAGGGCTGCTAATATCACTACCTTCTTTCGTCAATTTTGCAGAAAAAGCGGGTGGTTTTACTGGCTATTGAATAAAATGTTTAATACAGTGATTGTAGTAAGAAATTAAAACCTATGAATCAAAATACATTGACAGTGCATACTCATAAATTAGATTCTCAATTCTAATTAAAGAAGCTGAGAGAATTTGAAAAATGTGAACAGCATGCTGTTCTGGGAATTTTAATATAATCGAAGAAGACTTGATTTAAGAGATGAAGAGGAAATATATGTCTCACCATCTTACTTAATCCTCTCTCAACACAAAATATGTAGACTTAAACATTCCATCAGTGATTTTTTTGTTGTCTGTAGAAAATATTTTTTTTCATTGTTTCCAGCCCAAGGAGTATCCCCAAATCAGTTCAAATGTTACCAAGCTTATGAATATTCTACTAACTCATGAACTTTCAGAGATATTTTTCAAATATCATACACAAAATAAATAATGAAAAAGGTATAACCTCAAGTTACCTATTCAGTATGAAACTGGCTTTCCCATACCTACTCGGCATAAGGGATTATTTGAGTTCAAACTTAACTTTTCAACTTACAAGCCAGCTCAGCTTGATCCCTATTCAGCTCATATATGTAACAGAACACCAGTTTCTACACATTTTATAATTAATTAATGGACAAACCAGAATACCACTGAAATTAGGACCCAATTAAATGGGCATTAGATTATATAGCAAACCACCCATAAGTATAAAGGATACTAAGGGAAATACTACATTCAGGCATAAATTATAAAGACATCTACAATGTAACATGTTCTACTTGGTTGACGAATATCTCAACATTATTTCCGACCAGTAGGTTCATACTCTTAGTTTATAGCAATGGTCACAGTCTAGCTCACATTAATGATCAATGATTTCTCTAAATTGATATTTCATGTGCATGTTACAGTCGATGTTCATGGGTTTGTGTCAAATATGTAACCCATATTTGACACAACCAATATCTGTAACTGTGATCACCATTTTTTTAAAGTTTAATTGAGCCTGAATCTTTACTCCTTATTGACGTGCCTTATATCATGTACATACACCACCTACCTGGTATTTTTGTATTATGATCTTTGAGCAAATAAAAAGTGATAATAATAATACAAAACAGATGAAATTATGGAAGTACAACAAATCTTCATGCATTTTTTTAAGCAGCTGCCTTTTCTGACATGAAAGTACTTACGTACAATGTGAAATATTATTTGTGAAGCACATACAACGTGATCACACCAGGTAGACAAAACATGTGAGTAGGTTTGTTTTGTGTATTGTTTTTCAGTGGCCACCTCCCCAAAATTTCCAAATAATTGATAGGCAGTCAGGCTAAGAAATTCTTTGGCACAGCATTATTATATTATATGAATATACAAGTTTACTACCATTTAAGATGTAATTTTGGATGGACAGAGAATGAACAAAGATACATTTGACTCTGCTAACAAAACAAGACCTGAGACCAGACACTACAATAACCCTTTTTCAATTCTCCAAATCTCCTCCCCCCCTCTCCTGCATTCAACATGCCAAACCTTTCCTATCCCCTCATAGCATCTTCAACATCCCATTACCAACCAAAAAGCTCTGTATCACACGACCTGCCTCTTTTGGATCTCTGCCAACAATCCTCTCTCCTACCTACAATGACTAGTACTTCCTTGTTAGTTGCCCTTGGGGTCCATTTCAACTTTTCCATCCTTCTCGCACACATCCACATTTGAAAGACCTCCAATCAATCCCAATTACTTCCTCCAATAACTATGTTTCCATGCCATACAAAAAATGCTTCATATCAAAGTTTTGACAAGCTGTTTTTAAACACCCATACTCTATGTTCGTGCCATCAATTCCCTCCTCCTGGTGGAAGTTTCTTTGTCACATGCAATTCTTCTTCTTATCTTCTACTTCTGCGGCCATCTTGGTCCATGAGACTTCCAAAACATGAAAACAGACCCATCTGTTCTAGTTTATGAACTCCTATTTTAATATTTAACTTACCTTCTCAAAAACTGCATAACTTTTATTTTTTTACATTTATTCTCATCCCATACCTACTGCAAGGAATATCCATAGAGCTTAGTAATGCTTGCAATACCTTTGCTGACTGGCAAACTAACACTTGATCCTCCGCAAATCTAACTGCCATTATGAATTGTCCTTCAACTTTCATTCCTATTTCCAGGTTTTTCCATGCCTCTATAACCATGTCTTCCTCACATAGGCTGAAAATCACCGAACATAATGGACACTCCTGTCTCACTTCCTCTTTCCTCTTTCTGAACCCAAACTCATCATCTTCTAAGGATTCATTTTCCCTGCTCCCAATCCTCTTTTGATGATCCTGAGAACCACTTTAACTGCATGAAAAATAATATCTATAGTTCTGTAGTCCTCATATGTGGCTGCCTTTTCTTTTATTTGGAATAGGAACTAACAATGGCGTAACATAATTTTCAAGTCAAATTACTCCCCATAAAATTAATCCATAAAAACTCTTCCTCCCCAGTTCTCCTAAACTAAACTAAAGTAGTTCAATGGGAATTTTTGTCCTCCCACATGGCATTATTAGATTTCAATTCCTTTAAAGCCCTTTCTATTTTGCCATTATGTATGTCTGGACTTAAGCTATCCTTATATCCACCATATTCCATTTCTATGTCTCAGCTTAGTCTAGGTCTAATATCTTTACCACATAGTTCCTCTATGCATATATTTCTTTCATCTCCCTTGTATCTTCCCCAGTTACATTACTATTTTTTCTGACTTATCTTATATTTTTTGCTCGGATTTTCCTCTCTTATTTCCTCACAGTGTTGTCTTCTTCCTGTATATTGCACCAATGTTACCCTTCCTTTGTAAACTTTCCTTTTCTTTGCAATGCATTTTCCACCATGCTTCTTTTGCTCTATTCATTTTCTGCCTCAGTTAATTATTTAACTCTTTATACTCCCTTCTATTTAACTCTATGTTTTAATTCTTCCATTTCTTCCTCTCATTTATCTTACTAATGATTTCTGAACGGACATCGTTCTGAACCCCTTGGCACGTATCGTATTCCTTATGTAGTCACCGCTGGTGATGTTAATTCATATGACACACAAAATAAAAATTGTATGCAAGTTATATGACATATAAAGGACAAAAATCACATATGAAAGCACATATGCAATGGAAACAGTAATTTATAACTTTTCTTCCTGAATACATACCATCCATGAAATCCATACTAATTGGTTATAATTGGATTGAATACTAAATTGATAAGATGGCTTTGAGATTCATATCCATAAGCTTATGTGTCCAAAAACTGTTACTTATGCTATAAAATTCTTAAAAAATTCACTAAAATCTCAATACATCTGCTTGTAGAGTAAAACTGCATTTTTTTTTTACTTTCTATAGAAATCTTCACATATCAGTATTATTTGGTTCCTGACATCAAGATATAATCTGTTAGCTATCATCAAAGTTATGAACTGGTAACTTAACAAAAATAATTTGTAAATTCATGAAATAATTAAAGTAAATTTCACCTCATAAAAAACATATTATTAAATTATTATTTTCATAGAAGTGGTTCCCAGATTAAAAATGTGCAATAAATAATTAACAGTTGTAAATTGATTCTTAGTATGCAATTAAGTAATTACTTATGGAGAGTATTTTAGCTATCATCTAGATGCAATGGCATTCCAAATAATTGCAGTTATGCCAACAATAAGATCTAGACTCCAACAAGTAAATTCAATTTGTCAAAATGTAAATCTCATAATGATACATTGTCTTGAATATGCTGATTTTTATTATTTTTGGGGACACTAGGTATTCAGACATCACATTCTTATGATGTTAGATTTACTAGCACTATTTAACCAAGAAACAAAATAGTACATAATATTTCTCACACCTGATAGAGGTAGTGGTGACAAATGCAGATGAGACCGGACGGATGGGAAAGAACAATTAAGTCAAGTGAACAGTCATGGATGCGCAATGGTATGGGATCATCATCTTCATATATCCCACATGGTGTGGCATCATTACAACCTCCAGGTGTACTAGGCAAATTTAAAGGAATGTTGAGCTGAAATTAAGAAAGCATTGTGCATTACAACAATAATAAAATTAAACTATGTAAAATAATCCTACAAGAATCAAATGCATAATAATTCTACAAGAATCAAATGCATATGTTCAACTAGTTCTACAAATTAAAAAAAAAATGAGATTTCACCGTGTTGGGAGACTGGACTGCAGAAGTGGGAGAAAGAAGGTAAAGGAAATAACTAGAACTACTTTGGGGGATGAAACAATGTCAAATAAAAAAGAATGGTAGATATACATAAATACAGCAAAATGAATGAAATGCAAATCACTATGTGTTGACAACAACATCACAACTGAAGAAAGCAGACAGAAAATAAAAATGCCTAGTGTGGCACCAATGCCTAATTCATAGATTTTGGCATACTACCTCATTTGGAAGTAGGTGGAGAGAGCATTATTTATTATTTAAGAAAGTGTTACAAGTTAGCAGTGTGCCAGGTGGTAACATACATACAGTTTACATTAATGTATAATATTTCAAATTATACTTACATCTTACAAGCATTAAATCTATACATAAAATTTTAAATACATGCTATTATCTTATAAACTTTTTATATCTTTTTAAAATATATTTACATTGCTTAGGAAGGGTATGAACAGTTCTACAGGTAGACTGTTTCAGTCAATGATCGTTTTGTTGAGAAATGCAAATTATTTTGTATTAGTTCTTTGCACCTGGCATTTCACCTTTTATATATGATCATTTCTCTCTATAAAGTTAGGATTTCCAATGTCCTTCCTTGATTTTCCCCAAGCTTTTTATCCCTTAATCATGTGGAATGTTCCACAGAGTCTTCTTCTTTGTCTCCTAATATGTAAAGACTCCCAGCCCAGTATTTTTTAACATTGCTGCCACACTATCTGTCCTGAACTTTCCTAATACATAACTGGCAGCCTTTTTCTGAAACTTTTCCAGTTTTGCAATAAGACCTTATTCATGTGGATCCCATACTTTTGATCTGTACTTTCAAATCAGCCTTGCATGGCTTTTCCTTAGTTGCTCTTTTGCTGCCTTTGAGATTTCTCACCACCAAATGCAACATTTTGAAAGCCTGCTTGGCAATAAATTCCACTTTTGTCCCCCACCTTAAGTCTTTGGTTAAATAAAAACCTAAGTATTTACAGCAAACACATTTAGGGATGACACTTTCAGAAAATTTTTATTCCCCTTTGGTTACGTTTACCTTATTGCTAAATGTTGTGGATTCACATTTAATAACATAAATATTCATGCTGCTATTTTTTACCCTACCAGCCAATTTATTAATATCACTTTGCAGGATTTCGATCCTGTAGATAATTCAGTCATCCTCAAAAAGTCTAATTTGAGTATTAATTTTAGTCACGAGATAATTAACGTAGATTTAAAAAAAAGCAGTCCAAGGGTGCTACCTCACAGAACTCCTGAAGTTACCCTCATAACATATGCAAAATAATTGCAATTAAGTTAAAATATCAATCAGAAAAATTAGCCATATTTTATGTTTACTGTGGTTAATATTTCATTAAACTAAATTATATCCAAAACACTTCAGGACATTTGAAAGATGTTTGAGGCCAATACTTTGTGGAAATCTGTTGTAAAGTAAGAAGAAAGAATAAAAGACTTTGCGTTTCCACATGAAAGAATTTATTGTGTAGACTAATTTCACTACACTGTAGCATTATCTGGACTCCAGATGTTCTGAGTCCAGATGATGCTACAGTGCAGCGAAACTAGTCAACACAATAAATTCTTCCCTTTGGAAACACAAATTGTTTGATTCTTTCTTCGTTCTTTACACTTAAGGAAATGTAATTGTCAAAGTGTTTACCAGCTACAGCCAACATATTTTTTGCAAGAATATGAAACTACTGAATACTTTATCTTGAAGTTTATTATATTTATTAAGTATTAATTATTTGTCAAATGACAAATAATTTGTATTTTCTTTAGAGTGTTCCATCAGAGTACTCCACTCACTAAGGTTACCATAAAAGTTACATGAAAATGAGTCAACATAGATTACATGGTTGTTCATTGTCAAGTCATTAATGTATCAGGGTTTTAATGAATACTAAAATGTAGTCCATCTAAATGTACTACTAATTTGATGGTAACAGCAATAGGACAATGAAATGAAATAAGTGCTATTAAAATAATGTGTGATCAATAACAATTAAATATAACCTAAGCTGAATTAAATGTAAATCATTTTGTTCAGCCCTTACCCAACTTTTTACTAAGCAAAATATATTCCCCAATTGCTTCCTATTTAATCAATTGAACTCGCTTTACACTTTAATTACTGATAAATCATGTTAAGCAGTCCCATCAAATTGTTTTCCCTTGATCCTTTAACACAATTTATGATATCATTTAAGAAGACAAATCAGAGAACACAGTTGAAAATACATGTGTACATAGCTAGGAAACTTACCACTGTTTCATGTGGAAGGTCATCGTGGAATTGAAGGCATGACAAAGTGGGAGAAAGAGGTGCTTCCTCATTCTCACCAGTTTTCCGAAAGGAAGTTGAGTAAGATGAGGATGAGTCTTCGTCTTCACCTTCCACACTGGTTACAGCTTTTCTATGGTGAATGTAAAATAGACACTGATTTGGGGCATCCCACTGAGACCAAACGAAGACCCGGTGAATAGACTCTGCCACTGGACTTCCGTCTATACTCTGAAAAACAATAACACAATTGAATGAAATATCACCTTATTTACTTAATATGAGAAAATATTTGTTCAAATTTACAAGCAAGAATGGATAATTTATCTCTTAGAAAACATCAAAGGATATTTGTCACAAGCAGGACAAGCCGCACATTTAGTAATTTATACTTTATTTCTATTGAAATATGCTATACATAAACTTCTCCATGCATGGTTTTGGGAAAATAAATTACCATTATTGTTTGAGGCAGTTTTGCAGTGCATCTTTTTCATATCAAAATTCGTACGTATGGACTAAGTATTATAATTCATTTATCATTTTTAATTTACCTAAGTTTTGAAAGGTTCCTAAAAGATATACCTAATAATCATTTATTTATTCTTCTTGGTCCAAAAACAGCACTTTTTGGCCTTTACATCGGACAACAATACAAACACCCAAGCCCTAGGTGGGGCAATAAAACTTCCACCCTGGCGGGATTTAACCCACGACCCTTGGATTGGCAGATGAGGATATTACCCTGCCGCCACCGGGGTTGGCAATCATAATTATGAGCTCCTTATAAGGACTCTCCTCCTTCTTCTACTTTGATCAAACAGACAACCACCATTCCTCACACCACTCATTACTTACTCAACCCCCTTCCAAGGTACACTGACTCCTCCATTCGCCAATAACTTTCACCCCTAGTCAAAAATCCTCCCACCCACCACCACCACTTCACCACTCAACTACAAAACCATAAGAATACTTATATAAGCTTTCTGAATAGTAAGAATCGTACCTGTAGATAACACCAATGCATTCAAATACAGTCATATCAAAACACTGAATTGTGTGAAAATTACAGTTTTTCAGTCGTTGAACCTCACATTATTTAACTTATTATTTTGTTTCATGGATACATGTTATTTCCATGCATGCATCCCATTGTCAAGATCATGCTGCAGAACTGTTATTAGCAGTCTTACATGGGGTCACCAAAAATGGGGGATGTGTTAGGTGGGTAGTAAGAGGAAACAATAATATTGCATGCATTCTAGCTAATATTTCAGTTATAATAGTCATCTAGTTAATATATAATGTATATGCCATCTAAGTTATATATTGATACATTAAAGGGACAGGTATAAATATCCCATTATTTAACTCAATCTATCAGTTAGCACACATTTAAGAATATGAGTCCTCGCCTACAAAAAGTTAACCAGACATGAAATCTCCCCAGTATATACTTCCTTTGACTGATCTGTAGACATTTCCTCATAGTAGTTGTATAATTGCTGCCAGTACTGAATTAGTACCTAGTATGTTGAAACAATTTCTAAAATTACGCCTACTCTAGATATCTTCCTCAATGCTAACCTTGAGGCAATAGAGACAGCATGAAAAAGAATACCAGCTTAATTATGTTAACTATAATGCCAGCTGGTACAATATCAAATATATTGACAGGATAGTAACCCATCTCTGATTTACATAATATTGACAAACCAGTATGAACCAATACTACCAATTATCAAACTATTAACCATTTAAATAGTACCACTGCTACCCAACTAGTAAAAGTTTTCCTAATGTTACACTATGCTGTACACATTTTACTCAAGGGCAACATGTGGTACAGAGTTACTGCCCTCAGCTTCAAAAGTACATGATATTTTTGTAAAATTGCAAGAAACTGTGGGAGATAGCGCAGCAGTAACTTTTAACTAAGTCATCCACTAATATGCATTTCAATGCAGCAATTTCAAATAGCTACAATAAATCCAGTAATATAGAGTTTTGGAGGCTGAGGTATCCCATACAATCAAATGTGGATGGATAAAATGGTAGAAATTAACAGAATGTTGTGTGGCAGGAAAGTGAAGTGAAACAGGAGAGAAGCTGTAGAGTACAAGATATATTATTATAAGGTAATCTACCGGTCAAGGTTGATTTATGGATGGACACAATTATCACATAATTAATACGTGACTCCAAACAAAACACAATCGAGCAACCTATTATACATCAGGTCTCTCTTCATCTCTGTGTACTTCTTTCCTCCCTTCATCCCCTCCAACATCCTTATCCTGTTCCTGCTCTTTCCGAGTTTGCCTAAAATTCTCCCCTCTATTACCGTCTTAAACCTGCCACTGCCAATCAATTCCCCTTCATCCATTTTTCCTGCCATCAAAGGATTTCTCCCAACAGACCCCACTCTTCGCCCACCATCCCTAGCACTTCCTCATTTGTTTTCATTTTGGTCCATTTCACCTTCTCCATTCTTCTCCACACCCATATTTCAAAAGTCTCCAAACAACATCTATCCTCCTGTTTCGGTGACCATGTTTCCGCAACTTAAATAAATATGCTCCATAGCAAAGTTTTATTAGTATCTTCCTAACATCCTTACTCTACGTCCTCGTCATCAACTCCTTCCTCCTTGTGAAAGCCTCTTTGCCTAGTGTAAATCTTCTCCTTACATCTCTACTACTTGGACCGTGTTGGTCTAGAATACTTCCGAGATACGTAAACTGTTCTACCTGCTCTGGTTTTTGCCCTCCTATTTTAATGTTAACCTTAGCCATTTTCTTTCTGGTAAATTGCATATCCTTTGTTTATTAATATTGATTCTCATCCCATGTCTGTTCCATACATATGAAGAAATATATAGATAGATATGATGATATATATATATATAGTATAAAAATATTTCACCACAAAAGGCATAGGTATACATGGACAATGCCAGGGGACTCAGAAAGGTATCAGTTAGGTTACATTATGGTTAGGCACAGGTTTAGGAACAGTGTGATAAATTTGCAGAGTTTTCCAGGAGTGGATGCAGACTCTGACCACAATTTAGTTGTAATGAAATGTAGCGTCTGTTTCAAAAAGATAAGGCAGGGGCGGCGGGTTAGGAAATGGAATGCAGAAGCATTAAATGGATTAACAAGGAAGGAGTAACAGCAGACTGTAGAGGAAATCATGGATGACGGTAAAGAGCTGAGTACTATTGAAGAAAAATGGGAATGTATCAAGAAATTGATATCGAAAGCCGCAGAAGACACTATAGGAACCGTTAATGGGAAAAGGATAAGGAAACCATGGGTAACGGATGAGATGATTGCAAAGATGGATGAGAGAAGAAGATGGAAGAATGTAAACACAGAGTTAGGCAAAATGAAGTACAAAGAGTTAAACAATAAATTGAGAAGGGCCATAAATAAAGCCAAAGAAGAATGGTGGAAAACGCAATGCGAGGATATGGAAAGTTTGCAGAGGAAGGGTGAAATTGGTGCGCTATACTGCAAGGTTAAGTTATTATCGGGAAGTACGAAGGCAAGATCTGTGCTAACAGTTAAAGATAAGTGGGGTAAGATAATAATTGAAACAGATAAAATCCAAGAGAGATGGAAGGAATATATAGAAACACTGTATGGTAGAGAACTTAGGCCGACAAGGTTAGACATAGAAAAAGAACATGACATAGATAAAGATAGCTTAGGTCCAGGCATACTCGATGATGAAATAGAAAGGGCATTAAAGGAGATGAAAGCAAATAAGGCCGTGGGGGTAGACAACATTCCTGTGGAACTGCTGAAATGTTTATGGAAATGTGGGAATAAGACTCTATATGGACTGATTCGATCTATGAGGAAGAAATCTGGCCGGAGGACTTTCTGAGATCAGTGTTAGTTCCTATTCCTAAAAAGGTAAATGCTACATCATGTGAGGACCTGAGTGTCAACTAGAGAACAATTAGTTTGTTATCCCACGCAGCTAAAGTTGTTCTCAGGATCTTCAATAGGGTAGAGAATAGGGCAAATGATTACTTACGGGATGATCAGTTTGGGTTTAAGAAGGGGAGAGGTATGCGTAATGCCATTGCAATAATGAGATTACTAATCGAGAGGAATATAGATTACAATCAGGATGCATTTGCCTGTTCCGTAGATTTCGAAAAAGCATTTTATAGAGTGAATTGGGAATTGCAGAAAATAGGAATAGATTGGAGGGAAAGGAAGCTATTCCACAACCATTACACGTCTCAGACTCCTCAGGTGCGAATAGGGAACAGGGAGTCCTGATGGGCAGTGTAAGGAAAGGTTGCTCATTATCACTGGTGCTGTTCAACGTATATGTGGAGGAAATGATCAAAGAGGCATGGGAAGAACTGGAGGTAGGAATGAAAGTCGGAGGGGAATTCGTAAAATCGGTTAGGTTTGCTGATGACCAAGCTTCAGTTTGTCAATCAGCCAAGGGTGTTGCAAGCATTGCTGAGTGAATTTGGGGTTCAGTGCGATAAATATAGGATGAGAATCAATATTAATAAAACAAAGGTTATGCGATTTTCCAGAAAGAAAAAGGCTAAGCTAAACATTAAAATAGGAGGGGAAAGAATAGACCAGGTGGAACAGTTTATGTATCTCAGAAGTGTTTTGGACCGGTATAGTCAAAGTAATAGGGACGTAAGGAGAAGAATTACACTAGGCAAAGAGGTTTTCATGAGGGGGAGGGAGTTGATGATGAGGACGTAGAGTAAGGATGTTAGGAAGATACTAATAAAACTTTGCTATGGAGCATATTTATTTAAGTTGCGGAAACATGGTCACCGAAACAGGAGGATAGACGTTGTTTGGAGGCTTTTGAAATATGGGTGTGGAGAAGATGGAGAAGGTGAAATGGACCAAAAGGAAAACAAATGAGGAAATGCTAGGGATGGTGGGCAAAGAGTGGGGTCTGTTGTGAGAAATCCTTTGATGGCAGGAAAAATGAATGAAGGGGGTATTGATTGGCAGGGGGATGTTGAAGACGGTAATAGAGGGGAGAATGTTAGGCAAACGACGAAAGGACAGGAACAGGATAAGGATGTTGGACAGGATGAAGGGAGGAAGGAAGTACACAGAGATGAAGAGGGACCTGATGTAGAGTAAGTCATAGGGTTGTGTTTTGTTAGGAGTCACAAAATATTTATTTTGTAGTTGTGTCCATCCAAAACCTACCTAAACCGGTAGATTACTTAATAACAATAATAATATATATGTATATCTTGTACTCTACAGCTTCTCTCCTATTTCACTTCACTTTCCTGTCACACAAGATTCTGTTCATTTTCCACCATTTTATCCATCCACATTTGATTGCATGGGATACCACAGCCTCCAAAACTCCATCCTACTGGATTGATTCCAGGTATTTGAATTTCCTTGTTGCTTTTAGCATTCATCTTGAGACTTAACATTCATCTATTCAGTATTGACAGAGTCAATACTATTTAAACCATTAATCAATCAACTATAAAGCCTCTCTGTACAAGTTTACAAACAATGATTCACAAAGTAAACATTTTAATTCTTTCAGTAAAATCCAGATAATAATGCATTTATCTACTTTCACTACTTAATTTTGAGGGGAATATCATGTGATATTGAGTAAACTTATCAGAATATATATTTTATCCTGAAATAAGAGTCTTGCCTAGGGACAATGGCCATATTATTATGAATGTACTGGTTTGTTTCTCTGCTAGGATGACAATATGATATAGGGGAAGGAAAGGAATTGTGGCCTTTTTTGTAATCATTTACTCAGGGTTAGGGGAGCCAAAAAACCAAAATATTGCCATTTCATTAATGGGCTCATTGGGAGATATAAGAAGCTCATATATTTTTAATAAAAATTCATGTCACTCACCCAATCCTGAGAGTATGCTCCTTTAAGATTGACTTGATATAAGTAAATAGCTGAAACACAAAGGAATAATAACTTACATATGCTTGAAAAAGGAGATACCATTTGTATTTCAATACATAGATTACCCTGTATTATTACAACAACCTTTAATATGCTAATTTGATAATATGCTAGAATTATAGGCTGTAGAAACTGCTTTTGTATTTAATGAGAACTGCTAAGAAGTTACCTCTTCACAAGGACACAGAATTGCCTAGTTTGAATATTGAGGTTCTACAGTTGGAAATTTAAAAAAAAATAAGAGTACTGAGAGAAAATAAGATAACTGAGTATTTCCCAACTTCTATCATGAAATTATGGTTATTTTTTCATGTTCCATTTTAAATGACAAACAATTTACCTTTCACACTCAATACGAAAGATTTGCACTAAATACTCACCCAACAATTTTTTTCAAAATTATTTATAAGCATATCTAATTCGCTCAATTTAAGAAAGTTAGTATCGATTATGAGATATTCTATGTGACTACTTCAGCATGACGGACAAAGTGCCACTTGCAAAAAGTCAATTATTCCTGCATTGCAATAATGCATTCTACTTTCAATAAAAATGATAAATCTAAGATCAGAACAAAATTAAAATTCTAGTCACCATGCTCAAAAAATCCCAACATGCATTACAAACAAATTTCTTACACACACATCACATATGCCATACTCAAATGGGAGTCACAAAAAAAGTTGCATGATCCATAACCTTTACAATATGACATATCATGACCTAAATATTTGTCAGCACTACTTAAAAGTCTTCCTTACACCCTATTATTAATAGGAAATTAGCTGAGACAGTTTCAGAGTTGAGAGAAATTAGCTGACCTGAGAAGTGAAGGGTAGTAGGTCTGTTGCAAGTATCATCAACAAGGATTTCTCCCTGGACCACTTCTGTTTCTGCTTTATTTCAAAGAAATTCCCAAAGATATAAACCTTGATAGTTCAGTCATGTTTGGAGGTTAGACATCTCATCGATTAACCATAGCTAATACATCAGCTGACATCAACTATGCCACAACTAGAGGTCTCTCAATCACAAATTCAGACCTAGCTTAGGACTTGTACAAAGTGAGTTGCATGAATATATAAAAGCTTTGGAGTGGGATATGGTAGACTTGCCTATATAACTTGAAATTAGCAATGTTTGGGCCAGGTAGACCCACTGACAAGGCTAGCTAATTGATGTCACAGCCAGCCCAAGTTCAGCCACATCCACAGCCTTGGTTGCATATCTCAGATTTGATCCCAATGGCTGGTAAAACACTCAGTGGGAAATCCGTGAGTGAAGTGCTTTAATAGCATGGCTCTCCTAACTATGAATTGAATTGATTTGGTGAAAAGGAACTGATGGAAAATAATACTTGACTGACTGATTTGAATTAATCTACACTAAAACACTGTGTATGTTCCCTCACTGATTCACTTAGTTATTATTCAACTAAGATGGAAAATACCAACACCTGGTGCATTATGTGGAAAAATAGCTATTCAACTTGGAAAGTATATGAAATAAATTGAAAAAGTGCACATAAAAAAAGCAGAAACAAAAATGGACAGGCAAAGTACAAAAAGCCAAAATTAAATATTTCCTGCTGCATTGTACATGACATGAAATTGTTTCAGACATCAACAAAGTAACCCACTCCTTTCTTAGAAGTAAATAAGCATTATAAAGTCGATTTTCTGATTTATTATTTATTATTAGGTAATCTACTGATTAAGGTAGGTTTTTGGATGGACACAACTATCAAATAAACATTTTGTGACTCCCCACCTGGCAAACTAATCTATATCAGGTCCCTCTTCATCTCTGTGTACTTCTTTCCTCCCTTCATCCCGTCCAACATCCCTATCATGTTCCTGCCCTTTCCTCGCTTGCCCAACATTCTCCCCTCTATTACCTTCTTCAACATTCCACTACCGCTCAATACGCCTTTTATCCATTTTTCCTGCCTCCATAGGATTTCTCTTAACAAACCCCTCTCCTCACCCACCATCTCCAGTACTCCCTCATTTGTTTTCCTTTCGGTCCATTTCACCTTCTCCATTCTTCTCCACACCCAAATTTCAAAAGCCTCCAATCTACGTCTATCCTCCTGCTTCAGTGACCACGTTTCCGCACCGTACATAGCTACGCTCCATATCAGAGTTTTCTCGAGTCTTGTCTTAACATCCCTACTCAACGTCATCAACTCCCTCCTCCTTGAGAAAGCCTCCTTGCCTAGCGCAATTCTTCTCCTTACGTCCATCCCTACCACTTTGACCGTATTGGTCCAAAACACTTCCGAGATATGTAAACTGCTCTACCTGCTCTATTTTTTCCCCGTCTATTTTAATATTTAGCTTAGCCTTTTTCTTTCTGGAAAACCGCATAACCTTTATTTTATTAATATTGATTCTCATCCCATATCTATCGCACTGAACCTCCAATTAACTCAGCAATGCTTGCAACCCCTTGGCTGACTGAGCAGCTAATGCTTGGTCATCAGCAAACCTAATCGATTTTACAAATTCCCCTCTGACTTTCATTCCTACCTCCAGTTCTTCCCATGCCTCTTTAATCATTTTCTCCACATATACGTTGAACAGCACCGGTGACAATGGGCAACCCTGCCTTACACCTCTTCCTAACACTGTCCATCCGGACTCTCCATTCCCCACTCGCACCTGAGCAGTCTGAGACATGTACAGGTTGCAGATCAGTCTCCTGTCCCTCCAATCCATTCCTATTTTCTGCAATACACACATTAATTTTTCCCAATTCACTCTATCAAATGCTTTTTTGAAATTTATAAAACAGGTAAATACGTCCTGATTGTATTCTATATTCCTCTCAATTAGTGATCTTATTACTGCAATGGCATCATGCGTACCTCTACCTTTCCTAAACCCAAACTGATCATCCCCTAAGTAATCATTTGCCTTACTCTCTATACTTTTGTTGATGATCCTGAGAATAACTTTGGCAGCGTGGGATATCAAACTTCGATTTTCTGATATATCAGGGTAATTCAAATACTAAAAGTGAACATTATTAATACAATTCAATTTCCTACAATATAGGATACTTTGTAATACATGTTCCAAGGAGTCAATTTTCCAATTCTTTGGATAATATTTTTCTTCTCTTTTGCCTTCAACATATTGCACAAAAAGGATAATTTCTCCTGTGATTGAAAGAAATAACTGCAAAATGCCCCTCTCTTTCCCATCTCCTTCCCCTTACACAGTTCTTGCTCCTAATGTATGCACCATACATTGAATTCTGATGGCATCTTCCTGTATATGCTTTAGACTGTTGCATCACAGTTGAATCTAAGCTGAGATTTGAGTATGTGCTTGGACTCGTACTGAGGATCGAACCCCTCTGCTGGGGGTGGCCAGTGCTT
The DNA here is from genome assembly GCA_037158775.1 of Hetaerina titia. Taxonomy (NCBI): domain Eukaryota; kingdom Metazoa; phylum Arthropoda; class Insecta; order Odonata; family Calopterygidae; genus Hetaerina; species Hetaerina titia. The sequence goes on from CM073769.1 coordinate 32,236,407, forward strand.
CCTTCCTTGGGATTCTGGAGATGATGGCATGCTCTAACTAAGGAGCCACATCTACCCAAGTCTGCTGAGTGATTATCATAAGTCTAGCCACAAGAAAAACAGCAGCCTGGTGTCCAGATCATTCAGAGCACCTCAAAAACAAAATACTTCAAAAACAATTCTATCCTCATCAGAAAAAAATAAACAAATCAGTTGACAATATCATTAAATGGCTCTCCTATCCAACAATCCAAATCTACTATATTTTTGGGAATGTAATTACAGATATTCTTATTTGGTATGAGCACACCAACTTACAAGAAAGATAAACACCAACATATTCGAGGGTAATCCCTAAAATAAGGTCTCCACAGGGGATAAAGAGAAACTGTTCATGGAGCATTTTTGTGTATTTAGTTTGCGCATATTGTAGTGACTTTTGGTTCCCTCATTCCCAATCAACCATGTGTATGCCTCACTGGGATGCTGTCTGACAGCCATAGAGAATGGAGCTCACATTACTGCCAAGTTGGAATTTCCTGTAGTTATTCAGTTTTTAAATGCAAAAGCCATTGAACCAATTGATGGAAGTGTAAGGAGAGTCATGCATGGATGTAAAAAACATTCGCAAGGGGCGTAGAGAGTTTACAGCTGGCCATTTTGCAACAATCACACAAATAGTGGAATTTCTCTTCACTCAAACAGTGAAAATTCAAACAAATGAAGTCTAATAAATGAAAAGAGAGATGGTACTTTTTTCCACACTTCATTATTTAAAGTCGACCGGTTTCGTCGCATAGGCGACATCATCAGGTACATAGATTCAGTGAGTTCCAGAATATATAGTTTTTTGAGAGAGGGGGGAAAGAGGAGGGATAGGGGGGAGGGTAAGAGGCGGTGGAAAAAGGGGGGGGGGCGTGTGAGAGGGAGCTTGGTACTGGGCGTGGGTGACTCCAAGGGAGGGGTGGGCTAAGTGGAAGCTTGGTTAGGTATGCCATTCACGGCGGGGGTTGGGGCATCAGGTATTGTGGTCAGTGAAATATCCAAAAGGGGGGAATTGCTCACAAAAATGTTCTCGTTGGCAATTATTCCTGCCTTTTGATGCTTCCTAATCTCCAGCTCCTCCAGACAATCCATTCTTCTTCCCTTTTTCTCGAGGTGAAGAATCTCTGGGATAAAGTTGCTCCTGTGGTCACTTTCCCATAGATGTTTTGCAAAATGGGATCTGTTTAACTCACCATTTCGTAGATGTCTTCTGTGTTCTTCTGCTCTTACTCTGAACGACCGTCCAGTCTGGCCAACATAACAGATTTCACAGTCACCACATTGGAGTTTATAAATGCCACTTCTATCATTGATGTCAATATTGTCCTTGGTTTTGTTTAACACAGCCCTTAAGTTACATTTGTTGTAATATGCAATTTTGAGATCTTCCTTCGGGAAAAGGTTGGCAATAGACTGTGTAATCTTTCCATAGTAACTAAGTTTGCACCATCGTTTCTTATCTTCACTAGTTACCGATGATTTATAAAACAGTCTCTGTGCTCGGAGGGAGCATTTTTTAATGATCATTTTACTAATGACACTTTCTTCCTAACCATTTTTTACTGCAATGTCTTTGATTACCTTGATTTCCTGGGCGAAGTTCTCGGCGGACAGGGGGATGTTGAGAGATCTGTTTAGCATCATTTATTAGCTCTTTTCATTTATTAGAATGGGTTTCCACAAAGTGAAGCCTGAAATCATCGAGTTTATCAAATGAAGTCTGCCTATAAAGTCATGGCAACTGTGTTTTGAGATTGAAAGGGGGTATTGTTAGTCGACTTTATGCTTGCTGGGACCACAATAAAAGCTGACAGGTGTTGTGAAACAATGGAAAACTCAGATGGGCAATTCAGAACCAGGGAACAGGACTTTGAGTAAGGGCATAAGCATTCGCCACAAAAAAGCTTGCCCACACATCACCAATCAAGCCATCACTCACCTACAACAGTTTTAATGGAACATCATCATCCACCAACCCTATAGTCCAGACCTGGCACCCAGTGACTACCACCTGTTCCAAGTTGAAAGAACATTTGGCCAAATGGCGATTTAGCTCAGACAACAAGGTGAAAGATGAGGCTCAATGCTTTCTCAAGGGCATGGAAGGTAGCTGATATGATATGGACATTCAAAAACTGTCACATCATCTACAAAAATGCATTGACCGAAATGGCAATTATGTTGAAAAATAGGCAAATGTTCAACCTTTAGAATGACATAAATATTATAGAAAATACACAAGATTTTTGTTTTTCTAAAAAAAATGGGAGACCATATTTTTGGAATGACCCTAGTAATTGATTAAAGGTGGAATGGTGTCCAATTCTGCCATCTTTCCCACTTTGCAAACTTTTTTTCACATATTAAATATGGAATCTTATTTTGGGATACTTTAACACAGGCCAACCCAATTTTAAAATTAAAAAAAGGGCACTTAGAAGTACATTAGGTTTGAGCCCATATATATCATGTAGGAAATATTTCACTTCAAACAAAATTATCATAAACATCTATCTATATGGATGCTTAAATACATCTTGTTTATTTTATAAGGGAAAATCCAAGTTTGTTCATTCATAATGCATTCGTTTATAACTACTGCACTAGACAATGAATGGACTACATCTCAATCATCATAATTTGAACTATTTGGTAATGTTCCATATTAAAAATGTTGACCAATGTATAATACTCTTCCTACTATTATGGGAAGAATCAATCCCAGCTGTACTCTTACTAATAATATAATATTCATACGCTATAGTTACCGTTCACTCCATACATTGTCATGGTTTCCAAGTCAACAGAACGGAATCACTTTCATCATCTCCAAAGTAACCTTAACTCATATTTCCTTAGACATAACCTTTCTTAAAACTTGCCAAAAACACAATATCCTGCCTAAATTCAATGCTTCGGCAAAAACTGCCAAGAATCAATTCACACAATACGATGCCAAGTTTAAATCACAGATTCTTAAATTCAAAATCCAATACCTCTACTCAAAATGAGCCAAACAAGAACTGGAATGCTATCAACTACATCTGAAACTAACAAAAGATCTTAACAACCAGGAATTTTCAGATTGGCTGGGATTTGAAAGGGAAGTACATCTTGTAATGAAACATAAATACCATAACAACTCCATCAGTCTTTCTAGAAAAATTTCACCAAAAACCGACTACACTTTTTCTCCCAATGACAACTCCTTTCAGTTTGTCATTAAAATGTCCTCCTCCAATTTCTCGAAAGATGAATTATTTCTACTGAACTGCAGACTCAATTTCAACAATGTCCGAACAGCCTACCTACAAAAGACCTTATTTCCCAGGTAGAACATTCCATTAAATTCCTGGACATCGATTCGAGAACCCAAGTCTGTAAAAAACTATAAAAGCATCATCTAGTCAAAGCTTACTAAAATCCACCACAACAAAATTGAGGATTCCCACTACTTCACCCTCATATGCTCCCTCCAAAACCATGATAGCTTCTACCTAAAGTCTAACAAAGGATATACAATCTTAGTAAGAGTACAGCTGGGGTTGATTCTTCCCATAATATTCATACAGCCGTAGTTACCATTCGCTTCATACTCTTCCTACTAATTGAACGAAAAACAAAATATATGCATCTTTACAAGCCTTTAAAACCAATATGAAATTACTCTGATTAAAATATGCATTTTTTTATATTAAGGAATTTTTAGACTTTAATACATTCATGCATAAAGATTTTAATGTATCTGTATCATGCAGTGCAATCCAAAGGATGAAATGAATTATTATTACTGGAATTCAAGAGATGAATTGTTTTTTTTTGTAAACAAAATATCAGGACCCGACAGAAATTATGTGATTGCCACCATTTAAGGCGTTCTGTTACTTTGCAATATCATGTAAGGTGATTGCAAACAGGTGGGAATTATTCATGCATGGATAGACAGCAAAAATGGATATAGGAAATTATATGGATAACCATAAACCATAAACACAGTAATCAACCCGAAGGTCGGTTTAGTTATTAGTTATTATATTATATGGATATAGATAAGATATGAATATGGGAAAGGAATGGATACAGAAAGTGGACGGATAGCAACAATGATCACCAACAGGGAAAAATGGAGTGGTTATTGCATGTTGGCACATATTTTGCAAAATATTTACAAAAAGATGCTAAAATACAATTGTTTAATAAACTATGAGATTATCTTGAAAAACTTCCCTTGAATTTACTTTCAAAGAAATTTTAAAATGTTTCAAATTGTTTGATGATATTTCTTCTCATTCAAACACAATGAGCTTTTTAAATCTGCCTGATGATGGACAACACAGGAAAAATGAACAAAATGCATTCAGGGGATACCACACATGTATTTATAATGAAATTATGAAATGCTTTTAATGATAAATATAATATTTTCATGTACGCTACAAATGGAGAAAGTGAAAATAAAACAATATAATGGCGTATGCAAAATGAGTTTCAATAATTAATCCTACTCTACATTCTCCTTATTCTTTTGGTGACATATTCACGGAAGAAAATTTGAATTATTCAGATTCAGGAAGTGGCTTCCTATTATGGAGAGTTATCACAAAAATTGCAATAAAACTCGCTCCTACTGCTAGCAGACTCTGACATTAACTTGATTAGATTATTTTGGTTCTGCCCATTAAAATTTCTCTAGAAACCTCAACCATATACTGATATTAAATGAGTGAATATAATCTAAGACGATGTAAACATTATCAAAATCTTTTACCACTTCCTAAGCATTTTGGGTTTTCACAGTGACCTCAACATGACAGGTTAATATCAATCCTGATTTTATAACTAGTGGTACAACAACTGCACTTGCTAAAAAGCTTACTTACTACAACTCAATCTTCTTACAGTGCACTAAATGCAATGCATATTTTAATGGTAAAAAAACAAATGAATTTTATTACCACTCACCCTCTTTATGAATGAGAAGCAGAAAGCGTTCCTTTTGAATGATGTGTGGTAACTTTTCCCAATAAAGAAACTGTAGAGCCATTTTATGTGGTTTCTCAAAACCAAGATCAATCACTGATGAAGATGATGAATTTCCACTTTTGATTTCAACTAAATATGATTTGTAAACTGTTTCCACAGTAGGCTCAGCATCAACATCATCATTTACTAAAATTTTCTCTTTTGTCACAAATCCTGCAAATAATCACAAAAGCATATACCATTAATGAAAATAACTCATTGAGCATTATTTTCAATAGGATTTACACAAAGCATCTGTACAGGTAAAAATAGTTAATTCTTTACAATACTGGCAATACTGGAGCTGACATCAAGTAGTACATTAATATGTATCATAAATGGACTCAACAATGTAAGAAAATTTTATCATATCTATGGCAATAAATATGAGGTAACTAACTGTCAATGGCATCATTTAAGGGTAAAGCAATTCATTTTGGTGAAAATTGTGGGCTCCAAAAGCATATAGAAAACTTGACAAACTACAAACATTAAATGGCAGCACTAAACAAGGGCAAACATTGATGAATTGATTTCCTATGGTTGTAGTCAGATGTAATAATCCCAGTGAAGGCAAATGGTAAGGTTGAGGGCAACCAACTCACCCTCAATGAAAAAACACAAACGTCATGTTAATAAGTAAAATTATAATAAAAAGGAAACAGAGAATAGTTTTCTAAAGAAATAAAAATTTTAACAGGACTTTTAAACTTCTTGGAGCCTAACTTAATTAGCACGAATCTAACTCGGGAGCAGCAAGTCAAAAATTCTTTGTCAAAGCTTCAATAGTTAAAAGCAGAATTCCAAAGTGTAAAAATCATTTGCCTTGACTGGTATTCAAACCCAGATCCCTCAATGTTCAGCCAAGTGCTTTAGCCAGTTAAGGTATCGAAGTGTCCTCTAGTCAAACTACTGCAGGTGCCTTGGTTGCTTAACTGGTTAAAGCACTAGGCCAGGCATTGAGGAATCTGAGTTCTAGTCCCGGTCAAGGCCAATGATTTTTACACTTTGAAATTTCTGCATTTTAAGGCATATTAGCAGATGACCCCATTAAAAGTGACTGTCATGGCGTCTCCTGCAGTTCTTTCAAAAATATTTACTACTTATTCATCCAGTTACAGCATGCAACAAACACAAATTTCCTGTTGAAACTTTATCAGTTTACTAAAAAATATTTAAGGCATACAAAAGAGGAATAAGTATTAATCCTACAAAATGATAAACATTGCATTCCAAACCTACATTAATAAATTTGCAGCTGCTACTCATTCTGTGAATTTATATATGATCAATTCTGTTGCATATAAAATTATGCACACCTAAATGTTTTCTCTATTAATTCTGGTGTACAATAGGTATACTAGGTAATTACAGTTAAAATTGAACCATGGCAATTAAAAGTGATTTCAATAAATGGGTCTGACTTTTGATAATTACCAAGAAACTTAAAATATATTAGACACATGAATACATTTACATTAATAAACTGTAAATGTTACCCCTTCATTGTTTTACAACATAAGCTCATTAATGTATTAGTCGCCTGAATTATTCTCAGAACTATGTAACTGATTCATTACTTCCCTGTATGTTTTTTTCCTGTTTATTAATATTTCAAAATGTTTCTCATTGAACACATTTAATATTCCCTTTTTCCTTTTACTGCATATTTCTTAATAATACTGACAAGCTTTCCTCAGTTAATTTATTGAATACTTGATCTTTGGACACATTAATTATTACTATTATTAAATCCTCTCATTATTACATGGAAAAGTAGTGATGATTTCACCTCTCACTAGAGTACACAATTATATCATGAAAGTTGCTTGTGTAGGACAAATGTCTGATTCTCCATATCTACAAGAGTTCCATTCACAACCTCAATTTAACTACCAAACTTATTTTAACATATGAAAAACAAACAAATAATTATTTCACAGTGATAAGTTAATACAGATATGAGTAACTTGGAAAGCATCCTGAATTAGTTGCAAATAACTAATTAATTAGTTATGCAGTTGTTCAGAGAATTCAACTTTCCAGAAATCGCTCTTAATTCATCATATGGAATACTTGGCTCCTCTTTAAATACATGGCCATCAGTGCAAGGGATAAGTAATACACACATAACCACACCATAATAATAATAATTTTTCATCTGTAGGCAAATTCCCATTGGAAAATTATATAATGGCACATGGAAGTCCTAAAACACAGAGAAATGTGCCCAAATAAGTCACCAATCATAGATCATATGAGGTACTCTACATAAAATAGTAAGTAGAAGGTAGCATGAACAACAATGAAATATTAAACAAACGTAAAAAAGTGATAAAACTCAAGGCATCACATCTAATAAGAATTTGACACAGAAATAAATAAGTCTGCACAAAATTAATGTACATGATAATGTGACATGTGTTTGAAATTCATAACACTTTTATTAAACAAGCCAATATAACTTGGATTGGCTATATTGTTTTGAATTTCTTACTATACATTGCAAGGCATAATGGTAAGATAAAATTAATATACCTATCTGAGTACTGCAATGAAAACAAATTTGTCTGGTGCCCTTTGTTGGGATGTGAAATGGTATCAGACTAAGTAGATGAGAGGAATCAATGTCTGCATAAAATAAATTACATAGGAATAGGACTGGAGTGTAAGGAACATGAGACCAGGGAAATCAACTTAAGAATCCGGAGAACTATTTCATAGTCAATGGGAAGTTAATTAAAACTACAAGAAGCTAACCTGTAGAATCCCTTCAGCAGACTATCAATGGGGTTTATATGCTCCTCGTGATACGTAGACCAAATGATTTAAGCAGAATCATTTAAAATTAAGGATTCATATAATCTCAATAGTAAGTTTCGGTTATTAGAGCAAAATGAATGACAAAGGGTACTTCTGAGAATGACTGTACGTAAATATGCACGTTTACATTTTTTCCGTCTAATTATACTGGCGGTTCTATTCTTAGTGTTGTTTTATTACCAACATTTTCTGCTGTCACCTGCATGTCAAATAACATGCATATGCTTCTTTTTCCATTTTAGGATTTTTTAAGGAATGGAGATATAGTAAAACAGGCACTAGATATACCTTTCAGTTACTAAATAATTTTTAAAGATATTCATTCATATTTTACCTACTTACCAAGAAGGGTGTGACTCTGATTTAGTGAAGCTTGAATGAAATTCACGTACTTGTCGAAAGAGTATAAAATACGATAATTTTTATTTAGATGGTCGTACATTATTAGGACACTAGACATTTCAGAATCATGTGATTCCACTTGCAATCCAATAATAATCACACCGTTCTTCTCCTGGCCAAGGAGTTTCCATTGTTTTGTCCGTCCTAATAAAAGTATTTAGTTTTCATGAGCATAAATAATGATGAAAAATTGAACCAAACCTTACTCCTGATTAAACATAACTTAAAACGAGTAATCATTAGCATTTAGAAAACTAGGGATAACTCAAAACTTACCTAATTCACTCAAGTACTCAAAGTTTTCCAATATTGTCGCAGGTATATTATGGAGAGTTACCATAATAACCAAAATGAGAATTCACGTCGTAAGAGAAACCATGAAGACAAGTTGCAATTATGCTCCTTAAGAGTAAAAAGGTACTATTTACATTTACGTGAATTTTATTTTCAACTCCTATCCCGAAGCGCCAATTGGTTTCAAACGATGGACATCACAAAAACCATGTAAACAGACGAGTCCGATGCTCATAGAAACATGGTTGTCATCCCTGAAATGTATTGATTGCCTTAGAAAAATATAAACAGGAAAATGCTTGGTATATTGGTCTTTGTTTACTTTATATGACTAGAGAATACTAACTATTAATATAGCGTAAATAAACGCGAGCGCTACACCGAGGTCACGCAATAGACTTTCATCGCTTCAATTCCCCTAGATTAAATGCACAAGCGATATCACCGATATTGACTGTCAAAATTTTATGCTATCATATTTTTAAAGTAGCAAGTGGGCACCCGTTAAAAAAATCCCGGGAAAGCTTTATCAACCTATTTTGAACCTTTAAGGTTTTTAATCAAAACTGACTATCAGTAATGAGTATTACAGAGTAATCTGAAACAATCAAATTATTCTCGGTGAAAATTATTTCTTGGATTGACCCTAAACAATAAATGTGCATGTGTGTAAATAATGCTGCACGCTACTTTAATGGACGATGTGCATTCCTAATTTATATCATTCAACTAATTGAAAGAAAATAGATTACCGATGGAACACAAACAACGAAAACCCGGAAAGAGAATTCAGTATGGCCCTCGCAGCTAGAGCATGTTAAAGAGGTTACTCTAGGGGACTACCGAATGAACATTCACGGTTTTAATATGTGTAGCTCAATTAAATGGTTGCATACTCCAAAGTAACATCAATTAATTAATTAGCCTGGAACGGTAATTTTTCAATGCAAACTCTTCCGGTGAACAGACATTCAAAAACCCTCCGTTCTTGAATTAATAATTGAGTTCGAATACATAATTTCCTGAAGTGTCCCCACTACTCCTTAACACTCCCCTAATAGTGAACTGCTCAGGCCCCTTTTCAGCACCGAAACTACGTTAAGTGCACACAGTGATCCTACAAGATACTAATGTTCCCTCTCTTACAAATTGGTGTTTGGAAACAACGAAACAACTCGTTTACTAAAATTTGGACAGATAACTTCGTTGTCTCATATTTTTTCCTTCGTATATATAAATCAGCGACATCTTTTATGATTTAATGCGGGAACCGGCCGAACTAGGTGGAACAAATGAAATACCATTAACAATGACCCGGAGCGGTGGCCGTCGATACAGTTAGAATGTCCATTAGTTGAAATTAGACTAATGTCAAAGCCTAGTTATTAAAGCGAAATCGTATCGATATCTCAGAAAATGGTTGAACGAATAATAGGAACAAAGTAGATGGTCCATAATTAGCAGACACTAAGAAAAAAGATTTCTAGGGTAAGACATTCGAAGGTTAGGTTCATTACTTCGTTAAATGTGGATTACAATCCATAATTTTCTCATAATATCAATGTTAATGGCACACGAGGGTATGTCAACATTAAGTCCAATAAATATCCTTGCGGTGTAAAACTTTGGGATAATTATAACTGAACATTAAATGTTCCATGTAAATAAATGCACGTATGGTTAACTTTCAACTTCAAATGAACCCATTAAGTTCATTTGCGTTATCTTTGAGCACACCGTTAATTCGATTGTAAATAAACTTCATCAAATAAAAAATCTACAACTATTACAAGATAAAATTAGAAGAGAATGTTTACACAGAGGAGCAAACTTCATTAAAAATAAATAATATTTCTTAATCGGCACTGACGGACGTTTCACATTTCTTCCATGTTTCCGAAGATAGGAAAATGCAATAAAAGAGCTTAATTTTCATAAAACTTAAAATTTTGCCAAAAATACTATCTAGGAGTCATGAGAATACATTTGCAGACCCGACAGGTATTATGTGACGTATTTATTGATAGTGCTCACTGTAGTGGTGTTCCTGAATGCGGACCAGGTCAGGGTTACAACGACTGCGCATATCGTCGCGCATTATGTGTTATCATGGCTACCGCCCCCTCACAGCGTGATTGAGACCAAATGTGCTGAGAAATTCAGGAGTTATTGCCTCTTGAAAAAGTTCGAGCGATAGCTTTCGCAGAAAATGCATTCTATTTCAGAAGAAGGCACGAATGTCCCAGCGTTTTTAACAAAGTTATGGAAACTTGTCGAGGATCCCACAACAAACGGCCTCATAACATGGAGCTCGGTAAGATTATCTGATTTAACAGTGAATTACAACGAATATTAATTATAGAATTAAAGTTTTTTGACTAATATTTTGAACAGCTGAGAGATATGTGTATTTTCTTAGAGTTATACATTTGTGTAGCCTTTAGTTAAATATGACGTAATATCTATGTGCAAGGTAAGTTTTTGGTCAAACGTCAAAATGAGGTCGGTCATGATTATGTATACGATATCATAAACAATATGAAATGCCGGACAAAAAGCTCCTATGCATAAAGGTATATTTTTCGCTTCTTCCTTGACAGGAGGGATCCAGTTTTCTGATAAGGAACCAGGCGCAATTTTCTCGGGAACTTCTGCCACTGTACTACAAACACAATAATTTGGCTAGTTTCATACGCCAACTAAATATGTGTAAGTGATAATTTTGCAATTAATTTAATATTTACAAAACAGATTTTTACCTAATACAGTGTAATGGAGATTCATCGGATTATATTTTTAAATAGATGGATTTCGGAAGATCTCATCAGTTGACAGTGGCGGTTTGAGGCTGGATAGAGATGAAATGGAGTTCGCGCACAAGTATTTCCTTCGGGGGCACTCATGCCTGTTAAACAACATTAAGAGAAAGGTAAATATGTGGCTCCTGAAAGATAATTACGGGTTATGGGAGCCATGATAAATTTAATCTTTGAGGGAGTATGTTTACCAAAACTTTTAAACAAGTAGTAATTGAGCATCATGAAATATTTTTCATCAATCCTACTTTCCTATTATCATCCCTATTTTCAAAGTGAAACGGTTTCAAGCGAAATCAGATTACAAAGTAAAGGAAAGAAAATTATGTCTTGCAGCGAAATCCTATTACACATTCTTTTAAGTTATAACAGTCGTAAAACTTCCGAATAAATGGCTGTCTGTTAAAAGTGAAATCCAGACTGGGACTTAATTATGGATATTTCACTCCATGAGCAAATGCTGTTACCACTGCTAGACCCAAGATCCGTGAGTGGGTGCAATGATCAGGAGTCTGGGATGGCAATTGGTCTGTAAATTAATTTAAGTGTGCACAAGCATTATGTATTTGTTTGATAGACAGCAGGACAACTTCATCTGGCATTATTCTAATTTTCTTTAGCCACCGTCAACGGTAGTAAAAGTTCATCTGTATAAATATATATGTCAAATGTTCTTTTATTTCTATTGATGATAATCTGTTTTACAGTGCAGACAAGAGTATCATATGTTACTTTCGGATCTAAACCAAGTTCCTATGCCTTCACATTAAGTTTTGGTTAGAAAATTCAACTATGAGACTGGTTTTAGTGTGTGCTCTCAAGTGATCCAAGTTTTTTATTCGATATTTGTAATCAACCCTTAGCCTAATTTGTTAAAAGAGATTGATAATCTAATTTAGGTAATATGTTCAAAATAACTTCATTGAAATCATCACTAAAGTTGACTTGGATTATCTTATGCCACTACTATTTTCTAGAATCTGTACATTCTCACTATTTCTACATTTAACTGTAGATGCAAATGCACATTAATGAGCACAATTATTTAAACTTTTGGTTATCAAGTGAGCACATCAGCCTTTGCTGTTTTTTAGTATAAGTAGGTAGAATTTGGTTATAAGCTCCCATGAATCCTCCAATATACCTTTTTGGAGTCAATTCCATATACAATCCATCTGCAATAAAAATAATGGTTTGTGGCATTTAGAGCAAATACTACTTCCTGAAATACCTTGTTGTTTAAAGCTGGCATAATTTAATATCTTACAATTTGCAACAGCAATCCCTGTCCAAAAGTGTAGAACTTTGCCAATTATATTTATAGTAAATCAAAATGTGTATAATGAAGCACAGAGCAATCCCTGACCAAAATTATATGATTTTTTCTGTTTTACCATGCCAACACATCAGAATGTGTGGTAAGTGAAAGTTAAAATTATGATCTGGTCCCATGGAATGCAAATCTATATTTATTTGAAAAGAGAAATTGCCCACCATTCAGTTTTTGCATATTATGAAGGTATTCATTAAAAAACATTGCCTCTGCTATTAATCTAAAAAAAAACCCACTGTCCTCATTACATATATGAATATTCTTTGATACTTTTAGTGCATCATGATGCCAGTCAACAAAGTTAATGCAGGGCTTCGTTTGTAAGAAGAAAAAGCTCATAACCCTGACTCATACTGGTAATATAATTTACCATCTGTGCGAAGCATTTTATTCTTGCCTAACTTTTCATATGGTCAATTAGGTAGGTAAAAGAGGAGTGAAGGTCATTGTGCCATGAAGCGACTTTCTAACAGGGAGTTTACCAATTCTGCCTCCACCTTATATAGCCTTGTGTGGTAGGGAGGTATCAACCACAGATGATAAGAAAATTACAAAACCTATACTCACTCTCCTCTTAGGGCATTTTGAGGTACAAACTGAGTATTTTATTCACATAAGGTTTGCCTAGTACTCTCTCCTGAGGTTATGGGGTATGGGGAAAGAGAAGTTCCACGTCAAGTTATGTTTGAAACTTGGCACCACCCTTCTCATGTCTGACAGGAATGATAAAACATGTCCCCTTACAGAAAATTAAGAATATAAAAGTAGTATTGTAGTAAAAAGTAAATTTGACAAAAATCCACTGTGGGATTAGTGGATGGGGTAGGTTGAAGGGAATGGAATTGGGAATGTTAATATTTGGTAGTCTACCAATTGAGATAGGTGTTGGATAGTCTGAACACACTTCTAAAATAAAACCTTAGTCGTTTTTGGATACATTCTATATCCTTTCATTCTATCCAACATTCCCATCCTTCAACCCCACCTACCTCACTTGTCTTACTGTTTCTCCCCCCCTATGCTTTGGGTTTCTCACAATGATCCTCTCATCTCTTTTGTAATTCCTTCTGCCTAATTATGTTTGAATTCTTTTGCTTCCTTCTCAGTCTATCTTCCATGTCATCCAATTTGTAATCCATGGTTTCCTTGTACTTTGCCTATTTGTTGTCTCTAGAGTTTTGCTACTCTCCATATTTTAGGTGCATTCTTCTTTATTCTGCTGCACCCATGTGCATTTCCTCACCCATATATTTCCCAATGCCTCATGGTACCCCTTCAGTTTTTTCCTTTTAATATATTAATTTTAATTTCCTCATCCATCTTCCATGTTATATCCTCTTGAATGTGACATTATATTCACTTATTCCTTGCAACTTATGATCTGGATTCACAACCATTCCTGAAAGATCATGAGTTAGTTCTGATGTTTTTTTTATTTGTTGGAAAATTTATCTCAAGTGATAGGTTCCCAGCTGTTTCTAAATTTGTGCTTAACCATAATATAGTTGATATATATCTGAATGGTGGGTCGCGGTGGTCTAGCGGGTAGAGCGTTGGACTGCTGACCAGAGGGTCCCGGGTTCGATTCCCGGGCAAGGCACTTTGGGCACCTGCAGCTCCACCCAAGCTAGTTGATTTTTCGGGTACCAGATCTTCCTGGGAAACCATAACCGGCACAGGGAAAGGAACTGGCCCCCCTACCCTGATGTGTGAATATTCACACGCCGTTGGGCTTGGTACATGGGTGAGCTCTACCATCACCTACTAAACCGACCTTCGGGTTGATTACTGTGTTTATGGTTTATATCTGAATGACACTGATATATATCTGATATATATGACACTGATATATATCTGAATCTTTGGGCATTTTTCCAGGTATAACTACCGTCCTAGTTTCATTTTTATACTAAGTGCTCATTATGATTAAACCATTCCTTCTACTGAACACTTAAGCATGCCCCCCAAAATCATTCCTTGTTCCTAAACTGAAGTATCCTACCTCACTTCCATCTTTCCCTCATTTCACTGCTGCCTTCCAATCCACCACCATATCATATGTTTCTTTCCGGGGACACTCAAAAGTTCCTCTAATTGCTCATATACACTATTTCATCCTCCCTGTGATTATCAGCATTCAGATCCAGGTAATGACATGTTCATTGGTTTGGTTTTTACCTCTATTCACTCGCTCATTCATGTTTATACTACATTTCTTGATGCCTTTTTGTTTAATAGTTCTGCCAGTCTTAATTTGCTGTTTCCCTCTCGGCTGTATATTACTCCATAACTATCTCTCTGGTAATCCCTATCATTCCATCTTACCTCACATTAAATATCTTTATTTACTCTCCACCCTCAACTTTGTATTCTAATTTATTTATACTACTGGCTGGAGAGTGAGGGCTGTGCACACTAACCTAGCAATTTCACAATTAATGAATTCCCCTACCATGTTGAAAGCCCTATCCCAAATAAATTTATGTATATTTGCTTTTGTGATAACCCAATAGTCAAGTGGTTCCACCAATAACTGCAATGGCCTCACTTGTATGATATGTTGGTCTGAAAGTTACATGCTCCAAACACAAGTTATACTTTCTTTTTACTTTGACATTTTCATTTCTTTTGCTTGTGCTACATATCAATTGTCTGTGTGTTCATTATTGTAAGCATTTAAGTTAAAATCTTATACAATATGGATCTGCAAATTTTGCTTGACATAAAATTTGCTATCTAAACAAATTACCTCTAGTTGTATTATTGGAAGTAATTTTATGTATGAATGTTAAGAAGAATAATAAAAAAAATATTTGAAGGTGTTAAATGTTGTTAAGGGAATGTGAAAGGGAAAGGTGTTAAATGGGAATTGTTATAATTGATATTTATACATGGTTGTGTTTTAATTTAGATCCCTACAGGTGCAGTTCATAGCGGTCATTCTATGAGCAATAGCAGTAATAGTAATGTGAAGCCAGAACTCGTTTCTAGAGTACTTCAGGATGTAAGGCAAATGAAGGGACGACAAGAAACTTTAGACTCTAGGTTCAATGCGATGAAGCGTGAAAATGAGGCATTATGGAGAGAATTAGCTCTTCTACGGCAGAAGCACATGAAGCAGCAACAAATTGTTAATAAGGTGGGTGCTATGGCATATGCATGGACAAATTAATGTTTGCATTATAAAACAAAGAGTGCAGTACCTTGGCTATTATAATATTATAATCAGTAGACACCTGTCATCTGCCACTAACATATTTCCACCTATCCATGACGCAGTGCTGGTTTTTATTTATATGTTTTTTTTCAGCACAATTTTGTGTGTTTATGTTTATTTGCCAGTAAGTGTGAATTCTGGCACACACAGAGGAGGAACTTTCTTGCCCCTGACTGACTGCAACAGTAAAGTTGCTAACCAAAAGAATGTCAGTATGGTAAATGTCATTGTTTCATCTATCATCTCTCTACTGTATTCAATTTATTTTTGGTACCCCAGTCCCAATCCTCACTTGTGGGGCCAAGCCTTAGACACTTGTCAATTCAGAGTACGGTGCAGTCCTGAGTGGGTATGCATTGTTGAAAAATTGGACTTTATAATAATGGGACATGAATTCTCTAATTGGTATATGGATCTTGCTTTGACTCACTTCTGGTAAATGTTCATTGTACTCTTCTAATAGACATTTAGTAATCGGTCGTGTAGAATGGAAAACGCGAATGAAAGTTTTGCTAATTCCTCATTGAAATGGTTCATTCTGCTACTATACCTGTTTACTTAAGATCCATGGTAAGATTTGAGATTGAGAAATTCATTAATAGAAACATAAACTGAAAAAAAGTCAAATGGTCTTGAGTGTTTGTGGTCTTAATAAATTAATATATTGAAAAATTTTATGCATATCTCTTAACCACTAAATCCGTATGTAGAAATAGTTTTGTTATAAGATGCCAAAATTAAGTAAGGAAATTCACTTAAACATTTAGCATGAAATACACCAATTTTGAGAGTAGCAAAATGATATTATGTTTCAAATTGACTCATTTCAAACCCATTTGATTTGTCTAAAATGTTTCATAAAAATTTTATTTCCAAGCTTGATAATTTGTTGTCCTTTAATATTTGCAATCCAGTGCTATTGGCATAATAACTAGGGGTATTCAAAGTTTGATTATTATCAGTTTTAAAATTGAATTGGTCAAAGGACAAATGGAATCACTTTGATGTTCATAATTTGAGTGGTAACCTAGCAGCCCCCACCACATGCCCTTTGTGGTGGCTTGCGGGCCATTTCATGTGTAGCTGAAGTGAACTTGTTTCACTGGTTGCATATGTACTTTAAACTTTCATGACCCCCAAATAATATAAATTTTGTTTGAGTTTGCATTTAATATTAAGCATGGAATAAACAAATTAGTTGGGGTAAACTCTGCATTTGGTGAAATTTCCTGTTTAGACTTGGTCTGTTCAGGGAAGGGCTACCATAATTTTTTTCTTATATAATTTAATATGCAAAAATTAAATTACGTGTTGTAAGTTTTTAGGAATGTGGTAGTCCAGTGGGTAGAGCTTTTGCCTGAATGAATCTTTAGCTGAGGCCTTAGTAATGCCACAGGAAGTTCATGGACGGTGCTGTTCTCTGTAGCACAGCTGTAAAATGGTTTTAAATGCTTAAAGAGGGAAATAATCAAAATGCAACGGAAAGTGTTTGTTAGTTTCCATCCTCCATAAATCCAATGCAAAAATAAGTTCTTTTCTACTCAAATGGATAAGGCAACCTGCTGCTGTTGGTTATCCTACCCACCTCATGAGAGGCATTCTACTGCAAGTAATTAGCCTTCAACTACAAGTTTTCTCCCCGGATGGCACTTTCCCCTTTGTCTAGTGCTATTATACATAGTAAGGGCCCATGAAATTTCAAAATAGTATAGTAGAAGAGGATATTCTAAACTTTTAATTATTACTAAAAATATAATGAAATAGAAACTTAATTATTAATTGTTGTTCTGAATACTTCTCTACAAAGTCTTCATTCTGAGTTACACATTTCTCCCAGTGTTACATGACCTTTCAAAGACTGTCATTGTAGAACTCAGCAGATTGCATCGAAAATCATGTCCCACCTAATGAATGGCATCATTTGTGTTAACAAATCTCTGACCCTGCTATTGTTTTTTTCGTTCTGAGAATGGGGTGAATGTGGCAAAATTTCAAAGCCATTGTGTTGATTGTCAGTAGTCTGTGGTCATGATTGCTGATCATGCCATGTTGTCTTCTCAAAGGGAGTCGGTAGTCATAGAACCCAGAATGCTGACACCTTAGACGTAGTTTTTCATGAATAATTTCTCACACTGCCGTAGTTAAGATCAGTCTCATTCATGATCATTTGGATGGTTTCTCTTCATTCCAATAGGACAAAACCCTCCACTTACTTCACTGTGGCACCATCGTTGATGAGTGATGGTTTTCCACTTCTTGGATCATCTCTGAGTACTATTGGCTAGTTAAAGGGGATTTGGATGGTGTGCAGGCTAATGTTCCACTCAAGGGTCCTGGGTTCGAATCCTGGAGATGGCAGCTTTTTGCAGTAGTATCCAGATTCCTACTTGAGATGCTTTGTAGAGAGCACTTTGATTACACCATCCATCCAATGGGAAGTTAAACTGTGGATCCCTTTGTGCCTTTCATTAGGAGTAGGCTAATGCTTTTATTGGGCTTCCCTCCACCCTTTCACCATTTCCTAATATCCTAACCCACTTCTATCCCTATGGTGCAGATGACCTTGGCTGTTAGTCACCTCTGCTAATAACTACTTCTAACTTATCTAGTTTGAAAATTCCTTTTACACCTCACATCTGTGTCAATTGATGGGCTATCATTTCCATGAACAGCCATCTTTTCATTGTGAATTTTCTGGACAGTGTTATCTTTCAAATGAGGGAACTTAAATCATACTGAGAGCCTCTATCTTCACCAGACTGCAAGTTATTTCAATCTAAAGCTTCCTGAAACAAAACAAATAAACATAAATAGTTGTACTTCACAACATTATGTACATAAGGATCAGTTAAGATGTAGAATAAATTTTATCCATATATCTCAGTTATTTATGAGTAATAATTCTTAAAAACGATACTCCGACATATGAGCCTGATTATACTAAGATTATTTTTATTATGAATTCTATGAGTTTGTTTCCATTACCCAGTCTTTTTATTTCCCTCTTTGTCCTAATGTTTTCAGTTCACAAATCTTTAACCATAGGAATTATTTATGAAATACTTTTTTTCTTATATTTAGGTAATACAGTTTCTGGTGACATTGGTGCAGCCAAACAGAAGGTTGGCAATCAAGAAAACTTATCCACTTATGCTGAATGATTCACCTAATGTTCTCCCAAATAGAAGAGGAGCAACTCAGCCTAAGGCAGCAAAGCTGAATCTTATTTCGGATGTGATGACTAATGTACGTATAATACCATAATTTACTGATAATAATACATGCCATTGATAAGACATTTGATAAAATGCAACCAAGTTTTCACAGACAATATGTAAGAATTGTTTTATTAATGTGAATAAAATATACCTCATTTTTAGTCTTCCCACTTACAGTCTCTCCCAGCCTATTTCTTGATATTACATTCTTAATGTAGGGTACCTCTCCTTTCTTATCGGTAATAATTGTTTTGCTGAGGATTGGTTATTTCCATAGTATCAACCTCTAGCTTATGGTAGTTTGTCTTGCCTGAATGCAAGGGAATCTGACTTCTAGTCACAGATGCACAACCAAACTGCCAGATGTGCTGAGAAAACCGTTTTTAGATAGGCAAGGTGACAGAAAACATCATTGCATATACTTGGGGATTTCATCCCTGATGGAAAAAATCCTTCATCCTTGGCAGGCTAAGTACCAAATATGTATATGGTGGCCTTAGGTGTCCGTGGAAAGAGGTTGTTGAACACATGAAACAGTGAATGTTTGTCCACTGCACTTTCAATGGACATGCCACAACTAAAAGAGGATAATATGCTGAGTGGTAGGGATGCTAATGGCTATTGAGCCAATTAGATAAATTGTGTGGATAAATCAAAAGATTTCAGTAATGAAATTTGAGGCCATGACTCATCCTGTGACTTGCAAAAATATAGCAATAGAATATAATTCGTGGTTAGAAATCTTCCCCCAAGACTTAGCACATCACTGAGCATTTGTACCTGTAAGATTTCTTGCATGCATTTTACAGATGTCAGATTGATATTGACCTTTTATCACAATATGTACTCCATTATCCCCAAAATATTACTTCCTTGTGTGTAGTCAGTAGAAAATGTAAAATAATATCTGATGTGATAAGGATGGAAGGAGCTCCTTAAAATTCAAATCTCTTGAGGAAGGGGTGGTGGTAGTTGTAGGTTAAATCACCACAACAGAAGAGTAAACAAAATAATCTGTTTATTGTATCAAGTTGTTACACTTGTCTCTAATCCATAATGATATGATCAACAAAATTTTCCCAAGTGTATTCCGAAACAAAAAGTGTCTGTGGATATCCTATTATCGTTACACATGTGATCATTTGAAGAGTAAAATAAAAGATGACATTACTAAGGCACTTGGCTGAAACTGGCTACAAGGGCAAGTGTCATGCATGGAAGCAGAAGAGGCAAAGCCTCCGTGGTCTTGCCTCCTCTGCATGGCCTCAAAGTACCATTTCCTTACATTAACATCCATAAGTATCAGTTATATCTTTTTAGAGGTTAGGTTAGACTCCATAGTCTAAATCTTGCCCCAAAATAAAGACGGCGATCTATCTATCTATCTCTTTTTAACATTCACTGTTCATCTTATTTGTGTGCAACACAAACATATTTTATGGGAAGAATCAACCCCAGCAGTACTCTTGCAAATGGCCCAAGGATATAGTGAGGGAAATTGGAGAGGAAAAAATATAATTCAAATTAAATAAAAATAAAATGATATGAATAAAATGAAAAACACTGGCTATGTTGTGCTAGATAGCATTGACCCTCGTCCTTATACAGTACTCACCCACACAGGGCTTGAAAGAGAATTATCTCTGCACCAGCGGCCCACCAATCACATGTATTAAAATAAATGCAAATTAATCACAGACACAAGTTTGGGTATACTAAATAGCCTGGATCCTTGCTAGTCGTAGGAACTCACACAATCAGGGCTTTTGAGAGGTTTCCCTCTGCACCAGTGGCCCGCCAATCACTCACTTACTTGGGTATGCGTAAATGCCTTAACCCTTGCAAAACTCACTCACTCATACAGGTATACCGTAGAATCTCTTCTGGTGTTAGTCCTCTACCTTGCACTTGGGGAAAGGTAAGGGATATACCCAGAAGTTTACATAGTGTTTCAACTGTTTGTAGTACAAATATAGGTTTTCTACCATGTTTTTGAAAATTAGAGAGTCCTTTAGTTAGTGTGAGGTGGAAAGGTGATTGTAGGTATTTCTTTTCATCAGTGGGTAATAATGTGGTGCTGTCTTGAATTACTTTTTTCTATTTTTGTTTCTTGAGGATCTTATCGATGATGTTTGGGTTGTGACCATTTATAGCGGTGGTTCATTTTATGTACTCTAATTCTGATTAAAATTTTGCTTTGCTCAATGGGGTGTTAACGAGTCTATGGACTAGGGAATGAAATGCCAGGAGTTTGTGTGTATCATGTTCAAAAGATGACTGATGTGTGTAGTTGCTGGTGTGTGTGGATTTTCTGTACATGTGATCCTCACCATATCCTTTGCCCATTTGTAAGGGTATGGCTGGGGTTGATTCTTCCCATTATATTCATATGGCTCTAATTACCATTCGTTTTATTCATGACCATATTTTGTTGATGGCACAAGGCTTAGTATGCTAGCATTGTTTTCTCTACTTGCTTTTTCTCTTCTTTGCATCCTGTTATTTGCCAGAATTTCAGGAATGCCAGAGTTCCATTCCCAACTCTGTGTCAGAAGGATGGGAAATGATTTATATGACCCAAATCACAAATTTTTGAGCACATTTGATAGCCCACCTTCTATTCTGAATCATTAACCATGCTGTAATAAAATGTGGAAAATGTAATTTGTGATATTTGTTTTAGTAATCATTTTAATATTGCACCCCATGTTCAGAATTTTTCAGTAAATTACATGTGTAGATAATTATTATTAAGATTGGTATACTGGTCAAGGTGGTAACCATACTAAATTAGTATGTTCTCTAGCATTCTGCATTACAATAACAGACATGCCAACTCTCCCGATTTAAGCGGGAGACTCCCGATTTTTCCTTCTTACGTTCTTGATGAACTGTTCAAATTGTGTACTTAGCTTAACATGTTAATAAAGTGTGACATTCATTAAAAATTGGCAAAGTGTCATAAAGGGATTAAGGTGCCATGAAAATATTGTGGTAATTAAAAGTGATTACTTCGTGATACACTTCTAAAAATCTCCCGATTTTTCATTTTTGAAATTGGCATGTCCTCCCGATTTTTCATTTTTGAAAGTTGGCATGTCTGCAATAAACTATTCTTCAACATCTTGTATTCCCTGCCTCCCTTCATTTCATTCAATGTGCATAGTCTTTTCCTGCCTCTACCTCACCCAATATTCTTACTATGCCCTGTATCCACTTTCCTATCTTATGTTAATTTCTCCCAAAAAAACCGTATCTCCTACTCTTCCTATCACCTGTTTTGTTTTCTATCTATTTGTTGTCCTTTTTCTGTCCTTCACACCGGCATCGCAAAAACCTTTAGTTTGCACTTATCCTCTTGCCTCAAAGGCCAACTTGATAACCATACAATATCATCCTCCATATCAAAGTTTTTACTGATCTTTTCTAAACATATTAACTTCTAGTCATTCTCATCGTCACCTTTTTATAAAACTTTACATGTGGCCAATTCTTCTTTTGATGCCCTAGCCACTTAGACTATCATTGTGTAAAACACCTGAAATATATTTCCTAAATATTTGAACAGTCTACTTTCTTTAGTTGATACACACCAATTGTAGCCTTCCTTTTCTTGAGGGCCACTCTAAATTTCTTTTATATACATTTATTCTTATCCTGAAGCTAGTCATGAAATTCCAAAGCCAATACTGGTCCTGTTATTTACTTTGCAATGATTGCATTCTCTTTTCAGTCTGGCTTACTAAAACTTGAACATCCTCAAATCTGACTTTTGTGATTTTAGCAGTTCTCCACATAATTTCATCCCTCCTCCTGCATCTCCGTTGCCTCTTTTACCATTTCCTCTCTATGTGCATTGAAAAGGTTGAGTAATAGTGGGCAGACCTGTCTTCTCCCTGCCTAATACTGCCCATCTCAACTCGTAGTTAACTATCTGTGCTTGTGCAATCTAAGACATGTATAGATTTGTACAGTGTACACAATGTATAAGCTATTTGCCCATTCCTTGACTCTATTCCTATCTTCAGTAATATAGTAATTTGTTTTACTAATTTACTTAGTTGAACTCCTTCTTAATCACAAAGTAAACAAATACAATTTGATTATATTTTATATTTTTTTCTGTCATGAGTTCATTGTTGCTATAGCATCAAGTGTACTCCTTTTGTTTTTAAACCCTAACAAATTGATCATAATTATAATTATTTGCCCCCTTCAAAATCCTTTTGTTGATTACCCTAAGTACTATTATATCTACATGTAAAATTAAACTTATAGTACAGTAATACTCCCATACATGCTTTTGATCATTTCTTGGGATGGCTATGAATGCAGAAATAATAAAGTCTCCAGGCCAACTTCTTTCGTCATAATTGCTATGAATTAGCCTGTTTTTTTATTCCTTCCCATATTTTCTTAAATCCTTGGGTAGAATTGCATGGCTTTTATCTTTACCCACAGCCATGCTCATTGTCATTTCCTTTAATGACTATTTTCACATTGAAATATAGCTAGAACTAAGCTATCCTTATCAACCTCGTTTCTTCCTTCTTTATCATATAATGTGTCTGTGTTCTTTCCATCTTGCCAGAATATCTTCTGCTTCAATCAATTCTTTTTTTTTCATAACTGTGAAAAGGTGAATGGGATTCCATTGCAATAATTTCAGATCATAAAAATCATTCGCCTTGACCAGGATTCGAACCCGGATCCCACAATATCTGGCTGAGTACTTTAGCCATTTAAGCTATTGCAGCGTCCTTAACTGGCTAAAGCACTCAGCTGGATATCGAGGGATCCGGGTTCAAATACTGGTCAAGGCAAATGATTTTTACACTCTGAAATTGCTGCAATAAAATGCATGTTAGCGGATGACTCCGTTAAAAGTTACTGTTGCAGCATCTCCCAGTTTCTTGAAATTTGTCTAAGATGAATGGGTTTTTTTCTTGTTTACCTCCAGGCCATTGCGCCACTTTCACATATATAGTGCACCCTTTTACCATGCAAAGCACTAATAGACATTGATGTATCTATTTTAATGCTTCCTATTTATTTTTCAGGAAGAACTTTCTCCGAAAGGTCCTGTCATACATGAATTGGATAATAATGCTGATTACATATTTCCTGATGATGATTATGAAGACTTAGGTGGTGTTGATTTTGGTTGTGAAAAAAAAGCTGCAACTGAAAAAGCCAAAGTTGGTGTTGCAGCTAGTGTTAGTGCTGATAAATTAAAATTTGGTGTTGGATACAGTCAGTGTGCACCTATCTCACCAGAAATAGGAGCAGAAGCTGGTGATGTTCCTATAGATCTTGCAAAGCAGTAAGTTTGTTTCATTTTTTCACGAAATCTAAAAAAAATGAAGCTTTTTATTATCACGCTCTTCTTAAAGCTCAATAAAATTTCCAATTTCACCTATTCCAATGAAATCATCTTGTTATATTGAGAGAGAGACTTATTTAATGCAAATAAGTACCATTTGTTTGCCAAGAGGGGTTTTGTGCGATCTGCTTGTGGTCACACTCTGAGAAAAATATTTTTAGGAGAAATGTGGGTAATGTTAAGCTGAGTTATTCAGGACCCTTGTTAGACCCATTTCCTTTAGAGATATGGTTTGCTATCCTTGCCTTGAATTGAGGAGGCTTAACTGTCATTATTTCGGTAACTGTGATGATTTTGTGCAACATAAGAATGAAGTTTTTTATTAAAATTCTAAAACAAAAGCTAAAGATACCACAGCAGTTAATTTATTCAAATCATCTACTGATGTTAAACAAATTGCAAGAATTTCTGAGTAAAAATCATTCTCTTTGACTAGAATTGATTTAATAGGATTTAACTTTTTTTTCCAATGTGTAGAAGAAGAATTAAACATTATACAATCATATCAATTATACATCAATTAAACAAATACAACATTTAAGGTAAAATTCTAACGCAAGAAATCTTTCTCTGAATGTGTTGGCAAATATGTCTGGTAGAAGTGCAATGGCCGGGTTGGTAGCTTTGGTCTTGAAGTTGATGGCTCAAATTAACAGCTGGCCTAGGATGAAGACTTTTAATCTACTCACCTTGATTTCAGTTTTTTAAATATAACATTATTGTTGAGAATTTTCATCTTTCCCAAAGAAGTATGTTCCCCTGTCTTCTTTTTCTCAAAACCAGTGTGTCTATTGAAAATTATGTAGATATAATAGGTCCACAAAATTAATAAACTGCCAAAATTCAATGGAAAATATATTTCAGCAGGCTAGCTTTCAGTTTTTGTTTCAAACCTGTGAAAAGATAAAGTAATATTACATGTTTTGCTCTCTGTTGTGAACAATTCCCATGAATACATCATTATAAATTTGTCTTATTTAGTTTAATTAAATTTTTCGATTTGTTCCATTGCCTATACATCTAAATTCTTCAAATAGCTGAGAGATACAAGAAGAATAAATAAGAATTGCTGTTTTTTCACAATTTTTTGTGGTATTATCAATTGTTTTAGTGTACAAGTTAAGTAATGATGCATGCATGGTTAAGTTTCATATTTTGTCCCCCTGTTATTGCTTGCTGAGATTTTGTGAATTTTATTATATTGCTGCATATTTATGAGTCGGCAAAAGGGTATTACTCAAATAAGTATGAGGAGGAATAATCGCCATTATTATAAGTGATTGCTTTAAAATATGTATAACGACAATTCTCTTGTGAAAATAAATTTTTTGTCAGATTGGTACATAACTGATGATCGCTTGACAATTAATGAATTCTCCATGTATTTTCTCTGGTGCAGGCTAGATAGAGTAGTTCCCCTTGTTAACAGCCCATCTTCAAGTTTGGGGAATCTTGATTCATTGCCATCATCTCCTGCAAACAGCATGGGTGTAGTAACTGGAAACCTCAGTGAGGACATTTTGGTATCTGATTCTGATCCACAGAATGATGAACCTGAAAGCTCTTTACTCCCTTCAGTGGAATATCCTTTGAGCCCTGAGATGTTCATGGGGTCTGTTGATCCAGCTGTAGTGAGCCCAGCACCTGTAAGTAAATTAAATAGAACAAAAGGACAAACAGGAAGCCGTGTTTCAAAAAACATATCCAAATCATCAACGGCCGCAGTAAGAAAGTCTGCGTGTAGACAAAATAATCGTAAAATGAAACGAGCTTTGACATCTTTTAACAAGAACTCTGAAGTAGAAGATGTAAATGTTTATCCTGAGATTCACTTGGAAGAGGGAAGTGCTGCAATGAATGATGAAGAAACAAATCTTTTAAAGTCACTGACATCTACAGAAGAAGT
The DNA here is from genome assembly GCA_037158775.1 of Hetaerina titia. Lineage (NCBI taxonomy): Eukaryota > Metazoa > Arthropoda > Insecta > Odonata > Calopterygidae > Hetaerina > Hetaerina titia. Next base: position 32,262,845 of record CM073769.1, read on the forward strand.
TAATGATTTGAATATGACGGTGGAGCAATCTGCAATTCCTGAAGTAAACGAAAATGAAGAGAAAAATTACTCCAATATGGCACTTGCTTGTACTTCAGGGTCAAGTGGAGAAAGTGAGAAGACCTTTGAAAGCCTCAACAGGTAATTTTGCATATGGTACTGGTTTATAAGGTTCACATGTTCTTAAAATATCTTATGTAAGGAGTTGGAATATGCCCCCAGTCAGCTGATGTATCTTTAATTTTTCTTGTACATCCCTCTTCACTTTTCTAGTATAGAGATTACTCTAATTTTCCATTAATAGTGTGCATTTTTTCCAAAAAATATTCAAAAAGTAAGAGATATCAGGGGAAGGCAGTGTGTAAATTAAAATGAGGTGTGTAGTTTCAATAATGATAAGAAAGTTTTTCTTATTCCATTCATGGAAACAGATATTTCAAAAAAAACAGCTGCATATTATTGTAAAATATTAATGGTCATCACAAATAATTTGAAATAGGTCATGTTAAAAATTGGAACACATTTACGCTTTAAACAATGAACAAATGCCATATAATTTAAGTTTTTAATAATTTTATTTATTTACAAGTGCCTAAGGCTGTTATTCATATGTTGTCACTCTTATTGACTGCATTGCAGGTGATAATTCAAATTTTATATGCATTTTAAAGTCCACTCAAATATTATATGCATGTTACTGTTTGCTAATACAAGAAACGTCAATGACAGTGAAACCTCAAATTTACATAATCCCAGAATTAACCTATTTTTTCATGGTGCAGTCGGCTCCTCATATAAATCATTTCAATTAAAAATAATATTCTTGAACTTGGAATCCATATAAAATCTTGATAGTCCACCAAGATGACCTGTCACTTTTTACCATATTTTTTTCCAAGATTGTGGCCATAACTCGGGAAAGTAATTATCTTTATATCATGTATCTGTGTTAATTAAAAATACTTTTTGTGAAAAAATTCTATTTTGGGTTAGTTACCTGCTGGTATGGTAATTCGCACTGCATGAAAAGTTATGTTTGTCTTTTTCCTGTGGTAGCAGATTTTTTTAATCACATGAAGCAGCACCACAACTTTTGAGTGACCTTAGTAATTTATTATTTAATTTTAATGTTGATAAAAACTTTTTAAAAGGTTTAATGAAAACAAATCATTGAAAAACAAGAAGAAGGGAGAAATTCTGTAAGAAGTATACACAAGAGTAAACTAAAAAGAAGTATTAAAATAGTAAACCTATAAAATGGCAATGTTGACATGTAAAATCTTAAAGAAAAAAACAATTTAAGGGAACTGTCCTAGGCCCAGAAACTATCTGCAAAAGCTGACCTTCAGCCATATTACATTTTTTTTAAAGAAAAATAAAATTGTGAAGTAGGCTCTATAAATGATACAGATCTTTAAATAAGTGAATTTTAACTTGCTGCTAAGGGTTGTGAAAGATGTTCTTCTATATCTCACAGATTTTTGTTTCATGTAAAAAGGTGCATTTAAAAAATCAGATTTGACTACAAATAAGTGTGTATAAATCTTACCACATTAATACGAGCCTGCTGTTTAAGGTTTAACTGTTTTCACATAGTGTTGGTTCTTCTTTCTGAAGGTTTATGCAGACCAAGTGACCAGATGTTCATACATTTCAATTATAAGAAATTACTGTCAATAAGTTTCTTTATAGTTTATATTCATAATGTATTTATTACATATTCTTTGTTTATTGTAGCTTCATACCTTGTTATAATTCTCACCTTCACCAGAAATACTTAGCAAGATTTTCTTTTTTTATATCTTTATACCATCATATTTACATTGTCATCAGCTTTAATTTAGATGGCAAATGATACTTTAGAATTGCAACCATTATTTGTTGTTAGTAGTTTTAATGAAATGTTTTCAGGTGGACTTCAATGAAGAAGAAAGCAGTTTTTTGTCTTGGGCTTAGAGGCATTATGGTGCAACATTTTGAAATATATGTTCTGTATTAGTAATTAATCATTGTATATACACATGAAAACATACTAAATTTGACTCAACTGAATTGCAAAATCCCTTACTGATGGCCCATAAAATATGTATATCAAGTTTACTATGTTTCCAAATATCTAATTAATATTCTTAGTGTCAATAATTTTATCTTCTCAATATATAATTCTAAATATGCTTGATGTATAACATGCTTTTTTATTCTTTACATTTCATAACCTAGGTCTATTTAGAATATTACCATTCAGTTTATCAGCATTGTTTCTTCAATGTTTAGGGAAACTTTTTTAATAACAAGTTACTTTTACATTTTAGAAATTTTATAAATTGTATTAAAAGGGAGCTGAATATCTACATATTGGGGGAAACTCATACTTTATCCCATGTACATATACCAATTTAATTGCCTATTTTTCCTACATGTCCATGGGATATTCCTTGATGTGGTATCATACTATTCTTCTTGCATAATTAGTAGAATGTATTATACATTTTGGAATTTCTTTTTTAGGGAGGAGCTGGATACGCACATTGATGCAATGCAATCTGAAATTGAGCATTTAAAGGAAATGCTCTTGAAGGGCAACGTGTCATCTCCTGGACTTGGAGGTAATCCTGGCAATGACAGTGACTTATTGGCTGCAGTTGGAGGTTTGGAAGGATTCTGCTTAGATGCATCTGCATTGCTTGGGGTATGTCCGGCCTCGTTGGGCCATCTCCTTGATCCAGCCGTCATTGAAGGCGGCGGACATGGCATGAGCAAGGTATTTTAGTAAAGAGGAGGAAAAATGCTGAATTTGGACTTCAATTGGTGCTTGAGTGTAAACATTCAGTGATGTTCTCTCTACAGATTTTATATATTTTTATGAATGATAGTAAGTACATATTTTAGTTGACGTTTACTGTACACAAACTGCTCATTTTTTTGCCCACGTACAGCAATACTGCCTATCATAGTGGGGCATTTGACAAAGTATAGAGTAAGAAACAAGTACACAGAAATATCAACAAGAACAGAGGTAACAATATTAACAAATATTAAAATAAAAGGCTCTGATGAGGGTAAAAAATAAGAGAAACTTAACACTCCCATGCACTTTTAATGTTCTACGACCATGGTTTCAATGCTGCGCATCATCATCAGATACAATATGACGAAATTTTTCAACTTATTTAATCAGGTGCCAAGAAGGGAGTGAGCCCGACTATATAAGTTGAAAAATTTCGTTATATTGTGCCTGATGATGAAGTGCAGGATCGAAGCCATGGTCATAGAATATTAAAAATGTGTGGAAGTGTAAAGTTTCTCTTATTTTTTACCCTCATCATGAAGGAATTCCACAAAGTTAAGCCTGAAACTGTTAACTTTAAAAGGCTCTGATTAAATATTGGTGGGATGAAATATTCTTGGGCAGTAAAGGCATCTGTGGGTAAAGAATATGGATCAGAGAATTTAGGAGAGAAGAAAGGTAAGAAAAGCAAGCATTGTGAGTGATGATCTAGGAATTGGCATTTAAAAAAAAGAGTGGCTAAGGATAGGTTGAAATTGTACTCTCAGGTATCAGAGGGAGCAGTTCAGGACACTTAATGATGTAATTAGTAATATTATAAATGAACTTTTAAACTTTTTTAAGCCTATTATTGAGAAGATAACTGATCCCTAATTCCAATGAAGCAATATAGGAGGCCTAGGAGAGACAGGTCTTTATTTTTATTTTCCTGAATATGGTCAGAGAAATTTGGTATACTATTTGTTAATTAGCCAAAATCCAAAAAAATGTAATGTGTAATGTTGCAAGATCATGTCTGCCAAGTTGACTGTCAAGTTTGTCTGTTGGCAAGCATGTATGACATTACGATTGAGATATGGTAAACTGAGATCTTTCTCAGGAAATTAGAAACCCATACAGTGAAATAATTGCTCCCTTTTAAGTGAATGCAAAATATGATAATACATTGGATGCTAAAAAAATCAATTATGTTCAAGGTTTATTCAAATAAAATTATATAAAAATTGGTTATGATCATGAAAAACCTTCATTATTACTTCTATTGTGGAATGAACCAACCTTAAATGCAAATTCAATTTTTAGAAAATAAAAAAATAGTCAAAATAATGAGTTTATTATTTATGATACATTCCTAATTCTTTTTAGTAGAAAGTCGCCTAGAGACATTTGTTTTTCCCAACACTTCATTTTGTTCAGAAAAATCTTAAAGAATGACTGACTTGTCACAATTACATACCTGTTGCAGCAGGTAGTGCTTAGAATTTCAAGCTTCTTGAAGTCATCAATGAAATTCTCTGCTACCTTTGAGTCACAGTTTGCTTGTTTCTCCATTCATCACAATGCTGTGGATTCTTCTCTAAAACTTTGTTTCCCCCTCATATTCCTTTAAATATTCCTTTTTTGGCCATTAATCATCCTGGTGTCTTCTTAAATAGGTCAGCGAAAATCACCTTTTCACAATTTGTTAGGGACATTTTTGCCAGAAGTTATTAAAGTTAACCCAAAAAATCTGAAATAACATGCCTGAGCACAAGTTTGGAAAAATGTGTGATCACTAGTGGCACTAAGATGCAAGGGAAAGGAATGCTAAACACAAACTGAAGTGGCTTGAATGCAATCATTCCAGGAATCCCCCTCTCCTTGTCCCTGATAAAAATCCCTTGTTATGATGAAAATCGCTTAGTAAGGGAGTCATATCTGGAAAAAAATATTTTTTCTTGTTTTGCAAATTACTTGCTAAGCAAAGTGCCAGTTTAGCGAGGTTTCACTCTGTAAAATATACAGATTTCAAATAAACTTGAAAACATTTTGTGGTTAGTACTGTTACAATATTTTTCACCTTTTAATTAAAATACAATGTGAAATGATCCAGCTAGCTTTTTGTTGAAAGCTAGCCAAATCTGACTAACCGTTATCCATGACTATTTAAGAAATGTATAAAACTACATAAGTAGCTTACAATTGGTAGATTAAAATGATTTGACTCTATTCATTGACCTAACCTATGAAAGAGACATGGTGGCCTAGGGGTAGAGCATTGGACTACTAGCCAGAGAGCCCAGGTTCAATTCATGGGCATACCTCGGAGCACCCTCAGCTTCACTCAAGTGGTGTGGTTTTTCAGGTGCTAACGTTTACTGGGAAACCATAGGTGGCATAAGGAAAGGTACTGACCCTCCTACCATGATGTGTGAATTTAACATACCATTAGACTTAGTATTGGGTGAACTTAAGCATCATCTATTAAACCAACCTTCGGGTTGATAACTGTCTTCATGGTTATTATAATCTATGAAAGCAATGCGACAAAGTAATGCAGGTCAAGTAATTTAAAAAAGAATCTGGTGTTGTTAATGATGGTCAATTAAAATTATATAAGCCCTATTGGTGTTAGTTATTATTTTTTCAATCCAGTAGGTTAAATAAAGAAAAAATTAAACCAATCAAAACCCATCAAATTCATGTACATGTAGAGCATAGAGGAATTTTCCATTGGCAGTTGTAATAAAGATCATAAAAGTTATCTCACTAGTCAAGAAAATATGTAAAAATGAGCTGTCAACTTATAGACCCATAGCAGTGGTACACATCTTATCTAAAATAATTGAATCTTCAATAAAAGAGCAAATGGGAGCCCATTTTGAAACAATAGTGCCCCATTATCAATATGGTTACAGATCTGGTTCAACATAAACCAATGGGTGTACAAGCAAGGATAAAATACAATTGCCAAATATTTTTAAATTGCCAGTTTGTGGCTTTGGTTCCATGTGATCTAACAAAAAGCCTTTCACATGGTATCATATGCCATGTTGAAGCAAACATTACATAATTATGGTACCAGAGGTCTTGTATTATTGTTTAGTTACTCAACATTTAGGCAACAGCAAATATCCTGCTACTAAAGTAAGTCTAACAATTCATCACTTAAACATGAAGTTCTTTAGAGGTCATCTTGGTTCCTCTTCTCTTTATCTTACCTTTTATGATTTACCCTTCAATTTGAAGCAGACTTCAGTCATACTCATGTATACAGATGGCACCATATGTTAACATGCATAAGAACTAGAGGGACACATGGAAAATAGCAGCAGATTCTACATAAGCCAAATGATTGTTTTGAGATTATGAATTGATTGTAAATTACTCATAGACCAATAAGTTTTATTTTGGGTTGATGATTAATTAATGTACATGTCAATAAAACTTTTAGACTTTCAACTGGATAAAAATCTATCTTCCATTTTGGGATAGCCATGTAAGCAATATATATGCAAATATAAGTCATGTTTTATATCTAATAGAAAAATTAGAGCAATAGTATAATCAGAGGTTGGTATGAGTGTAGATGATACCTATCGCCAAAGAAAAATCAATTATGATTTATTTTGGTGTGCTCATTCCAGTAGCACAAAATAATTGCTGTTAGCATAAATAAAAACTCAGGACTATCTCTGGCTAAAAAAAAGGTAAGCAGTTTAAGCCTTTCTTTCGACCAGCAACATTAATGACAGTTTCTCTCATTGTTTTTGATGTACTTTCCTTTGTAAAAGGAAATCAAACAACTCTGCCCATCATGGCAAACCCATAAGTTTGATATCTGTAAAAAAAGAAAGCTTTGATGTGCCATATTACAGGCTTGAAAAAACAAGGGAAAACTACAATGTCATAGGTTTAAAATTGTTATAGAGTGCCTAGTGAGGGCAGAGTAGCAAATGAAGTAAGTTTAAAAATAATGTGACTACAGTCCTACTCATTGTAAAGGATAGATAAATTTTTTAGTTACGACTTATCAGGACTAACTCATAATGAATTTTGTTGTGTATTTTGTCCTGTAATCCATCTCCAATCATCTGTACCTGAGTATTGTGTGTATGATTTTTGTACCATTCAAGATAACATCCATTCCACAAAAAAACCATAAACACAGTAATCAACCCGAAGGTCGGTTTAGTAGGTGATGGTAGAGCTCACCCGTGTACCAAGCCCAATGGCGTGTGAATATTCACACATCAGGGTAGGGGGGCCAGTTCCTTTCCCTGTGCCGGTTATGGTTTCCCAGGAAGACCTGGTACCCGAAAAATCAACTAGCTTGGGTGGAGCTGCAGGTCCCCAATGTGCCTTGCCCGGGAATCGAACCCGGGACCCTCTGGTCAGTAGTCCAACGCTCTACCCACTAGACCACCGCGACCCGCTCATTCCACAAAATGATCAATAAATTTTATTATTATTATTAGCTAAGGTTTTTGAACCAAATATTGAAACGGCATATTTTTTATGTGTATTTTCCTCACCATATATTTTCCCCCATAGTGTCTTTTTCATCTGCTATTCTCACACACCTTATTCTAATGTGTGGTGTACATTATTTGTTTCAATTCTTTGTGACTTAAACCTGCTCTTATATTGTCAAAAGTGCATTTTCTCTTCCTTACTCCATCATGCTTACCCAATATTTTCCAATCTAATTTGTAATCATAATTTAAATGTAAAAAATAAGGATTCAGATTCAAGATTTTGTAAAAGAAAAGGTTTTGATTTTTTTAAATTTTGGATTTGACCTTTCCATAATGCTCAGAAAGAATAATAATTTCACATATTTTTAATGCATGTTAAGAAATTCTGTGAATTTGATGAAAATACTAAGTGGGATTAATAATTTAATTGGATAAACTGCAGGGAATTATGCTCTTAATATAAAGACAGCACTCTTATTTAATATAATGTATTGCAGATTTTCACCAAAAATGAAACTGTAGTTTTTCACATGTAGCTTTGAACAAACTAATGGTAATGCATACTCAATTGCATTATCCCATTCATTTGATCTTTTTCCATTGTAATTAAGCTAACTAATCTATCTGGTTTTATTTAAATAAAAGAAAAATATTAAACTTACAAAGTTAATTATTTTTAATTTAAACTAAAAAATAATTAACTTTGGAAGAATAGCACTATTTTTCATTTGTAATTTTCAGTTAAACCAATGCATGGTCAGTGCTGTTCTCTAACATTGTTTAATGTTATGATCTGCTATTCAAATATATTCTCACACAATTTATTCATGCAGCTGAAATATTTCAGAATGTTACAGCTGATGTTGCAGCACAATTTGGTTAGTGGCACTTGAAGTCTTATTGGATTTCAGTGAACCTTCTACTAACGAATGAAGTTAAAAGCTGTTCACCGATAAATATCTCCTTGAGATCATTTGCTTGCATTATTTGTGATGGACCATTTTGATGAAAATGAGTGATGATGGATTTTCTCTTGTCTAAGAATAAAAAAACACGTATTAATTTTTTAGGAATTCCCTGAAACAAGGATTTGGTATTTTGTATCTGAAAACACATACACAATGATTTTGAGACCAGTCTGTGCATTAGGGAGAGGTGAAAAAAAATTTTTTTCAAAATTATTTCAGACCTTAAAGGATATGTTGATGTCACTTCTCATGCAACACATACAAAGAAAAACTTTTTGATTTGAACAGTTCTGCTTGGCCCCTGAAAGTCAACCTTGACACCCACTGCATAGGAAGCTTGCTCGATCAACTGAGTCAGCCTACCCTTATTCCAGCACTTGAATACTCTTGTCATAAGCTCAATACACATAACTGGTAATGAGTAGTGGCTTATCTGATGATTGAAAGAGACTTAACAATGAAGATTTCATTCAACTGCCAATCAAAATTTGCAGTTTGTAGCTCTGGGATTGTTTAATGGAATTAACCTACAAGAACTCACCATGAGGAGGTTACTGCATGTGGAGGTTCACCAAACTACCCTTCTTTATGCAAATTTATATTTAATACATTCAGTACATATTTAGTCATTGTTTCAAAGTATTTGTGGAGCCCAGATAAGACATTTTATTAGCCTTTGTGATTTTGTGCCAATCTAGATAAATTTGACTCTGGATTCTAGACCCCAAACTGAGCCTGTTGCTTCTGTGACAAGTCATAGTCAAGAGTTCAGCTGCTAGGATGTGTCACAGGACTTCGAGTATTTGGTCAGCTTGAAAGGAATAATCTTTCCACATGTAGGAGATATTTTTTTCTTGTGTGGCACATTATGCATTTCAATGTATGTATGATCAAATAATGGTCCTGTAAATTGCATATCATTTTAGTACATCTGTGTAGTGACCAATTTCAAAGTTTAAATTATGGTACTCTGAATTCTCTTCTGTGTTATATAAAGTGTTATTCTCCTTCCCTTGTTTGCAGCACTCTTCTCCTTTTATCTTGTCAGTTATCAAACTGACAATAATTTGGGTTTGGCTTTTGGGTGTAAAATTCAAAATGAACATTATTGACATTCCCAAAACTACTTTTGACTGCATGCTGTTCTCTTGAGTGTAAAAATAAGAACTTCAAGTGTGTATTGCAATCTCTAACTAAATATGATAATTTTCAAATTGAATTTGATTTTCAAGTATCTCTATGCAAATGTTATAAAAGTTCTGGTCATGCATGAAAGTAACCCTATTTTTGGCAATACAAACAAGAGTTTTTCTAGATCCATCAATGTCTCAGGATGCCTTAGAAACCCATTTCTCCAATAATTTCTAACCGAAATAATGAACGCAGCATGAGTTTCCTCAAATTTCTCAGTCCTCAATGGCATAAAGGACAGCTGTAGTTTGACAATGAACCATGCTGGAGATTAGGCCTTCAGAATGTACTCTGCTACAACATTCTTCGAAGAACATTCTATGATATCTATCAAGAAATACTTATGTCGAAGATTGTAAGCCGCTGACTTTAAACTAGGGTCATTGAATCACAATGGGTGTGATGGACCTCAAATTCTTCTTTAGTAACAGATTTTCATATGCCAAGTAATCATTATTTTTTCTCAGGTTTTGTTTATACTGGATTATGCTGAGGTTTCTTTTATTGTGTATTTTTGTGAAGCCACCTGATATAGATTGGCTTAAAGTATGCTATCAGAAAGATTACATACTGGTATATAGAATCACCAAAGTACATGTAGTATGATTCTTCTGAGAGACTGATATATTCCTCCTGTACTATTTTTTTATGCAGTTTACCATCTCTCTTCTCCTGAATTAGTATCTGGTCTTTTCTTTTATCATAGAACAATGATTGTGAATCTACCTTCACTCATTTTAGTGTCTGCTGCATTAACAGTAGCTTTTCATGACATATCTTCAGGTTGTTAATTAGGCCTCACTTGCTTTACAGTGAAATCATGCTAAAATGGTGCAATTAGGGGTAATTTTCTCTTAGAAATCCCCGAAACATCTGCTAAGTAAGCCAAGAAATTTAACAGAAAAATTTGAGTTACGATTACACTTGAAATTTTTCATTTTTAAGTATCATTCATCATGAGATGAGTCATTAATGGTTTGCAATGAGTATAGGGCATAAGTGTTCACTTGCTGAAGCAAATAACGAGAAGTAATTCCCTAAATGCAAAAATTAAGCATCTGTACTGACATCTATTAACCAAAGGCGATCTCCATGCTCTAGCATCCCTCCCCACCTTCCTCAACCCCCGACTGGCTTGAAAGTAGATAAGTGTAAACTCTGTATATGTTGTCACGAAAATATGCTAATCTGTAACAAAGCCTGGCCCTGAAATAAATATGTGGAATATGCAAAGTATTGTTTTACCCCATTAAAACATTTTATATAATAAGTACCTTATGAATAAAGCACTCTTGGGTGCCGTATAGGGTATCAGGACAGCCAACCCTTAAACAAATTCTCAAAAGTCATTCAGAATCACAATTCTTTCTATAGTGTGTGATTGCATTATTAAATGGAATATATAAAATTAAGCTTGTTTAAAATATAACTTTATCTTAATGGCAGCATGTGACTTTTTAAATCCAAAATAGATATTCCAGTAAGAGGATGACCAGGAGTAAAACTCAGTTATATGATCTCCACTCTTATCTTTTTCAAGAGCTAGATATTGGACATAGTTGTTTGATCTTTGTGACTCAAATATGGCAGGAAATAATCGGTAAAAATAATCCAAATGGGCCTTAAACAGTAAGGAATTGATTTGATAGTTGATGGGAAACAATAATCAAAATCCTCTACAAGCACCTTGATTGATACAAAAAATGTAGTTCTATGTATGCAGTTTTCAAGTAAAACAGGATGTCCAAATTCAGTGTTAACTTACAAATATGAGATTGTGACTTATATTTTTAACTACTTTGTATGCCACCATGAGTTACTCCAAAATATGATTAACATTATAAGTGCACCTTACAGTTTTCAAAAGAGAAAGTCATTTGTGAAACTGGAAGGTAAAAGCTGTGACTAATTACACTATTTTAACTTGTATTTTTCTTCAATTTATTTTCCTTAAGCAATTTTGCTACTTCAAATTAAAAATAAAAAAGGAAGTAAAAAAATGTTTAAAATTAAAATAATTGAAAATGCACGAATACAATAAAGACAGTATTTTAATAAAACTGTGTGAATTTATGGAGTAGCTCACAGAAGCATATTATGTAAAAATGTAGCGCACATGATGCTTATACCTTCAACAAATCTAAACGTAAAACATTAAGAAGACACATTTTGATATCATTAATACAAATAAATTTTATTGCATTCCTTTTCACAGCTGTTTTCCTCTGAGGATCCCCTTCCCATTGGTATGAATTTGTTACCTGGCAGTTCGGAGGGTTCCAGTGATAAAACAAAGGAAAACCCAGGTATGTGAATCAATTAATAATCTTTAATTGTTAACTTGTCTTCTGTAAATGTTATTTAGCAGTGCCATATATAATTTTCTTTATTATTATTATGATCATCTACATATGAAGAAATTTACCTTCTTGTCTCCGAGAAACATTGTGTTTCATTGCTGTCAAAGTGGGTGGGGGGATCTCAGGGCATCCCAGGAGGATTGTCCTTTGCCCTGTGGGCTGGGTGCACTTAATGCTGTCCTTTATTGAGGCTTTCGCCTCATTAAACATGCTTACAATAGTTATGAACCATCAAGTAACCCGGTTTCCTCTTCCTCATTTCTTTTAGCTGATCTTAATATTATCTCTTTTCTATCCATATTTGTTTCTTCTGGAGCTGGAAACTTTTGCCTCAGATATGGAATGCATACAGTAGTCAAGGGGAATAATATCAAGCATGGTAGGCTACAGCTGCCTAGGGTTGGGGAATATACAATTCCTTCAGATGGTATGGTTCATGTTCTGCCCAATGGGAATAGATACTGTAATGATATTAAAGATGATAATATAAAACATGCAGAGCTTCAACTTGCCAGTGAATTTGTACTGACATGGCATAATAACTGCAGCCAGACAAGACCTGACGTAAAGTGTCTGGCTGATGTTGGCATGCTCTGTATCTCCTATCACATTCACTCTGAAAATAAGGCAGTGGTATATATGGTGAGAGTATTGAACCACCAAAGACTGAAACTTGTGCTTTTTGGGGTAAGACTCCTAATTGTAGTAAACTCTCAATCATCCATACTAATGGATGCATGATGCAACGGATAAATGAAAAACATGAATTATCAAAATTTGGATAAAATGTTTGCGATAAAACAGAATCTCTTCTTTTTCATTCTGTGCAATTAATTCTTGTAGCAATGAAAAGTACAATTTTTTCCATTTTTCAGCCATTTTTTTAGGGTGGGATTATAGTTTTATAAGAACAGAATTGTCATTAAGTGATTAGCAGGATGTACTACCTTGATCAAAAAGTTCCCGGAATTTATTCAGAAAATTAAAAATACAAGTTTATTCATCTAAATCTATATTGTCCCCTTCAAAGTAATCCCCATCGACTGCAACACACTTATGCCAGCGCTTGATCCAATCCTCGAAACATTTTCTTTTTTCAGTTTTCGGTATGTCCATCAGTGCTTCCTGCGATTTTTCCATTACTTCCTCTCAGCTGCTAAAACACGTTCCCCGTAATGGTTTTTTAATTCGATTGAACAGAAAGAAGTCACAGGGAGCCAAATCAGGTGAATTCGGTGGCTGTTGGGTGGTATTTGTTGCATTTTTTGTCAAAAAATTACGAATAATGATAGCACTGTGAGACGGTCTCGACGCACTGTGCGACGATTTCTGGTCTCTTTCGGCGAATTGCTTCACGCAAACGTCTCATAACGCCCACATAATACTCTTTGTTTACTGTCTGGCCTTCTGGCAAAAATTCATGATGCACTACACCATTGTAATCCATGAAAACCGTCAGCATTGCCTTCTTTTTTGACTGAAAACGACGTGGTTTTTTTGGTCTCGGCTCATTTGGTGAACGCCATTCACTTGCCTGATGTCTGGATTGCGTGTCGTACTCATAAACCCACGTCTCGTCTCCAGTAATGATCCTTTTGATAAATGTGGGATCGGATTCAGCCTCGCAAATCATGTCTTTTGCGACGTCAACACGGTCTCTTTTTTGCATGAAATTGAGGTCTTTTGGCACCAACTTTGCTGCTACACGACGGAAACCCAAATCAATAACCACAATGTCTTAGGCGGATCCATAGGCAATGTTCAAGTCCTCCGCTATTTCTTTGATGGTTAATTTGCGGTTATTGACCAACATTTCTTTTACTTTATCAATTTTTTCACCGACTTTCGATGTCGATTGTCTGCCACTGCGTTCATCATCTTCGATTGACTCACGACCACTTCTGAACCACTTGTGCCACTGGTAAACGACCGTTTTTTTTAGAGAATCGTTGCCGAAACACTTTTCCAACATTTCCAACGTCCGTGCGCCACTAAATCCGTTTTTTACGCAAAATTTAATACAAGTTCGTTGTTGCAAATTTAAATCCATTTCTGCAATTGTAAAAAATTGCCAACACACACAGAGATAGATGTACTCTTGGCTACGTAACTTTTGCAAATGTCAAGTTATGACACTAAGATTTAAAGGGAATATCAACAACAGATGTACCAATTTAACAAAAAAAAACAGCACTCAAATCGGAACGATGGGAGCGCCACACGGTGGTTATTCCGGGAACTTTTTGTTCAAGGTAGTATTATCCTCGGAAACCTAATCTAATCATGCAGCCAGGAAAAATCAAATGATTGACTAAGGATGAGTATTAACAAAGTATTGCTGATACAGATTCATATTCATCATCTGATACAAATTAAAATTCAGTGGAACCTCAGTTAATGAGCACCTCATGCATGCACGATGCATATACAACACCATCACTGATTTGCACTATCCTCAAGGCAGTGACAAGAATAGCTACCCAATGGTTACGTATTCTCAATGATGTTTAAAGGTTGCTTCTTATATAAATAAACAGAAAGCAATTGCAAGGCAACTCAGTTAACAAGAACATCATGTTGGATGTTTTTAGCATGGATAATCAACATAAAGGATAATCCACAAAAAAGATAGGCCACACATGGATAATCTAGAGTTTACTGTACGTTCAATTGACTGGGTTAAATTAAATGAGTAGAAACCAGAGAAGAATTTGCACTTAAATATGCTAGAATTGCATATACTATTAAAGAAATACTGTATGATAAAACAAGTGTGCATTATCATCAGAGGAAATTCGGGACTTTTAACTGAGTGTGCACAATGTGCAATCAAATGAATCAATCAAATGTGAAGTCAATTTATTCATGGAATGAATGTGTTGAAAAACATGGCTCTTGGTATAAGTTACACTAAATCAACAATAATTTCATGCCTGACATGAATGAATTAGGATTGCTTTATTGATAACTATGATTGACAAATTGAAATTAAAAATTAAACAACTTGGCTTTTCCACATAGAAAATTTTTTTCACAACCTAGGTTTCGTTGTGGTATAACATCATCAGGTGGATGATGTTATACCATAACAAAACTTAGGTAGTGAATAAAACTTAGTTCCCAGTGATTTTCACTGTTCAGTTGAAACAGTCATTTGAGGGGGCTAAAGTTTTGAAAATGATGACGCAGTAGTCCAATAGGTTACTCATTGGCTGCCGCATCAAACAGAAGATTTCTTTGCTGCCAGCTATCGAGGACTTGTAGTGAGACAGACAAGTGGCTGAATGTACAGGGTGAATATTTAGGAAAGTGAAATAAATTTCGGGAAGTTTCTTTGATTATTATTGCCTCTATCTAGTTTTGCAAGTTATTTATTGATTTACCATCATACATAAGGAAAGGTTTGATGAATTTGAACATTGTTTCTTGATGCCAGATTATTTACATCTGCCTCGTGATATGAATGTTGATCGAATTTTGAAGAAAAAGACTTGGGTGTACGTTCTGAAGACCATTCTGCCATGTTAATTCAAGGTTTTCAAGACTACGAGGCTATTCATAGTTTAGTGAGTTATAAAACAGTGTGGTCAAAGTTCTACTTGTTTATATACCGGCACATACAAAAAGTCCATAGAAAATGCTCTTCCCCTACAGATAACCCAACTAGTGTCTCTAAAGAAGAAAATTCTAGTTATGTGCTGGACAATTAAAATCAGAACTCCTTAACAGTGTTAGAAATACAGCATCATATCCTGTTTTACTTTTTCTGTTTTCCCTTTAATCTAATTCTTTATTATGATAATACTTACAAATGTCCATATTTAAGTTTTAAAAATTTGGTGAACTTCATAAAATTTATTTATATCCTTAAATGGGCATTTGAAAACTGCGCATGATCCACAATGTATTCTCTACTGATTTAAAAAATTATTTCAAGCTTAAACTTAAAGAACCGTAATTTTTAAAACTTTTTTAGACCTAAATTTAAATTTTTTTTAAACTTAATCACTTGAGGGAAATTATCCTTTTTATGTGAATGACATGATCCCTACACCACCAACTGTAGTGTTATGGCACTTAATGGATACATCTTGGTGGCACTAGCAATACCTGAAAATTTGTCATCCCAATCTCATGAAAACAATTTTCCCTTTGTTTTCTGATAAATTCAACAATCGACCAAAAACCACAGCTCTCTTTTCTAAATCTCATTAATTACTATGATAATGTATGCTGTAGAATGGTCGACTTGCTCTTGTCATTCAGTAGGTCTCTTCCAAATTTTACTGTTTCTTTTCTGTAGGAAATGATGGATTTGACATTGTCATATGGAAAGTGTGTCATAAACACATTCATATTACATATGAATGTGTTTGTGATACCATCCTTTATGCGAGTATACCTTGGTGTCAGGCGTTAACTTGTGAGACGTAGGATTGAAAGGTCTGCTCCTTTGATAGCCCATGCATTTGGATGTTTTAATAGAAACATCTGTCCATGAGCATATTTAAATAAATTGCAAATTTATTCAATGTAGCACATTTGGTTTCATCTCCCATGTGGTTCTGCTGAGAAACTTCTATGCTTTGGACCAATGGGGATTTTGCCCCTCTGTTGTTACATTCTGACATTGTATCTCACCCGATAAACTCAAGAGTCTACAGGCATTCAACCTTAAGTAGTGTGAGAGTATTGTAAAGGCATACAGAATGGTTGCTATTAATACAAATAATGGAAACAAGGCAGCTGAAAGGCATTTTGGTGTACCTCCGACTGAGAAAATGAAAATAGAAGCGTAAATAAAACGGTTTCTGGCATAACTTGGTGGAAAATCTTCATATTGGCATTTGAAAATTATACAACTTGGCTTTTCTACTCAAATTTTTTTTATTCTCATGACCTGATGATGTTATACCATAATGGAACTTAGGTCGTGAGAATAAAAAAATTTTAAGTGGAAAAGCCAAGTTGTTTAATTTTCAAATGTCAATATAAGCATAAAGCAATAAGAAGGTGGGGGAATCATAAGGTAGATTTACTAAAGAGAGATATGCATAAACAACTTTACTTTCATATGCTAAATGGCCAAAACTTGAGGGACATATTAAGAACTGTATAATAAATCACAGAAAGAATGGGATTATTATTGTTTTAACAAAAATGATTTTCATTGAAGCAAGGAAGTTAGCAATAGTCTATCGGCATTTTGTCTTGGACAATGTCATGCTGTGAGAAATTCATGAAGAGAGATGGTCTGTGCATTCACACCGATCTACAAAAACTGCCGCTTGAATATGAAAGAAAGGTTAAAAGGCACCAATTCATGATGTCTTACTGATGGGAAGAATAAAATGGCCATTGATTTCTAGTGCTTGTGATTGGTTGAAAAAGACCCAGCAGGAAGTTAAGAGAGAGACTATCATAAAAACTTTTAAATATGTCGAATTGTGATGGCAGAAATGAAGATAACAGAAAAGTGATCATAACTGTGGTAAATGATTTTAACAGCAGTGATGTTGAATTTCCGGGATTCAGCAATGAATAAATGTTGATATACCAGTTAATTTGTTTAATGAAACAATTCCGCCATCTTATTAATAAGTGTTAACATTAAAATACTTTAATCCTTTTCTGTCTGATCTAATTTTTTCATAAATTCTAACCTGAAAAATCACAGTTTGTCTCATACATTGGAAAATATGGTGTATTAATTACAAAATAAGTGAATTGCCATTTTGGATTTGTTTTTCTTGAGTCTCAGTTCAATTGCATATTTTAAATTGGTTTTCATCATTTTATTGACAGCAAAATTTTTTGGGAATTTAAATTTCTGTGGTTTTTGTTGTTCACTTTTATAAGTCATTTTTACATTTATTGTAGAGCAGGGTGATATTAGATTAAATTTATCTTGTTTAGTCGATAATGGTCCATGATTCACTTCTTCCCATGTCTGGATCCTTTTAAAATCATGGTTATTGGAACAAGTTAACATGAATATAAATAAGTTTTTTTTCCATGTTCTCTTACAGATTTTTCAGTTTCTGGAAATGAAATAGCTGCTTATAATCCTACACTGTTAGATTTAGTAGAAGATAATGATGATTCTCAAATGATTAATTGGTATGATGAGGAATCCTGCTTATCAAAAGATACTTCAAGTAGTGATGCTGTAGCTGTTACATCAAGTAGTGTAGGCAGAGACAAAGGTTCTGTTAGTGGCACTATGGTAGGAATTACAGGAAAAGGAGCTGGAAAAGTTAATGTCTCATCTATAAATTCACCAAAGAATACTCACCCGAGTCGGAGGAAAACCAAGTGAATGTCATTCATTGCAATGAATTATTGTGAGCTAATGTAAAGAACTTATGGGAGGCTGGATAGATATTGTGTACATAGTAATTATGCAGATTGCTAAGATTTCCAATTTCACATAAATTAGAGCATTTGTTATTGTAATTTTAAAGTAGATGTTTAAGTACTAAAATGGACTGATAAGTTTAGGTTGCTTCTAATACCTCTGAAAGTAAAACGTGAATTCCCACTGCAATTTTACAAAAATCTGGTGAAATAGGACCTGCTTTTGCTAAATTGTTATTTATGTGTTGCAAAACTTGAAAAATAATTGTATCCTTGCTGTATGTTTATCACAATAATATTATGATTACAACTCTTTGTATGTTGGTCTTTTTGTGAATGAATTCTCTTGAGTAAACAATAACAGTTGTCAACATATACAGAAGAATAATAAGGATAGTGTTTTTGTTGAAAAAATTCTGGTTTTCTTGTAATAGCAAGCTTTTGTTATATTTTTCTTTTTATTTGTTAAAATTGTTGATACAATTTATAAATACTGCTTAAGCTGTATTGTTCTTTTTCCTGATAACATTATGTAATTTCAATTTTTAGCCTGCTAATTGTAATATTTGACCAAGTTTCAGATGAATGCATTTTTAATATTTTGCTGCAAAAAGGAATATGCCCTTCATGTAAATTTATAAGGGATATTAGGAATTGATCATTTTGATTAAGCCTTTCTCCGAAAAATTATCAAAACTATGATGGGAATTTCACTGAGTGCTAACCTTGTGTTGTGTATTTTGTGCATGTACTGTAAACAGTATTGCTGTATAAATTGTATTATACTGGTGGATAAGTTTAGCAGTGCTATATTTTTGGCTGCATTCTTGGTTGTTAATATTATTTGAGATTTCATTTTGAAATTCTTTCCAAGCTAGATTTTTTACTGTTTGAATAAAAATGTTTTGGCCAACCATATTCAATCTTCTGACACATTTATAATTTGATAAATTACATTGAAATATCATAGATGATTTACTGTCTATTCCAAGTTTTTGCAATGGGTGAGAATATTGTGGCATCCTCTCTATATATAATCATGGAAGTAAAAAAAATAGTTGATCACACGCATGAAGATAGAAAGCTTAAGAATACAAAATAGCCCTCGCATTTTTTTTAATATTTGGTGGTACTGCCATATTTTTCAATCGACGCAAGAAGACCAGAGTATGGGTAATACATATGAGAGAAGTGTAGGAGAAGGGTTAAAGGGAGGGTGTTTGGGGAGTGAGAGCTTCATAGAAATCTGTGAGAAATTTATCAAGGGAGTTCAGATTGTTGCAGATTTTGTGATCATGGATGGAGAGTAAGCATGGAAGAAAGCACATAGTGTTCAATGGGTGTAGTGGAAGTACTCACTCTCTATCTGCTGCCACTGCAATTTTTCATGAAAATGTGTAAGAATTCATACTTTCAGCGCTTTCCTCAAATAATTAAAGCAACTCAGGATACTCTGAGTTGCTTTTAAATGCTTAAAATATTCTACATAACTTCCACACACCCAAACCTTGTCAAGCCATTAACTCATCACATCGCCTCCATCTGCACGACTTACTTCCCAGAAATTCAATTCTTCAAACATCCTCAAAGACCTCCTCCCCAGTCTGAACAAACAAAACACAATAGCAAACAAATTACCTAAATATCTATCAGTCACTTTTAAATGACCCAGCAAAAATATTGCGTGTACTGAAATCCACTAAGTCCTTATCTAAATACTAAATCATCCACCAATCCACACCAATGCCTTACAATCAACCCAAATTCAAAATATCCCATCTTCACTACTTGTCTCCCATCTCAACTGACCCAGTCTATCCTTTTCCACAGTACTTCTTCATGCACATCCTGTATTATGATTAACCCACTAAACTGCCAAGTTCTGCTCCTTTTCCTATGTTGAGCAATATACCACACCCCTCAACATGTGCAGAAACAGTCTTCTATAAACCTTTTGCATTAACCTCTACCAGTTCCCAAACACTTCCCTTTTAATGTTTCCTTCAATTACTGTTGCAATGTATCAGTTATTGCCTCTGATGCACTGTTTAAGCACAAACAATAGAGGCAGCATGAATTTGGCTCCTGGGAGCATACATAGATCCAGGTCTCAACCTTGCCCACTAGGGGGTGTACTTTCTTTCCATCGACCCCCACTCATACCAATTACCTCTTAAATACTCCCTCAGACTCTTCCCCTTCCGTACACCAGCCTATTCACCACAGCCTGTACATCATTTGTTCCCTTGAATGATTTTATCACCCGTCTTATTTCAGTTGAAAAGGGTGGTCGTGCCACTAAAATATCAAAAAATGTTAATAACTGTTCCTAATCTATGACATTGTCATGCCTGTGATTAATTAAAAATGGATTCATCTGGAATTGGTTAATTATTATGGTTATTATATGGCTAAATATTGAAATTACGTAATGTAATCAGAACATACAATTACGAGGCATTTATAATTAATGTAAACAAGCAAAAGAAAAATATAAAAAATATTCTTGCTATGACAATAAAGCCATTGTAAATTTCCATATCAGTTTTGTAGCACGAACGTTTTTAGACCTTTCCACAAACCATTTGGTGATAGGTGCCTTGTTAATTAAACTGATGATAAATGTTTCTCTTTCCTAGTAAAGGCACCCGCCTTTGGATATGAATATCAGTAGTATCTGAAACTGCATATGTTGGTCACTGATGAATGATGTAAAAACTCTATTTTTGTGTGCAGATGAGTGAAGTGGTATTTGTGAAATAAAAATGAAGTAAATGTGCGAGCAAGTTTGAATTTATTTCCTGTTGTTTCACATTTTTTTATGAAAATTTGTTGTAGTCTAGTTCACAAGGTAAACGTTTCCTGGTTCAATAGTCTGGCTAAAGACTAACAAAACTGGCTCAAAGTTACGCAAATCCCACAGAGGTGTAGTAGATATCCAAGTTTCTTCGATTGCCTTTTAAACTTCGATATATTCCGTCATTTTACTTGGGTATCAATTTGTTCCATTTAAAATTTTTAAACTCCAAAAATTTAATGGTAGTTGATGATGTCAACTTTTTTTGACTTCAAGCTAGTAAAATTTAGGAGATGAAAACGTATAAAAACAGGGAGTTCAGTGACTTGGTAAACTAGGAACTTTTAAAACCTTTTTTACACGACATTGGTTTGCTATAAAGCATTCAGGACCGATTTTTTCTGGTTCATGTATTAAGGAATTCAAATTAATTTTTACACTGATCTATCAATTCACCCTTATAGTATAAATTATTTCTTTTGGTTATCATTCAAGTCTCAAGTGCCTTTTAACCTAAGCATGACACAAACACGATTGCTTATACGCTTACCTTTCCGCTGTTATCTGGTAAAATTGGTACCAATTTTGAACACTACTCCTATGATTGGCACATGTGAACATTTGAGAATCATTATTCGTGTATTTTTAACAGGAGCTGATCTTGTGGGATCTAATTTTGAAAAGAAAGAAAAAATAATTTATTACAGTTATATTCGGAAATAATTTAATTACCATGGACCTTAGCCAGGAATTCAAAGACAAATTAGAATATGTGAAAACTAGAGTAGGTTCTCATCCTGACTTTCCAAAGCCAGGAATATTGTTCAGGTATCTACACGTTCAACTGATGAATCAAGTTGTGACAGAAAAAACTTAATTTGATGAAATTAACGCAGTTAAAAATAAAAAAGTATCTATTCCTCTTGATTCAATAAATGAAAAATATTCTTGTTTAATTTATTTGACGGGATAAATGTTTGGCTCGTCAGTAAATATTCTCAATTTCACAATGGGAATGTCATCCGGGTTTTCATTACTCTAAGCATTTATTTATTTTCTATAGGGATATTTTCTCTGTGTATCGTGATCAAAAAGCCGTCATAAACCTGAACGAAGTGATGAAATACTGTTCTAACCAAGCTGTGAAGCGAGGTGTGCAGGCTGTTGCTGCTTTGGAATGTAGAGGATTCTTATTCGGTCCCCAATTGGCACTAGATATGGGTGTACCATTCGTGCCAATAAGGAAAGGAGGAAAACTTCCTGGAAAAGTTGTTTCCGTGGATTACGAATTGGAGTATGGAAAGGTAATCTAGTTCCACGAGCAAGAGTGCTTCCTCGCTTTGGAGCCAAACTACCCTTGTCTGAGTCACATACTCTTTCTATTTACAATCTGGCTAGCCTGGATCATAAAGGCCTTTCACGTTTTCCCTCCGACTCCATTCATATCTTTCCTTTTTTATTATGCTTGGTTTTCCCTTATTGAATTCTGATATTTCTCTCATTTTCTACTCTCTCACTTCTACCCTTCCTCGTCTCTGACACGTCTCCATTTCCTCTCACAGATCTCCCTATTGCATTATCTTGGCCATTAGTTTATTAAATATGTTTATTATTTAGCTCTGTGCATTCCTTTCCCATTTCCATGTTAACATTATTTGATTTCACATTTTCATTCACACTTTTCAAGTTATGGCTTGTTGATTCTCTTAGCGTTTACTTTGTTTGTTGTTTGCTTTGGAGTTCTTTCTACCTTGTTTCTAAGATTCACCCACTTTTCCAAGCCATTTTCAATCCATTATTCTCATTAAGGGATTTTATTGTAGTTTAAGGTAACTCACCTGCCCTCTCCCTTATCCTTTTTAATTATAAATTGTATTTCATAAGAACTAAACTATGATTTCAGACTTCATTCAACCCTGGGAAACTGTGTGAGTTGATGATGCTCTTTGTAAACCTTTGTTTAGCCAAGGTTTATAGGCATTGCAAAACTTGGTGGCACTTGCTTTATGTCACTTTTCAGGGGAAGAGATCATTGTCTAAAAATTGCTTCATATGGAGGGAAGGGCAGTCGCCATGAATTTACTTGCCATTGCTTTTCTTCGTTGCCTACTTTAAATGCTCTCCTAAACTGAAGTTCTGCATATATATTTCAGTGTTATGTATATTATAAATTGCAAATATATATTATAAATTGCAAAAGAAATTGAATAAATATTAAGAATAATTACTCCACAGCATTATTAAATATACCAAAAGAAATAAAATATCATTATAAAATATTTAAATTAGCAAATCTCTTTTTCTGTAAACATAATTTAGGATCAAGGTTCTTCAGCAAGTCACATCACAGCAGATATACATCCTTACTTATGCATCTTACAGTAATTTTACACTAGAAATTAACAAAAGGCATAGTATGAATACTCGGATTTTAATCTCAAATATTTATTTGTTCATACACAAATGAATAATTTTATGTAAATAATATGGCTTTCAATCAGTTACTAGATTGCAATATTTTCATTCATTAATGCATGCATAATGATATCAGTATTTTGGAATTAATTGGAGATATGTGCCACATTGCTGCTTGTGATTGACACATTCAATATAAGGGTTTTTCACCAACTATCCTTAAAATTCTTATTTACTGATCTAAATATAATAAAGGCAAGTACAAGGGGGTAGCTGATGAAAAATTTGATGGAAAAAATAATGACCAAAAACAAGAAAAAAGCATAACATTGTAGTGCATCTAGACCCTATAGCAAGTTTTGAAACTTAAGAATGAAAATACACATTACTTTTTGTGAGTCATAATTTGCTGTAACCTTGAATAATGAATTTTACACCAATATAGCTACCCTTCACCAATTATGGGTACAATAGAAACAAACTAGAACAATGAAGAGAGAAATTTGACACTACATATATGGCTTAATGTAGAGATATAACATATCAACATTTGAAAAGATTTTTGTGAACATTGAATACTGTAATTTTCATCTACATCTACATAAATACCCTGCGAGCCACCAAGAAGGTGTGTGGCAGGGGGGCAATTTTGGCTGTGCATCTTCTTCAGGGTTCATGCAAGTTATTTGGCAGCTCTGCCTTTGGTTTCTCCCATCCACTCCCTCCAAGTGCCCCTGTCCATGCACACTTCCCCCTCCCCGATGTCATGCTTGGTGCAGGCGAGTGCCACCTAGTACTGTGATGCCTATTATCCAAATGTTACCTTACTTTTTCTCCTGGCACTCCCAGGTAGCTTGTGACTATGGTGATGTTTGAACCAGATGTTATTCATTATTAATCCCTTTTTTCTGCAGAAATGAATTGTCTTCCATCTCCCTTTTTGCCAACCGTGTTCCAATACCACGTCACTAATAGATATTTTCTTCATAACACTTTCCCAATTATTTTTTCTGATTGACCATGAGGATATACTTTTTCTTCCTGATGACTGTGAATTTCTAAACCCCTGCTTCTGCCCTTCATCCCCTATTTGGACATTATCACCCTCTGCGGATTTCCCCCTTCAGACTTCAGCTCCAGGGGCAAGGGACAACAGTGAAGGGCAAGAGTCAAACAGAGTAAACAAAGGCCTTCGGTCCAAAGGCAATCCAGCAACATCCCTGCAGCCAGTACCCTCTGCACTGCACCACCAATGCACCCTCATCAGGCCTGTCCTGATTCATGTAACAATGCATGGGAAGAAATAGAGCTCCAGAGTATAGGGAAAATTGAAACAGAATACTTGTCAGTATGTGCACCTGGATTACCACTAGGTTGGTTGGATCTATTTTTATTGTCACAAATGGAGTTATATCTTTCACCTGGTCTGTATTCAATACCCTTATCCCTAGTTCCCTACTAGGCTCTACAGTCATTCTACATTGACTTTCCTACCACTTAAAATTCTTCTTTTAACTAAATATCCAGGAATCCCAACTCATCTCCTATAAACCTAACATGTTTATTCCATGCAGGTACTTTCTTTCTACTTTTCTCTTTTCATGTTTTCTAGCTTACTTGTTCTTAACATCAACCTTACATTCCGTTTCCCTTTCCTTAACTAATGTGGTTATATTTTGAATTTTTTCCACTGCTCTTGGTTGTGCATGGGTTTTTCGTGTGATTGTACCTGAGAAGGCCTTATGTCCCTTGCTTCTGAACCACCTGGCCCTAGAGGGAAAGTCCTGTAATTGATTTTCTGTTTATTATTGACTATATTTTCATGGGAAAGATAATTGATGTGGCTTCCTACATCCTTCCTCAATAATGTTTTTAATTGGCACCATCTCATAAATGAGTACTTCACTGGGGTCAGACACCTTTGTAGCTGTCTCCGTGAGGAAGAGATGCTGCTGTATGGACTATCATTCATCTGACTCCTACCCATGGATTTCTTTGGTATGGAATACCTTACTAGGAGAATTATGATTGCACCTACTAATACAGCTCTATGGGTTATGATGAACACATAAGTCCCTCATATGTTGAGGTCTTAGTTCATGGAGGGTCTTTTAAGTCACGTCATGTGTCTGTAGATATTTCAAAAGCCAATTAAAAATGAAAAAAAAAAACATTTTAAATGCAGATGTAATCTAATTCTATCAAAAGTTATGAAATATCAATTATATGTACTGAATGGGGACAGTTTGAAATTTCAATACCTCTACGTAAATACCCTAAAATTTGTGTGACAGTGGGTGAAAGCACCAGATGGGATAGTTAAGGGATAAGGAAGAGGGAAAAAAACATACACTGAAAAACTTGAAAACTTTTGCAAATTTATATGCATGCTGGCAGAAAACTTAGTTCAAAACAAGTGTTAATTTCACCAAGTACAATAGTTCTTTGGTATATGAAAAATGAGGCAATAAAATTTATATGATAGATCTATACCATACCAAGACAGGAGATGCAGAACTGGAAAGTGAGAAGGGGGAAGTTATATTAATCCATGTCCTTGCACTTGTGGTCTCCACATCCAAAGTCACAGGTAGAAAATATAACACCCTGCTGTTGGCAGCAGATGACATGAGGAAATACCCCCACAGAGAGGGGTGAGGTATGGGAGGGGGAACTTGAAAACACAACAAAAATGGTTAGGGAATGTTGTAACATGCATACATTCTTTAGATGACAGGGGTCATGGGTTAAATCCCCTTGGAAGGTGTGAGAACCAGGCGAAAATCCCTTTTCACATGGCCACATGGGATGCAGTCCCATGTGGTCATGTGAAAAGGAATTTGCCAACAAAAGATCCAAGACTAATGCATGCATTTAAGTAAAACTAATTATTCCCTAGACGCTGTGGGTGAGAAGTGGGATTATTATCTCCAACCCTACAGTTACTATACATATTGGCCATGGGATAGGAGTCCTTGAGTCTGCTAATTCTGGTGTCTTTTTCTCAAATTGATGTTGATGATCCAAGCGACCAATGCATGTTGGATTGCAAATAATTGAAAAGACATTGGTGATGGAACAAGTTGCTCTGAATTTATTTAATAAGTTCAACCTAGTGTTAGTGTCTTTGTTGTAATGATTCCTCACCCAACACAAAAGCATTTCTGTGATGCTTTTTATTTTATTGTAAGGTGTAAATGACCACTTTGGTGCTTCTAATGTTAAAGGCAAAGTTCCATTGTTGAAGGAAATATCCACAAGTTCACCAAAAGTAAAAGTCCATACAGATGAGAACTAGATGATGTGATATCTTTAAAGAAATTATATCTGGTGACTAATTGGACTTAAGTGAATTGACTTAACAATTTTATCCTAAGAAGGGTAATTAGGTAGTTCAGGACCACATTTTCTGAAAGCCATTTTCCCAAATACCAATGTATTTTCAATTATGTGATTTTTATCTCATATTATCTTTGTGTTTTATATTGATTATAAAATAGCTAATTTAAAAGTTTGTATGTGTTAAATATGCAAAAGAAATTAAATCAGGAAATTGTATTGTTAAAGGGTATGTCTGTATATTGTTTAATTGTTATCATGTGTAATCTCATTCAAGTCATGCTAAAAAAACTACTGAATGGCAGTAGACTTCCATTGAGACAGCATACACCTATAGTTGTATGCAACCACTGACAGATATAGTAACTGAAAGGTCATTTCAGTGTTTGAGGTATTGACCCATTACAATAAAGAGATCCAATCCCAACACAGAAAGAAAGAAATATTCTTTTCCCTACAAACAATACAGAGATCTGAACCAAACCTTGTGTCAAAGATTTAGCAAACACTTCATAATATTCCACACCCTTAAATAGTGAGAATCTAACTTTTGATGCCAATGAACTGTCATTAAGAGGTTACCATGAAGCTTATATGAGTTGGAATGAATGAGAGGTTCTCATGGCTGAGATTAATAACAAGGACAAAGGCAATTTAGATGTGTTTTGACTACTTGATTTTGGTAAAGTAATTCATATTTAAGAATATATGTTATAATTTGAAAAAAAGCCATTTGTATTTACTTAAATGTAAAACCCTAAGTTGTACTTTTTTTACATTGGTCACATTGGCAGGAAATTTAACATACAAGTGTTGGAACATTTTTTTAATGTCTTCAACTATCAAGACAGCAAATCAGTTTCTGCAAAATATATACTTGACCACTACTATCCCTCTGAATTTACTCCGTTTACATTTCTGTTGCGAAGATGCTAAATTGGATTTTTGAGGTTTCAAATTGCAACCCATGCACAAATTGAAGGAAATAGTTTGTTAAATGTTGTTGAATGTGAAAGCCCATGATCCCCCTTTTCAGATTTTATCATGATCATATAAAAGAATGTTTTGTTGCAATTTGACTTTCTTTAAATTTTGTTTTTGGATCTTATTTTAATTGTAAGTATCTTTTTATATCTGCATTTAGGATACCTTTGAAGTCCAAGAAGATAGTCTTCTACCTGGCAAAAAGTTTCTTATTGTCGATGACTTACTTGCTACTGGTGGTAAGAAAAATTATTGTATAATATATTACCTTTAATTTACCAGTGTTAAATCTACATCAATAAGTAGAGATTCAAAATGCTCATTGTTCCCAAAATTATTTTTGATACTGGGGATACAGACACCTTGCGTAGTCGAGTATTACAGGTGGTACATTATAAAAAAAACCTAAAATGGTGACCTCTG
Organism: Hetaerina titia; assembly: GCA_037158775.1. Lineage (NCBI taxonomy): Eukaryota > Metazoa > Arthropoda > Insecta > Odonata > Calopterygidae > Hetaerina > Hetaerina titia. The sequence continues at coordinate 32,290,924 of CM073769.1, forward strand.
TGTATCCCTTTTGCACGTTAAGAGTAATTTTATGTACTACAGAGTGCAAAACTACAAATATAAATTCATGAATGTGGATTCAAAGTTGTCAGTTTCATCTGCATATTATTTATGGGTGGGTCGCGGTAGTCCAGAGGGTAGAGTGTTGGAGTACTGACCGGAGGGTCCTGGGTTCGATTCCCGGGCAAGGCACTCTGGGCACTTGCAGCTCCACGCAATCTAGTTGATTTTTCGGGTACCCAATCTTCCTGGGAAACCATAACCGGCACAGGGAAAGGAACTGGCCCCCTACCCTGATGTGTGAATATTCACATGCCTTTGGTGTTAGTACATGGGTGAGCTCTACCATCACCTACTAAACCGACCTTCGGGTTGATTATTGTGTTTATGGTTTTTTATTATTTATGGGTGGGTCATGGTAGTCCAGGGGGTATTGTGTTGGACTACTGACCGGAGGGTCCCGGGCAAGGCACTCTGGGCACTTGCAGCTCCACGCAAGCTAGTTGATTTTTCGGATACCAGATCTTCCTGGGAAACCATAACCGGCACAGGGAAAGGAACTGGCCCCCCTACCCTGATGTGTGAATATTCACATGCTTTTGGGGTTAGTACATGGGTGAGCTCTACCATCACCTACTAAACCGACCTTCGGGTTGATTATTGTGTGAATGGTTTTTATTATTTATGGGTGGGTCACGGTAGTCCAGGGGGTAGATTGTTGGACTACTGACCGGAGGGTCCCGGGTTCGATTCCCGGGCAAGGCACTCTGGGCACTTGCAGCTCCACGCAAGCTAGTTGATTTTTCGGGTATCAGATCTTCCTGGGAAACCATAACCGGCACAGGGAAAGGAACTGGCCCCCCTACCCTGATGTGCGAATTTCATATGGTGTCAGGCTTAGTACTGGGTGAACTCTACCATCACCTACTAAACCGACCTTTGAGTTGATGACTGTGTTTATGGTTTATTATTTATGGTAATTACTATGAACCTATGGTTGTGATCATTCCAATGGGAATTCTTTATTAGAATAGCAAAGCATTTTGTATTTCATTTAAATCACATTTTATTAGAGAACATCTTGGGTAATTTACCAAAAGTAGGTTTTGAATGATTCCTTACAATTATTACTTATTACGTATCATGTGGGCTTCCTTTTGTTTGACCTTTATAATTCCCCTCTCAGTTATTTATCCTCTAAAATGCCTTCCTAAATTGCTTCTCTTCACAAGTTGCCCAACACTCTTACCTTTTCTTACAACATTTTGTATTCCATTAGCTCTCAATTTCTTCATTGCCCATTTTTTCTGTCTTTCTCAAATTTCATCCAGTGGCTTCCTCTCTTCTCTCACCATGTTTATTACTTAGTCATTAGTCTTCCTGTCTAACTTATATTATCCCTTCTTCTCCATATCCACCTTTTAATCATATCAATGATCAATGTGTCTTAATTTTCTAATCAATGTTCATCCACTTGTCTAGGAGCCCAGGTGTCTTACCCATGCAAAACCACACACTATATTAACATTTACTAATCCTGTAATAATATATTCATTCCACAGGATCATGTAACCATAGATGGTGACATGAACACACTTACATAGGTATTACAGAACATAGGAATATATGTTACTATTTATCCTCCGATAATTCATGTTCTCTTCATGATTAGCTTTTACTTTATTTAAAAATTAATACTCATGAAGTGGACAGAATATGTGAATGCATTTTATTAAATATAGCAGATGGTGAGTGATGTTGCACTTTGAGACAAAGTTTATATGAATACTTATAGTTATGAATTTCATTATTTTAATAGTTGTGATAAGTATGAATACCACCATTTACAGGAAAAAGGTGAGGATAACCTTTTACAGACAGAGCATATAAAAGAATTTAGAGTGAAGGAAGAGTTAAAATTATGAAGGGTAAAAAAGTGGCTTGCCAAGAGTGCAAATAGATTCACTACGAAAGGCTTTTATAGCTTGCTTTTGTAATGAAAAGGTTTTAGAAGAAATTGATAAATTTCCCCAAAATATAATGTCACATGATAGGTGAGCTTGAACCTTAGCCTAGTAAAGTGCCATAAGTGCTCCAATAGACACAAAAGATGATAACCTTCTGATCATGAAAATACTGATGGGCAGTTTCTTAGCTAATTCTGACACATGAATAGATCAATTCAGCATTTCATGTATATGTAGTTCAAGAAATTTCACTGAACCTGACACTAAGAGGAGCATATTAATACTTACTAATCATGCAGAGGATAAGCTCCCCTTGTATGAAAATGAATGTACGTAGTTTTATCATTGTTAAAATTAATATTATTGGAGCCACACCACTTCAGCACTCGTTATACGTTGTAGTCACATAATTCCCAGTTTTTTTATTATCTGTGCTTCATCATGCATCCATTAGTTAAAATAATTGAGAGTTAACTGTGCATTAAAAAACATGGATGATAATGGACACATCTATCTCACCCCTCTTCCTAAAACTGCCCATCTCAACTCATCCTTCCTCCCTCTAATTACTTTAGGGCATGTAGACATGAACAATGACAAGTTCAATGGTTCAGCTCTCATTTCTAATAATGTCGTATCAATCAGCTGATCTGTATTTACCATGATTCTTGCAACAATCCGGTTCAGTACTGCCACCTCTTGTGGCTATAGTACAGAACTCTTCTCCTCCACTGTACATTCCTCTATTATTATCACTCCAATAATCCCCAATGTCTTTTCAACTTTCCTAATTTACATGTTATCCTGTTTTCTGAAAGAATATGTTTCATTTTCCAAGAATTGGCAGATGTTAATTCAATTAATTGGCAAGGTACTAATATTTTTGAAATGTTTGATAAGGATTACTGAATTATCTATTTTCTCAATAATTAGGTACATTCCATACAATTAATCCTGTACATCTACCTACTATCATATTATTTATATTTGTTACTCATGTATAATTATCTCAATTGAGTATGTACTGTATTATTTATATTATAAAAAACTGTAATAGTCTCCTAATAAGAGGACAATCCTTATTTTATTCTAAGGCTCTCTCCAAGCTGCTTGTAATCTCATTGAAAAAGTGGGTGGAGAAGTGAGTGAGTGCCTTGTTATAATGGAGTTACCTGATTTAAAAGGCAGATCTCGTGTTCCTGCTCCTGTCTTTTCCCTGATGCAGTTCTGACGTTTGGGAAGAAAATTTGAGGTTATTCATTGCTAAATAATATGTTATGAGATAAATAACACACCGAACATAGCTAAATGATATGCCAAAATGGAGCATTTCTCCTAATAAATAGATACATTCCTAAGGCACTTGAAGTGTGTATATTACAAGTATACAGATTACATTTTATACAAAGACATTATTTACTAATGGTTATGAGATATGGTTTATATTTTTTACCTTATTCGTTTTGATAATATTTGTAGATTAAAGCATATGTATAGAAATATCTTAATTAAAGCCAGTTCAAATTTAACCTTACATCAATTTGACAAATTTTAAACATTTATGGTTAAAATTAGAATGGTCAACATGAATGACTTTTCATGATTTTCCTTTATTTGTGCTCTTGACTAATGTTTTGGGTTTTTCAAAACTGACTTCTATGTTTGGGTCGCATGATGATGAATGAGCATGGAGTTTGCCCACAATTTTTATCTATACTTCCCTTCCTTTATGAACACTAGACTGATTAAAAATAAAGGGACTACCATGAAGTGTTCGGTGGGTGACTACTTTAAGTTTCATTTTATGAAATTTTGTTTTCTTTGAATGTATTGAAAACTGAAGTTTGTGGTTTTTTTCTGTTGCTAAAACGAAAAAATCTAGTTGTCATATAAGCATTAAAATTTTTGGAAATCCTCTGTAATAGCGTATGAAGTCTTAAGTTGCAAAGAGACAATTTTTAATTAATGGCCTCTTCTTGGGCAACAGGGAATTAATGGCACAACTATGTTATGACGGTTCTTATTATATGGCTGATGATACCACCTTATTGTTAAACAATATTTTCAGTATGTGTTTAATAAAAAATATTTTGTTCCACCAAAGTTGTGTCATTTTTGGGGTACCAGATCTTCCTGGGAAACTATAACAGGTACAAGAAAATGAACTTGTCATATATTTATTGTAGTTGAACCTTTTTTTTATAAGGCCCAAAAAATGATTTCCTACCGGTTTCCTAAGCGTGTTCAAGAGAACCCCCAAAGTGAAAATTGATTTTTACTTTGCCTGCCTTACCAAATGTCCGAGTATTATCTTGTGGTGTTTTGTTATTTATGCCCCTAAAATTCATCTTTTAATGCAAAAATTCCCCCAAATATCAGTTAAATTTCAAAATAACAGGCTTTTACAGTCTCAAAGCAAAAATTAATGCCTGGGAATAAGAATGATTTTTGTTAATGATGAGATACAAATTGAATTTCTTTCGCCATATTCCAGATATTATAACATCAGTCAGTGAGCACATTCTTTAATGACAGGTCAGTCTAAATCCACACTTTTCCTTCCAGTGTGTATGGTATATTTTCGCAAGTTTCTTAATCTAAAGAATATTTATGAGTAATAGTAAAGGTAAAAATAAATTTACCCAAATTATGAGCCCAGCTGAAATGCATTATGAGAAATTATTTAATTATGAGATAACGAATTTTATCTGGTGAATGTCTAAGGAGAAGCTTGAGTACATGGTAGGGGAAATTTACCTTGTACTGTAAACCCAGTTTCACAGCCATCCCATAATGAGGGAATAAAAATTTCCTAGACCATCGCTAGAATTAGAAGAATGTTTTTAAAAATGTTTGAATGCTTCATTGGGGAAACTTACCCCTGTGAGCATGGTCTTCCATTTCAAAAGCATGTATGAATATCTTAAAGAATGAGCTTGAATATTAGCCCAAACCGTTACAAAAAACCGAAGAATTTTTAAGAGGAGAAAGTTGGCCTTTCCAAAGGCCAAGAAATTCATCAAGACTATGACAAGTAAGCAAACGCATTTCAATGTTTCCCTTTACAAGAGCAAGGACGCATGCTGTCGAAGGCTTTCCTAATGTGGCCAAGATGCGGAACCTCCAAAGATCGTGTACCGGATAACTTTGTTTCTCGCTCAGGCACCCCAACGTGAAAACGGCGTTGATTGTTTTAACCGTGACCTGCATGTGCAACGTTCGTAGTGACGGGTTAAATACAATATTCCTTGTAAATGGGGAAAACATCAACAAATCAGGATAATGCAAAAGATGCAGTTGTCTAAGTAATAAACAGACTTGTCTTATTGGAGATGAAATCTTACCACAGCGCGGCGTCTGCTGATTCATATGCTTTACATTAGTTTCATCAATTTTGAAATACTGAATTTCACTTCATTTAAATTTAAAAATATTAAGGAAGGAAAGATTTTCTTCAAGGTATTTTATTCTAGAAGTGTAATTTCTGACACTTGTATATTCATACAAAAGGCGAACTCTGGATTGGGTATTTTTAAAGTATATCCTATTATCGGAAGTTGCAAAGCTCTTGTTAATATTCTCCCTTTAATACAAATTATTAGCCGAAAAATGTAAACAAAAAAAAGAGCTCGAAGCCCGAGATCTCTTTGATTTACCGTCTAGTTCCGAACTGGGCGGTCGTGAGACTGAGGGCGTTACTTTCTCTACCCAAACACTTGATACTCGAAATTAGGGATCGTGTTTTCGAAAAGAATTAATGTTGAGATTTATGTAAGCTTGTATCACGTAAGGGTGAATATTGTTGTTCACTGAAGATTATTGTGGAATTTCATCCTCTTTGTTACAATTTTTGGTCCCAACGGAAGGGCTCCAACATATGTAGCGATCAGTTATAAGTTGAAACGGAGTTTACCTTGCAGTCATACCGTAAATGTTACATACTACGCCACTAACGTTTAATTGTATGAACTTTTAATGCTAATAGTTGATGGATATTATTGTCCATAGCATAGAAATATTCAACTTTAGTTTTTAAATCTTTTAAAATGTCGGTTCATAACCAAACGAGCAGTTTTGCCCTCGCTTCGCTAACTGCAACATACACTGATTCAGAAGGCGAAGAAGACGGTGCAGAAGAAGAAGAGGATCCCGAAGCAATTGAAAAGTCTCGTGTAACACCAGGAAGCAGTGGTAATTCCAATGTTAGTGGGTTAACACCTCCAGTTGCCGTTAAAAGTAATGTAATCCGACCTGCTCAAGTCAGACCAGCTCGTTTAGTTTCGTATCATGACGACACACTTATTTCGGATGAAGAAGGCGTTCCAGGCGAGGATCATTTTGAGGTGTATCGTGGTGAAATTAACGATGTCGAAATGTCAATTGAAAATAGGAACGGCGTCGATGAAAACCAGTCACACGGTACCAAGGACTTCTTATTAGAAGAAGAAGAGGATGGAATTGTTATTCCTCCTGAACCTCCAGGAAAGTGTACAGTGGAGTTGCAAGAAAAAATAGTGAGATTACATGAAAGAATGCTGGCTGGAGGCCTCGACATGAATCGCGTGATACAGCAGAGGAAAGACTTTAGGAATCCTAGCATCTATGAAAAGCTCATTCAGGTAGTGCTTTGTTACAATTGTTTGTATTTATTAAAAATATTTGCCAATCCTTGACGTAAATTCATCTGTAACCACCTTTTTTGTAGTTTTGCGGAATAAATGAAATGGGCACAAATTACGATGCGAGCGTATATGATCCACAACGTTGGGGAAAGGAATCTTATTACGAAGAGTTGGCCAAAGTTCAAAAGGCAGAAATGGATCGCAGAGAGAGAGAAAGAAGAGAAAAAGCCAAGGTAAGTTGTAAAAAAGTTTTTAGTAAAAATTTCTTTTGCAGAGTTGGAGAAGTTGATAATAAGTTCCTGGACTGGGAAACCTTGTATGACGCCTGTCTGGATATAAGTCAATTGAAAAAGTGTGGAAATATAACAGTCGATAAATAAAATATTAAACCTAAGTTTAAACCTAAGATGTTGATGTTACTTTAATACGTTGCTACGTGTATAAACCGACCAATCTGGTAGAACAATGGTTTCATAGACAGCAAACTTCACTTTGTTCTAGGTCCTGCAGCGCATGAAATTAGCATATTATTTTAAAGGTTCAGATCTTTTCCTTGAGCAATGTGCACATTCCATGTCTGACACATGACCACATGGCTTGAGAGAAGCTGGGGTCTATTCAGGTTGAAGATATTTCTTAATATCATAGTCAAATTATAATCGTGATATATTATTTATAGGTTGTAAAAGAAGATCATGGATGTTTTTAAATCTTAATGACTTTTTTATACAGACTGAGACGAGGCTAATTGCAAACATCATTTTATATAATGAAAAACATGATTTTATCCGAACTTTTCGGCTGAGGTTCTAGATGGAGATTGTCTAAGTTAATTTTGAATTTTTGTTAAATATTGAGCTGTTATATTTATAGACATGGCATGTGTAAAACATGAAGGTTTTTCATGGCAAGCTCAAGATACTTTTTTGCCTCCTTCATGGCTGTGATTCCTCTCTTTTGATTTGGTATTTGGGTTATTTCATGTCAAATGACCTAATTTGATTTTATTTATTTGGCGTCATGATCAATATTTTTTTCAATATAGACATACCAGAGATTTGCCATATTTTTTCTGATTATTTGTCACCAACTGGTTCTGTATTTTGTTTGGAAATGTTTTTCTCTAAAATTAGTTCTTCCCAATTAAGGGTTAGTTAATGAATTTGATCACATGGATTTTTATGAATAAGTTGCTTCAAGTGTAAAGTTTTAAAAAGGGTGGGCAAAGAGGGAGAGTTGATGGGTAAATCTGGAAGGGGAAATGTTAGAGAAAGTAGCTGAAGGAAGGAACGGTACTGGCTTTTTAGGCAGCATGAAGGCTGGTAGAAGTTGTAAAATATATGAAAGAAGAAATAAAGTAATGCAAACAAGATGAAGTTTGTGTGATATGTAAAAGTAAATAGTTATGAATGACACCCAAAATCTACCATTAATATGTAGAATACCTTAAATGAATGTTCCAAGTGTAGTTTCAAATTAAAGCTATTCTTCTACATTATTTCTAGAATATAACATATGAATATAACAGGAGGTAGAATATAACGCAGACAAAATTTAATAAACAATAAAGTAAAATTTAATATTTGATGCACAGAAAAATTATTCAATTTTAATTAAAGTATAGGTGACTTATAAATGGCAGTTTTATTGTTTCCATTATGTTGCCTTAATACCAGTCCGTCACAAGCTTACTTTGAGGAAAAGTCTTGAGAATGTTTATTTGAAGATGTCAGTCTAAAAAAGCACAGGTATTGTGCTATTCCAATACACAGATAGTGTTTGTAAACAGCAGCAGTGTGCATAGCATAATGCTTAGAATGCACAGGCCAATGTGAGAATATTACTTCTAATTACATTACCATTCACTTTTGATTATTTACAGTCAGAAAAATCAATAAAAAGTTTACAAAACATATGAAAGGAAGCAAGCACAAAAAATTATGGAGTAATATTTCAAAGCTGAATTATGCAGTAATTTTTCAAAACTACATGTATTGTACCCAAGTAATTAATATTTTCTGAAACAAAATGCCAATGTATTACAAAAAGGTTCCTATACATTACTTAAAACTCTCACATTTTACAAGTCGTGTCAAGAAATAAGCCTACAATTTTTGTGCATAGTTTCACTACATTCATGTTTACTCCTGAACATTTTTGTTCACATTTTCAAGGAAAACTGAAGTAAATTACATATCTGAATGAATATGGATACACATGCTTGGAAAATGTATACAAATTATAAAACTATTGAAAGGAACAGCTGTTAGTCAAACTGGAGTGGTACCAGAGTTGCCAAAATGTTCTCATATAAAATAAAACAAATGGTAATGTTGAATTTAATCCTGTAGTTTTATTTATATTGTTCAATTTCATCTTTATTGTAAATTCAACATTTACTCTTGTCTGTGTTTATGAAATATTTATTGCTAATACTTCTATGGCTCCTCTGTTATTGAGTTTAATTTCTCATGTTTGAGAATCTAGTATTGTTTAGGAGTCTATAATTTGTTTAGCTACGTCAAAGTATTTTATAAGGTCAACTTTATCAGTATATAATACATAATTATTCAGGATTGTTTGAGATATTATTTTTTGTAGGTCATGTATGAGATGTATGCTGAACTCTCAGCAGATAAATTAGTCAAAATGAAAGTTCAAGTGCCAGTCCATGTCACATAGAATCTTATATAATATAGATTTAGGAGAGTGGCAGGATTTTTAGGTAATTGATTTTATTGTTATTGTATTAAGTGACTTGTGAATGAGTAAGGGGTTATCAAGAGGACAAGGTATGTTACAGGCTGATTACTATGAAAGGAATATGGAGTGTTCATTTGAGTATCAAAGTGTAGACAAAGACAATATTAGAACTTGTGAGTTGGGAAGAAAAATCTGTCTCTAAAAACTCCTTATATCTTCATATCTCGTTCTCGTAGTTTCCTTGGTACTAAGTTAATCAGTTAATTTTCTATACAGTTTAGTAATTAAATATTACTGCATAGCAATTTTTTGGGCTGGTATCTTTTGTGCATTTCTAACATAATTTTTTGTTGAAAGATCTGTGCAGTCCCTATCTCTCAGTGAGGTAGCTGCAGAAATATCTTACCCAAGTGAGTTGGCCTTTTTAGTGATGATTTCAGGTTAACATTACTATTGTGAAAGGCAACAGGAAATCACCTATGTATGAAGGGTTAGGTGGAAGAAGGGACTATTTAGTCTCAACCTCGCCCAATTAAGTCGATAATAAATAAATAAATAAAATAAAACAGGAAATCACCTATGGTATTTATTCCACGACGTTATTATGAATACATTTATGAAAAGGACTTTTGGCAACTACAAGACAGTCCACTGGGTCATTTGTGAAGCATAGTTGTGGGAGAGGCAAGGCTCCATCAACACATAAAATGCTCCCAAAGTAAAATCAAAAGCGGCAGCAGAGAAGACACAGTAGAGGGCTCAACCAGTTACAATGGGGACATGGAATGTTCGGATGCTGTCAAGGACGGAAACTTACAAAATATAAAGCAGGAATTTGAGAGAGGAATTATAGATATTTTAGGGGTATGCAAGTGAGATGGAAGGATGACAGGGATTACTGTAGTAGTAGTTATGGAGCAATAAACAGCACATAGGAAGAGAGCCAGTAAGGGGTGGAAATAGTATTTAACAAAAAGGTCTCAAGATTCTTAGTAAACAAAGAACAGGTCAGTGATAGAATATATTATTAGTAGATGTAAAAACTGAACCCACGAACTTGGTCATTATTCAGGTCTACATTCCAATAAGCATTCTTGGGAAGGTAGAAATATGGTAAAAGATCAACTATGAAAAACATTGTGCATGTTCCTGGAAGGAAACAATTGGTAGTGCTGGGTGCAGTGATGGGCAAAGTGGTGAAAGGGATTGAGGTAGGAGGAGGGGAAAAGCAATTGAGTTCTGCTGGAGAAGTGGTGTAATCATTATGAAAACTCTGTGTAAGCACCACACAATACACATAGGTATGTGTGGAAAATGCTCTGGGACTCGGAGATATATCAGTTAGACTTTATAAATTGTAGGAAACTAATTTAGAAATAGCATCATTAATTTGTACAAATTCCTGGGAGCGTGGATTAGGATTATAATTTATTGCTTATAAAGTTTAACATCAGTTTCAAGAGAATAAAATAGGGTAGAAGAATGAGTAAATAGAATGTAGAAGCATTAACTGTGTAAGGAAGGAGTGCCAGTAAGCTGTGAAAAAATTTATGAGTGAGGACAAGGAGATAGGTAAAGTAAAAGTAGTATATTTATTTATTTAATGACTTTGTTGGGGTGAGGCTAAGACTATATATTCCCTTCCACCTAACCCCTGCCTATTAAATTGAATAAGAGAAGAAAATTAAAGAATGTAAGTACAGAATTAGGTGGAAGAAAGTTCAAAGAGCTAAATAATAAAGTGAGGCAGGAAACTAAAAGGATAAAAGAAGTTTGGTGGAGTACACCGTGTGAGGATATGGAGATTTTAAGAAGGGAAGGTAAAATGGATGAGCTGTACAGAAAGGTGGAAACACTATTAGGAAGTGAGAGTAGATTCATGTACACTATCTAAGATAAGGCAGGAAAATCATTAATTGACCTTGGAAAGATTCAATGGAAAATATACAAGGTCTGTCCCAAAAGTAGTATCACATATTTTTTCCTGGATGGACAGATGGGCGGCAGTTTCTCTGGCTGGGTTCGACAAAGGGAAATCTCAGAAAAGGCTGGAGGACAGTGGTTGTTGGTTCTTAGCCTTTGCAGAGTGTGGATCGCTCATTTGCAAAACCTCTATAATGTGACCTCGTTATGCACCATCACGAGCCGGTTATTGGAACAGTGCTATGACATCAAGTTTTGAGTGAAACTAGGCAAAACCAAGAAAGAGACTCAAGGCAGCTTATGGTAATAACACCATGGGTAGATCAGGTATATTTTAGTGTCACAAGTTGTTTTGGGAGAAAAAATGTTGAAGATGAATGGTTTGTTGGACAGGGATCACAGATTAAGTGTTTACATAGTTTCTGATGAACTATGCATCCCTAAAAGTGATGTGCATGGACTTGTGAGCAAAAACATGAGAGCATGAGAAAGGTGTGTGGAATGTGGTGCCATGAGTGCCTCTCGGACAAAGAAACTTGCGCGTGGATCTGCCAAGAGCTTTTTGACTATGTGATTAACAATTCAAATTTTTTGGGCAATACCCCTCCAGACTTCTACCTCTTCATCTGCCTCATCCATGCTTAAAATATCTCACCATGGCTTGGTAGAAACATTTCAACAGGCCTTGATGAGGGAGCTTAGCAGCATTCCGGGCATTGCCTACCAGAAGGTGGGAAAATCCAGGCGTACAAGGAGTGAAAAACCCACTGGCAGCATTGGGTGGACACACAAGGGTGCTACTTTGAAGACTTTTGAGTGAATGTATCAATTCTGGCTATACATTTTTTTTCAAATCTAATAAGGATGTGTGCATTGATAATATCCCTGCAGAACTACTTTAGGTTTTAGCAAAATGTTGAAGGAAGATTTTTTATGGGTTAATTTGTAATATTTGAGGGAGAAATTTGGCAGAAAGGTTTTATCAGAGTTTTTTCCCGTTATAAAAAAGGGAAAGGAAGTCATATGTGTGGACTATATAACAGTAACTTTGATTGCACATGTAGCTAACTTGGTATCATCAACAAAAGAATAGAGAAGAGGTCAAATGATCAGTTGGAGTCAGGAAATGGAGAGTTTTGTGTGATGCTATAGCAGTAATGGTATTACTAAATGAAAGGAACTTATGGTACAATCTGGATGCATTTATTTTTTTGTAAATTTCAAGAAGGTGTTTGATAGAGTAAATTGAGTAGAATTCATCATCCACATCTGTGCAGCCCGAGGTGAGCCTTGGCTTCCTCTATTATATTCCTCCATTTCAATATTCTTCTTGCCTTCTCCCTCCATCTTACTACTCCCATTTCCTTAAGCTTTTCTTCTGCATCCTGCAGCCATCATTTCTGTAGTCTTCCTCTTTTCCTGATCCCTTCCATCTTGCTTTTGAGTAGTTGTTTGTGCATTCTGTGTTCTTTCCATGTGACCCAAACATGCTTGTTACAGTGGCATTGGGAACCTAACTATCTTCTCCTAATAATTCATATATCTTGGAGTTCATTCTTATTCTCCAATCTGCCCTTCTCTACCCTCATGCCATAAATTTTCCCAAATATGTTCCTTTAAAGCCTCCTAAATGTGTCTTACCCATTCTTGAATAGGACCGTCATCTCTGCTCCATATGTTACAATGAATCTCATGAGGATCAAATATATTTTTTCAAATTTATTTTTCTTGACTGGAAACTTGTCGTAAAGAGAGGTTCATTATCATAATAGGACTTATTTTTGGCCTTAGCTCTTTGGTTGGTCTCATTAGGTATATTATTTTCATTATATAGAATGACTCTTAGATTAGTGAACTTTTTGACTGTATCAAACTCATTAACTTGTCATTTTTCTTTAATATTGGGCAAATCAGAACTGTCTTCATTCTTCTGGAAACTTTTCAAATTTCCATTCACAGCAAACCACCTGGACTGCCCTAATTAGAGCCACTCCGCCATTTTTATCAGTCCTGGTTTAATTCCATCTTCCCCTGGTGCACTCTCATTTCTTTGCTTTTCCACACTTTCATTTATCTCCTCTATAGTAGGGGCACATTCTAATCTGCCGTTCGAAGTCATGTTTGTCCTTTTATCCCTGGAGCTTCTTCCTTATTAAGCAATTTATTGAAATATTCAGCCCATATTTCTAAAATCTCATTCTCCTCCTTGTTGACTTCACCAGTTTGTTGCTACAAGAACCTACTCTTGGGTAATATCCATTAGTCATATGTTTTATTGGTTGGGAAAACTTTTTGGTTTCATTGACATTATGGAGCTCCCTTATAGTTTCCACCTGCTTTCTTTAATATTCCTTTTTCTTCCTTTTTATTAATTTTCCTGCATTTTTCCTATTTTGCCTCTCTTGTTAATCTAGTCTCCATTGGTAGTGTATATGTACCTATTTTTGTTCTTCCCATCTATTGTGGTTTAACACTCAGCATCATGCCAACCTGCATTTATATTTATTTTGACTTCCCTTATTAAATCTTTTTCAGAGGATAAAACTGTCTGTTTAATTCTTTTCCATTGCTTTTTTGCTGAATATTGCTCCTATCTATTCTCCAGCCGTCTCTGTTAACTTTCTGCTCCTGTCATTTTTGTACCTAGAATCTTGCACAGGATCTCCTAAAATTTTGCTATTTTGTTTATATCTTGTGGGCCCATTTGTTTTCTTCAAGAAATGGGTGTCATTCTTTAAAAACGACTTTCACCAAGTGATGTTCTGAATCACTGTTTCTGATGTTGATCTTATATTAATATCGAAGAGAAGACTCTCATAGATAAAAGTGCATGATCAATTTTTTTCATAATTCTTGTTCCTGGCCTTTTCCAGGCACCTTTGTATTCAAAACACATGCTTTTCATTACCCTATTTTCTGGCCCATAAGATGCACTGCGATTTTTCAGGTTAGAATATGTGAAAAATGCTTGAATTGAGCAGAAAAGATCAAAGTATTTTTATGTTAACACTTGAAACATGAAACATATGAAGAAAATTGAATTGTTGCATTGCAAAATTAGCAGCTACACGTATACCAATGTTTATTCATTACAGAATCCCTGAATTTTGTCATCACAACACTGTGTGACAATCTTCTCTCTTAAAATCCCTTGAGATTATTATCATTTTAACTTTTTATATGATTTTAGTTCAGTTATTAATTTGATATTATCAAAATGTTTATTAAAAGCACCTATTTTCTATGACTTTACAACACACTCAACCTATTTAAGGTGGAATGCCTGTAGACTCGGTGTATCAGTGGAGATATAATGTATGTATTTATTAGCCGAGGGGTGAAATCTCTGTTAGCTCAACACTTTTTTTTCACAGAAGCACCATTTGCAAGATGAAACGAAACGTGCTACATTTTATAAATTTTGGATTTATTTGGGAAATTTTTGGAAGCACTTTCAAAGGAATATTTAAGCTCTGTTGCTTACTATTGACCAAGAACGGTACTATTATTGAAATTTGTTATAAGGCAACCATTTGTTATGCCTGATCAAGGAAAAATATCTATAGGAAGTATTTTTCCAGCCAATCAGCTTGCACTTATATGTTGAAGTTATACCCATTTATCACAAGTCCATTAGATGCAGGCTGATTTTAGAGCATATTTTGGAGTGAACCAAGTGAGGTTCATGAGTGGGGAAATAAATATGGTACCATGTTTAGTGACAGAGCTAGCTGGGTGTAAATGGGTCACTGTAGCTATCTGGGTAGGTGGATTACCTTACATTTTCACTTGTCCCATCAGGCAGGGGTATTTTCCTACTACCAATTGCAAACTTTTCTACACAAAGTTTTGCATTGAAATCTACAAGGATAATAAAGGTATGGTATTTGGGTATTCTCTCAAAATCTTTATTCAGTGTATCAGAAAAGGTTTATTTTCTTCCTTTGTTGTCTTCTGTAGGGTCAAGAGCAGATAAAATTAAAATGTTTGTAATTTTTTCTTTCAAGGTTGTTTTACGTAGTCTGTTACCTAGTGTCTTAAAATTTATCAAACTATTCCAAATTTTTGAGTTGATCATTTAGCCAGTTTCGTATGACACAGTTCTATGTATAGGCCTAATGTGCAATACCAATAAAATCCTTCTTATAAACTCTAACATTTTCTATCCATCTCATTTCTTGAAGGGCTATAAAATCCAGATCATATTTCAACATTTCATTGGCAATTTCCATCATTTTGCCTGTTTTAACCATTCTTTTAATGTGTAAGGTTTCTGATTTCCATTTACTTGTAGTCTTTATAAGTTTGCCGGGTCATTGTTTTGAGAATCCACCCTTATCCATCCAAGGCAAATATAAAGGTGTTTTAGCTAGAGTTTTTCTATGGGATAGGATTGACCATTTACGAAATTGGGTACAATTAATTAATGTATTACAGAAAATAGTAGTACAATGGAAGTATAGGCAAATTATCTACAACCTGTACATTCCTTAGACTGCTAAGGTTCATGTGATGAATGGAGAGTTTGGAAGGGTAATGCTAGGTAGGGGAATAAGATAGGAATTCCAACTGTCACTTTTCTTTTCAATGTATTTGTGAAGGAAGGAATTCATGGAAAGGGCTGCAGGCAGTAGATAGAGTAGATGTGGAATTCATAGAACGAACTAGACTTGCAGATGATCAAGTTTTAGTTAGCCAATTGGCCAAGGGGTAATGTCGCAAGGGGCGTTTCATGTGCGACACAAAGGGTATCAGGAAAAGGACACATTAAATACGCCAAGTCTTACAAAAAACATCCTGTATTATACAACCTCAGATACATTACACCATTTACATAAGTATAAACAATTGAGTATTATGGATGGCTAAACCTTTGGTAAACTAACGCAAGAACGGACAACATTAGCAGGGTGGAACATAGCCTGGGATGTGGTAAAGGCAGGATGAGACTCGTAACCCAGGCAGGGCCCTCATCCAAAGATTCAGTCTGACAAGGAGTGCAGGAGTGGCGAGTGCTGTCACACACCTAAACATAGGCAAGGCCCTGGTCCATCTGAAAGTAAGCAATAGGGCACACTGTCGCAACAAGTGCAACACAGCCAAAGCGTCGTGTCCTACTGATCACTGCCAGATGACCAACTGACTACTTTTCACCCCATGACCAGGGCTTTTATACCTAACTTTAGGAGCCAGGAAAGGAATACTATGTCACATACTTGCAACATTGCGTCTTCAGTCACTTGGGAGGTTTGGAGGAGACAGGAAAGGAATACTATGTTGCATACTTGCAAGATTGTCTTTGGTCACTTGAGAGATTCAGAGGAGCCAGGAAAGGAATATGATGTCATGTACTTGCAACAGTAACAATCATTGCTGATTGCATTATAAATTTATTGTATTAAGTATGGGTTAAAAATCAATCTAAACAAAAATGATTATCAGGTTTTTGAGAAAGAGGAATGCTAAGTTACACCTTGAAATTAAATGATAAAAACTTAAGAACAGTTTACCTGTCTTGGAAGTGTTTTGGACCAAGATAGTCAAAAGTAGTATGGATATGAGAAAACAAATTGCATTATGCAAATCACTTTTTCAAGGAGGCAATTGATGATAGTGGTGTGAAGTATATGCTTGGTCATACTTGAAGAAGTAAGATGAATGGCATAGATTAAGATGTGGTTGTGGAGAAGAATGGAAATGGTAATTACTAATAATTATAAAACATCTTTGTTTTGGGGGAGATTGACTAGATAGTCCCTTCTTCCACCTAATCCCTTGTCCTATACATGTGTAAATATGTCAACAATCATTACAGAAGAGAGTGTATACATTTTTAGGGTGATTATAGGAAAGTACAAAATAATAATATAAATAGAATAAATGCTACATTGGGAGAAAAATTTGGGTAGAATGTGAAAAGATACATAGAAATGTGGAAAAAATACAAGGGATTTGAACTGATGTCATCAATGGAAAACCTACTGCAGGAAAATACCCTCACAGGAAGGGGTTGAGAAAAACCTGTAAAACCTACTGAATCATGACAAATGTGCAGATGCCTAGTAGAAGTAAAAGAGTGATGCATATCATGAGAGCACAAAGAAAAATTATATATTATATGTAATACCAATTTCAGAATAAATATACAGTAAAAATGTAACAAAGGAAATGAATAAATAAAAAAAATTAATAGCAATAAATGTGATGGCCAACATAGTTTCATCTGTCATTAAAATTTCTAATTTCATTGCAATATGGTATAGGGACAACTGCAATACATGCGAGGGTGGTCCAAGAAGTACCCGGTCTGACCTAGAGATGGCAGTTGTTTGAAAATATCACTGTATTAGGAAGTACACAATCTATAAAGCAAATGTTTCAAGCTTGATGACGCCATGTTGTTTAGTGTTTGTTGGGCAGCCATCAATAGGGGACGTTTTCAGTGAATTTGTGAAAATGGAGAAAATTGGTCATCATTATAAGACAATACTTATATTTGAAAGGCCTCAGCCCAGCCAATATAAAAGCTGAACTGGATTCTACTCTGGGTGAATCTGTTCCTTCGTTTACAAAAGTACAATAATGGGTAGCAGAGTTTAAATGAGGCCATACAAGCTGTCAAAATGAGTATCGCATTGGTTGACCAAATGAGGTGATGACTCCAGAAATGGTGAAGGAAATCCACAAAGTGATACTGGATGATCGTCCACTGAAAGTGCACAACCTAGCAGACGTAGTAGGCATTTCAAAAAGTGTGGTACATTGCATATTAACTGAAAATTTGAACATTGGAAAAGCTGTGTGCAAGATGGGTGCCGCGTTTGCTCACACTCGAGCAAAACCAGTGTCATGAAGACATTTCAATTGAGTGTTTAGCAAAGTTTCACAGCATAAAGCAGAATTCTTGCAATGTTTCATGACCATGGATGAAACATGGGTCCATTACTTCACACCCGAGACAAAAGAACAATCAAAACAATGTATTCAAAAGGGAGAACCAGCTCCAAAGAAGGCGAAGACCGTTTCATCTTCAGGCAAGGTCATGGCGTTGGGTTTTTGGGATGTGCATGGGATAATTTTCACTGACTATCATCTTGAAAAAGGAAAAACTATCAATAGTGAGTATTATGTGCACTTATTGCAATGCTTGAACGAAGAAATCAAGCAAAAGTGGCCGCATTTGACCGAGAAGAAAGTGTTGCTTTGTCAAGACAATGCACTAGCTCACAAATCCATTATTGCAATGGCCAAAATTCATGAATTAAAGTTTGAATTGCTACCTCATGCACCCTATTTGCCAGATTTAGCCCCATCGGATTATTTTCTGTTCGCAGACTTGGAAAAATGGCTCGGTGGTCAAAGATTTTCCAACCGTGAAGAAGTAATGTTGGCCGTTAATGGCTATTTTTAGGAGCAAGACAGCTCTTCTTATAAAAAAGGTATCAAGCTTATTGAACATCACTGGGAAAAGTGTATAGAGTTGAAAGGAGGTTATGTTAAAAAATAAACACATTTTTTCCAAAAGTTTTGTTGGGTCGGGTATTTCTGGGATTACCCTTGTAATATCAGTAGCTGCCCTTTTTTAATCATTGCTGACAATGTCTATTATAACTGCTTGTGACTTACTAGGATTTATAATTAGGAAATTTGATTTGTTCCATGTTTTAAGATTTTCTAAATCATTATTAATATTCCTAATGCTATTATGCAAGTAATTAAGTGCACATATATTTGCATCATGTCTGCGTGTAGGTGATGTTAGCACTTTCTGGTGTGATGGACAATCCTTGATGTACAAAGAACAGAAGATTGGACTGAGGATTGAACCTTGCTGTTCACCTCTTGAAACCTTTAACCATGATGAACCACTGTTATTTTTTATCACTTTCTATTCTTGATTAGATGGGTGAAATGGAGAGAAAGTAAAACAGGTGAAGAAATATTTGGGGAGGATTAAGGGTTGTTGTTGGAAGAGATTTGAAGGGGGATGCGGGCATTTTGATTGGTTATGGGATATTGTAGACTGTGATAGATGGGAGAAAGTTAGGTACAGGGATGAAGTAGATAGGCATGTAGAATGTATGTGCAATTGAAGGAGGCTTTATTGTAGTGTGGGATGCCAGGTTGTGTCCGGTTAGCCAAGGCTAAGAAATAGCAGTGTGTTGAGTTTGTGTCCATCCATGTTTACAAGACATTTTTTCATGTTTGTTTCCACAAAACTTGCTGTGAAATCACAATTATTTCCATGTCAAGTGTGTTCATCCTCTATCAAGGCCAATGTGACTTTATTTTACCCCGTTGTGAAGAAAAAAAGTTCAGTGAAAACTAATTTTCATCATCATAAGCAGGTGTGGGCAAATTGAACAAGTTTCAACTCACAATGGCTGTCACAGATGCAGTATTGAGGTCAAATCAATGGCATTTGTATCACATAGTCATTAAACATTAAGCTAGCAATATAATTTAAAATGAAATTTTAGACAATAAATGTTATGAATAAATAAAAAAATATGATCACTCTTTATTGAACATTCATTGTACTTTTGATACCTGTTTTTTCCTTGGGCCCTCCTTCTTGAACATTCATTGTACTTTTGACATATCTTTTTCCCTTGAACCCTTTTTTCCTCTACTCACTTGTGTCATCATTCCTTTGAGTCCTTAATTCTATTGGAACATCATTTTTCATCCATTTGATTTGTTCCTTTGCAAAAAATCATTTCAGCATGTCCCATCTTTCATGAATTAACAATGTGGCAAAGGAAAGGAATGGATATCACTACAAATTCGATGGTTTGAGACTCTGATTAGTGAAAAGTTATATAAATATCAGTTTAATAAGTTTAAGAAATGCATTATAAATTTGTAAGTTATATAAATATTTATTTATTCAGTGAATATCAATAATTTCAGTATCACTTGTTTTTTGCTTTTATTTTGTTCTTACACATTTCATTGAAACAACATCGTTAAATCTTGATTCAGGTGGAATATGTATCAGGCACCGCCCGAAAAGGTGGTGCAGTTACAGGTGGTGGTGCCATTGTTGAAGTTGATGATGGAAAGAACAAAAGAAAATCCAAGTGGGATCAAGTTGGAGCTGGTGTGGGAGGCACAGTTGGTGCAGTGCATTTGTTAAAGCCAGCAGGTTTAATTCAAGCACCTGCTGTGGGTACCTCAGTAACATCAGCTCCAGTATCATCTTCCACTCAACCTCTTTCATCACTCACAACAAGTATTACAGGAACTAAAGGCACAGTGATATCAGCATTTGGATCTCTCCCCAAAAAGCCACGAGTGTGACATTTATTGTGTACATTATTCTGGTTGGACATTTTATTTTTTTTACCATTGTCACAGGTATTCAGTCATATGTAAGTTCTTAATATTATCAATTGAAGTGAACTGTAGTACAGTTTTTGTACTCCACTTATATTTGTTAATCAGAAAACTCTAATATCTAAATCATGATTGAAGCTGTTTGTGGAAGGACATTTCCCTGCTACCTGCAATAGTTCTGATAAGTACTATGAATGGAGGGGCAGTCTAATAATAGTAAATACTTAGATGCGAGAGACATTATGGGGACATGTCCAGTATATTTCCGGTGCATGAATGTATAAAATTGGCGATAAACCATTTAACTTATTTACTGAAGAAATGTATGGAAGTACCAGATTAGTAATAAATTCCTTGTCCTGATTTCTTTTTTTAAAAGGTAACAGTGCTCCTATTTTGTTGCTATTTTACATGAAAGTAGCTCGTGTAATTTTTAAGAAAGTGATTTCTGTACCATTTTGTACATTATCAAGCTTTGAGATTCCCATCTTAATTGTCTTTTATTCTTTAGTGTAGAACCAAACTATATGTCTATATATATTAATATATATGTATATATATTAATATATATATTTATATATATTTGGTGATATGTACCAAGTTAGCTAAAATTCTTAATTGGCTTGTGGATTCATGTTGGTACCATTAATATTTTTATGTATTTACTGTTGATGTTTTAACAAGACTACCCCTTGAGTGTTCTATGTTGTTAATTTATTTCTTTATAGCATACTCCTTCAGTCATTGAGGTAATCTAAAAATGTCTTTTTCCTGCAAAATTCTAATTCTTCATTTCCTCAAAAATTCTACCTTGGTAATATAGACAAATACTGGTAAATATTGTGACTTTAGATGTATTATGCAAAACACTTATTTTAATAAAAAATTGTATGTTAGCCATAATGTTGCTCATTTTAATTTTCATAAAGTACATGCATGCACAGACACTGTTCAAATTCAAGCCACTACTACACACAATGCTAAGAATGTAATTTACCTGCTAACCTGTGTCCTGCAAACATTTAAGCAAAGTTGGTGATTGCACCATCCCACTCAATCAAATCTTTCTTCCTATTCTTTGGTTGGTTATTTTTGCTAGTGTCTTTGATTCATTTGCCATAAGGCTTATTGGTCTGGAGTTACATTTTTATGCCTTTTCTTTTTTCGTATATGTGTTACAATCATCTTAAGACCGATTGAAAGTCATGTTAGCTTTAGGCTCCAATATCATATCTCCTGGCATTTGCTGACACCCATTTGCACTATTCACAGTATTTTAAAATTCCTTCTCCATTTTCATTTTGCTTCCCTACTGTATATCTTTATAATGTTTTCCTTCTTGGCTTTTGCCAAGGAAATTTTGGGGGAACTGGAAAAGTCAGGAAATCAATTTTGGGGTATGGAAAACCTGGAATAGTCAGGTGATATAAGAAAAATTTTTTGTTCCTTGCTTGTATTTTCTGTGACACAATCCAGTGCCAAAGATTGTGCCTGGTATTTCATCTACATCAACATCAATACCCTGCAAGCCACCAAAAAGGTGTGTGGCAGGGGGTGCAGCACCAGGAGGAAAGGGTAAGGGATGAGAGGGTTGGTAATAGGTGGCGGTAGGTAGGGGGAACTTAAGAAAAAATTATTTTTATATAAGCATGCCCAGTCCCTAACTTGTAGGTTAATACTTATTGTGTCAAACTGACACCTGGGGGATTTTAACTACAAGCATTCTGGTCTCTTATCGTTCTTGGAAAAATGACATTTTAAACCTGTCAGTCTTGCAGTCTATCTCTCTAATCTTATATTCATGATCCCTCCGACTGTAATACGTTGGGGTTCATATTATGTTTTTGATATCATCAGAAAAGGACGCAAATTTAAATGTTTTTAATAAGTTTAATCTATATTGTAAATGCTGCTGTGTAAGAGAATCCGACCCTAAATTTTCTAGCAAAGTAGTTACGCTGCTGCGTTGGTCATAAAAATGTTCAGCAAATCTAGCTCCCCTCCTCTAAACTCGATCTAATTCTGAAATCAAATTTATGTTTTAAGGATCTCATATACTGGCAGCATACTCCAGGTGGGGCCTAAGGTAAGAAAACATCACTCCTACACTTTTTCATCACATTTTCCTAGCACTCGTCTTACAAATCCCAATTTTTTATTAGCATGACTGCATATTTCTCATGTGTGTTTTCCCCAGGAAAGATCATGAGTAATTGGTACACCCAAGTATTTAAAGGAATCTACCCTTGCGATTTTGGTTTGTTTCACTTTGTAACTATATGGGAGGGAATTACTCATTTCCCAAAAATGTATTACTATACATTTTTTTTCAAATTTAATTCCAATTACCATGTGTCACACCTATTCTGAATTGAATCTAGGTTGTTGGCTAACACGACTCTATCTTCCCGACTTCAAATATCCCCTAAATTGTCATAGAAATATATAGTCACCAATGTGTGCTACAGTGTTTTCATTTTTCCTTAATTAGATTTGAAAAAATTGGCAATTTTTCATGAAACTTGGCATGACACTATATCGTCTGGATCCATATCAAGTATATAAGTTTTATAATGTAAAGTGCAAATTTTACTAATCTGTTTGTAATCAGGAATTTTAAAATGAAGGGACATCGTAGAGATGTACAATTTTGAATAAAACAGGTAAATTTGTGGTTAAAGTGTAGTATATTTTGTTAAAATGAACCAATTTCAAAGTGTAAAAGTCATCAGAATCTCCCATAGTTTTTTGAATTTGGAATATTTTGTGATTGCCTTTGAATTTATAATTTGTATACCTCTTCTTTCCTTTCTTAAAAGTGTTACTGAGGGATCTTTATGTGAAGTCCTCCATTGAATTTGGGCAGGAAACTTATGATTTCCTTCATGCTAAATTTGTAAACACTGAGGAGGTCAGTCTACATATTACAGGCTGCATTCTGAAGGAAATGCAATTATTTTATTTATAAGTAATTAAAAAAAAACCATACAGTAATCAACCCGAAGGTCGCTTTAGTAGGTGATGGTAGAGCTCACCCATGACTAAGCCTGACGGCGTGTGAAGATTCACACATCAGGGTAAGGGGGCCAGTTCCTTTCCCTGTGCCGGTTATGGTTTCCCAGGAAGATCTGGTATCCTAAAAATCAATTAGCTTGGGTGGAGCTGCAGGTGCCCAGAGCCTTGCCCAGGAATCGAACCCAGGACCCTCCGGTCAGTAGTTCAACTCTCTACCCACTGGACCACCGCGACTCTATAAGTAATTTATTGAACAGATTTTCACAAACACTTAAAATTCTTCAAAGTACTGGCTTTAGGCCTTTACACATTTTTTCCAGCGACTTTGCCATGACCAGTACGTGCCCTGGAAGACACCTTCAGGGACCTCTTGCAAGGTCTTCGTCACAGTTGATTGGACATCTTTTATGAACAAAAAATGGGTTCCTTTAAGAGCTGCCTTAATCCGAGGGGACAAAAAGAAGTCTACTGGGGTGACATCAGGACTATAGGGGGAGTGGGACAAGTTGAACACATGTACACATTGGCACATGGTGTTTGCCAGGAACTCGTGGACTCATAGCGCATTGTAGCAAGGTGCGTTGTTGTGATGGAGTTCCCAGGTAGTGGAGATGTCTTTTCTCATTCTGATGACTCTTTTGGAGTCTTTCCAGCACATCCACATAGTAGGTAGCATTAACTGTCTGTCCTCAAGGAATACAGTCCTTTACTGTCAAAAAAGAATGAGACAAGACAATGTTTTCACTTTTGATTTGGTCATTCTTGCCTTTATGGGCTTGGGGGACTGGTCAATGTGCCACTCAGAGCTTTTGCGTTGTTTTTGGGTCATATTCAAAAACCCAGGTTTCATCACCAGTGATGATGTAGTCCAAATAATCAGGTTCATTTTCAATACGTCTCAAAAGTTCACTTGAAATTTCTGCTTGATCATCGATTCAATTTTTTTCATGACAATCGGCGCACAGAGGTTTATAATAACTGACATCCTGCTGCTTCCACAGTTTGGAGAACACTGAGACCAGCAAAGCTCAGCATCCCCCCCACCTACTCCAAGTGGTTTGATCTTACTCCGACTAATACAGGGTTCGTCCGGAAAATAAGTTTATGATGCTCATTGTCTTTTTTGACAAAAGTGGAGTCGTCCACTACGAATGTACCTGAACGACAAACTGTAAATGCTGCATTTTACGTCCAAGTGCTCGACAGGCTTCGAAAACGAGTCGCCCGCATCCGACCAGCGATCAAAAACATCTGGCGGCTGCATCACGACAATGTGCCGTCTCACACCGTGCTTGTCGTGTCAGACTTCATGGCCAAGCACGGCGTGGCAACGCTGTCGCACCCGCCCTACAGCCCGGACTTGGCACCACCGGACTTCTTTCTGTTCCCGAAGATAAAGAGGAGTTTGAAAGGAACGCGATACGGGACTTTGGACGCCGTCAAAGAGGCCGTGAAAACGTGTCTTCGAGAGGTTCCCGATGATACCTTCGCGGGAGCGTTCCAGGAATGGGAACGCCGCTGGAACAAGTGTATCGACACACAAGGGTCCTATTTTTAGGAATATTAGCTTAAGATATGTAAAAGTGTAATACATTTTTTTTCCTGAGCTCAGTACACTTATTTTCCGGACGAACCCTGTAGAAGTGATGCAGGAAATTCAATTGCATTAGTTTCGGAACGCACCCTGTATGTTTGAAATATGCTTCTTCCTCAAACCTAGAGGTTTAATGTTAATCTGTAGGGCTATTTTTATCACTAACAAATTCTACGAATAGAATGATTACACAGGCCTACAAAAAAAATTTTTTTTTGTGCCGGGAATCTTTGTGTTGATTTTAACTATATTTGTAGAGCTGAATCCAAATATGAAATCCGTTTTTATTTAACAGCTCTACTTTTTTAGATATGGCACATCTTACGATTAGTTGTTTTAATATTTGATATATTCCGGAAAATAATTTTCAAAGTTAAATAAATCTATAAGTATACATGGGAATATATGGTAAAAGAAAATAGGAAAAATATTACAGACTTTGTGAAACGTGCATACTTGGGATATTTTGGTGTTAAGCTTGGTGACCAAGATAAAACATGGGCACCGCATTTTGTGTGTAAAACATGTACTGAACATCTGCGGCAATGGACAACAGGACAAAGGAAAAGTCTAAAATTTGGTGTGCCAATGGTGTGGAGAGAACCTGTGAACCATATTGACGACTGTTATTTTTGCATATTAAATGTTTCGGGAATTAATCGAAAAAATCGCCACAAGTGGACATATCTAGATTTGCCTTCAGCTAGACGCCCGGTACCCCATTCAGAAGAAATACCAATCCCAATATTTCAGACGTTACCAGATATATCTAAGAAAGAATTTGAGTTATTTGAAAACATTTCTCATTCTATTGACGATAGTGGCAGTGAATACGAGGGGGTATCAACAATTCCTATACTATTTAATCAAGATGAACTAAGTGATCTTGCTAGAGAACTGAACTTATTGAAGGAAGCATCCAAACTACTAGCATCAAGACTGCATGAAGAGAATTTACTGCAACCCTGTACAAAAATAAGTTTTTGTCGAACAAGGTAAAAGGATATGCTACCCTTCTTTACTCAAGAAGACAATCTTACATTTTGTTTAGACGTTAAGGGTCTTTCGGAAAAATTGGGACTACTACCACAATATGATGCTAGTGATTGGCGTTTGTTTATTGATAGCTCCAAGCGTAGTTTAAAATGTGTACTTCTTCACAATGGTAACAGGTTTGGCGCAATACCAATCGCTCATTCAACTAAAATGAAAGAAGAATACAATACAATAGCATTGGTCTTACAGAAGATAAAATACCAGGAACATCGCTGGGTGATTTGTGTAGATTTAAAAATGGTGAACTTTCTTCTTGGGCAGCAAAGTAGCTACACAAAATATCCTTGTTTCTTGTGCCTCTGGGATAGCAGGGACAGACAAAACCACTGGATTAAGAAGGAGTGGCCTAAGAGAGAAAACTTGGTTGTTGGGAAAGAAAACATCATTGCTGAATCTTTAGTTGAAAGAGAGAAAATCATCTTACCGCCTCTACATATTAAACTAGGCCTAATGAAGCAATTTGTAAAGGCTCTTGACAAGGATGGACCATGCTTCGGCTACTTAAGACCAAAGATACCCCATATAAGTATTGAAAAACTTAAAGCTGGTATTTTTGAGGGGCCACAAATCAGACAACTTACAAAGGATCCTGCTTTTGTCGAGTCAATGAATGAGATTGAAAAAATTAGTTGGATGTCATTTGTTGAGGTCATAAAAAATTTTCTAGGAAATCACAAAAGTGAAAATTATATTGAGCTGGTAAACATTATGCTCAGTAACTTCAAATCACTTGGATGTAATATGAGCACAAAAGTTCACTACCTAAATAGCCACTTAGACAATTTTATTGGAAATTTAGGAGACACAAGTGAAGAACAAGGTGAAAGATTTCACCAGGATATAAAAACAATGGAAGCTCGCTACCAAGGAAGATGGGCAGATTACTGCTGGTGCTTAAAACGAGACTGATTGAACAAAGTGCACTCAAGAAAATCGCGCAAAAGAAGCTTCCGATGTGTTGAGTGATGTTTTTATGTATTTTTTTCTTTTCAATTTGTTTTATTACAGTAAAAAATTTTAGTATTTGTGCTCAATTGTATTGTAAAATTCTGTTGTGTTTGTGAGTGATTTAACAGCCCTAGAAATAAATCAAGTCTTTATATTTAGTGGGTTTTTTTATTAATATAATATTCCCAGATAGGGATAGGGATGTTGGATGGGATGAAGGGAGGAAAGAAGTACACCGAGATGAAGAGGGACCTGATATAGATTAGTTTGCCAGGTGGGGAGTCACAAAATGTTTATTTGATAGTTGTGTCCATCCGAAAACCTACCTTAACCGGTAGATTACCTAATAAAAAAAAATAAACTGATGTTTATTCCAACCAACCGTTCTGTTTCCGCAACCATCATGTCGAAGATTTTTTTACATAAGTAACAACATCTATATCTTGAAAACTATTGCTGATAGAAAAAAACTAGTGTCATAATTGGATTCAGCACCCCAATTGTTCTTTAAATCAACATTAAAAGCTCCGGCACCAAAACCACTGTTGGCCTGTGTTACCAGTGTAAAAATTTCTTATGTAGGTACACATGATACAATTTATTTTATTTTTGCTCTCAAGATTACTGGTTGAATGTGTCCCCCTTGGGATTCTGGTAAGCCCTTGGCTTGTCATAGGATTTCCAGGGGATAAACTGCCAAAGTTGACTCAACAACCATGCCCCAGGTAGTACTTGGACCTTTAGGTAATGGGCCCGTTCACTACTCATCTGAATTATGCCACTTTTTCTCGGAAGTAGTTGGTTATTAAATTTGTAACAAGATCCAATTTTTTAATTCAGTCAAATAAACCCTTGATTTTTACACAATGTGAACCATGATGCTTTTATCTTAGATTTCAAGGTAGGGTATGGAAAACAAGATTTTTTGCCTGGAACAGTCAGGGAAATTTTAAGTCTGAAATAAGAGACAACCCTGGTAAATTTGTACCATTATGGGTACACGTTTCCCAGGGTCTGTGGGTTTTATTGTTATCTTCAGCATTATAATTCTTTCCATATAATTTAGGAACCTTTTCTCTCACTGTGACACACTTCCACAATATTATGCCCATTCTTACACATACAGTCACGAAAGCTGTGTGAATGATCCTGTAGATACTGCTGTGAAAATCTCCTTTGTTGAGCCATTTCATTTCATCTGCACAAGAATATCTGGGACACTAAAATATTTACTTCAGCAGCACTAACTAGAATTTCAAAACCCATAAAAAATACCTGTAGTTAACAAGTACATAATTTCCATGATAGTGTGGTACAGTGAATGAGGTCTGTCTGTGTTGGTGTCCAGAAAGTGTCCATCCAGGTAATGCTTCTACTTTCACAGCCTCTGCCTTTAAAAGAACTATCATACATCTAGACTGCTGTTAATTTCAAGTCATTGATGCAATTTTTGCTGAAAAAAAACAACTAAAATTTTAAGATATTTTACAATTCCAAGTAACTCCATGTGATAAGGCAAACAACCTAGCCATTGAAAAGTTAGTTCCCAGTAAATCACTAGAGTTAAGCTGTATTGGGTCAGGACAAAGGTTGAATGATTGATCTCAATACTTCTACCATGGTAATCTTGTTCCCTGTCTGCTAATGGAGATGGTTATACATAGGTTTGGACAATGGATCAAGAAGTGATTCTAAGAGCTCTGGGCTTCTGTTGAAGACATCCTACCTTGGTGGTTTATTTAAACTTCATTTGATGACATACTGCTCTCCTGCACCTATAAGATGATGTGTGGTTCCCTTTATTAAAGCATTATGTATTGTCATTCTCTAGAATCACAACGAGACACTCTTGGGAACCCTGTGCTGACTAATATATTTGATTGATCCCAAGAATCAGTATTGTTTGATAATTTATTTCAAAGGTAGAAAGTCCTGGGTCAAATATCTAAGGAAATTACTGGGACTTAACATGTTAAAGAATTATTTTAGTATATCTGAAGAAATCTAATGGCTCTATGGTAATCTCACAGGATATGCTATCTTTAGAATACCCTTGTGTGGGAAGTTACATAATACAAGCGAAAAAACCTTTCTATTGGAAAAAATACTGGACAGGAAATTGACTTGGACATCAGGAAATGATTCATAGAAAGTATTGTGTAGATTTTTACAGCTGTAGTGGATTGGAAATAGCAGAAACAAAATATTAGAGTTGATAGAAATTTTCAGTGGCAGAATGAAGAAGAGAAATGGATGAAATGAAAATTTCTTTGCAAAGTAGATAATGATGGAAGTCTATGGAGGACTGAGATTGAAAGAAGATTAGTATCTAGAACTTTCCAAAGGTGAATAGTTTACCTACACTAGTAATCATAGGAATGGAGATCTAGGTCCAGAAGGCCAAGGATTAATTGTGTAACTAAAAAAAAAAAGAAATACAATAACCTATGGGGTTAAGGAAAATACCCTATAGAATCACTTAAAAAAATGCTTGTGTACCAATGGTGAGATTTAATTAGAAGTCCCCAAAAGGTAATGAGGACACAATGTAGGAGTAGATATGCTTGTTATGATTTTGGAGCTACTGGGTATAGTTGAATGTGCTACAGTAAGAACAGTAATTACAATTATAATAAGCATGGCTGCACAAAAAAAAGCGATTTGAAGAGACATTAATCCTGTATGTATTTTGAACATTATTTTTAACCAGCCCATGTAAAAAATAAGTCTACGACAGTGGCACTCATTAAGTCCCAATAGTTAAGGTAAATAAATCAAATGCAGTAGTGATCATCAATAGATTTTTATTTCACCTCTAAGTAATCAAGGACACCTGGACAAATAAGTGATAATTTCAAACCATTTCCACATTTCAAAATCAGAATACGATGCACAACAAATAGAACGATACAAATTCTAAAGTAATAAGTTCCATATTTCATTTTCCTTTTAAATTTTGGCAGGCAGTCTGGCCAAAATACTAATTAATATTCAAGCTATACCAGGTGTGTAATTATGGATGGAATGCTCATTGTTGTAAAATATAACATTAATTTTCCACCGTGAAAATCAGCAATATATGCACTTGCTGTGTTATTAGATCCATCAGATGAATTGCCGCCGTTAGGGGCTACCGTGGATGCAGGCTCTCCATCTGCTGGAGGGTCATCTTGGCTGGCAGCATTACCTTAATTAAACGAGGAAAAGAAAATTCTCGGCATTATTTCACTTCTTCGAAGTAACATTACCTAAAAATTATCATCATATTCTTAAAAGTAGCAGCATTCTCGAAAGGAAACATTGTTACACTAATTCAATTGTCATACCAATACAAAATATTATGATGTTTAGTATTAGAAAGGTGGCCAAAGAGATTTTATCAGCCATTTTTCTTCGGGTATCTTAAATTGTTTAAAGATACTCGAAATTATTGTCTTTTGAAGCTATGAAATCGTTCATGCACTAAAAGGAGTGAAACATTCAATATCTCCCGAGTTTGTTTAGAACCGAGTTGTTTAATTAGCAACTAAATATGCGCAATAATGGTTCTTTGTTCAGTTATTTCCTATCATTCATAAACATGCTCCTCAAATGATTTTGAAAAATAAATCATCGCTGAGCGTAACTGAACGAAATTTTTGTTTTCAATTAATTCATCATGAATACACTTATTGAACCCTCCCGCAGTTATTTGAGTTGACTGTACGAGGATGAGAGATGTTTGGGGCGCTCCACGTGCTAGAATTTGTAAGCTCGGTGATGAATTTCCTTTTTCTTAAAGACGTTCGGAAAACGTTCTGATAGCGCCGTATAGTCATGTATCGTTTCATGACTGTTCCTTCAAGTAGATTTTCTGTTTTTTTCTACCAATTCATTTGTTATCTAGACGGGCCTATGTAAATATTTGCCATTTCTCACAGTGAAATTGTTGGGCGTCTGACGCATAGTGCATATTATAGAGGTTGTAGATGGCGGACTCGTAGTCATTGAAAACAACTGGGTGAACGGGGGATATTTGTAAATGGCTTTTCAAGTCGTTACTCCATGTATGTGCACAGGAAATGTGCCAAATTCACGCTTTGAATGTCATACTGACATTTTGGTGCTGTATTCGTGGTGTAAAAGGAAGAATTTCGTTACCATACGCTGATGTTCAGCGAGATTTATGTTAGGCTATTGACTCATTAGTTGGACATACTTACGCGCTATCGCGTGTAAAGTAAGAGTTGTTACATTGCAAAACTCAAAATGGGAAACTGTTTCACCCGATCCAGATCTCCCGGAACTTCGTCGAAGAAAGATAGTGCGGGTCTGGTTGGAGTTAGTGGATCAAGTGGCCTTGGTGTTGGAGGTGGTGCATCTAATTCACTTGTTACTGGCGTCAATAAAGATGGGGGCGGTGTAGGCGTTTCTGGAGGTGCTTCTGGTGTGACTGGTGCATCATCATCGTCTGGCGTAGGCTCACATGGGACTTTAATTGGGGGTCATCATGATAGTGGAGGCGTTGGATCTGTTGGTGGCGTTGGAGGTCGTGAAACTAGGAATGGCCCTATGCCGCCTATACCAGAGCCCGAAGGAGGTGTTGGGGGCGTGGTTGGTCCACCTGGGTCTGCATCGGGAGGCATCAACGCCAAAATATTCGTCGCGCTCTACGATTATGATGCGAGGACGGATGAGGACCTTAGTTTCCGGAAAGGGGAGCATCTGGAAATACTAAATGACACCCAAGGTGACTGGTGGTTGGCTAGGAGCAAAGCCACAAAGCAAGAAGGATACATCCCATCCAATTATGTGGCAAAGCTGAAGTCAATCGAGGCCGAACCGTAGGTATTCTTGTTGATTTTACGTTAGGATTTGATTGACCTAACCAGTGTTCATTAACAAATGTTCACTTTTATTGTTTTCCGCCAAATAATCTCATTTCTTCTTTTCCGCCTAATGCTGTGTCATGATATGTGTAACAAAGTGTTTAAGCAATGAAATAGGACATTTCGTACAAGGTAATGGGAATAGCCCGACATAAGGTTGTAGAGTACCTACTTTATACAGTGTAAAGAATTACTTCTAGTCATTCCATGTCAAATCCTATTAGAATCTTAAGGGAAATTAATTAATCTTAATGGGACACACGTGAAGTTAGAGAGCTAATCGTCTTATTTAAAAGCTCTTGAAACGGGCTATAATATGAGATGTGACAAAAGGAGTATATCCAACTTCATTTAAAAAGTTATAATAAATATTAAATTTGAAAAATTTCAAAGTTAGTACTATTTATCGGAAAGATAGGGTTTGTTTTAAAACGTTTTTGTGTAAAAAAAACCAATGTTAAAACAATGCACACATGAAATACAATGCATTTTCATACTGCTTCACTACACATTGTAAAGCTTGGAGATGACATCTGAAGGTAAAAACCGATGAAAACAAAAAAATGTTTGAGGAGCAATTTTATTTGATAATCCATCTGAGGGATTGCTTTTTTGGAAACTGTTCCAACTTTGCATGAACATGTTTCGAAAGATGGGTTGGAAGAATATTTTTAAGTAAACAGTTATGACGATGTAATAGCCAAACATAGAGTTCTAATAGATGAGAATGCCATTTTGGAGAGACTAAACCAATTGGGAATGTATAAATTTTCTTGAATCTAATCACAATCTATATCAAAATTATTGTATTGCAGAGCAGGAATCATTGATTTATCTCGAGGTGAAACTTGAAGAGTTCACAATAGTCTTTGATTTCTCTGAGAACTGCTACATCTTGCAAGTTGCTGCTCAGGGATAAATATTGCAAAAGCTGCGATTCATTTATGCTCCACCTACACAAGTTGCAGGTCACCACATTTGTAGTCATATTGGTACGCCATACTCATAACACTGTTGCAGTTCATTTTGTCCAAAGGGCACTAATGGACTTAAAATGGAGACTTTCAACTTCATCGAAGTTAATGCTTTTGTGATGACTTCAGAATTCGATACAAGAATAAGCTTAATTTCTGGAATCTGTGTTTACATGAGGAAGACTTGTCATAAAAGTGTGGTTTTCTTGCAAACTCCCATAGGAAATGTTCATGCATGGGGATTGGCCACACTGTGAGCATGCTAGCTGCAAGGGTAGTATTCTCTTTGTTGAGTGTTCAAATGAATGCACCAAGACAACTTTATGTGTGGATTCAAGTCAGTATCAATTCCATGCATATGGACAGCACGGAGACAGGAAAGTCATCTTTAAGTATCAGAAGCTAGCTACCAAAAGTACTAAAGGTTTCTTAAAACTGAGCTCCTGCATCCCTATAACTAAGAGTAATGTGCTTACTAGACTTCCTCTTAGTATTTTCAAGCGAGACAGAAATTTCCTGGACTAACAATGAACTACATTGAAATTCTTAGTTTTGTGACATGATGATATGGTGACTTCTGCTGCATGACATGTGTTCTTAATTCATTTGAAAATGAGCAGAAAATCATAGTGACATAACTTCATCTCTATAGGCTAGCTCTGTCATTAACATGCCCTATAAAAACTGACATTATTCCGTTGCACAAAGAATAGACACTAAATATCACTGGAAAACCTTTGGCAATGTGAACAGCTGTGAAATTTTGATTTTTTTCTTAGGTATTTATTTATTTTTCAAATGTGCGTCCTCTACTATTATGCTTATTGGAATAAAAATGCGTTGTGTTTCATGCATGTTGGTTTCATATTGTTATATTAAATATGGCATAAATAATAATTAATATTGTGAAATTAATTTATGATAAAATGTTTCACATGGACAAATCTACATTGTGAAATCAAACAATGTTTAATACCTTATATGTCAATTAAATTACATAAAAGTCTGTCATGTCAAATGCCAGTTTGGAGCCCATTTCTGGAGTTTTCAATGGGATGCTGATCAGATTTAATGTAGGTAATGTGAAGTTGAAGGTAATGTGAGTCAGAATTTAAAATATTCCTCATTTTTTGGCAAATGAAAAAAAAAATTGCTCAAAGATGATGAATGAGAAAATCTGAAAAAGATAGGATTCGATTTCCCTAGAGTTACTTTCAGATAATGAGATTTTTTGACTGATTTGACTTGGAATGGCCCTCAAAGATTTACAGAGTAAGAAAGTATGCAAAATGAGTTGTTTCATGTTTTACCAATGGATTACCCTTTAAGTCTTGAATTCTTTCAGGTGAGGGTAATTGTTAAAAATTTGTGGTACTTTTCATTTTTGGCATGTTTTCATTCTGCATTCATTATTATTGTTTAGAACTCATCACACATGATAGATATAGTCTTACTTTTGGAGATATTTGGCACTGGATGGGGAATTAATGTTAATAGTACTTAGCCCTTTTAAATTTTCTTGGGTTGGGTGACCATTTGCTTTCCACAAAACACTTCAGTTTCTCAGAAAGTTTTGCTACCCAGAATAACCTGATGGATTGCCCTAGTTGGAGGTGTTCAGAGAAATTACCAGGTTTGAAACCTGGGCTCCTCTCTTAATAAGGAGAACACTTAAATCAATGCTGTACCATACCTCCTATTCTGTGTTAAAGAATCTAAAAATATTCTATGGTATTCAATCTTAATCTTTTAAAAGTTATTTTCATTGGTGTGATTGCTTGATAATTTTTTATATCTTTAATTGCAAGTGTGTTTGATTTTGTGTTTGTTTGCTTATGTTAGCCAAATGGTTGGTTGTGAGATATGCCATAATTCCAGTTTTGTAAGATTTTAGCTGTTGGTGTAATTACCTTGTTACTACAGTCATTAAAAGAAAATGCAACTTTTATGGGGAAATTCTCCTTTAAAACTCTACCACATAGTTGAAATTGGAGAATTTCCTAAATATTCCATTGGTTCAATAATGCATAGCCATTTGTAATTAATATTTCCAATATACAATCCTAATTTCAACACAACCCTAAACCGTAGATCTCAAATATTAAGACTAAGAATTGGAACTTTTACCCTTTACTCCCTCTTGTCTCCCTACTTCTATTTTTGATGCAGTCAGCATGATAAATGCTGCCTTTTTATTTAATTTATAAATGAAAACTATTGATCTGGAAATAATGCTAGAATTCAGTCGGCACATACACTTTTTGAAATTAAAACTGGTATTTAGATATTTCATCTAGGTCTTCTTATATTAGTAATAAAATTGTGCATATTCATCTAAAGAAACCTACTGAATTTGAATCTACGAAGAATATAAAGTAATAATATATGTGATTTGTAGTTTTGATTAATGAATGTAGTTACAAGAGAAGGGGCTGACATTTGATGTCATGTGCACCATCAGAGATAGGTGGGTGATTTGGTAGAATTAGAATTTTCAAGGTGAAGGGTAGAGAGAAGCTTATAGCTCTGTGCTCCATGTGGCACACTCATAGGGGTTGTGATAACTGAAAATTCTGCCACACCTGGATTTCGAGCCCAGGCCATTCTAGTTGGAAGCTGTTGTACCAGAAATTACAAATTCAGGTGTGAGGTAGTGGAACTGTTCCATATTAACAGAGATGAAGATAATTACAATATTCATTTAATAAAGATTTTTTTCGTACTAGTTTCGTTGTACTACATCATTAAGTAAAAATTTGTCTCTGATATACTAGTCATCCCATCAAATCTGATCCCTAGTTTTGTGTCATACTTTTGATTTGAATCTGAAAAAAAATCTGATTCGATCTGAAAAAACCTGTGTTTTTAAGCTTGAAACATTTCCACTGCTTTTGGAGGAAACTTATCACAAAAGGATTTTCCCATAAATTTAAATACCACCTAGAAACATGGAGGAAACCATAGAATCTCTGGAAATTTGAAGCTGTTTTCAATTAGTGGATACACATTTGATTTGTGTCTCGATCTTGAGATATAATTAAATCTTTACATGTGGTAGCAATTTGTTTTTGAAATATATATGAATTTCATAATGTTTTAAATATTTTCTAATATGGTATGGGCTTAATGTTTTTAGGAAACATTGTCCAAAAATTGATATGCCATT
Organism: Hetaerina titia; assembly: GCA_037158775.1. Lineage (NCBI taxonomy): Eukaryota > Metazoa > Arthropoda > Insecta > Odonata > Calopterygidae > Hetaerina > Hetaerina titia. The sequence goes on from CM073769.1 coordinate 32,327,099, forward strand.
TGCACAACTGGAATTTGGTTGGCATGTTAATACAGGTGGATCGCAAGGTCGAACAAAATATTTCTATTTTGAATTTTTATTTACAGTTTACATTTTAATAATAGATTGTTTTCACAGGAAATTACTCTAAACGGAGGACCAATTTACTTTTTTGCCGTTTTTCTTAGCTGTGTCTAGAGTTGTGATATTATTCCACTTAAGAAGCACAGATGTAATCTTTTATTACAACCCTTTCTTAACACTTTATTACTGAAAGTAGCTATTTGAGAATTGTTTTGATTCATATTATATCTTATTAAATATTTTTATTTGCCTCATATTGGATGATGTTGGTATTAAGTTATTTTGAAGAAGTGATTCTATGTGCAAATTTAAAGACATTTTTATAAAGTTTGCAGCTCCAATGCGAAAGTTAAATATTTTTGATGGATGTAATTCAAAAGACATAATTTTTGAATTTATTGATTTAGCCACTGAATGTTTACCTGTACTGCTGAGTAGCTGATTTTATTTGCGTTAATACATTATTGATTTAAAATTGTTTACAATAAACAATCCATTATATGTTTGGTCACGCTTATAAATACAATAACGAAGGAAACAAAAGTTGTTTTTTTAAAGACATAGTGACTTTGTTATTTATATTCATGTGTTCAGAATGTTAAGAATTCAAAGCTGTTGATTCATTATTTTCATCTTATCTAGGGATATGCTCATCTCAATAGATTGTTTTCTATTGATCATAATTTTCCTCAGTATGTTAATTCTCTTAATGTTTTTTCTTGCTGATTCTTTTATCATCAATTTTCATCAAATTATTTATTGCCCTTTACTATGTCTTTACATACATTCCTCGAAAATGGTTCCCTTTTAAGTGAAGGATATAGTCACATATTTTTTCAGTCTTGACACTCAGAAAGGTAGATCCTTTCTTTGCGCCAACTAATTTCTAATGTCTTGGGTCCCTATAATGTTTACAGTTAATCTACATTTCTACTTATCCATACTCAGCATTATCATTACATTTTAATTATATTTTCCCTACCCTGATGTGTGAATTTCACATGCCGTCAGGCTTAGTACTGGGTGAGCTCTACCATCACCTACCAAACCGACCTTCGAGTTGAATACTGTGTTTATGGTTTATATATATAATATAAAAAAACCATAAACACAGTAATCAACCCGAAGGTCAGTTTAGCAGGTGATGGTAGAGCTCACCCATGTACCAAGCCCGACGGCATGTGAATATTCACACATCAGGGTAGGGGGGCCAGTTCCTTTCCTTGTGCCGGTTATGGTTTCCCAGTAAGATCTGGTACCCGAAAAATCAACTAGCTTGGGTGGAGCTGCAGGTGCCCAGAGTGCCTTGCCCGGGAATCAAACGTGGGACCCTCCGGTCAGTAGTCCAACGCTCTACCCATTAGACCACTGCGACCCGCATATATAATATATATATACATACATATACGTACATACATATACATGAGTTCTGTTCCTAATTCCTCTTGAGAAAGGTGGTTGCACCACCGAAAATTCGAGAACTAATGAGTCCCTCTTTAATATGTTTTAGTTTCTGTGTTTGCTATGATTATTTAGTCTTTACACACAGTATAAACAGTTTAATAGTAGTCTTTAGGGGAACACACAGATACAAAATATTCAACACACAGAAACATAAAGGAAGGACACTCACAGTATGTATTGACGTTTCAACAGCTCGGCAATATAGGAACACTAGGACACTAAAAAGAACTCAAACATTATTTCTTGATAATTTTGACAGAATTGAGCTGTCTTCATTAGAAAATGCGGTAGGACTCTTAGATTTATCAAGAAATAACGTGTGAGTGTTCTTCTTATGTGTTCCTATATTGTTTGTTGCTGTCAAAGTTTTTCATTCAACCCTTCAATGTTACTTTAACGAAATCTTGTATACATCCTTGTCAGGAAGAGATACAAGAACCGAGTTAAGAAATGTGAGAGCTACCCCGGCGCAGATATAAATAGCGATCACAACCTGGTGATCATGGACAGCATACTGCGATACAAGAAGATGAAGAAAGAGACACAACCACGATCTTAGAAAGGGAAATAGAAGGAAATAATGAAAGTACCAGCACTGATGGTCCATGGGAAGAAATGAAGAATATAATTACCAAACCTGCAGATGAGCTCCTTGTGAGTAAGGCGGAAACATCTAAGAAACCATGGATAACAGCTCAAATAAGGAATCTCATAGACGAAAGAACAAAATACGAGAATCCAAGAAATGAGAGTGAACAAGGCCTCTATAAACAGTTGTGGAACCAGATCATATGGGAGTGCAAGAAGGCAAAGAAGAATGGATAGAAAGTTGCTGAGATGAAATTAATGGCAACATATAAAAGGGAAATAGTGAGATGGCTTATGAACTAGTGAAGAGGCAATTCGGGAAAAGAAAAACAAAATCGTTAAACATCCGAGCTGCTAATGGAAAAATACTAATAGATGATGACAACAAAAGGACTAGATTGCGAGAATACATTGAAGTACTCTATCAAGCTCCCAAACCGCTAGAAGATGGCTTAATCAAAGATGAAAGCATGATAGGTAAAGACTACCAGGGTCTGCAGATATAAAGAAGCGAATTCAAGAGAGTCGTGGCAGACCTGAGAAACAAGGCACCAGGAGTTGACAAAATAAACCTAGAAACTGAGAAAAACCGAAGAACAAGAGAGGCAATGCTCAGCCAGAGAGTTCTGGTGGAAAAAATGAGACATGTATATAAGCCATTATACGTGACAGTCGTGGACTTGGAGAGGGCCTTCGACCACGTTGAATGGAGCAAGATGTTCAAGATACTAGAAGCGCTTGGATTGGAGTACAATGAACAGAAGAACTATCCATAATCTCTACAAGAATCAGGTTAAAACAATGCAAACGAAAAATGGAAGAAAAATAGAAGGCAAAATAAACAAAGGAGTAATTCAAGGATGCAACCTCTCGCCAGCATTATTCAACGTATACCTGGAAAAGGCAACAAAAGAAACACAAGAATTGGGTATCAAAGGAATCAAGGTAAATGGAGTAGAAATCAACATGCTCCGGTTTGCAGATGACATGGCAGTGGTGGTGGAAACGCGAGAGGACCTGCAAGCAACTCTAAATGCTGTGGATTAAGTACTGGGGGAATATAATATGAACATCACAATTCGAGGGGTGAAACTAGAGCAAGTGGAATCCTTCATCTCAGGGGCAGCAGTATAACATGGGATGGAAGAAGTTCGACTGACATCAAGCGAAGAATAGCCCAAGTTAAGAACGCTTTCATGAAGGTGAGGCAATTACTGTGCTCAAAGAACCTAAGGCTGGAAACAATTCGACAAGACTTTCGTGTCTAGCATGATGTTCTATAGTTCAGAGACTAGGAACATTGGAAATGTGGAACAGCAAAGAATAGAAGCATTTGAAATATGGTGCTGGAGGACAATGCTGAAGATTAAATGGAGAGACAAAGTGAAGAATGAGGAAGTATATAGAAGAGCAGAAGAGGATAGGACCATATGGAGAACTCTACGGCAAAGAAGAAATAGATGTATTGGACACACATTGATGCACAATGGATTGATTAGGAATATAATAGAAATAAAAATAGAATGGAAGATTTCATGAGGAAAACCAAGAGGCATGTACATAGGCCAAATTAAGAAGAACGTAAAACAGAGAATGTATCAAGGATCGAGGGAATTGACATTAAATAGAGCCAAATGGAGGGTTGAAGTAAACCAATCCTAGGATTTAAATAATGATGATGATGATATTTATGTACACATTGTATTGGTTGTGGTAGTCCAAGGGTACAGCGTTGGACTACTGACCATAGGGCCTGGGTTCGATTCCCGGGCAAGCCTCTCTGGGCACCTGCAGCTCCACCCAAGCTCTGTGATCTTCCGGGGAAATCATAACCAACACGGAATGGAAGTAATCCCCCTATCCTGATTGGTGAATTTCATGTGCCATCAGACTTAGTACTCGGGGAACCCTACCATTACCTATCAAACTGACCTTAGGGTTGTTTACTTTGTTTATGCAAATATACACATCATACATACGTATATATGTTTTTTTTCACACACACACTATAATTTCATTCAACTTATTTTCACCCGTAAAGAACTGTATTCTTGAAAAAAAAATGATGAAATTGTCGACACTCTGTAATGTACTTGTTGTACCACTGCATAGATAAACACAATATCCACTGAGCACAATTTCCACTTTTTCAGCTCCTTGTCAGTGAACAGTTTGTGACCAGGTTGTGATCTTTTGTCCTTCTAAGATCTCAGTGACAGATTCTCCACATTCTTTTGGATTTGTTTCAAATTTGTCTGCTGGCAGTCTATTTGAGGCTGCTCAGGAATCTTTTCAAGAAATCCCAGGAACCTTTCCATTGTTTTTTGCTGCTGGCAGATTAAATGTAAGGTTCATCTTCCATAATGAATGGGTTATGTCTTAATATTTCAAGAATAAAGACAAGGGCCATCTTCTACTAAACCTTCTTGAAGTGTATTTACAAATACTTTTCAAAGATGCTCTCACTGGTTTTGGTGTAATTCAGAATTATCTCTGGTTTGAAGCCATTACTATCATCTGAAATGTTATCGTCATGGTACATGGTTGAAATTGTAAACATGTATTTTCCCTTCTTCCAAAGTGTTGTTATTTGTGACTAAAAATTCAGAGGAGTGAACTGCTCTGGCTTAAGATTGCACTAATTCCTTTGGAAGACTTCTTAGTTGTCAACAAGTTTGCATTTCATTGTTGAATAAATTTTTTGGCTAATTAGGAATGTCCGTGAAGTTGTCTGTAGTAATGGTTCTACCCGAATTGGACCAAAATGAGGTCGTCTTTCACAACTCCTACTCCTTGATTCATTTAATGAGTTTCATCACGAAGATCTAAGAACTCTTTCGAGTTGCAGCTATGGAATGTTTCAGTGTCACATTGAATCACGAGATTTTATCCTGCACTTTCCAGGTTTATTAGGCTTGTAGACATAGAAAGAGCAGTTTTTGTACAAAATATGTTTGTCAATTCTTTCAAATGCAGATGCTTTTTCCTTTGTTCTACATAGATTTCTCAAAAAGATGTTAGTGCATTCATATATAGGTGCTTGTTTTCCATTTTACTTTCAAAGGTTTCTGATATCCCTGTATTAAAATCAAATTTCTGACAACAGGAAATGAAATCTGTTGTGATTCATGACAGCTGTGTATATAGGACAATAAGTGGCCTCGTTCCCTTTTTACAAATCTTTTTCCATATACACGTGATTCCCTAAAACATTCCTTCAGAACAGTCAGTCCTAATAATACTTTAATTCTGTTATATCTGTGTAGGCCTAAGCTAGGTGCTCTGTGTCAGGATTTTTCTCATTCCACTAGTCTGTGAGGCTATGGTTCTTCTGATTAGTAGCTTTTGCAATAATGCTCAAAATGTCATCACATCCACTCAAAATGGCAAGTTAACATTTGAGCATTGCTGTTAAAACGCTTCAATTGGGAAGTAGTTGGTAACATTCCTGGGAGAAAAGACTGAAAATTAAAAACTCGTTCAATATGGACATCAAACAATTCCATGAAGTGCAGTCTGAAAGTATAAAGAATACTTTGTTGTTAGTTGGAATACTATGGTGCTCTATAGAAGACATGGGTTTAAGACTGAATCCCTGTGGTTTAGGAATAATGAATCCCCTCGGGGTTAATAGATTTTTTCAAGATATTGAAGGGTTTTAATAATAACCCTATACTGGTATCTCCTTCAGAATCATGTGATGCAGGGAAAATCGAAAGAAAAATATTTTTGGACTAATTTGAAGTATATACGAGGGTCATCCGGAAAGTAGTACCCGTTCGTGCCGCATGAAGTGCTGACGAGGCCAGTAGCCGCTGGACGAGGTCAGATAGCTTCAGTGGCTTGCCTGCCTTCTCTGAGCCAAGTTGCGTGACGCTAGCATTGCCCTTGTTGTTTCTGTGATTGTTTACAATGTTTAAAAAAATTGAGAACGCCGCCAGTAGTGAAGTGAGGGCAGTGATTAAATTCCTCAATGCAAGAAACGTTCGCCCATGTGATATTCATCGCCAATTAAAGGAGGTGTATGGAGACAATGTAATGGACGAGTCGTCTGTTCGGCGGTGGTGTCGCAACTTCAACATGGGGAGGGGGAACACACACGACGATGATCGTTCGGGGAGACCGTCTGTCATTACAGACCAACTGGTGAGCTCAGTTGACGAATTCGTGAGGAACGATCGGCGCGTCACAATTGATGACATCTGTGAGCATTTTCCCAATGTTTCTCGAACAATTGTTCATGAAATTGTTAAACACCATCTGCATTATGCAAAAATTTGTGCAAGATGGGTCCCTCGCATGCTTACAGATGAGCACAAAACCAAGCGTATGGCTGCAGCACTGACGTTTTTGGGACGTTATTCTGATGAAGGAGACTCTTTCTTGACTCGCATAATTACTGGTGACGAAACATGGGTTTGTTATGCATCACCTGAGAGTAAACGACAGTCAATGGAGTGGCATCATGCTCATTCACCAAACAAACCAAAAAAATTCAAGACAGTTCTGTCCACCAGGAAACTCATGGCAACCATTTTCTGGGATCGACGAGGTGTATTGCTTATTGATTTTATGGCCCGTGGAGACACTATTAATGCCAATGCGTATTGTGAAACATTAAAGAAATTACGGCGGGCAATACTAAATCGGCGGCGAGGTCTATTGTCTACTGCTGTCATTCTCGTTCATGACAATGCCAGGCCTCATGCAGCTGGGATAACACAAAAACTTTTGCAGCAATTCAAATGGGAAACTTTCGACCATCCACCGTATAGCCCGGACTTGGCCCCTTCAGATTTCCATCTCTTTACAAAGCTTAAAGACTTTTTGGCAGGAAAAAGATTTGACAGCGATGAAGAACTTAAAGAAGGAGTGACCCTGTATCTCAATGAGCTGGCGGCGAAGGACTATGCAGCAGGAATACAGGAACTTGTCACACGTTATGACAAATGCCTTAATTTGCTTGGAGATTATGTTGAGAAGTAGTTTAAAGTATCCTCTTTCAAATAAAATTTTTTATGTTTGTTAATATTTACTTTTGTGTCTTTATTTCACGAACGGGTACTACTTTCCGGATGACCCTCGTACTTCGAATTAGTCCAAAGTTTGTAGTAAGGGGGAGAGTTGACCCAAAAGACGTCATTAGGCCAATTTTAATTATTATATCAGAAATGAATAAAGGAATAATGGTTTTCCCATCTCTCCCACTGTCGATTGCTATCTTTTATGAAATTCTTACGTACCATCTTCAATGGAAGTCTCCGCATCGACGGCATTCCTCTCATCTCAATTCTTGCTCCCCCCTCGACCAACACACAACGTAGTCTGATGCAGATTGCAAAATTCTGTCTTCTAATCTCCCGACGTTCCTTATTCCATCGACTCCCCGGGAAGTTTAATTCCTTAACCATTCAGTATCCTTCCCTGGACCTCTCTTCCTCAATCACCGCTTTCACCTCTTTTCTTAGACGCAAGATAGTCATTTAGCCCTCTCTGCTTGCATATGTGCTATCCTCCTCTTTACAGTTGTTCTCTACATTTATTTTTGTTAATTTTTAATTATTGCTTATTGCTCTTACTGGTTATTTTTTATATGTTATATGTATTGCTTGTCAGCCAATGTAAAAGCCTTTGTGTCGTTTTTCGTTGCTTTGTAAAATAAATAGTTTAAATAGAAATGTAGGAACAAAAGTATAGTATGGCATTCCGAAGCATAATTAATAATCGTAAATAAAAGATTGCATTGTATAGTGTGGGCGTGGGAGGCTTATTTGAAACCGGTATGTGACCCCGACTGTGGGTCTGGATCACATGGTGGGTGTGGTCCCCATTCCCTCAAGTAACAATAGCGGATGAAAAATGAGGATGGGCAGTGATTAGTAGCTATTATGATAATTTCGCCCGTTTTTGATGTTTAATCATGGTCACATGTAAAGGTATATCAATGCAGCCAAAGGCTTGTCACTGTTGAAAACTTATAAGCTACCTCACGTTTGAAATGAAAGCAAGCCATCAGGATATGAAGTTAAGAGTTAAATATGCAATGGGGCATAGGGCAAAAGGGAGTAGACAGTTTGTTCCAGCCACGACAGTCTTCGGGTTTGTAACCCATAGCATGCGAATAAATAGCCCCAAAGCTGTAAATGTTTGAGCTCATAAAGCGGCAGAGGAAATGGAATTTTACAAGTTTCTAAAAGTAAAAGTTGCATGTCAGATTTTAATCATTTCCCGGACGAAAACGGAAAAATTGCTTTTTTACCAAAGTAACCAAAATATATTGCAAGTAAAAGTGGCCCAGTTCATCCAATCCCTATTTTGTAATAATTTGAAAGTATGGAGCCTTTTGTGATGTTTTAAATATGACCACTATTAATGAGATCTAAAAGAGCGTAGATAGGTAAAGTAAACGTTACGGCTGTAATTGAAGTATTGATATTCTTAGCGAGGACAAAATAATGCCCACACTCCACCATCGTTGTAATATGTGACTTAATTAATCCTATATTTTTTAAAAATAACGAACAGAAAATGCTTCTACGTTGATGTAAATTGCCAAGTTCTCCGGATGAAGCACTGTGATATGACATGGGTAAATTGAGATTGATTATTCCGTTCTTTGCAGTTTATCGAGAGAAAATTCCTTGCGATGGTACAAATGAGTCTGTGGCCCATCGTGTACGAGAAATTAAGTATCTAAAAATTTTGTTCACTGAATATTTTCATTTTATATTCCATCAGTCTTATTGTAAATTCATATTTACAATGAGACTATATTTGTAAATTTTATTTATCAGGAATTGTTAAATTTTGTCCCTCGGGTTTCTAGCTCTCAAGAGAGAGATTTTCTTGTTCTGGTATGATTTTCAGGTTTCCTATAGACCTTAGATTGGGATACATTTTGAATGCAACCGAAATGGCGCAGTCCTGAGCACCGTTTGCTTTTACACCTTTTTAGGTGTATCAATGTAGTGAAACAGTACATGACTTTTTCCAGAATAACCATTTCATTTTCCAGGTAGTCAATTTTCCTCTGAGGTAGGATCCACTGTCAAGAACTTGTGGTTACAAAGAGAATCACTTATCAGGATTATGTAATTCCTAATATTCTTCGCGTATACTTCCGGTATGCAGTTGGATATTATATTATGCTCCTGATATCACATAGATACGACTAACAGCTGACTTCGCTGTGAGTAATTGTTCCTGCATGATCAATTTTTCATAAATATTCGCTTGTTTGGAGGTGTGGAATAGGCAATAGAATATATTTGGAGTGTGGCCCAGGAAAACTGAAAATATTTACTTGGAAAGTCCAAGAGAATCGATCGTGCTAGGTTGATAGGGGGCATCCTGAATTAATAGCGTTTAGCAAAAAATGTGTTACAAATGAAATTATTTTATCTCTTGCCAATTTGTATTCGGGTATTGCAGCATAAAAACTTTTTCGGAAAAAGCAGTTTTAAGATAAAAAGGTACCGATGATTAATGTGATATTAATATTCGACAACAGTGTGTGCTATCATTTTCCAAAGTTTCTAGGTATTCACTGGGGCACCGAGAATTGGGAAAGGTGAATGGAATATTTCTTATGTCATTCTATGGTCGTTAGTCATTTTTGTAAGAATGTCACGCAGAGACGCCGGTCTATTAGAGCAACATAGAGTGGTGTAGGATGCATACTGCCCTTTGGGACCGTTGCGATCGTTGGTTTGGTAAAACTAGGGAATGTTTTATGTGGTATTGTTTGAATTTCCCTCTTTTCACGTTCATAATTATTTTTAAGTTTTTGCCTTCATAAATGAAGTGATTATGAATATGTAAATTAAAGGACATACTACCGATTCAATGCCCAATAGTAGTTGTATTTCTATCACTAAGTTCTACCTTTCTCTTCTTTCTATTATTTGGCTGCTAGGTGTCAAAGTGACCTGAAAAATCTGTTAAATTTTTTGTCTATCACACTTTGTATGTAGTGGTCAAACATTTCAGTAATTTACTTTTGACACAAATTTCCCCTCACAGTTCAATGGTTTACCCTCTTTATGTAATCGTTTTTCGGTACTCCATCGTGCCTTCCGCTATTAGTGTCATGTTTCTGTTTTTGCTTCTGTACCCTTCTCTGTAGTTTTCCCCTGCCGTACCTCATTTTATCAATCTGCCGTTTTAAAACGTCCTTCTGAAGCCCACGCCGTCCTTCTAATGATTTCCACAAATAATATTCCAATTTTCTTTTACTTCGTGGTTGTTTTATTTCGCCTAGCACTACATTTACGTGATTCAAGTTACTTTCTCTGCTGCTTACCCGTAGGAAGCTGTGTGTTTGGGGGTTGGATAATTTGTCAAGCCGGCTGATGCAGTGGTCTTCAAAGGCCTATGACATCACTTTAAAGAACTGTAAACTGAGAATGGTTTCAATTGAATATATTACTGATATTTCATCTTCATGTTTAGTTCATTGCTAGAAAGTTATACAGGTATTCGAGGATATACACATGCAAGATAAAAGAGGTATAGCCACACCAAACCCCTCTTTTGCATTATTGCAGCACCCGCCATGTTTCGGTTTTTGTATTGACGCCTTCGGTGTAAAAGAAGCTGGAGGAAATACCACTTGAGTACAGTCTCCTGCTGGCGTGCATACAAGTGCGAGAATTTCACGGTGCAAAAATAAGTTCATCTCTACCGGAATGTGTGTCAAAATCCCATGATTTCTGGTCGAGTACTTTTGCCAGTTAAGCTTTTGCGCTGTGAATTTCTGGAAGCTTTAAAAACAGTGCCTAACCTGCAGTCCCTGGATTACCTGCGAGTGTTCAATCTTGATCACGTAAAGAAATTTTCCACGAAATTCCTGGATCTAAATTTCCGGTCTTCCAATTCCGAGATTTATTTTCAAGTTAGAAAGTTTTTGCTAGGTGAGACACTTCTCCGAATTCTCGCGCGAATTATTACCTTATTACGAGTGTTGTGAGATGCATGATGGTTGTCTGAATTTGATAGTTATGAGTACTACATACTGAATTTTCTCTTAGTCTAGGTTGCGTTCAAAATCTTCGCGATTTTCGGGTTACAACAGTTTCGCTGTTGTTGGCCTCATCAACATTTAGTAAATTTAATCAAGGAAATATCACATAGGACAAATTTATCGAATCTACTAATCAATAATATGTATGTGCAATTTGCCCTTTCAGGTGGTTAATTTTAATAAACGTTACACTACTTGCTATGTATCTTCCAGAGTACGCAATCGTGAATGTTTTGTATTATATTTAAGATCGATTTCAGAAACTTTCAGTAATTAATTGAGGTTTTAGAAAAAGCTTCCAGGTTTTGGACCCGTAGAGGTTGAATATGGAAAACTAGGATATTTATATTTTTGGGAAAAAATTGCCCATGAATTGTTTAGATTAAATTTTATTAATTTTAGAGGCTTTTAGATCTCACGTTGTGTGTTGTGAAACTCAATAAAAATGCTTTGGAAAAAGAATATCAATCAAGAATTTTATACATTTTTACACACTTTCTTCTCCCATTTGTTTCCGTTTTCTAGAATGGAATAAAACGTACTAACTTTTTCATTCTTTTAATGCCATCTGTTAGTCTCCTCATGTGAATGAAAGGTATTATTTAATTCTTTATCATTAGTGGTGTCTTACGCAATCATATTACAAATTAGGGATCATATGTTCAAGTGCCAAATATCTAGTTTTTCTTAAATAGAAAGCAGGCATTTTCTCGGGTTAAACCCACATTACTATCCGCATCTGGGCGTGCAATGACAGGAATTATGAGTGGAGGAGGAGAGTTACGTGGAGAAATTCGGAGGCAAGAAAAGTGGGTGCAGGCCATTTTGATGGATAATGAAATGGTGAAGACGTAAAGAGGGGACAAGGTTAGGCAAGTGAGTTGGGGGTGGAAAAGAAATTGCATATTGGACGCAATAAAGGGAGGCAAAGAGTATGCTGAATAGAAAATGGATTTATTGTGGTGTAGTGTGTTGTTTCATGTTAGGTGAGACCCAAGGTTAGCGGTAGTTACTGTGTCAATCGAAATCCTACATTGACTGGTAAAGTACCATTAAAAGCTTTCAGTCATCTTTTTCGTGATTTTCTTTTCCTGATGGCCCTCTGGGTTTACATTTTTCAAAAAAGAAGCTTTGCACAGATGTGGAACTTTATATTCGCTTAGTCATATGATTTGGTGTCACTAAGAGGTGTAATTGGTCTCCGTTTGCAGTCGAGAAAGTTAATGTAGGCGATAATAACATATTAGGTGTTTAATTGCAATATGACCTCATGTGTTTACCAGCTCTGATAACAGTTTCGTCCATTTCCTTTATTGTGTTGTTACTTATTTGTTCCTCTATGAATGTTTAAACAAAATCTATACCATGATAATCACTAACAGTAAGTTTCACAGTATATGCTTTATGGAGCTCTCTCGACAAGTTGTCGAAATGATATCGTGTACCTGCGTTTGATATAACGCTCGCATGGATTTTATAAAATTTATTTATTGATGAACTGCTGGAGGTGTTGATTAAAGGGGGGAGCGGGATCAGTACTCCTCATAGCGCTTACCTATCCGGGAATTTGATAATATTAGGAATTGGGAAAGGTTCTTCTCTCTTTGTATTATATTAATTATCTCTTTGAAGTTTGTAGAAGATATTTTATTCGCATAAGTATAAATGTGTGCAGCTGTAAAGTTAACCAGCAACTGGAGAGACATGCGCTTTGGAGCTTTTACTGGAGTTATTATTTTTCAAAATCCACTGCCAGTTGTTATCATAATAATGGAACATTGATCAAGGCAGCTTAAATGTTATCTCATGGTGATTCAGTTATTGGGCGACGCTATCTAGTTTTTAGGACTCCAACAGAAATAAGGTATCCACACATGGGAGGTAATTAATACTTGTCATCTCAACTACAAAAGGTTCTTTTGTGACCATTTTTCACCTTGTACCTATTAGGAAGAAGTCCACCCCTTGGCATATTATCAAGCAAATTTTGGGAGAGATAAATTAGGAAAACGAAATGAAGTTTACAAAGGTGAGATTTTGTAAAGAGAGTGAAGTAGTGCTAATAAAACCACAAAGAAATAAATAGCAAACTTAGAGATATTGCCGCTGATTAAGGTAAAGAAAAGAACTTTCTGAAAGCACTAGAACTAATACAAAATTTGCTAATTTTTACAAATAGCAAACTCTGATCGGAATTTCTTATGGGTCTCACTGTAATTCTACGCCTCCATTTATTGTTTATCGACCTTAGAATGTGTGAGTGACATTTTTGGACGGGTACATTAGCTTTCGGTATGTATTAAGATAAATCATGGGAAAGATTGAATAATATTAAGGAAAACATCATAAATAAATCAGTGGGGGCGTCCGATGTTGCCATAGGAAAGAAGTTGAGTGATTGTAGAAGTGTCAGCAAGTTGAGAGAAAGAGCACTGGGACATACATGTACAATGAAATGGTTGGCGGATGCAGCTACCACGAAATGTGCCTACCAAGATGATGGTAGAAAGGAGGCTTCAGGGGTTAGCTTGGATAAGGCTGAGAGGGAGCGAAAACGAAATATTATATTTGGTTATTATTATACTTAATTAAATATTATATTATATTTTATGCTGACAAAATTCCCTACAAGGCAATATTAGACTTTTTGGCCTTTGATTATTATCAGTGACAAACCTACGGGATTCAGTTGCTCTGATCTTCACTGCGAGCCTTGGTATTCAATGTGGCAATCTTGTACGTGCGAATGGATTCAGTCTCCTAATGCATTGAGAAGTGCGCACCAGAGTCAAACATTTGAAAGCTAATGATTCCTTGCTTGACGGCCCCGAATCATCAACGATGTCTACTGGTTTTATTAAAATCATTTAGGTCAGCGGAAACTGGTGGATGTAATATCCGAAATTAGGTTAGCTGAAATAATTCCTTACGACAACTGCAAGTATTACTACGTGGTTCCTTAAAGAATTCCAAATGAAACAAATTCATCATTATTTGAACTATTACTGATGACATTATGACTTAGGCACCCCGTTAGTTAGATATGTGTTATGTGTCTCTCGTAAGTTTTTATGTGGGTCATTGAACTCTTATTATCAAATTGGGGTCATTCCATAAGGGAATTTAAAAATTATAAATTACAACCACTACGTTTTACGTAAATATCCATTCGTTATTCTGAAGCAGTTAGCCGTAGGTAAGCATTTTTGCCATGCCAGTACTTCAAATTACTCTCTCTAGACCGGACAAACAAACATGTTTTTTGGAAAACCATGATGTGTGACACAAGTAAGCTTATAGTGGAGGTTTTCATCTTGACGTAATGGATATTGGAGGATTTGTTGTGTTCAGTGATCTGAATGGGCAAATTGTACTAAAAAAATGACAAGGTTTCAATCTAGAATTCTGTTCATTAACAATGAGTGTACGTTGACGTCACAAAGTAGCACTTTAGTAAGGTATATCAATCTTTTCATTTAGATGTAGCAAGAGTTTACAACTCAGAGCAGTATAGTTACCATTTTAGTGCTGTGCCTAATTGCACTGCAACATTATCATGCCTGAATTTTAATGAGTAAAATCAATTGAAAATTGTAGGATTTAATGAAGTTGCAATTTTAAATTTCCTAATTCCGCATGGGATGGCCCGTAAACTTTTATTTGCGTTATTTTTCTGTTGTTTTCTAAATCAGTGCCTAGTTCAAGATGACTTCGAAGCACAGCGTTCACTGTATACCCAAATTTCGTGTGTTCATGCAACTTACTGTTACAACTATGGTTAGTCTTTAAAACTGCGCATTTCACTCTAATTTATGTGCAAGCGCAGTCAGTTAGCGACCTCCTACCGAAGGAGTTTCTTTGCCAGAAAAAAAGACGATTGAATACAGCCTCATGGGCGAGATTGGGTCCTTGAACTCAGTGAAGGCTGCTAGGGAAGGAAGCGTTCGCGAGGCCCCACGTACCGCCTGTTCGCGCATTCATTGCGGCCGAAGGAATCCAACTTCCGCCCGTTCCTGGATCAAGGAAGGTATCGTCGCTAAGAGGAAAGGGAAGTCGCCGTGCGGTGGTGGGTAGCCGTAAAGAGGAAGAAGGAAAGACATGTGGTACGACAGTTGAGATTCTCCCCGCCCAGCCTTCTGATAACGATACACGAGGGCGCACTTCGTTGACTGGTCTCGGCTATCTGATTGAAAATTGGCTGTCGTGCTTGAAATAAGAAAGCGAGGTGAGGTGTGATGAATCTTCCTCCGGTGACTTTCATCGTTCGGGCTGGCTGTTTTGTTTTAAAATCAATATAATTCCCTCTCAGATTTTCCCATGGGATTAAACATTTGATTGCTCTCAATATTTGTTGTGTGGGTACTTCGAGGATAATGTATATGTCTTGAGATACCTGATTCCTCTGTCTACGATTAATTTATGTAATGCCTGAATGCAGTCCTAGAGTGATAGAACACGGCAGTTGATAGAAAATTGTTAAATGGTTGTCTTTTAGTAAATTCACAGCAATTAAAAAAACTTTGATCGAACTCGAACAAGAAAGTCTTTAATAAAAGTGAAGCAATCAGTGACAAAAGAAAAAAAAGTGATAATCGCTTAGTTGTTAATTATTCTATAATGAGAAATACCAGCTCAATGTTGGTTAAGAAAGTTATTCTTTTGTTTCGTAAAGTGATTTCTTAGTGCATATTCTTTGATCCATTGACGTCGGGTCAAAATTAGCAATTGGAATGTTTTGTAAAGCGCATTTCTGTAAGAAAATCTTAGTGTGGAAATCGTTTTTCGTGGATGTGCCACCCTAGGTATGTATGGGAGGTTTGTTACAACTGACTGCAAGACTCTCATCATGATCCTTGTAAGAAATTCGCACATGCGCTGAAAGAACTCTGCGCTAAAACCAAAAAAATCCGCCAAGTCCAGTGTTTTTTTTGTAGCAACAAATTTAAACTTTCCATAGTATTTGTCGTAACTGTTATTTAATTTATGTCGTAATTGTTATTTGTAGTCTTTTATTACAGCTCTTTCTGATAAAGAATATGAAGGGCCTCAAAAAGGTCGATTTTGCTAATTCGACCCAATTTGCAAAAACGACCGCCTTCAATTTTCTCTTAAAATCTTACTCTGAAGTGGGTCCCGTTGGATGAAATTTGTGGAATTCACTATAATGCTTTACAAGATAGTCGTTTGCCTTAAATTGGCTTTATTTTCAGTGATTATGTGTATTTTGATCAGGGAAATATGTGCCAAATTACGCCAAAAGCCATAAAATTGATTGGTTTTTCCGAGAACTTCCGCAATGAAAATTATGTCACCTAATTTGTTGGAGATTAAGAAGAAGCTTATAAGAATATGAATGTGGAAAATTAGGGCATTTGCGATGCCGATCGATTGTTACTTCGAGCGACAAAATCTGACTACGCACGCTGGCCCCGGGGAATCCGCCGATTATGGTAATGTAATTTAGACCCGTATGCTTCTGAGTGACGAATATCAACGTGTATACGTTGAAAGGGACTTTAAGAGATATTATAATCCTGACGGGAAAATAGATGGTAAATCAATTAGCAAGGAGGTGTTAAACCCAAAAGGTCACAAGGTAAAAGAATAAGGATTTCACATCATTAAATCCATAGTTTCAGCCTCAACTTTGTGGAAGTTCATTTTAATAAATGACAAAGAAAAACAGGTACAGGTACCTGAGGATGACGCCGTAGCGTCGAAACTATTCGTACCTGAAATAAAGTGGTGGATTGAAACAAAGTTTTTCTTTGTCATTTATTTCACATCATCATTTAATTTTGGAACGGTGTGTGTAGGTTTCGCTATGTATTAAGATCAGTGTACTGGAAAATATTGAATAATATAAACAGAGTTTCATGAATTAAATAGTATGTGTGCATATATTCTTTTAGTGATATAAGTAAAAGGGGTCAAAATCTGTTAGTCAATTAAATTTGACAATCTATTTAAAAACAACTAGGTAGGTTCACCTCTAGTTTTGCATTAAAAATGCGGAGTCAAAAAAAAACCGTGCCACAATCGAGCGGACCTGTCCTAAACTCTTTGTTATATACCTGTTATATACCGCGGAGTAAGAGCAGAATGTGGAGGTAACATAAGAATAGTTATATTTAAGCCGTTTAAGATAGTTGATATCTTTGTTTTATGTTTGATGGTGCGGAATGTGTTGTAAAGTTTTTTCCTATTCCGTGGGAATCCGTATTAGTGCTGTTTCAAACGTTTCTATTGCATATGCAGTTTTATCTGTGCTGCCTGCCGTGAAATAGTTCCGGAAAAACAATTTCGACATTTTAAGGAGAATAAGATATACGATTTCTTGGAATGCCAGTGTGAAGAACGGATAAGTTCTGCTATTTAATTATAAATGGTTCTCTTTGCACATCAAAATTTGGTGCAATGCATTTATTATGGCATGCCTTGCATTGCTGAATCCGTGGTCCTGCTAAGCGCATTATACCAAATAGTATTCAGTAGACAATCTGCCGTTGATAATTATTAAATATGACAACTAAAAGTGTCTTGTTTTAAATAATTATTCTATCTTCCCAAATAAATAATTACTCGAATTAAAATGCGTATCCAATGAATAAATATCTTTTTAAGTAACTCAAAAAAATTGATACCAATCCCTAGTTACATTTTATTTGCTAACCAATTGAATGTTGAACTTAAATTCCTAGGTTACAGTTGCTTATTTCGAAAAGGTGCCTATTTTAAATATGTATACATACGAAGCGTGTTTGCATCAGACAAAAGAGCCTCCAAGTAAGTTAACACGGTAAAGTGAAAGCAGATATGGTAATGATAGGCATCAGTATTTTTCACTAAACGAATAAGTAAGTAATGTTAATCATTCAGTGTTTCAATAATTTGAACGAATCAATACGTAGGGCCCTGCTCTTATGCACCGTACGGGTGATGGATATGAGCTCAGTTGCCGCCCCCTTAATCTTGGCGACCTTGTCCTTTCTGTTCCCTTTGAGCCTTTGTGTGTGTACTCGATCACTTCGCATCAAGAAATTGATAGAACTTTCATAGTCTTAATTCATATTTATTCGTCGAATAAATTCCGTAGGTAGTTAATAATGATACCGTGGAAATTGTTTGCAGTAGTCGTTGTTTTGGTTGTTTCCTGTTTCAGCGCAGTCCCTTTTCAGTCGTTTCCTCTAAAAGAAAGTCATATACTCATGTCAATTTTACCAGGTTGTTTTTGAGGAACAAATAATATATGGTATAAAATAGAATTCACAATAACTCCAAATAAGTTTGGAGATATTACTCCTTAACAGCATTGCAAGCTGTTGATGTGTGTGTGAGTGTATACATCTATACGCAGAGTCGCCCGCTTCCCTAGGAAAAATTGTTTTACTTACTTTTTGGGACCGATCCCTGTACATTATTGTAAGGTTAACTTTCGGTTAAGGTAGGTTTTTGGATGGACTCAACTATGAAATAAATATTTTGTAACTCCAAACAAAACCCAATCCAGCAACCTACTCTACATCAGGTCCCTCTTCATCTCCGTGTACCTCCTTCTTCCCTTCATCCCGTCCAACATCCCTATCCTATTCCTGCCCTTTCCTCGCTTGCCCAACATCCTCCCCTCTATTACCCTCTTCAACATGCCACTACCGCTCAATACGCCTTTCATCCATTTTTCCTGCCTCCATAGGATTTCTCTCAACAAACCCCTCTCCTCCCCCACCATCTCCAGTACTTCCTCATTTGTTTTCCTTTCGGTCCATTTCACCTTCTCCATTCTTCTCCGGACCCACATTTCAAAAGCCTCCAAACTACGTTTATCCTCCTGCTTCAGCGACCACGTTTCGGCGCCGTACAATAGCTACGCTCCATATCAGATATCAGTCCCCGTCATCAACTCCCTCCTCCTTGAGAAAGCCTCCTTGCCTAGCGGAATTCTTCTCCTTACGTCCCTACTACCCCTGCACATACATACAAGCTGGTATTTGATCGAGCTCGGAAGATTTGATAAGGTTAAGGTTTTTCAGCAAACAGTCAATTCTATTATGTGAAATTTCAATTTTGAGCATCGGTTGGCGGAAGTTACGAGTATATCGTTCCATGTTATTTTTATCCTAGCGTGCTAAGAGAAACGCGTAATTCGGAAATGAGGGATTCTACAGTTTCCTTGACAATCAAAGATCAATATTTCCTGTTAAGCTGTACTAAAAAATGCTTTTGTCTGAAAGCAACAAAATATTCATTTAGGGATCTGTCGCTCCATCGTTCCCAAGTAAATTCCTTGACAACGCATAGTGAGCTTGAAAACTATTGAAAGAGCTTGTACATTGCTAACTACAACTCGTACATCGAAGAAGAAACTTAGTTAATCGTTCCTACGACAACCCGAAAACTTTCCAGAGTGCATTTAATCAATGCATTTTTATAAAAAATTAAGAATTCGAAAAGGAATTATTACCCATTCGTATTTTTTAATATTTTGTTGTTGAAGATTATTAAACAAGTATTGTGCATCTACTTCCACGAATTATTCTTTTTCTCCTATAACCGGTTTCATCGGGACGCTGGATTGCTGCGTAACCGTGAATCAGCTGGTAACTTCATATTCATATCGGGAAAAGAACACGGTGTTCCCATAACTATTTTATCTCCCTGGAACAAAGCATCATGCTACGAAGAAGTTGTTGCGCGGTGATGTTTTAATGTATTTGGTTTCAAATTTGTATTAAGTTTCCAACGTGTTTTCACCCTGACGTTGTTATGTTGCTTCCTATGGCCATAAAAGGAACTTCGATTCAATTATTTGGTAAAAAGTCTTGAACAGAAGAAATACTGTTGATTGCTGGATTCGGCCTTAGGTGACGCTGATGTGATAAAGTGCAAGGATGTGCAAAATACGAAGTGGCGAAGGGATCGCTAGGAAACGAGTCGGTCGGTTATTACGAATAATCAGGGTTTGATTTCGCATTTTCGGTCAATTGATATCGCATGTTACCGTCTATATTGTGAGCATCCTAAATCTAAAGCATATGGTATGGCTCCCTTGACAACAAAGCAGTTTTTTACTCGAAATGTAAATAGAAAAGATATTTTTGTTGTCCTAGGAGTAATGTGACCTAGGAGGATCCTGCAGTGTCCTAAGCATTAGTTGACTCCCAGGACATTGGCCGACGACACTCAGAGAAACATTGAGAGGTGTTATGATGAAAAGAGACGTTACAGCGTTTAGCTATTCAATTTGCACTATAACGTAAAAGCGCTATTATGGTGTTAATTCATTTTGAGGTTTGGTAGCATTTTCACTCGACTTAAAATAGCTCTCTAGAGGTAGGAAGACGCATGGTATTCCTTTTACAAATTCTATCGAGGATCGATATTTCCAAAGGAATCTAGGTCTCAAATTCCACAATGAAACCAGAAGCAGGATTTTCTGTCACTTAAATGTCTTTATTGATTCTGCAATTCGGATCCAAAGCTGTGTTTTGTGTTTTTTCGTCTTAAAATTAATTATTCGTAATAACCGACAGACCCCATACGCGCGTTGACTTCGACACTTTTTATATTGGTCATTCTTTTGCTTGATCACATGAGCTTCACCTTAGGCCTGATCTAGCAATCAAAAATATTAATTCTGTTTAAACCTCTACAAATATGACACCGTTGGCATCTGATTTGTAATTAATCATGTTTTGTGATCATCGTTAGCCGCAAATTTTGCTAGGGATTAATTCAGGTTGATTTCAATAAAAATCATTCGTTATTTATGCAACGCTTTTTCCGTTTATTAGACTCGGTTTTTAAGTTACAGGGTGAATTCATTAAAATGTTTGCTTGGAAATGCGATTAATTTTGAAAGTTGATTGCTATAGGAATATTTCACAATTATTTCACAGTGCCATTTTTCGCTAACTTAGAGATACTCAGCCGATAACTCAAATATCACAGGAAACTGCTGTTGTTGAGGTTAAAGCATGTGAAAATCGCGAATTTAAATGCAGTGATCCAGCGGCCACACATGTAAGAGTATATGAAAACGTATATCAATAGTATCTTTTCATCGTACCTGATGACGGCATACGTGTATAATGGTGAGTTTAAATGTGTATCAAAATAGCAAGTTGTGGAAAATATAATGCCCTTAATGTTGTAAACATTCAACGAATCACATTGGAGGCAGTAAAATATACTTGTAATTAAGCAATTATTTTGTTTAGCTTTTTATGCGCGGAATATTAAATATGGTAATAGTGATTAAAGACTTTGGTTATATAAAATTAACATGAACATTTTACGAGTATAGATATACATTACCTTGCTCTTATGAGAAAAATTCATCGCTATCTAGGTTGATGTAATTTACTCTGCATTAATTTTTGTTAACATTTTGTTCAAATTTCATTACCTTAAAATCCGAAACGTGGCACACACTGATTGGCAGGAGGGCACATAAATGTTTTGATGGTAGCAGAATTTAAATTTGTAGCATTAATGCACCAAGAATTTTCAATTGTCCATATTTGACGTTGGGTCGTTAGCCGTCAATATCGAAGCTTCTAGCTGAATGCCTTAATAATTGATAACCCTTCTCCCCTCATGGGCTCTTCAAATAATTACCCAAAAAAGTGGCAATCAAAATATCACCCCCAAGTATCAACGCCCTATTTCCAAATTTTTAAGCTTATTGATAAAAATTTAACGTATTTTGATGCTCTATACTGCCAGGGTCGGTTATCCAAGCCCTACGAACCAAAGTAAACACATAAGGGGAAACATTATTAGTTAATTTTTTATGTGACAATTACTAGTTTTCTGAGAATAAGACGAATAATAGTCACCCATTTTTGCTGTAAAAATTTTGGTGCTGGAAGATAATACTCTGTCCACACGAAATATACGTATTCATGACAAATAAGAAATTGGCTACAAATCATCTGGTGTTAGCAAGAAAGTGTTGTTTTAATCGAGTCGAGAATATTTCGACGCCAGGCGTACGAGCATGTTGTGAACTACCTCTTAAATGTTTTCATGGGATTTTCATCGTCTCATTGTTAGTCACTCGGTTGTAGTTCGGAGAGTTAGAAACAATGCGTGCTCATGCGATCGAGATAAAAGCAAGGCCAATGAGTGGTTCTATCAAAAAAATCGTGCGAAAATATTTCCCTCCCTTAGTTGCGTGTCATGAAAACATGTAACATTCGAGTGGCGAAATAGCGCGAAGCGTGAAATGTGTCAATTCTTTCCTCGATTCTCGAGTAATTTCATTTTCAGCCTTCATGGTTCCTCTCATGATATTTTACAATATTTCGGAATGTGGCGTGTCGGGAGGTTGTCATTAGTCATGGCTCCAGGAAGCCACGCCTTCATGAAACCTCTTGGGCTACAGTGAAAGACCTATCATTCATAGACACCTTAGGGCCAGAATTGTATTTCTCGGAAGCCCTTCTGGTTGCCCATGCACTTCCTCCCCCTTTCTTAACAACTCGGCGGGGTCATATCTCCCCCCCACCTCTTTTCACTCCCCATTCCTTTAACTCTCCCCTCCACCAAGGACGCCTCTTCCTGCGGGAGAAGGAGAGGGGCTGTCGCAGAGTGTGAAGGAGGAGGCGTTGGGCAAATTGCCCTCCGGGACGTCCTTGTCTCTACCGTTGGGTCTTGGGTCTCTACCGTTGCTTCCTCCCAGCTGGTGGGGCCTATCGTGTCTGGTGACTTTTCCTTGGAATCCCATTCTGTGAACAGTTAGCATTAGTTTCCATTTGCAGGGTAAGCCCTGCGATTGAGAGCTTTGGGCGCTGGAGCTGGTCTTGGTGTTCCACGAGGCGTGACTTGCACTTCTCCTCACCTGCGCTACAACCTCTTGTGAGGTTTCGGTTTCCCAGAACACTTTCTCCCAGACTGTTCAATGCATGAAATTATGGATCCAGCCGGCGCCTAGTCCATGGCGCCGCGTAATTTTTGTATCCTCCTTTTCAAATAAAGAGTCCGGCTTTCTATTTGATGACTCGTTACGAGGAATCATGCTATGCACATTTCTAAGGCCTACGTTTTTACTGTCTTGTTAACTTACAATTAGACGGATAACTGGTTGTGATTTTTATGAAAGTTAATTAGTAGGTGCATTAGTTCGTGGCAGTTGGCTCGACCTAGTATGGAGTTCGTTTGGGTATGAGGAAATGAAGATTGTCTTTCTCCGCAGTGGGCCTTACACAAGCAATAAGTCGTAATGATCATAGGCGGACATGTATTTTTAAAAAATCGATGATATTTGCGTGATTTCGTAAATTAAATGAAGAAGCAAGTATGGATTATTTAGAAAGAAATAACAATAATAGAAACAAGTATGGATTAATCTACCGATAAGACTGAGTTTCTAATGTTTGCTAATACTTAACCACTAAGTCAGCCTTTACAATTTCTACTTCATGCCTCCGGCGAGAAAGTGGACCGTTTATCTTGTTTTTTCTTTTAACTTGCTTACCTTCTTAGGAATAGACTTTTCAGATTAATATTTGGATGATTATTCGTTGTGGTGGACTATTTATCACGTTAAGTTGCCAAAGCGATGTAAGAAAGATATAGACATTTATCGCTAGGTATAGTATAATAGAGAGTACTAGGGTGATGATCCTCAGTTCCGGTACTTATAAGACATCATCCTTTACGAAAGATCATAGATTCCAGCTTATTATTTTAACCTTGTTCAAAGGATCTGAAATAACACGGGGATTTTTGCATGACTCAAGTAGTGAGAATGGTGTAGATACTACATGATACCAAGGTGTAGTGGTTTACACGGACTATGGAATCAGTCTGGCCATCTTGCAGGGAGACCCACAGTCAAAATCTTCCTGTATGGTGTTTGTCAGTGAGTTGAAATAAGGACTCATGGGTCCTACATCTTGGCAGAAAAATTGCTTTGGGGTATGCGGGTATAACAGGTATATACCGTGTGTGTGTATATATAATATAGAAAAAACCATAAACACATAATCAACCCGAAGGTAGGTTTGGTAGGTGATGGTAGAGTTCACACAGTAGTAAGCCCGACGACGTTTGAAATTCACACATCAGGGTAGGGGGGCCAGTTCCTTTCCCTGTGTTTAAATTTGGTGATAAATGTCATCTTCCACGTTTTACTTATTTTTTGATTTTATTGGATTATTGGACTTGGTCTGACTGTTGTACGCCACACTCGGCATCTTTTCAAATGTGATAAGTGCAACGGAAAAAGTAGTTGACTTTGATACAATGAATTCAGCGGTGGCGTAGCAATAGAAAGCGCTCTTTGCTTAATTCTTTGACGGCAGTAATAAGCGTAGTAAATATCTTTTGGAAATTGGGCTACCTTCAACATGGTGATTTTTCCTCAAATGGGGGCATTTAGGAACTTTAAAAGAAAATTGTAATTAGCGTTTGGCACTAGGTCGTCCAAATCGGTATACAAGTAATCCGCTGCCTGAAATATTCTGTATTTATTCCTAATCGTATACTATTAGGACTAGATCACGTACGATAAATGTAATCGATTTTAACTCATTCGAGAAGACTAAAATATTTACCTAGTCATTGAGCCTCTTTTTTCAATTCTGTAAACATTTAGATGATTGAATGAGACTCCATATGATGAATTTTTTCTACTGCTCATTAATCTGCAATTGGCAATTGATGACTTTATGGACACTTATTTCGTAGTCCAGGTGCAACCGTGCTTTTTCGGATGCGGTAAAATATTGGAACTTTTTCACTTTTAATTTCAATTTCACGCCATAAGAAATATCCGGATTCGATTCATTTCATACCATTCTTGCTTCATTACTTTGCATTTACTTAGTAAAATTCAAATTCAAGCATGGGTGTGTACATATCTTAGGCATTAGCTTTACAAATATTGTCGGAGACTTATCACTAACTTTGTTCATTAAGTTTCAGCAGTTCGAATTGCAATTAATGGCGGTAAAGATTTTCGTAATGAAAAATTTTGAATGTACGTATTCTACTGTTTCAGGCTTAATTTCGTAGAAGTATTGAAAATCTATACTTAAAAGACAGTACTTTTCTACAGATTTTATAAATATGTGGAAAATATTTGAATTTAATTTTTAGACAAATTTCAAGAAACTGCGGGAGATGCCGCAACAGTAACTTTTAACGGAGTCATCCGCTAACGTGCATTTCAATGCAACAATGTTAATTAGAAATTATGCAATTCAAATTTTCCAGGATGTAATTTTACTCGCAACAGTGTATATAGTGAGTATCAGTTTACGTCCCAAAATCTGTTTCGTTTTCTCTACTTAGTGCTCTCTCTCCATTCCTTAACTGTCTACTTTATTGTTTCCAATCTCATTCAAGCGCGAAATAGAGGTCGGCAGGCCACTTTTGGTCTTCCAAACGCACCAGACGACCGACTCACTCCACTTCCCTCTCATACCCAATCCAGCCCTCGTGCCCTCGTATCAGTTATCTACATACTTAGCATATTTAGTAGGCTTAAGTAACAAATAAGAGGGGTAGAATTATTGCCGATTTTGCGGTCCCTTTAAGTTAGAAGTGACTGTTGTCATGTTTGGATGTCTTGGTTCGTCTTGTACTAACTTCGAGCGTATTATCGTAATAGTAATTGCCGACAGGTGATTAAAAACGTGAGAACTCAGAGAATTCTCAGGGCACTGCCATGAGATATTTTGTCGTAACAGCGTGAATGAATCAAAGTACGCATTAAGTTTTCGTTTTCGGTCTTTTGGGCTCGAATTATCTATGGTCACTGCAGGCATTGGTTGTGCGAATGTTCGTAATTTTTCAACGATACTCTTCCAGCGTAAAATCTTCGATGTGGATTTTCTTGCCATGGCTTCCTATGCCATGGGATCCTATCCTACATTATACCGAATATTCCTTGTAAATTTGAATATCCAAGAGTGATTGTCGTTAAAGTGCTATTGAAAAGTTCATAAAATTATTAAGAAAAATGGAGCCCTGTTCTCCCCGTCACTGATTTATTCCTTCGAGTATCGCTCACGTTTCAGAAGACACTCAAACTCTCAATTTTCTATAAAACGCCTCGTCTCCACCCTAATTACCTGGCCAAATTTATAGGAGGAATAACATCAACAAGAATTTATTTGCATGTAAGCATATCCTAATATTAGCAACGGTTTTTGCCGAAATTACGTCGTAGCAACTAATTTAAGCATCTTAAGTTACTAGTTACCGGATTACTTCTGTTTATGTTAAATTACATTATATTGTTATTATTTTTTATGGCCCTTACCTGTGCTTGAGGTTCTCTCAGTCTTCCATAGTTTCTAATTATTACTCAGGTTTTTATTACCACCTCATTACATGCGACGCTTGAAGTCCTCACTTCAACAGTTAACTAACCTACTTTTACGATATGAATGAGCAGTTGCATCCCTGATGCTTTGATACGGTAGCATGAGTGTCAGTTCATTCCACCTAGCTTTTCCCTTCTCCTTTAAGAAATTCAATTTTTACACAATTCCTCGCCTATCATTATCTTCGTTATAGGTTCCATATTTGCTTGTTTTTGAGTTTTTTTTCGTCTTTATTCCGGTGTTTTTTTCTGTCTACAGTTATCATGTCATTTGTTCGGAGTTAATAACAGTGGTTTTAACTCATTTTAGTTGTATGAAGTTAATCATTCGAAAATATCAGTTTTCAAATAAAATTAGAGCTATTGACGAATGGCCGCCTTATTACCATAATGAACTTTTCGTGCTTGACAAGAACGGAACCCTTCATAAGCATGCATGTGCTTCATTTTGGGAGACAAGAGTGGTTGCGTTCATAGAGGAAATGTTTCCATAATTTACGATGCATTATAGGCCTCTGATTTATCTACATCATGGCACCAGGGTGACAACTGTAAGCTGTGTGGCAGTTCATGGTTTCATATAACATATATTGCTAATAGATCATTAGCTAGCCTAGAAGATATAAAACTAAAATTATAAAGTTACCTGGGGTTGCAAAAAACATTGGTCATACAGTATTGATTGTCAACTTGTACCCCAATATATCCGTGACCGACTACTGGTAGTGGTTATAATACATTAAAATGTATGTACCAATGTACCTACAAGCAGTCTTTCGAGCAGCCTAGCCTTGATTCATTAATAATCTGCTGGTTGACTTTTCCAACGTTCTATTTCCTTTTTCTAGGAGTAATAACATTTTGAACCTGTCCGTTCTACAGTCCTAAGCCATATAGCAGTAATAATTACTCATAGGGCAAGTTGGCGTGAATTATAGTATATTTTATAATTTTCAGAAAATATGCCTGCCTTAACGTTGGTGATTTATTCTATATTTTGACGTAGTCTGCGCGTGATTGTCACTCTAATTCTAACTAACTGACCATGTTACTAATTCTACACCGATTGTAATTTTTTTTCAATTCTGGTTGGAATTTGCTTCTCCCTTAAATCTGATTCTGAAATCAAGCCTTCATGTAGAATGCCAGGAGCATATTCTATGACAGACCATAAAAGAGAGAAATAACTCATCGTTTTGTTCCCTTCGCAGTTCTCCCTAAGATGCCTAAAATAACGGCTACGCGTAGGTATTGAGTCATTCTACGTAGCTAAATAATTTTGACAGATACTTTCCCAGTTGTTATTTTTTTCCGAACAATAATTTTTTTTTTCAAAATAACCACGCGCACTAAAAATTAATTCATTTGCTTGCTGTCGTTTGTCCTGAGTTCAGTCATTTAGGTCGCTTGTCTAACACTTGTTTTCGTTACTTCGAGTATCTTTACTATCCACCTTACTTCGTTGTCTACATGTAACATAATTATTATCCATAGTATTCATACCATTAATATAGACACAAAGGAGAAAGATGCGGTTCTTGGGTGCACTCAAAATGACTTTGTTATTACTAACAGCATGAAAACAATTTAAGAATTATCTCATCAAGTGCATGATTATTTTATGTGATCCGTATGTGTCTAACGTCGTTGGCGAAAGTACTATCTACACAAAAGTAGCATCTACACTTCCGGAGTCTGTGTTGAATGTTAATCATTAAACCCTTGTCATCAAGATGTCTCTGTAATCTACCATGTACGAGATGCCATGTCGTATGTCCTAGAGCCGTTCTAATCTTCCTGGGAAACCATAACCGGCACAGGGAAAGGAACTAGCCCCCCTTATTACCTACACCGTATAGGGTGTAGTACTGGGTGAATTCTACCATCACCCATACCCAAGTATAAAGTAGGCTGTAGTAATTGAATATTTCCCTATCTTAATGGTAAACGTAGATGTTGTGTCATATATTCGTCCGTGATTGGACACATTTATCTGCTACAAATTATGTAAGTGTTATCCTTATTGATAGTACTGTATCCGAAATTAGCTATTTATGTAAGCAGGATTCGCTTTGAGTTAATGATTTACAGAAAGTTTTTAATGCACGGTCACTGTAGGACTCCTTTATTTTCGGAAATAAAAAGGTATGTATTCCAGTTTCTTATATTTTTTTAGTAGTACCTCTCAAAAGAAAGAGCGTGAATTTGCTTTTTCCTAAACTGCTGGCTGCTTTTTGCCCGTTTAAGTGTTTGCCGGGGGGTTAACGTTAGTCATCTTCTCATGAAACGTTTTGACTTTACGCAAAAATGACTATGAATTATTGCCTGAAGGTTAGGTTAATGTGCTTTTTTGAACACTTGTTAATTTGCAACATTTCCGTGCTATCTGTTCGCCCATCGATAGATCTATGTGCTTTTTTGCATTGTAGTATTTATGCACTATCAATGAAAATTTAAATAGTTTCGTACTTATGTATTCGACTAGTGTATAATGTGTTATTAGTATTGAAATTAACTGGATATGAACCTGCCAAATGCTAAGCCTATGATTAAATGGGAAGTTTTCCTTGTACCTTCAAGTCTTTTTCGAACCTTCAGTTTGTGCATAAGTACGTTTGTTGCTAGAAAATTGAGAATATTGTCGTGGATGCAATTGGTTCAGGAAATTGATTACAATTAAATGAAAGTAGGTGGTGAATATCCTTGTCTTAACCATCAGTGTTACTCATTACAAGGTCATGAGTAGGGTATCTTACCACCACACGCTAGAGCTACCTTACTGCAGGTGATCTGGAAGTTTTAGGGGGAGCCAGAGGCCGCTACCTATCAGATAAGCCTTACTAATCTATAGAACTCTTCAAATGGTTTTGATCCAGACTACTGGGTTTCTGTACCAACATTGTAATGTGATGAACTGTCAGCTCAAGTGAACTTATTTAAATTCAGTCCCCAAAGAAATTTATGTGAAAATAGTCACATATGTTGAATTATCCTTGCGGCTAGAACAATCGGCTGTTTATGGGAATTTGTACCATGATGAAAGAGCATCTTTTGGTCGAGCCTACACATTTTTTCTTCGAGGAAAAATGAGATAGGAAAATCATTACGTTATTCGTACAAGCTCACTGTTAACCGAAGTAGCATGCATGATGAGGCTTCAGCGATGAAATGCAATTATTGTCAAACGAGACACCCACACACACACATACCAAATGTAAGGGGTCCGTAAAGGTTACTGAAGTTATTTAAGAAATGCATTCCTAATCTTATAAGCTGAAATTAAATTAAGAAGAAAATGTCTGTGATACCGAAAACATAGTCGTGAATGTAGCTGTGGGATTAGCACATGGTGGAACGGAGATGATCCGTCAGCTTTTAATTGACTCAGTATTTTTTGGATTTCAACCATAGTGACCCATCTTTTCTGTCCTCGCTATCCTCACGCGGATGACCAAAACCACCTTGTCGGGACGGTGAGTCACTAAAAAGTATTCTATGGCTTAGGAGGATGATTTTGCTCAAAAATCTTAAGTACGGTTAATTGCAGAGTAGTTATTATAATCGTATTCACTAGAAAGACTGATGTTCAAATGGAGCTCCTTGATTGTTCTAAAATGTATATAGATTCCAAAAAATACACTGTAAGTTAGCGCTGTAAAATATAATTATTTGCTCATATATCGGAGGATCCGCTTATTAGCTTAGTTATCCATATTACAGTAAAGGAATTTATATCTGTGTTTGTTAAAATTTATGCGTAGCAAAATATGTATTCTTTGTGGTGGGCATGCTATCATATCTATAATTAGTGCTAATTTTGCATTTTAGCAAATAGCACTGCTTAGAATAATTGAATTAACAACGGTCTAATAATAATTACTGGTGGTGTAACCCTTGTTATCTTTTCCAAGGGCACGCATGTGAAAGTTGCATATGCGTCATTCTTACAACAGGCTGATTGCGTAATATTTTTTGCGTCTAAACTTTAAAAAAGTGGTGACGAATTTTGGATGTTTGGCTCATGAAGTAAACCTGTTTAGGCGATTTGTTTTGTTTTTAGCTAATCTTGGAAGTGTTTAATTTGTGATTGTCGCCTTTGGTGAATTGAAGAGCTGAGCTAATAGCCATTAGCGGTTTGCAAATACAAAACCGGTGCCCAAAGAAATGAGTCATCATCAAAGGTTGTAAACAAGATTGGATTTAAGAATATGGTGAACAAGAAACGGCTTCTGCGTTTCACTGCATGGGCCCTCGCTCAGACCTCAAATAAAACAGCTGTTGATATTGTCAGTTGTTTGGTGGTTATATAAATGTTTATCCATTAGATAAGTGACAATGCTAAACATTTATTTATTTCGTCACACCCTTCACTTCATCTCCTCTTTCCTCCCTTACTCCGCCTAGAGATTAGTGCTTCACTTCTCTACGTACGACAAAGACAGCATAACTGCTGAAACTTGACAAACATTTATGCTAATATCCTTATTTGTGATATGTTTAATCTAAATCATCCAGTTAATGTATGTGGTGTGTGTCTATGTATGTACTCGTTTCGGTGGGAAAAGGAAGATTACAGATGAAAACACACGTATTCCTGCACGTGTATGTATGCGGGTTTTCATTTTCTTTTATTCATTAAACGCAATCATTACTGACGTAGATCATGGATTAAAACACGACTGAAAGTGTTCAGGTTCTTTTAACCTTTCCACATCTTTCGCTCGATATTTTTATATTAAGATTCATTCGGTTGTCTGCTGTTATTTCATACCTGTTCATCAGTATTTCCATAAGTAATGTGACCTTTCAACTGAATTGCAGTATTTTCAGCGTGTGTCCAACGTATGGGGTAAATTACTGGCTGACAATAAAATATTTCATTTGCGTCCAGTGTTGCGTTCTTTTTATTCGTTCTATCCGCTACTGTTGAATTCATCATACCTGAAGAATGATCTTGTACTTTCCCGGCGAATAATGTTTTCCAAGATTATTCGGGTCTCCCACCGGGTCCACGTTCGTAGGTTTGCCGACGTTTCGATGGCCGAGCCGTCCATCGTCCTCAGGGCATGCCCTGAAGACGATGGACCCGGTGGGACACCCGAATAATCTTGGAAATCATCATACTTGCTTCAATTTTTCATACATTCCCTACTGACTCATTAGTTTTCTGGGTAGCTCTCTTGCCTGTTACCCGAAAGTTTTGGGTCCGGAAACCGCCGAGAAATGTTTTAACAGCTTTGCATTGCGGAATTTCCCATTTGTTATTACATGCACATACTTACTTCTTGCTGGAGTATGCCGTCCGGGGAGATCGTGAATTGTACAAGACTTTTTAGAGTCCAAAAATTTCAGAATAATTAAACCCTTTACATCAGTAATAGACTAATTTGTGATTTCTTGTCATCAAGTTGATAAAGCAAAAAGAATGATGAAGTTGTCATTATCAATTATACATTTTCTGACTTTGTAATGTCAGAATTGCCGTTTGAAATTCAAATAGGGTGAGTAATACATCTGCACAGCCCGCCAGCTACCGCAAGGGCATTTGGCGCGGGTGTGAGATACTAGCCAATGATGCATAATTATGATCTTGTACGTAATTTTGCCCATGTACACAAATTCTGTTTACATTTTAATTTGTTATGAGTAGTTCCTAACCTCTCATTCTCTCTTCTTTGTCACCATGCAACTTTAAAATGGCAATAATTAATGAATTTAATTCATTCCTAACCAAAATTTATTTACGCTAGAAGAATTTACAAACTCAGAATGAACGATAAAACGCACGAATTGCCTACATCATAGCAGGTGATAATCCAAAATGAGAAACCAAATTATTGAATAAATTTTTTTTCAAATTCTAAATTCGCTCCCAATCTTTACCTCTACATATGCAGATGACAACATGAATCGTTCAAGTTTCACCTGATTTGTATCCCTGGAAAACAATTATATTTTGTTCGGTATTTTTGTTTTGTTGTGTAAATCAACCAATTGTAAATTGGCGAAGATATTATTACCATCGTTTCATGGTAGTCACTTACCAAGAAAATCGGTTATGCGTAGTGAAGTCAACTCACATTATCTACACTTTAAATTTTACTTTCTATCCAAATAAGTTATTTTCTATTTCTGCGAATATTTTAGGGATGTAAGTTCGCATAATATTCCAAAATCATTGTTGAAGAGCTCTTAGGCAAATTGTCGTAATTATTCGAGTCAAACTAGTTCGTTACCTTGGGATTTGCTCCTACCTACATTCTCGTTCAATATATATCTACACGTATTGCTATAAATATCTAATCTGGAAATTTTAATACTACCAATGTCCCAATGCAGCGAATGTATATAATTAAACGCGACTCACAACTTTTCGATATACTGACGAAGTCTAATAATAGCTGCTGAGGTAGCTTTCTGCAATAATCGTCATTAATTCACTTTTCTTCCCACGACGATCACTAAGAAAGACCGCCACTGGCCACAAAATGTTCCCTCCGCTGGATACCTCGAGATCTACTTTGGTCTCAGCGCACTTTTGTGGACGCCAATTAGAGATCAGAAAAGTTAAGCTGCTCGAACTTTCGAATAGTATAAGATTACAGCTGGTTTCGGGTGTCTCAAAACAACCATTATTGTGCATCTTAAAATTCGCGGGCTCAAACGTCGATTGAAATGTTCCCGAAATAGCATTTATTTTTTGGAATAGGGTACCAAAATGTAGAAAGTTTCTACGTAAGTGGTTAATAAGTATGTCATTATTTTGAATACACGCAGCTAAAGTGGTTCTCAGGATTATCAACAAAGGATGGAGAGTAGGCCAAATGACAGATGATCAGTTCGGGTTTAGGAAGGGGAGAGGCACGTGCGAAGCCATTGCAGGCCATGAGATCACTAATCGAGATGGATATGGAATACAATCAGGACGTATTAACCTGTTTCGTAGGTTTCCAAAAGGCTTTTTATAGAGTGAATTGGGAAAAACTAATGGTTATATTGCAGAAAATAGGAATACTCTATTTGAGGTTTAGTGGAATGTTGAAGAAGATAATAGAGGGGAGAATGTTAGGCAAACGAGGAAAGGGCAGGAGCAGAATAGGGATGTTGGACGGAATGAAGGGGGGAAAGAAGTACACAGAGATGAAGAGGGACCTGATGTAAAGTAGGTTGCTGGATTGGGTTTTGTTTGGAGTTACACAAATATTTATTGGATAGTTGTGTCCATCCAAAAACTTACCTTAACCGGTAGATTACCTAATAATAATAATAATATTTGAGGGACAGGAGCTAATTCGCAATCTGTACATGTCTCAGACTGCTCAGGTGCGAGTGGGGAACGGAGAGTCAGGATGGGCAGTGTTAGGAAGGGGTGTAAGGCAGAGTTGTTCATTACTTGTGACATTAGTAGTCTTCCGAGTATTGATGTCACCTCTAACACATTACTACTAGTGGGAGTTATGATTTGTTTGCACTGGTGGCTGTTATACTTGCTCTATTTAATAAGGTTTCACTAGTAAATACCCTCGATGGAAATAAACTACTTCAAGATGTCCGGCGAATGACTCATTTCGGGAAAACGGCTTAGATTTACGAATTATCTTAACTGTTACCAACCCGAGTATCGGTTTGCCAAAGGTCTCTACTTGTGTCTTCTCTCAACTCGATGTTATTTTATCGTAATTCCTGCCTGGCTGCCTTCGATATTCTATCTGTTGTCTGCCTCTATTTCCACCCATTATCCGCTGGGCTGGTATGCTCATCCATGACTCCTCTTCTCAGTGATAACCAAGCGCTTCTTTCTTCACCCATTCTGTTCGTAATTCCTTCGCCGTTGGCACCTCTTGTTCGTTTAATCATTGTCATTCTTCGGCAAAATTACTCTTACATTGCTTTCAGTTTTACCATTTCTGTTGCTATCGCTGCGATTTCACCGAACATAGAAAATAATGTCATATTTGTGTGCTCATACGGTGCATCAGATAATTGTTTCCTTATGTCGAAGCTTTTTAATGACAGGTTGCTGTCAATTTTTCATCTAAGAGAATGCCTTCCTTTCCTGAGTATTTGGATTATTTATTACATTCCTTTCCTTATTGCTGTATTTTAATTTATTTTAGTTAACAGTACTCCTCTACTTGCGCAAAGTTTTGCTGGTTTTCTTGTATTTGGGCATGATCATCGTATTCCGCCAACATCGAGTTATTTTTTCATGAGCCTTTGAGTTGTGCTTTATGTTTTTTGTATGAGTTCAGTGAACACAAGTGGTCACTCTGCTGATAAAAATGTATTTAATATAGCTGGCACAGTTATTGTTTTTCTGATATTCTCCTATTTCCATTAGAAGAGTCTGAATTGGTTCCAGTTCATGCCCTGCTCTTCCGTAACTACTGGTACAGTTTCGTTCATTGATCATTTTGCATTACCTTCACTTAGAGAACTCGAAATTTACTTGATTTCTCATGTACCTTAATTTGAATCCCTTTTTTTCATTCGGTAATCTGACAGCATTATTACATTCGGTTGTAGATTATTCTTGTCAAAAATCCAATCCATCTGGGTTCAGGTAATCGTTCTCTAATTACAACATTTTTTGCATTTCACATATTTGTCTCTAAACTTTTTCAAACTTCATTGTACATAAAAATAGTTTAAACTACGTGGGTGGTCTGAAAAGTTTCCGACTCAGAAAATTTCAGAAAAAATGTCTTTTACCTTTGTTAGGTCGGAAACTTTTGAGACCACCCTTGTATTTTATAATTATAATAAGTTTCAAGAATAGCAAAAATTTTAACAATATCGAATTCTGTTGAATTCTTGTTCTGCCAGTTTCTTTAATGCCGCAGGTATATTTAACAACTCTCAGTTGTTAAATCTGATGGTAAAATCCTGCTAAAAAATGCCGCTCGAACCATTTACATAAATAAATGTTCAGTCTGATCGAAATATTAGTTGCCAATGATAATTTTCTGGTAAGACGACGAAGATACGGGAAGTGAAAGAGAGGGGGTGTAAAGAAGAAGTAACGATCACCATAGATTACTTTCTCAAGTATCGTGGAAAATAATTTGTTGGCTGCTCCATAGTCAAGTTTTCAGTAATCCATAATAGCCAGAAACAAGCTAATGCTGTCATCGATATCGAGCATTTAGAACCAATTGAAATCATGGAATTACAGTAACCATCGAATTAAATGTATCATAATTTTTAAAAATTATCTTTATGCGAGCCATTGGATCTTCTCAAGATTTGAATTAAACGAATTGTGGAAAGCATTAAGTAAACGTTTTTTGGTCTATATGAAATTGAGGGTAATGACTTCGAATATTCGTTGAAAATCACCTTCGATCGACTTTTGAAGTCGAATGGCTATGTCCAAAATATATTGATAGGTAGGTAATACCATATTTCTACGATACATTTGTAGTCGAATGGGATTTTTAGTGATAAGGTTCCATAATTGCATAATTATTTAATTAATACTTTTTAATCACTGTGGTTTTTATCCTGATAAACAGAATAATAACATTATTATTGTATTATTTATGACACCGCAGAGACTGAAATCAGAAAAAAACTGGTTGTGTTCAGGACCTTTTCTAGATGGTTATTTCCTCAAATAAATTTTCTTTTTTCTTTTATTTTTAATTATAGAAGATAGCGTTTTTCCATGAAGACCAAGCCAAAATGGAAAACTAGTAATCGGGAAAATACTTGTTAGGAAATACTATATTCGGGGAAAAGAACGATAGGAAAGAGTCCACGGAAAGAGTATTCGCGAAAAAGATAATTCAGGTTCGTTGGAGAATGAATTCGTAAAATTAAACGAGAATGTAGGAACAAAAATGTATTACAATTAGTTATTACTTCATATAGTATGTTATGTCAGCTGTCGAAGGTAGAGGTAGCTGTTAGAGTAATCTGCGTAATTGTAAATATTTCTGCCATTTTTTTAAGTCTATGCCGTAATATTATCGAAATTTTATCGTAGTGTCATAGTTAAGCAGTGTTAGTGACAGCCAACATTTTGCAACCTGACTACGTGCGAAAATGGCCAGTGGTTCACAGAGTTGGGAATAGGAACGATTAAGGTGGATGGTGAGAGATAAAGGAGGAAGGAAAGATGGGAAAAACGAAGTGGATATGCTTGCCAAGCACGGTTGATCGAACCGGTCTATGCCTTCGGTTACAGGAAAATGTGTGCAAAGTATCGATCGAAAAGAACAGATTCCTGTGCGTTTAGATCCTTCCGTCTTTCTTTATTATCACCTTAAGGAAAGAGGTCGAGGTTCTTGACCTGGAGGGCGAGATCTTGTGTATCACAATGGCTTCCCCCTTCTTGATTGGTTTTTCGGTTACATGTATTACGCCAAGTTTCCTTCTCTCCCTGTCCATTTTCAAGGCCCACAAGGAAAACGAAACGGCGGAGAAGAGAGAGTGATAGAATTCTGCAACGAGAAAAACTTGGTAGTGGTAAATACCATCTTCGATCAACATCTGAGAAGAATATACATCTGGAAGATGCCTATAGACAAAGCACGGTACCAAATTGACTACATCCTTGTCAGGAAGAGATACAAGAACCGAGTTAAGAAGTGTGAGAGCTACCCCGGCGCAGATATAAATAGCGATCACAACCTGGTGGTCATGGACAGCAGACTGGGATACAAGAAGATGAAGAAAGAGACACAACCACGATCTTCGAAAGGGAAATAAAAGGAAATAATGAAAATACCAGCACTGATGGTCATGGGAAGAAATGAAGAATATAATTACCAAAACTGCAGATGAGCTCCTTGTGAGTAAGGCGGAAACGTCTAAGAAACCATGGATAACAGCTCAAATAAGGAATCTCATAGACGAAAGAACAGAATACAAGAATCCAAGAAATGAGAGTGAACAAGACCTCAATAAACAGTTGTGGAACCAGATCATACGGGAGTGCAAGAAGGCAAAGAAGAATGGATAGAAAGTTGCTGAGATGAAATTAATGGAAACATGAAAAAGGGAAATAGCGAGATGGCTTATAAACCAGTGAAGAGGTAATTCGGGGAAAGAAAAACAAAATCGCAAAACATCCGAGCCGCTAATGGAAAAATACTAATAGATGATGACAACATTAGGAATAGATGGCAAGAATACATTGAAGTACTCTATCAAGCTCCCAAACCGCTTGAAGATGGCTTAATCAAAGATGAAAGCATGTTAGGTAAAGGCGATAGGGGTCCGCAGATATTAAGAAGCGAATTCAAGGAGTAAGACAAGGATGCAACCTCACGCCAGCAATATTCAGCGTTTACATGGAAAAGGCAATAAAAGACATACAAGAATTGGGTTTCAAAGGAGTCGAGGTAAATGGAGAAGAAATCATCATGCTCCGGTTTGCAAATGACATCGCAGTAGTGGCGGAAACGCGAGAGGACCTGCAGGCAACTCTTAAATGCTATGGATCAAGTACTGAGGGAATATAATATGAACATCTACAAGAAGAAAACTAAAATCCTTGTGCGCGGAAGAGATGAGCTGAATGCAGATATTACAATTCGAGGGGTGAAACTAGAGCAAGTGGAATCCTTCGTCTACTTCGGCAGCAGTATAACATGGGATGGAAGAAGTTCGACTGACATCAAGCAAAGAATAGCCCAAGTTAAGAACGCTTCCATGAAGATGAGGCAATTACTGTGCTCAAAGAACCTAAGGCTGGAAACAATTCGACAAGACTTTCGTGTCTAGCATGATGTTCTATAGTTCAGAGACTAGGAACATTGGAAATGTGGAACAGCAAAGAATAGAAGCATTTGAAATATGGTGCTGGAGGACAATGCTGAAGATTAAATGGAGAGACAAAGTGAAGAATGAGGAAGTATATAGAAGAGCAGAAGAGGATAGGACCATATGGAGAACTCTACGGCAAAGAAGAAATAGATGGATTGGACACGCATTGAGGCATAATGGATTGATTAGGGATATAATAGAAGGGAGATTCCACGAGGAAGACCAAAAGACATATGCATAGGACAAATTAAGGAGGACGTAAAACTGAGAAAGTATCAAGGATTGAGGGAATTGACATTAAATAGAATAGAATGGAGGGCTGAAGTAAACCAATCCTAGGATGTAAATACTTATGATACTGATTATGACTCTTTTGAAAAATATTTTATATAACGTTACAGGCAGTCACATCACGAGAGGACGATCGTTTTGCAGTGTATACGTTTTTCGCAATTGGCCTTCTCTATTTTCGAATATTCTTATCAGCTTGCATTTTATAACTTCCTTTTCTCTGTGTTCATCGATAACTTCGTTAATTCTGTACAACGGGACACTTTCTGGCGCTACGAAGTCTGCTTCAGACGCAAATTGTAGTTATATTCGAATCCACTTGAATGCTCTCCGTACAGATTTGTTCAATATGACACACACTACATGCTTTCTAGCCACAAAATAGGCTCGATAAAAAATATGGCATAGGAATGAGGAATCTATGGGCAGATTTGCTTCAGTCTGATGATGAGCGCTCGGTCGCTGCTTGATCATGATGGCATTTCGCATGGGAGTTCTAAATTCCTTGATAATAGCTACCCTACAGCGAAGGAAGCAGATTGAAAGGAGAAAATTTTATGTCTTCTTGTCCCTTTGCTTTCTTCATCAGTAAGTTTCCTCCATACACTTGATCACGTAGGCAATTCACCTTAACCGTGCCTACACCTTGCACTACCGCTGTGGGGTAATGTATATTTCGTAATATAAATCGCTGCATGGCAATCGGTGGATCTCGCCGGATGGGGTCATCTGTGAGGAGAAATGGATCTACGGGAGGGAGTGTTGAGGGGCATACCAAGGTGGGATTCCTTGCAGGCTCCGCATTTCCGAGAAGTCTGGTGAGCGACGGCGCGGAGGACGGGCTCGACCGACCGGTTGGAATGGTGAATGAGGGGTTGGGGGAGAGAGGTCGAGGGATACCTACAATACGTTTGGCCGAAGGCATTGGCGGAGGGGTTGGGGGATGGCGAGAGAACGTATGATCTGTGTGTCGTCATCCTTCGTTCCGTCCACTCTTTTCCTCGAGACCCCTTCCGTTTTCGCTTGCGAAATTATGGGGCCAGAAAAAATGTTTCCATCAAACGCCCGAAGGTGTTTTCTATTCCGAGTTCCAAGCATTCATAAAAAATAGAATCCGGAGCGTTCCGGAAACTCGTGTCGGGAATCCAGGGCGCTAATTGACGGAGAGACTACTTATGGGAATGGAGTAGGCTTCGCCGAGGGCCCGGGGCCGTAAGTAGCCGGCGGACGTCGCCAAAGATGGAGTGATCGTGACGTTTTTGCACCCCTCCGAATTGGAGCATCCGCGAGGAGAGGAAAGAAATCCTGCTCTTCGGCTGTTTTGAGGAATAAATAACTTTGTTTTTTCTGTGGGCGGGATATGGGTCTAAAGCGGAGATCAACTAGACGGAACGTCCGGGAAACGGGTACCTCGGGAGGATTAAAAATTCGTACCCTTAAGGAAATTTTAGCTACATCTAAACTCTTTGAATTGATTTTTGTGTAACTTGTATCGTAATGGGTATTATGTGATGTGAATTTACCTTAGCCTGCGAAAATACTAATAAGTAAATAATAAAACTTTACCAAATGTGTGACATATATCGCTCTTCGCTTACGAGGGTTTAGCTAACTTGTTTATATCCGTGTTCATGCCGCCTTACTATAAATACCTCTTCTTAAGATAAAACACGCCATACTGATCTGAATTTAACGTTACGCGGGTGAATACGACTTATTTTTTGTCATAATTACAGGATGACGTTATAGCAAATTTAGAAATCAGGCTGTGAATTAGGATGAATTAATTACAAAATATTCCTTTGATACATTGTATCGCTGTGCGCATTGCGTTTTTACTTGGTAGTTTTTGTTTGGCAATATCAACGTTAGAATGATGCCAACATTTATTCAAAATGTTAGGTAATATTGAAACCTCTCCTTAGATAAGCAGTGATTTTTAGTAGGGATGGGTGAATAGCAGTTTGGAAAGAATATTTAAATTCGGAGAGAGTTTTTTGACATTTGTCTCATGAAGAAGTAAATTCCCAATTGCTTCTATTTTGGCAGAAGAAATGGTTTAATGGCACAAAATTTACTTCAGGTCAAGTGTAAGAGAACTCAGACAGGGGAATACAGATATAAACGAAATAGTAAGCGGAAAGTCTACAAAATGGATGGAGCGGCCAGATCTTGAGTTGTACCTGTATGTTAACATTATTTCTCGCTATTGCATTGCAAGTTCTGTTTCGCGCGGAAGCTGAGTACGTATTACTCCTAAATATATATATATATAAATCCCGGATAGGGAAATATTTTTACTTTCGTGATCTGCTCAAAAACCGCCTTCCCCACATGTCCTGTCTTCGCCTATTATGTGTTTTCCTATCCCCTTTCCTTATACCTATTTCTGTTTGAATGAATATATATATATATATATATATATATATATATATATATATATATATATACATACATACATACATATAATGTTCCAAATAGAATTTACAGAGTTGATTAATTTTCCCCTCGTAAGTACTAACGTAACATGAATGTGTCAAGTAATCCCGAAACTTGTATTTCCCAAAGGTGACTCTGCAAAAATATTATGGGACTCACGATTTAGCCATCGGACCGTAGCATTTATCTCTCACTAGTTGTAAAAAAAAACAATACGCAAAATTTGCACATAAGCTTATAGCATAATACTGAACTCGCTACCAATTCACTGCCAACAATATTTTTAAGAAATAGGAAAACTATCTCTAGTCCAGA
This sequence comes from Hetaerina titia, assembly GCA_037158775.1. Lineage (NCBI taxonomy): Eukaryota > Metazoa > Arthropoda > Insecta > Odonata > Calopterygidae > Hetaerina > Hetaerina titia. Next base: position 32,368,387 of record CM073769.1, read on the forward strand.
GAAATAGGAAACCGATTCAGTACCATGAGCTTAAATGATGATAAATAAAAATTCGCAATTCTCATGACGTGAGCTCTCTGCAAGATCTTTTCTCCTTAGTGCCATTGCGCCTATCGCCTGTGGTCAGTGCCCTACTGCTCGCTTGTCTTTCTTTGTGCTACAACCGTGTGAAGATGAAAGAAAGTTAATTATTTGAATTAATTAGAATGACTTCCTTTTAGAGTTAGTTTATTATTGATCTTAGAATAATTAAACCACACTAAGTATGAGGTAATAAATGCATTATGAATTTGCAAGAATTTCGTTTCATCAAACCAGTTAGAGTTTGTTTTTCGAAATCTTGAGTTTTAACCCAGTGCTTGGATTTGATGGTTTGTATTATTACTTATTTGTAGTAATTTTCGGAAATAAAATTATGTATAATTTAAACATCACAATTTTGTGAAATACCTATTTTCGTATTCATTAAATTCAATGCCTGTAAGGATAAATATTACCATTTTATGCATAGAATTTTGCATTTCCGTAGCCGTGTTTGAGCATCTCTTAATCCTAATACCCAAATTCCTTCACTTGATTCACGTTGGTAAAATATTTGTCATGTTTTATTCTTCTTATTTGTGACTCTTGATGTAAAAGTATTGTTTTCCATAATTCATTAATATTTCATTTTAATGAATTTTCATGTGTTGGTTCAACCTTTTAGAAAATATTCTGCTTTGATTTGATGGAAGATTTCATTCCTTTAAGATTACCCAGACATCCTGACGTATGCATTTTTCAATAGTTATCATATCCTTACAACAATCTCGCATTCTTCTTGCATTAATCCAGTTTCTAGGCACCATTTTACTTACTTACGTCTTGTTGGAACGTTTTAAAGCGATTTCTGTATTGCTTTCTTTTCCAAGTGATGCAAATTGGTGGTTTATATTACGCTTTGATTAAAGTAGCAAGCTAGAAAGAACTGTGGCAAGGATAGTTAGTTTCATTGGGGAATCATGCCTCTCCTAAAGCGACGATCGCCTTCGCCTTACCCCCAATGCTAAAGTGACGAAACATTCCTAATCGGTACTCGGTTAACTTAAGAGCAGGAAGTTTTTTACAACTCATCAAATACCTCTAAGAAGTCGCCCTTTCCTTGCTACATGTTTGGAATGTTTAAACTGAAATTATGGACTTCCCGTATATTTATCTAGAATATTATGTCAGTGTTACTTTTCTAAAGGTGATCTCGTCTTAATTGTCTGACTTTACTTAATCCACCATTCCTAAAAATTATCTCTCTCTCATTTCGAATTGTCATACTTTACTTAATCCGCCATTCCAAAAAATTATCTTTCTCTCATTTCGAATTGTCTTACTTTTTCTTAATTCAGGTTCATTTGTCAGCGTAAAATTTGATTTGGAGCCTCTCACTTGAAGGGTGTATCGTGGATGTTCTGCATTGTTGAATTCTGGGGTCATGAGACCAACGGGTGCATGATTATTATATGCCCTAGTTAGCTTTTTATAAAAATATAGCGTTATATGAAATCTTATTTTACTCCATAAGATAAAAATAGCAATATTCAGGTGACACGGTCCGCTTCTTAGTGCAAACAAAATACAACTAAGACCCTAACAACTATGTGAAGGAACAGTACAACGAGGTGTTTCATTTAAAAAATTGATTAGACTATTTCGCGAGTGAAACAATTAAACCAATAACGAAGAGAAATTCGTTACCCAGCTAAATCGTTTTTTTTTTAAGAATCACACATCAAAGTTATTGTTATCACTGTCGCTGATCATTAATCGGTTAAGGTTAGCGGTAATCATTGGTATGTCGATTAGCAATGTGAATCCTTTGCTAAGTTCAGCATACTCGTGGCCAATTGTTATCTCCGGCATGGAGAGTCTCGGATAATTTTTAGATTCGCGCTCTATTTGGTAGTTAATGCATAACGAGGATGCATCGTTTGTCTTCATTCCCCTTATCCCCACCTAGATTTCAACCTGACGGTGCTCTTGGGGCCAGTGTAATCGGTAAAATATTGGATTAGATGCTAATATTTTTATTGTTAAAACAGGATATCCGATTCGTTGACTCCTTGTATTCGAGTTCTTCTCTGAGGTGATACAGGGCGGCGGATGACTGGCTGGCGGATTGAGGGGAGGTTGTGGGCTTGAGAGAACGATGAGAGGGCAGGAGAGAGGCGAGGCGGATGGAAAGGGAGTGGGAATGATGGAGGAAGAGGCGGCGAGGATGTGGCTGCTGGGTGCGTGGGGAAGGAGGGAGGTCGCCTCCTGGCAGGGGCGGGACAAGGGCACACGGGCGGGGCGAGAGGGAGAAGCATGGCGGAGAATTTTTGAGGACGTAGGATAGCGAAGTGCTTTGAGGCAAGAAGAGGAGAGAAGTTCGATGGTAGGGGAAGCGGCGAGAGGGAATCCTCATCGGAAGGGGTAATGGAGGGGAAATAGTCTTAAGAAGATAGAACGGCTGGAGTGAAAGAGCCTCTTTTTCTTGCAGTGACTCAGTCGGCGCTGGCAGTTTTGTCTTCGCGCAAGGAATTCACCTCTCCCGACCCGTTGCTTACCCCCACTCCCGCCTTCAGTCCCCTTCTCTGGTGTTCTTTTTTTGCTGTCTCTCACCCCCCCCCCCTTTCCCGCTGTCTCCTTCTTCCGAGTGACTTGCCTCTCCGATCCAGCGGGATTCTCCAGAGTGCACGCCGTGCGTAACAAGTGCGCTGCTCCCTCGTCCGGCTCCTGGACTCTCACATCCCTCTCCTTCTCCATTCCTTTCGCGCCTCATTTCTTTGCCTTCCGCTAATTTCCTCGCGTTTGCTCTTTTCGTTTTCATTCGCGATGCCGTGAGCGTGTACCTGTGTGATTATAGAGCTTACTTGTTGTTCATTTGCCATTTGACGTGATGCAAAAGGCAGAACAGTTTTAGTGGTTATCCGGTTTTTTAAAAAAGAACAGTAAGTCGGATGTGTGTTCCACTGAGTCTCCGATACCCATGTGGTTGAACTGAAAGGATTGAAGAAGCCGTGAACTTGGCGAAGAAGTCGCCGCCACCTGAGGACGTGGAAGACTCCGCGAATTTGCTACTTAAAATTCGCGAACTACTTAGAAATTAATTAGCCTTTGGAATGGTTTCCACGTAGTGTGTTAGGCTGATCAGCATACTAATTCATTTATAGTCTCTTAATTCGTGGTTTTGGCTGTTGCATCATTCGTGTTGTTGATTGACTCATCTAGTTTTGTATTTTGTGTATTGCGAGGAATTCGAATAATTGAATTTGAAAACAAGCCTAATTGAGTTGGAAGCCGACCTGACTACCTCAGTTCATAAACTCTTTAGGGACTGTTATTTCTCCTGAAGATGGGAATTTAGAAAAACTATATCAAGGACTTCATTAGCATATACAGAAGAGGCGGATTCAATAAATTACGATTCCACCTGCTTCATGCTCTCGGCTGTTAGGAATGGTGGCGATGGGTTTAGGTGATTGTGCCGTGGTGTGGGTGTGGCAGAAAACTCCATCCGGTGCCGTGATCACTGGAGATTGTGATGGTGTCAGCAGGGGTGAAGGCGGAAGTTGGGTACCCTTGCGTCTTTCGGCGGTGCGCCTCCTGAGCCCAGGAGGTGGTCCACCCACTAAAGAACACTGGGATTCCGTAGTTCAGTTTGTTCGTCTTGCCGCAGCCCATCGTCTTATGCTGCTTCCACCACAAACGGATACCATTCCCTCTTCCGTCGCATCTGAAGATGGCATTTTACCTCTGAAAGGATCCATCGGTCACAGTTACAGCGATGGGGCTTTTAAGAAGAATGGCGGAAGCAGTGAAGAATCAGTGACGGTCGATCACCAATTTGACCTGGCGGATGAGTTAGTGAATTCTCAGGGAGAAGAATGCATATCTCCTGTGGCCCCTCCCGTCGATGAAGGAGCGAAATGCCCAGCAAGGAAGTGGTCCCTGTGCCCTAGGGCCAGGACTCCGCCTTTGGATGGTGCCCCAGAGGTGCGTAGAAGAGCAGAAGGTGCAAGGCGGCATTCTATCGGTGGCGCTCTTTTAGAATCCACCGCGAGTTTTAATTCTATGGGGTTAGAAAGAAGTATTGCGTCATCGGATGCTGCAGGGAGTGCTCCCGGAGGATGGTGGCCGAGGTCCGTCATTTCCTCCGCCGCTTCTAGGAGAGAGCCTTTCGGAGGCGGTGGCATCTTCGGTGGATGGCGGAAGCCAGTGAGAGGAAGGAAGTCCGCACCAAGGCTGGGGGGCGGAAGGCGGGGAGTGTCTCGGGCAGAATGCCCTAGTGAAGAACCTGGTAAGGGCGAGGAGTGGGAGAAGCACTTGGCATCGGATACCAGATTGCCGCCGGCCTCTCCTGGGCGTGGAGCTGCTTGCTCTGTTGTGGGTTGTGGCTGCAGGCTGTCTGTGAGTCCATCCTCAGCATTGAACTCTTCCATTGGGCCTTTAGAATGTGAGGAATGGCAGAAACGTTTGGAGAAGGCTCTTGGGGAAAGGGTTTCAGGTGACACGCAGCCCTCGGGCCCTTACTCCCCTCCACCCCTGACTCCTCCGCCATTCTCTGTGCCTCCGTCTGAGTCAAGTTCCTCGAGGAGATGTAGTCGAGAGGAGTGGTGGGAAAGATTGGAAGACGTGCTGATACATCGCCCTGAGGGAGATGGGGGTGGAAAGGAAGGATGCGGGGATTGTTCTTCTGGCGGTGGGAGGAAGCTGAGCACCGGTTCGACCTCTTCCAATCCATATTGCTTGCTTTCTTCTCTGGAGTGAGTCTCGGGATTTATCAATTGTAATGGAGGATTTATTGCGTTAAACACTTATGCTCGGCACGAAAATTACCTTAATAAATTTTCCAAATTTTATTCTGGAGTAGACGTGAATACAAAAGCTGTGCAAACCCCGCCTGCGGCAGATGTAAAGAGTTTTTCATCTGTTGTCAGCATTTTTGATTTAGGCGACATGGTCGTGTTTTTTTATTTAGGAATTTCGAAATTGTCAATCGGTAAGATACAGTGAGAATGGAAATAGATACATGCGATGGACGTTATTGAACAAGCATATCTTGTGAAATTGTTTGTACAGAAGATTTATTGGCTCCTAACGTATATACTTATTCGTTTGCGGAGCATATGGTTCATGATTTGTTTAGTATTATATGAGTCGTTTAGGTTTATAGGTCGTTAGATTTATTAGTCGTAGGTACATTTTTGTTTCACGGTGAAAAATACTGATTGAGCTGGGAAAGAGTAAATATGTTTAGGAACACTTTCACGATAGTCGTTCTCCCCACATTAGCTCGAAAAATATCAGAAATAAAGTATAAGGTCACCCAATACACCGGGCATTTTATTAATTTATTTCAGTAGCTTCAAAAATGCCCCGCTGATTTTATTTTATATTCTGATTCTGTAAGTATTGCCCGCATTCAGCTATTCCGATTTATTAGTTTACTCTTGCATTGCTATGAACGCAAAAACAACCAAAGATTATTTTTGTCTTATCGTTTTTTTTTCTCATGCGCGAGTTTTCAACTTTCTTTGAAAGTATGAAGTTTCAAAATTTGAATCTGTAATTAATGAACGTATTATTTTTTCTGTGTTCATGGAGTATCGCCTTTTCCTACGTTTGAGATTTTCATGGCATTTTATTAATTTTATATTTGAAAGATAGCTACCTAACCATTTCCATTTTTTTAAATTTATGGAAAATAAATATTTTGTTTTAACTTTATGAAATTATATTTCTCTTATTTTATGCAGAATTGAAGTTGGGTTTATTGTAGTGCAGATTCAGGTTGTCTTTTGGGCGAGGCTAAGAAATGTAGGGTGTTATGTTTTTGTCCATCCAAAAACCTACCTTAAACGGTAGAATACCAATAATAACGTTATTTTATATGACATCCTAGGCACATTCGGAGTGGAAGAGGACGCCCAGGTAGCTTAACTGGCTAAAACACTCGGCCAGGCATCGAGAGATCCGGGTTCGAATCCGGGTCAAGACGAATGATTTTTACACTTTGAAATTGTTGCATCCCTAGACTCACATTTACATTTTCTTCGTCGATCATATCATTAGTTTCCTTAAGTCACTCTTCTTCCTCAGTGCATATTGTCATTAAGTTCATCCATGTTAGTAAGAGTCATTGTAAAAATCCGGGAGAGAGAATTACCGAACACCGGCAGAAATAATTTAAGTAATCATCATCATTAATCAATCAATCAGAAATCATTTAGTGTATACTATTCAACAGTTTATTTTGTAAGTGTTACTATGTAGCATGGACAACTTGTTGGTTAACAGTTAAACGGCCCGCTTGGCAAACTCATTTGCCAAACCCTGAAAAGTATACAAGGAGGGTCCCTTTCATGGGAGCGAGGAGTGCGGCCGTTCAGGGCGCCAACTTACGAGGGACGCGGGCGGCGCCATCGAGTTGAATGCCAAACTCATGAATTTCGGGGGAGGCGCCAAAATTTTTAATGAACCGGCCCTGTGAGAGTGTTGCCAAAAGAGAACTAAGACAAGTTGCCGAAATGGCTGTCACTGCTCTCTTGGACTCACTGAATAGACTTGTTCACTATTAGATTTTATCAAAGCCGTCTCTAAATTTTATTTTCACTCGGCCTGTCTGGTTCCTGTCGCGTACTATTCGCAGGTTAGAAAGTTTGATTATTGATTTTTGGCTGTTGTCAATGAAATTATTTTTTGTGCCCGGATATGGAATTAGAAGACGGGATTGTCTCATTTTCATGTGGGGGTTGCCACAGTTTTTCAGCGTTGAAGACTAACTTGTAAATTGATTCTGTAGGAAAAAATATTTAAAAAACGATAATTCGAATGATAGGACTTAAATCCGAATAAATTTCATGAATATTGAGATAGTAGCGGACAGATATATGAGTGGAAAGGAAGCGGAGAGTACATATCGGGGATTAATTCGAAGCTTAAGCAAATATACATAATTATAGTGAAGTGGTTAGACCTTAGATAGGATCAAGCTTGGATTGAAATTGAGATTAGTAATTCAGGACCTGTTTTGAAATTTTTCCATTTCGAGCAAATCGGATCGCTATCTCACATCACCGACTTCGTTATTGTTTGTTTACGATGGTTACCAGATGTATGAAGGCGGTTTTCAAATATTTTTAATCCTTAAAATGGAGGCTTCCGCTGATTCTTTCTTTATTGCATTACACATTCTCTCTATTTTCCACCGTCATTTGAAAATGCTCAACGTTCGCTCCTCTTGCGGGGAGGGCAGTTGCTGTCGTTTTGCTGATTAAAAGTTATCTTTAGGGAGAGGAGTTTGTTAAATATCGGTTTTTTTTCGTTTAGTGTTGTTTATTTGTTAATGTCGTTCCACTTTATTAATGAAAAATTCATTATGAACGTACGTTTATGGCATTGTAATAATGTATTTGAATGATTTTCAACCCGACGTTAGAGCTTACGTGGACTGAAAATGACATCCACTCGATGTCGCAAGCTAAATCGTACCGAGTTATTTAAAATAACTTCGTTTTTACTCTTGTGATCTTATTTATTCAATAGAATATAATCTTTTTCTAGTGTACCATACGGAATACTAAACATTATTTCTCTCAGTTCCCCTCATTGTACTTGACATAGGGTTGGTACATTCGAACTTGATAAAGAAGAGTGACAGTGCTTCGGCAGTTCAAACCCGTATTTTTTTAAAGTGGGTATAGCGACATATATTGCCACTGTTGTTTGTCTCCGATTTCCGCGGTTCGTTACTTTTTTGCATCCGGCTTGTGGAATTCCATTGTAAATTAATGTTCGTAGGTAGAAAACGGGACGGTGAATAATCGAAGCAATGGGGGGCGAAGATGAAGTAGAAAATAACTGCAGAAAGGACGAGTAACGGTTTCGTCTAACCTGGATTTCTTACGAACGTGCATAGTGAAGTGGTTTACTCCTTTGCTAGACAAATATGTATAGAATGATGAACCGACTCTAGGATTTTCAAAGTCTATCAAAGGTGGTTTGTATTTTACTTAGAGGTTTGAGGATTGAGTGTTTTGATTGTTACCTTCGTTCAGCTGTTCCAAGAAAGGGTGGACGAGTGTTTTGCAGGACTCGGGACGAACACAATTTCTCGGGTTCATCTTTTACTGGAATAATTTTTATCGGGTTGGGAAAAGATGCTAAATGTTTGTTGTACTGGCGTAATTATACATGGTTAATTATAAATAATACATTATGTTTATAAATGAAACTGATTTCTTCACTGAAACGGCGCCCAAAGCAGCCACCACGCTGGATCTTAGTTGTATCACTGTCACTTCATTTATGAAAAGAATTAAGAATTGAGTTTCGAGAAATATTTTATTTAGGCTTCGAACTTTGCGAAGTAGTTATTCAAATGATGCTTTCTTGTGCACCCCTAATTAATGATGAGGGTAAAAAAAGAAACTTTGCACTTCCACGTAAAAGATTCAATATTTCACGACCATGGTTTCGATACTGCACCATGATCCACGGTCGTGAAATATAAAATCATTTTTTGGAAGTGTAAAGTTTCTTTTTTTACCCACGTCATGAAGGAATTCCACAAAGTTAAACCTAAAACTGTTATGTTCACCCCTCATTAATTCGTCAGCGTTTCAACAACTAATATTAATGATTAATAGGGAATGGATAAATTTGGTATCCTCTGCTTAGTATTTCTTCAAACGTTCTGTTGAAAGTTCTTTAGGTTTGCCTTGCTCTGAAAGGATTTGTATTTTAGTTTGGCAAGTTATGATGTGTCTTCAAGGATGCTAAATGAATTTTATTGACGCATAAAACATATTGTCTGCTGGGAATTTAGGTATTTATTGGGCGATTGGCATTATAAATTCTAGTCGTATACGTTCTTTCAATAATAGGGATATAATTCTCTTTATTAACTACTTATGTAAGTGAAGTGATTCAGTCACATATTAGTGTTGTGTATATTTTTTCCCATTTGACGATTGCAAACGAGAATCCGTAATTTTCCATCATGGCTTATTTTACGTAATGTTCCAAATATGGAAGAGTTGTTACATTGTGCTCAAGAATGCAAGGCCCAGCGTTGAGATGTAATACTTATTAATAAATATTTCCAACGTTAGTTGATTAATTTTATGCCCAATGCTTACACCAAATTCTGTGGCATGCTGTTGATTCTGGATAAAACAAGACATTAGTTGGCCAAATGTAGTTGTCGTTCTATCGGAAATAATTTACTGATATACTTGGCCCGAGGGCATAAAATATATTAATATAATAATTGACTTTTTGAGTTAAGAAGAGACTCAAGAATTGGTTGTCAAAAATGCTCAAAATATCGTTCGCTGCGTCACAGTAAAATTGTTTCTTCACAGTCCTTCGCGTGAATGGTGGCGAAGGATAAATGCCTAATGCATTATAGGTGAGATGTTGAGAGTAAGGTAAACTGGATAACTGTTTTGTGAGTTTACTAGTTAGATCGCAAAACCTTGACACTCTTTTTTATTCCTTGTTTTATTTATTCATCAGAATATTCATTTACTCACATGACACTCAATATGTCGTTCCATAATTAATTTACCTGTTTCGTTACTATCTTTGGGAATATCAGTTATTAAAGTCCGATATCTCTGGGTCTCTCCTGCTTCAAAAATTTGACATGGGGCCCTTTTTAGAGATACCAGAACAGAGATGACTCAATATGGGTGTATGACACGTGGGCAGCATTTATCGGGAATGAAAATCCAAAGTTTGGGGGAGCAGGTCGAGCTTCGGGCATGGGCGTGGTGTAAACCAAGAGTCAGGTTCCTGGGACACTCAATGATTTGCGCAATTACAGCGTGACAGTCAGGATATTACGTGTAAACTTTGTAGGGATATTTCTTTTGGCAAAACCGTGAGCATATCAATTTAGAGATTCTGCCTTTTCGGTACCTAGAAAATCTCTACTCGTGCAGAAATGTTGTCTTTCTACTATAATATCACCACAGAAGGGAGAATGTTGGCTAAACGTGATTTGGAAAGGAATAAGCATTTCGTTGACTGAAAGGGAGGTAAAGAGTATGTACAACTAAATAATGGTTTGAATGATGACAAATGCTTAGGTATTTCGCCTATGGAAGTACCATGCAGACTAGTGTTTACTCCCAAGGGAATTGGGAAACTGTAGTAGTTTTGTTAGGTCCATTACAAACCTGCCTCTGATCAGAGAACTATTAACAATAGAAGTAGTAAATTGCTACAAGTATAGTCAAATCCCGCCTCCACTTTTGATCTTCTTTTGATCGATGAGGGTAACACTAGGGAATCGTTTTCAAGAAAAGGCGAGACTCATGATTTTGAAGAAGTTTGTACTTTCCAGTCGATATTTGGTGCAAGGCATCAAACAAATAGTCTCTCGAGCCAGGTACTTTGAGGGGGGGCAACTAATCCGAAGATCTCTGGCTTGGATTTTGTGCTGTAAAGTCATAATCTCTCGTGAATTGAGTTGATACTGCGAAACCATCCGGCGAAGCGTATACAATCTGATTTCCACGGCTGAATGAAGTAGTTTTTATAAGTCATTCCACCACTTACCCTCCATATATCTTTTGCCCAAAACTCAGGGGCTCTCCTAACGGTTTATAACTGTTACTCCATGCCTTGTGATGTATGACCTTGACTACTCGAATAAGTAAGATCAAGGAGACGAGACGAAAAGAGGTACTCGAATTTAGTTTTTTGAATACTTATGTGCCTATTAATATCCTGAATGATTAGTGATCGGCTCTGGTTCAGCTCATCAACTCTCTGGATTCTCCTATCCGTACAATTTTCGTTGAAGTTACATGCGATAGTTATTGCTGGCATTAGCGGATTTTGGTTTCTGAGTAGTTCTTAGTCCTCATTATATACTTCTAATATTTTGCAACTCTCATCTAGTCAAGGAAGGACGCTTTCCGAAGTGATAAAAGGCAAAATTTTCTTCCTAATGCTATAAACAATGCCACTTATGTAAATATATTTGGCTGCGAAACGCCATTAGATTCGGCTGTCAAATCCAAATTCAGATGTGGAACAGTGGGCGTGCAGAAATCATCTCGTCGATTCTAAGTTTTAATCACCCAGTACGCTAATATATATGACTGGTTGCTAAAAGGTGGATAATGAGCATTGTGATGGTGGCTCTTTACTTGCCAGGTAGATATATAGATCATTTTATTAGCGTATAACTTGCCGAGATATTTATTGTCTTAGCACAGCACTATTCTCCACCCTTGGCTATTTTTGTTCATTAGCAAAGATACTACCTTTAAAATATGAGCCTTCTGAAAAGCGTAATGCGTAACTCACGAAAGTTGGATTTACGTATTCTGTTAACGGTTTATTGTACATGGGAACTGGTTTCCCGATTTTATGGATTCGGCGAATGTCTTTTTTCCTTTTGTTTGTCATTTCTCTCAGGTCGTCTGTATTCGTTCACTTACCTTAAAAGGAAGTTGGTTTGCCTTACTTTAAAAATTATAAATTTGTTCGGACGAATGTATCAGGGATGGAACTGGCTAAATATACTTAAATAAAATGATTGCTATATTCACATTTTACTATGTAACGTTCGTTTGTAAAACGAACATTTTTTTTCTATGGTAATTGAACAATTCGTTTAATATTGTTTCCATTTTAATAGTGTTCAAATCAGTTAAATTTTTAAAAGGTGTACGTAATTTGAATTTCTTGGCTAATAAGAATTTCAAATCAGAATGGTTCACTTTCGTGCCTTTTTACTTGTATCACTTGTATATGCAACTACTTCATAGTTGTATTTTTCTTTACCTTTCCCTAATCTCTCAGGCAAGCTATCGTCGCTCACACTTAGGAAGTTCTTCGTTTCGCTCTTTGGTGCATAAAGTCGCAGAAATTGGTATACGTAAACCATTAATGAAAGCAGTAGCAAATTCCTCATTCCATTACTCCAGCGCCTAAATCTTATCAGGCAGTTTTTTTTAATTCTAAAATAATACAAAGACCAGAATTTAGCTTTACGCTGGAGAATATTACTTCATATAGGTTCGTAAGCAATAACTTTGAGTTACTTCGTTCAACTTCAAGATCCTTCTGAGACTTATCCCTATAAATTGGTAATTTGGTAGTCATAATGAATGAGTATAGTTCTATCTTAATCATATTGACTATTCCTATAGTCACCATTAAGTTTCCTGCACAATCCTTTTACAAATGAATTGCTTAAGGTTGTTTTCAAAATTGTAATGAAAAAGATGCTGCAGTCGATAGAATCTTGTAAACCTGAGTGATTATAAAAGTAGTTTCAAATGAGATTAGTAACTCGTCACGAGCAAAAAAATTAATATATCACAAAAGAACAAATGTAAAGTAATTGTAAGGAAGCGGGTAAGAAATTTGAATGCCAAGAGTGTCCAAGTATCGAATGCCGATCGGCGTCCAAGTATCAAAATACGTGTATATGGAGTAATTTTTATATTTCGGCAGCATATTAGATTCAAATGTTAACTACTTCTGGTGGAGAATAGCGGTAACAGGCCTTATTAGTAGTTCTGTGATGTGTTTCATTTCTTGTATTGCCTGATTTAAATGTTTGTTTCTCATATTCCCCTATCTTTTCCGTATCTTCCCTTTCAAGTATGTGACCTGTTGTAAATTCTATTCCATTCTTGCGTCATTCACTCTTGCATGAATAAATGACGCAATGTCACAACGCATTATTACCTTATTAGTGAAAACCTAAAGATCCATTACTTTTTAGGGAAAAAAATTCCCTGGAAAGCTTTTATTAAAAAATGCCTCAGACCTACCATGTGCTAAGTTTGTCCAACTTCTCGTTAAGGTTCCAAATAAATGCCATCCATTAGAGTATGCTTAATTCATGACTTGAGCGCAGTTGTAACCAAACTCATTTATTCATCAGGCGACAATATTGCCCGCCAAAATATCCCTATCAATTGTTGTATTTATAAAAGCACATTTGGCTTTCTGGTAAAATACTGGAGGTGTCAAATTAATTTGTGGAGGTTCTCCTCAGGTCTTCCACCGGATGAGTCTCCATTCTGGCCGACGTTTCGATGCTCGACATCGTCTTCAGAGCAAGAGGGTAGGGCATCAAATTAATTCCTCTTAATCTCGAAAAATAATGTAAATATTCCTTGGATTTCTAAGAGATATTCGTAAATTCACTCTTAGTTAGCAAAAATAGTGAGTTAAGGAATAATATTTCTGTTGTCCCCATTATTGCAAATTTCCTGGGCAAGAGTTTCAGAACTCTTAACTCACACAAGACATGCACTGCCCCAAACTGTTAATTTCACGTTGCTAATAGTATAATTAATTCAGAACTCGTATGCCGAGCATTTTTGCCGTATGCTGATATTTAATCGTAGATCATGTTATGTGTCGTCTCCCACGCGTCTCCCGGATTCGGGGCGGCGTCTGACCGAGAATTTTTCACGCCACCTCCTCCATACCTTTTCCCATTCTTCATACAGAGGTGTAATAGTCAAGGTAAACTGGTCTCGCAGGTCTCCTACCAGCGTTGCCAGGCGGGCACGTTGCCGCTGGGCGTAAAAAGAAAAATGTTCGTGGTGGGAAAAAGAAAAAAGTCATGAGGGCGGATGAAAATCTCCCCGAGAGCGCGGCTTCGCGCGAAGAACTTTCCCCGGCATTAATTTCTTCTGCCGGCTTCGTCTTTCGTTGCTGCGGACTCCACCGCACTCTCTTTTCCCCACCCTCACCCGTCGAGTCACGGTGAGGGCGATGGGGGTTCCGGGCCGGTTATCTTACGTCGAGAGGCGCCTCGTGGCTGTGAGGTAGCAAGGAGGGTGGAGAGCTGAAGATTCCAATTTTGGGACTCGACTTTTCGTCCCACATTGGTGATCCGGTTGCCGTCTGAGTCGGTCGCACGGACCGTAGCCGACTTCTCCGCCCGCGCGGTTGACCCAGCGCCCGGGGGAAAAGGACTGTCTCGATAGGGAAAGAGAACTAGTCGCGTGTTGGCGTGGCGGGGTAAAAATAGAATTGCGGGAGAGGCGCCCTTCTCTGCGTAAACGGTTGAGAGACTTGGTTCTCCTTCCGCCCATCTCGCATATCTATCAAGGAACATTGTTCGATTTCACCGTCATCCACAAATGGGTGTGATCAGTTGCGCTTGTACGCTAGAGGGAGCAAATGCTCCTTGTCAATATTTTAAGATAAGAATAACATTGATAGTGGAATCCGAATGTATCTACCTATCGGATCATCATCACATCGCCAAAATATGAATATGATGACCAAAATAGTAAGAGAAATTTCTTTAAATGAATATGTTGGAAGCTTCCAATGTCTGAAGTTGAAATATGAACATTGGGCAGGTGTATAATAATCTTGCTTGAAAGCAGAAATCATAAAGTAATTTTAAAAAAATGGAATTGAAGTATTTACTATCATGATGTAATAAAAGCGGAACTTTGCTTGGTTTTTGTCTTAACATGGACAGAGCATTTGATAATTTGGTTTAAGCATATTCTAATTTCACTATAATTCTGATGTTTTAAATAGATTTCAGGACAGTGGTGTTAGACTTTGGTTTTTATTCAAATTCATCTAGCACCTGTCCTTTTTTAGAGACAGCAAAACATTTTAAGTAAGCCACAAGACTTAGGCTTTGTTATGATTGTATGTACTGCTTATTTGCAAGGCAGTTGAGGAGTCATTACAGCAGTGGCCATTAATGCCCAGCTTCCTCCAGGATATCTCAAGATGCTCCTTGATAGATGATTGTTTATATAATTTGATCAATGCTGCAATTTGCAAAATAACTGACTTGTAACATTATGTTAACTTTGGTGACATTTTGAAATCAGAAAGGGCCATTCTTTTTTTTTTTTTTTAGAAGTGTGGAAAAGTTGCGAATCCAAATATCACTTATCTGATTGACTGGTTAATCAGCACATGAGATTCAAAGAGATATGAGAAAATTTGGAAAGGAGACAAACTATGCAAATTTCACTTGAATAGAGATTTATTCACGACCCGGGTTTCAAACACTTAATGTCATCTTCAGATGACATTAAGATGACATTAAGTGTTTGAAACCCGGGTCGTGAATAAATCTCTATTCAAGTGAAATTTGCATAGTTTGTCTCCTTTCCATCATGGATAAATTTCACAAGGTTAACCCTATTACCGTTCGGTTTATGAGAAAATTTGTTCATTCATTCAAAATGAAATTGACTTAACTAAAATTGTCTTAACAAAAAAATAGTCTCCTTTCACACCATCTGTTTTCTCTGCACCATATCCAAAGATAGAGAAGGGGCTAAATTGCAAGGCCATAACTTGGTGAAAATGATGTTTAAGTTTGGCTTTACTTGTACTTAAGTAGAATATGCTCTTATCCTCTAATACTCTACTAAATTAAATTGCTGACTTGTGACCTTGTTCTTCTTAAGTACCCTGCTATGTGAAAGAGGAAGACAATGTGTAAACAATAGTGGAGAATGAAGTTTTCTTCAATAAGAGCTTATAAGTGCTATCGTTTAGCAAAGTTATCAATTTTCCCTCATTTCCTAGTTCACTGTATACTGTAATATGGTCACACTTGGAGTCAAGAAATTAGATCTTGTAAATCACTGATACGTCCTCATATCTATTAATGGGATGAAGTGCACTCATTTAGCTCTAATGGCTTAAGCCGGACAGCTTTCCATGGAACCATAAGTTCAATTAGGGAGTTGCCTTCTATCTTCTTTCTCCATTTAAAATAATAAATTTTTGAGGATTCAAGAGTTAAAGAGCACAATACTATTTATAAATGGCACAGTTCCCAATCCATCAGAGTTACCCATAGAACACTGTACTGTAGGGCTAGTTATGTAAGCTGTGTTATTTGTTTAGTTATAGCACCTGAAGAGGCACATTTACTTTGTACTACCAGCACTACCTTTTTTCTGTCCCTATAGTCTGAATGAAGAATAGTTAAAGAGTCAAGAAGTTCATTTTTTCTTCTGTAGACTGCTTCACCCTTGTAGGTTTTTGCTCTAGTTTGGTAGATGAATTGGTCAGAATGTCCTGAAAAAAATATTTTTATTTTAGAGAACATGCAGTTTCTTATTTCACTTATATAAAACTACATTTTTTCAAACCACAATTTCTTCATGAAGCTAAAAAAAATGGAATTTACTGTAGAAAAATGCCATGAAAATATGAAAACACACCTCCCAAGATATTTTGAATGAGTGAGGGCAGTATTTTTCATCTAGTTTCTCTCAGTACTGTTTAAATGCAGTTCTAACCCACCCTAGCGGGTTCGATTCTCACCAGGATGGGATTTTTTTCACCTAGGGCTTGGGTGTTTGCATTGTTGTTATTGTTGTGTTGTCATTGTTGTCCAATGTAAAGGCCAAAAAGTGCTGTTTTTGGACCAAGACGAATAAATAAATAAGTTGGATTGGAAAAGCTGTACTTCAGGGTGCCCAGACTTAGTGAATTTGGGAGGTGGTTAACATGTTTCATTCCTAAAAACGTCTCATGTCTCCACAGCTAAAAATTATTCCAGCTTTAGAGGCTTATTTATAGGAGTTCATTTAATTCAGTGTTTATTTGGCAATATGTGTTGTATGAATTAGAGACAAATAAATTACATGCTAAAAAGTAATGCATGGAGGTTGGTATCAGTGCAAATTAGATTGTAACAGCAGTGAGAATTTTTAAAAATACCACATACGGTTTATGATTATTGTTATTTATTATCGGATGGTGTGAAACAAGGATGGGTTCAAAGTTTAATATTCATATTCTTGGGAAACCTTATGAGGAAGAAATAATAGAAATTCAATAATGAGTTGATAGGGAAATAACGAAATTGTAATTAATTGATGCTGATGCCTAAGCTATGAAATGAAGAGAATGTTACGAAATAAAATTATGAAAAATAAGTAAAAATTATGAAATATAAGTGAAATGAAAAGCATGCATATGCATAAAAAAGAGTTATCCTGTGGAGGTATATGAAAATAAAATAGAGAAGTAGATTGAGGTGTGAGTACTTGAACTGTTGTTTTACTGTCAATCAAAATCACCTAAGCAATTGAGCAGAACCTTTTTAAAATTTGATTTTGCTTTTAACATTCTTTTCATGGCTCAGCGTCAGTCTGTATGCACCCTTCTTTTAGAGGCCTGACTGCCCTAAAGCATTAAAAACCATAAACACAGTAATCAACCCGAAGGTCGGTTTAGTAGGTGATGGTAGAGCTCACCCATGTACCAAGCCCGACGGCGTGTGAATATTCACACATCAGGGTGGGGGGGCCAGTTCCTTTCCCTGTGCCGGTTGCCGTTAAAAATTCAGCAAAATTGGTATTAATTAGAAAAAGTTAAACAATAGTTCCCCTATTCCATTTATTCTTAATTCATCACTAAAATTTGGTAATCACTTGATACCCATTAGTCATAAAAAATATTTATTAATATTATGAAAAAGTGGGTCACAGTGGTCCAGTGGGTAGAGCGTTGGACTACTGACCAGAGGGTGCCGGGTTCGATTCCCGGGCAAGGCGCTCTGGGCACCTGCAGCTTCACCCAAGCTAGTTGATTTTTCGGGTACCAGATCTTCCTGGGAAACCATAACCGGCACAGGGGAAGGAACTGGCCCCCCTACCCTGATGTGTGAATATTTGCACGCCGTCGGGCTTGGTACATGGGTGAGCTCTACCATCACCTACTAAACCGACCTTCGGGTTGATTACTGTGTTTATGGTTTTTTATTATGAAAAAGAGAATTTTAAAATTTTTATGCAGAGAGTTTTAATTCACATTTTGTGATTTTGATGATGTACATTGTGTTGATGATAAATCAATTTATCCTCTATGAACATCCTCCATCATCCTGGTGGTAAACCACCAGTGTCGGAAAAAGAACCTCTCCATAATTTATGATTTGTATTTGCTTGTCTGTCATAATAGGAGATGAAGCTGTGCTGTTTATCAATCTGACTTTGAGATAGTTGCCATTAGTTTTTTAAGAAGAATACCTGTTGGATTTCAAGCCAAATTTAATTTAAGAGTTTGGACATTTTGCATGATGTATTCATCTTAAACACTATATAGGGTTTAAGATTAACATTGTTATTACAAAATAATTTTACATGATGAATTTTATCATTACTTACATTTTTCCTTTCATTTATAGATGGTACTTTGGAAAAATCAAGCGAATTGAAGCTGAAAAGAAATTACTTCTCCCTGAGAATGATCATGGAGCCTTCCTTATACGAGATTCAGAAAGCCGTCGAAATGACTACTCTTTATCTGGTAAGACATCATCAGTAGTGGTATTATGTGGAAGTAGGTTTATACAGAGTTTAGATATTACTGTGTGCTGGTAGAATATATGAAGGTTGTTGGAAAAGTCAGTGCTAAAATGAAAACTACATCATTTTTTGGGATAAACCATTTTTCCTTTTCTACATAGACTCATTAGAAGCTTATATTTCATCCAGTGGCACCCAAGTTTGTGGGTCCCTTATTAAAGCTTCTCTCAAGTTATTTCTTCATAATGGAAAAGAGGTAGTAGGCCAAGGGAAGAAAAATCCATTGATTAAGTGGAATCAGGAGCGAGTTGGAATTTTAATTCCAACTATTTTGCAGCCACACCTACAGAGGAGTGAACTGGTGTGTATTTGTAATGCAAAATGGCTTTTGTAGGTTTGTTTCAGAAATGCACTTGTCCTCAGTGATAATGCTTCTCAGTTAACAGAAATGATTTACTTGCTCAATTTAATAGGTTTCCATCATTATACAGGGTGCGGCCGGCCCCATAACTTCCTTTTTTGAAAGCATTTTGGATTTGAAAAAATGATGTTATGTTGCTGCACCCTGTATTTACAATTGTTTTTGTGGCAATCATGTTTATTACCAGCAGCGTTGGTTTTTTAGCAATGTCCTTGAATCTGATCCTGTCCTCTTACTGAACCCAAACATCCCCTAAGTAATCATTTGCCCTCCCCTCCATCCTCTTATTGATGATCCTGAGAACCACTTTAGCTCTGTGAATAATCAAACTTATTGTTTATAGTCCTCACATACAGCTGCCTTTCCCATTTTTGGGATGGGAACTAACACTATCTGGCAAAATCTTCCAGCCAAATTCCTCCCTCTTAAATTTTGTGCATTAGTCCATTAAAACTTTTCAACCCATGGTTTTCTAAACCTATGAGTACTTCCACTGGATGGTTGTCTCCCACTACTGTATTATTTGATTTCGTGTTCCTTAATGTCATTTCTATCTTTCCATCAAGTAGACTGGACCTAAACTATCCCCATCTGTGTCATATTTTCTTTTTGTGTCTAAAATTACTGGCCTATATAATTGCCATGTATTCTTTGCCTTATGCCATAACTGCCTTATGTATTCTTTCCATCTCTCTTGAATCTTTTCTGGTTCAATAATAATTTTCCTGACTTAACTTTGATTGTTTGCATGGATTTTCCCTTCTTTCTCCTAGTACTTTCTAATCTAGTGCTTTCACCTTGCAGTACAGTGCACCAATTTCACCCATCTGCTGTAAACTTTCCTTATCCTAGCCCTATATCTTCCACCATACTTCTTTTGGCCTATTATTTTCCCACCATAGTTTTTTATTAAAATCATTGTACCTTCTACTTAATTCAATGGTTCAATTCTTCCTTTTCCTTCTATTTTCTGTCTTTCTAATTATCTCAAATGTAATCAGTGGTTTCTGTGTTCTTTTCCTAATTAATTTTCTCCTAGTTTTGTTAGTGATTTTTGGTATCCATTTTTTTATGTTCCCATTAAAATTCTATTCGAGGGTTGCTATTTATATTTTCGGCCTAATAGTTTAAGACAGTAATTCATTGTTGAAAATGACTTTATTGTTTTTTGAATTAATCTCCATGATAATCAATGTACTTTTGCATGCCCCTGAACCAATTTTCGTAACACTTTTTCTACTCCGATTGAGGTGCCTCCAAAACATGGTTGTTGAATGCATCAATGGCTTCTTTGGGTGCCGAAAAACATTGGCTACAAAAATTTTTCTTGATAAACGGGAATAAAAAGAAGTCATTTTGTCACCTGTGTAGATGTTATGCACAGTTTTTGATGCACCCCGATTATATTTCTTGATCATTTCTTTGCACCAATTGACACAAGCATCTTTTTGAGCTTTTGTCAAATTATGCGGGATTGAACTCTAACAAATTTTTTCACAGCTAAATGTTCATGCAATATCTCATTGATGCTTGTCATACTAATCCCCAAGGATACCTCAATCTCACGATAAGTCACATGGCAATCTTCCTTTAACTTAAAAAATTAAATATTATCTTTGCTTTCTACAGAAATAAAACTTTATTCGTCGACTAGTTTCGTTTACACTGTAACATCCTCAGGACTAGTCAGACTCAGGATGTTACAGTGTAAACGAAACTAGTCAACGAATAAAGTTTTATTTCTGTAGAAAGCAAAGATAATATTAAATTTTTTAAGTTAAACATGGATTTCTACAAAGTTAAGGCCTCAACCATTCAGTGCATCAATCTTCCTTTATTAGTTCTTGCACAGAATCAACGTTTTCTGGCACAATAAATGATTTTGGAAGACCTTCACAACTTCCATTGCTGATAAAATGGTGGTCATGATAGAATTCGTTATACCAGCATTTCACAGTGGCATAGGATGAGGCTTCATCACCAAAATTGGAAGTAAGTTGATCAATGCACTCCTTGATGATCGCACATCTTTATAATCCACGTCGAAAGTCATAAAAAATCATTGCACGAAAGTGTTCCCGAGTTAACTCTTAATTTTTTGGCGAGACAAATTTTGTAAGTCACTGTAAGCAACACAAGTTATTATCAAACGACAAAATATTCCGAAGAAAGTTAGCATTAAAAGGGTCAAACTTTCAGGTGGAAATATCAGATGACACCTTAGCACGTTGTAAAGGCTCAACATATAAATAGTAGTAACCCTCTTATTACCCAACCTGTTTTGTCACTCATGATTTTTCTCTACAGCCTGCGGTTATTCCTTTCTTGTCATCCCAATTAATGCTTCTACATTGTATTTCCTCAGCTGTCCTCCCCATTGCATCCCTTCTAATTTGACATTACACTTCATTAATTATAAATAATGATCTGAATCCAAATCTATTCCCAGGAAAATGTGAGTATTAATGTCCTTGGGCTTTGTTTACTATTACTATAGTGCAACTGATATCTTTCTGAATCCCCAGGCATTTTCCGTGTACATCTATGCTTATTGTGGTGTTCAAACCAAAAGGTCATTATAATTAAACCCTGTGTTCTGCAAAATTGTTGATTCCTTGTTTCCAAACCAGATTCCTTACTCTCATCTCCCCCTTCTTCTACCGCTGTATGCCAATCCCCATAACTATCAAATATTTTCTTCCTGGGTCACATGCAATGATTTCCTCTCTTTGATCATGTACTCTCATCTTTTTCTTCCTCAATATGGTTAATTGTTGGCATGTAAACCTTAATAGTTTGTAAGACCAAGTTTGTAATAGTATTTAGGGGAGGTGACCAACAGCTGAGGTCATTTGTACCATTAGGGATGGACAGGAAAGGATGAAGGGTGGAGAGAAATCTGGCATCAGCATACTTTTAACGAAAGGCACCAAGGGGTCCGCAGCTTAACGTCCCATCCAATGGATGGCGTACTCACTCTCATTGCCCTCCACTGAGAACCTCAAGTAGGGATCGAGATACCACAAATATATTCGGCACCACCAGGATTCGAACCCAGGCCCTTAGGGTGGGAAGCCAACACGATCCCCCAAAGTTTGTTAGTTCAGCTTTTTTGTGCACTAATAATATTCTATCTCTTGCCTGCTCTATGCATCTTCCTATCTTTATGTTCCATAACACTGCCCTGACATGTTGGCTATCTTTTCCTCTGCTTTATATCACTTTATAACTATTGCTCCAGTAATCCCCACTCTTCTTTCATTACACCTTGAAACGCCCTAAAATATCTATTTCGTCTTTCCATCTCATGTTTTATATTTTCTAATTTTCCAGTCCTCAGCATCATCCAAACACTTTCTATTTGGCATTTTATGAAATGTGTTAGTAACCACCATTTCATATTAATCACAGAATTATAGTATTCTCTTTCCTCTCATATTCATTTCACCTAGCCCAAATCTACCAATTCTTTTGTGTCACTGTGACCGCTGCATTGAAACCATCCATGGTTATTACATTATCCTTTGCAGAGGATAACTTTTATAGTTTGTCAATTTGATTATACAATACTTCCACCTCCACTGAAGTTGAAAAATAGGCCTTGAAAAGAATGAGGTTTATATTGTCATGACTTGAAGCTGGAAAGTAAGACTTGTATTAGAATTAAGTTTATTGGCTAGCTTCTGGTTTTTCTCATCAGTAACCTATATTGAACATGGTACTTTTTATTACCTTATTGACTAGTTTGGTAGTTATTTTTAATTGGTAATTATAGTTAAAGCAGCATCTTCATTCTTTCCAGATTTCTCTCATCCACTGTCTCATCCTTTTTAACCTTCTCTAATTTACCCATCATCAATAAGATCTACTGTTCCAAGTTCCAATTTTGATGGTATCCTTTGCAACAAGAATTTTGCATGATGATAACCTAAGAGTTGCATCATCAAGCCAATTGTAACCTTTTATCTCCCGCTACATCTTGAGTTCTGAAACCCATGATCAATATTCATGTTTCTAATTTTCCATATCTCCATGATTCCTTTCTTGGGAAGAGCTCAGACAGTGGTTTCCCATTGTCTTCTGCATGTTTATATCAGCCACTCCTGGCATGGGGATCAGACATTGTTTAGACCTATTCCTAATGTGGGGAACCTACAATACAAGATGGTTACCAACAGAATTTCTTCCTCTGAGAGCATTATTATCATTCTATAGGAGCTCATCTATCCAAAACTGTTGGCCCTTGTTGAGAGTCGGGTTATTTCCCATCACCCTACATATCTTTTCTAAGCCCTACATTGCTGAGTTCGCATGTAAAAACTATATTAGCAGTTTTTACATGTGAACCCATCAAAACCTCTTACTTTCTAATTCTGGATTTGAGGCCGAGCAATGGTGGAGCTAAGTATTGCTTATTGATGTGATTCCACTTCTTTTTTTCAGTTCGTGATGGTGATACAGTGAAACATTATCGTATCAGGCAGTTGGATGAAGGAGGCTTCTTCATTGCCCGCCGCACCACATTCCGAACTTTGCAAGAGTTAGTGGAGCACTACAGCAAAGATGCAGATGGCTTATGTGTTAATCTACGAAAACCTTGTGTACAGGTATGGTAATTTAAATGTATTAATTGTACCAATTTTCATTGTAAGCCTTTTAAAAGACTGAATTTTTTTCACAAATTTTGATTTGACAGTTAATTTTTAGTTCATTGATTATTACCCTTCTAGTTTGTTTGAGCATTTCTTAAAATGTGATTTACATGAATTATTTGCCTTGAATATTTAATTACTTCATTGGGTTATGAATATGCTTTCTTATTATTTTTACTGCTTGAATATTAACAATTTTATGCACTTATGATTGATTTCATGGGATATCTATCCAGATATTTTGCTTGCCCATTACCTTTAGGATTTTATTTTATTAATAGGTTTTTCTTTCAAACTCAGTGATACTTAATGGAGGAATTTAGTTGCTGTTTTATTATTTTTTAGTATATACAGTAATACATGATTTCCATAAACATTTAATTGATTAAATTTGTATAAATATCACACCCTGCTTGTATCTCCAAAATTTAGGAACAGCACAATTAATGCCCACATAAAAATATGTAGTGATCTTTGAAGCATTTTCATCAGACATGAACATTAAAAGTTGTAGATATTTCTATCTTATGTATTGCATTTGTTTATAACTGGTTAACAATGCCTTCCAATGGAGATTAAAAATTAGATTTCACTTTAATATTATATTGTAAAATGATACATGTCTACATTATCAGCTTCAACCATAATTTTTTGTGTAGATTTGCTGAACTTTATTAAAAAACAATGCCTTATCTTTAGGGGGTCCTTTATTACCTATGGAAATGAAACTTTTAAAAGTTTTTGTGTATCTCAAAACTTTCAAGAAACATCTCCCATCTAGATGGCTTTTCTTGATGTATCTGCCTTTAATGTCAATAAAATGCTAGCCATCGTTCAACCCCATATCTCTTTTCTTTCATTGCTTCCCTTGTGGATGATGATAACTTGGGTAAATGCATATCGGCTTTATTTACACATTTTCATGAGCTCTCTGTTCCCTGGCTTTATATCCTGTATAAGAATGTTCAATGATAAACTCCCTGCGTGCTTTACCTGTAAACTGTAACTGAGTTCTATCTTCTAATTCTGAATCATAAGAATGCTGAATATGATCTCATCAGATAATGTAGTCATATCCTTCAAAGAATTAAAAAAGTTTTAGGAGAACAGTGCATTTAATCTTCATCTTGATAAGTTGTCCATACATAATATTGCATATATCCTCTTTTTAATGTATAGTAAAAGGATATTCAAAATAAATAATTTGGATCATGTTGCATTTTTAATGGGAAACAGTGGTAAGTGTAACTTAAATGGTGTATGTTTATGATGTCCTAGAGTCATAGAATAGTGTGTTTCTGTAATTTTAGATATGGAATGAGTTTGATTTTTTATGTAATTATGCTTTTAAATTATGTTAAACATTATCTTTCTCTACATCATGCTTTTTTTGGTTTGCTTTTATAGAATTTGAAGTGCATACACGTAGGATGTTATTGGCATGAATAAAATTACTTGTTCTAATAATGGCATTTGGATTGACACTTTTGGTATATCTATTTCATGAGATAATCAGTAATCATAAGTATGTATGCAGTTTTAAAAATATAATGCTGTAATTTCAGGAACTATTATTGATGGTGATACCAAATTGTTAACCTAGATACATGATTTGTTTTAAGTCAAATCAAAAAATTGTAGTAAATTTGATTTTATTTGTAAGGTATTATTCGACATAGATTGCATAAATATTTGGATTTAACCAATGAGACAGTTTTAAAATGGATATTTTATATTTTGTTTGACTTCAGAAATAAATAAGTAATCCAACTCTTATAATGATATTCCTTTAAATATTTGTGATTATGTGTAATAGTTCTGTTTTAATAAACTCCTAAGCATTTGGTTGATCTGTTTATCATAATTTCAAAATTTTGTCTCATATCCTAATGCACTTAATGTTTATCATGACTACATACAAGAAAGTTTGACAAAAATTTAGCTGTAGCAATAGAAAGAATAGTACTTTAATGTTATAATTTTCCTGCTGTCATAATAAATATTCATATTATTGAGATGAAAAGTACATGTGTGCAGATTTCATTTTAATGAATTTATTGAGTCATTATTCTCATATATTGCAGGTTGAGAAGCCTGTCACTGGTGGGCTTTCCCATAGCACTCGTGATCAATGGGAAATTGACAGATCTTCATTAAAATTTGTGCGAAAACTAGGTCATGGTCAATTTGGAGAAGTATGGGAAGGATTATGGAACAATACTACTCCAGTAGCCATTAAGACTCTCAAACCAGGTATGATGACAATTGTTTTCATGTTGTGCATTTATTGTAAATTAAATTTCACCAGCATGTTTTACATGAACACAGCATATGGCATGCTTTTTTCATACATTTATTTAGCCTACCATTTAAACAAATTCAGCTACATATGGATTTATTGGATAACTTGTGTTTGATTTTAATAGTTTTTTGGACCTTTAATTTGATTATCTAAAGAGAAATTTTGTCAATCACTCATTGCTTAAAAATTAAGTAAGCAGGTACAAGTGACATAGTTTTAAAAGATGTAAAAATGTAACGATGGTGAATAAATATCCTTTGTATATATGAATAACATGATATATAGCAAAGCTTTCACAAGGAAAATATTTTTTCTGAAAATTTGAATTAATTAAACATTTGAGTTCTATAAGAAAATATCATGATTGAAGAGATTAAAAAGGATAGTGTTAGCACAGATAGATCTATACCATATCTCTTATTCTAGAAAAATTCAATGTAAATGTTTAGATTATGATTTGTAGTGTATTTTTGATTTGTATGCTTCACTACTTTAAAGGTATGATAATTTGGTTATCCTTGATATAATGACCAACTATTTCTCACTCAATGTAAACAGTGTACTTAGTTTTGATTACAGAGGTGATCTAATCTATTTTTTGCTGAATACCTACCTATATTTTGGTATGTGTGTAACCAATGGTTAACGAAAACCTAGTTGGAAATGATTATTGCAAAATGATATATAAAAGTATAAGTAATATGAATTTAACAAATTCTTCTATAAAATATTTTATTTAGCATATATAAATGAATAAATTGACTGCAAATATTTGAATATGTTTTCATGATTTGAATGAAAAACCAATTGAAGTATGCCATGTTTCATTCTCAAAAATAAAGTATAAGTGCACAGTCATGTATATTTCATGATAAATGTGGCTGACTTAAATTTATATTTTTGAATAAACTCACAATGCTTAAAACAGCATATTAATTTCAAGTCAGTCCTACTGTGATTGGGAAACATCCAGGGATTTCATGGTAATTTTGCCAAAACTGAATCTTGATCAGCCTTGACATTATTTGTTGGTAGAAATGCTCTTATACATAAAGTGAAGGTACCTACCTACTGTTTCTTTAATTCATTTAACCCTTTGCACTCGAGAGGTGAGTCTCACTCACCACACGACTTCATACTGCAACTCGAGAGGTGACTGTCGCTCACCACTTCGTACGCTGCAGTAACTTCATGCGCATAGTTGTATATGTTTAGTTTCTTCGACACGGGTTCCTACGCTCTGTTTGTATAATCTAATGAAGTGTGAAATGATATCCCTTCAAATGGAAATAAGACTTTCTTATCCATAGTTCCTTCGAATGGAGATAAGACTTTCTTATCTGAAATTAGTATGCAACCACGAACCGGATTGCATTTTCGGTCTCAGTTTGAACCTGATAGCCGTGGCTAAGAGCCTAGAAAAGTTGAAGTTTTTGATCCCCATTACAATGGAACGTAACAATGAAATAAGCTCTAGTGAAGATGAGTTTGATTTAGAGTTGCTAAACGAGGAAATTACATCTATACACAGAGAGCTTGACGATAGAGAGAACGCGAGCAGTGATGATGATAATGATTAAGTAAGAGGTGTAAGAAGGAGAAAAAGTAGAATAATAGACAGTAAAAGTGACAGTGATGCTGGATAAGAGCCACAATCTAACAGTTCCGAATGAATTAGCTGTCCAGAATCCGAAGAAATACCCCTGAGAATACCATTTATAGCTGGCAACAATCCTGCAGGACCGCACATATTCGTAGACACGAACCGTTAGATGTTTTAAAACTATTTTTTACTGATGAACTTGAAAATGAAGTTGTTACAGAAACAAATAATTACGCTAGAAGAAAGTTAGAGAACAAGACGCTATCATCGTTCTCGATATGGTGAACTTGGCACAGTGTGACTACCGAAGAAATGTGGGCATTTATTGGCGTAAAATAAATATGGGGACAATGCCGCTTGCAAATTTGCAAGAGTACTGGTCACGGAATGTCAGTTACATACCTTTTTATTCAAACAAATTTGGTACTACACCAGCTTCATCCTAGCTGAAGAGTAATTGAAATGCCACTTGTCAGGAAGAACAATAACAAATAGGAAGCATTTGCCAAACCAAATCAAAAAACCAGAATTTGGCAGGAAATCGACAGTAGCATTCCACAAGGGAAATACATTAGTTTTATCATGGAAAGACAAGAGGGTTGTCACGTGCTTGACGAATTGGAACAATGCAGGAATGACTTCTGTGAGAAGAATGTTACAAGGTGGTGTTGAAGTTACCGTTAAGAAGCCTAATGTTTGTAATAAATTGTATAAAACATATGGGTGGTGTCGATCGTGCAGATCAATTAGCCGTAACATACTGTTTCTTATGAAAATCCTTGAAATGGTGGCGTAAACTGTTTTTTGGGGGCTTGAAATTTGCTTTTGCTTTGAAATCATTTTATGTTAGAGGTAGAAAAGTCACCAAAAGCGCTACGAAATGTCTCGAGTTGCTGGTTGGTCCGCACGGAAACGGCCTCGAGTGCAAAGGGTTAAAATGTGCACTACCAAACCTGTGTAATGCTAAGTATATGTTTTAATAATGATTTGTTTATGTATTCTGTACATACCATGTTCATTCTTCATCATCTATTCTTAATTTTGTGGTTATAACTTTTTTCTCTTAACAGAAAACATTTTAGGAAATCAATTTAAATGCATAATTTATTTTCAATTTTAAGGAACCATGGATCCTAAAGACTTTTTAGCAGAAGCACAAATAATGAAAAAGTTAAGGCATAATAAACTGATTCAGTTGTATGCAGTGTGCACAATGGAGGAACCAATATACATCATCACTGAACTTATGAAAAATGGGAGTCTTCTTGAATTCTTGCAAGGTAAATTTAAAAATAATATAGAACACTTATGCCAAAAAAATAGGATAAATATGCAGTTAAAATTGTTTCTGTCCAATAATTATTGACACTTATTCTTAAATTTCCCATATGGGTTCTCCCATGTAAAATCATCAAATGGTAAAAGTTGCACCATTTTTGTTTTTTCTAAAAGTTGCCGTAAGTGTGAGTATTGACTCAAAACAATTGCCAGAAGATTTAATAGCAGTAACAGACTAGATAGTTCCTTTAAAATGTGTGAATTGTGAACTTTTACCATTTAAATATTTGTTTACGAAATAGCACAAAATTTGCATATAAATACAAATTTTGTTGACAAAAATATAGCTTGCATATTATTAGCATACGAAGTCTGTCCAGTGAATATGCAAACAAAGGCCATTCAAACTTTATTTTGCAAAATTGAGTCCACATCGATATTGTCCCCTTCAAAGGACTCTCCATTCGTTGCTATGCACTTATTCCATCTTCTTTTTCACTGCTGAAAGCACCCTTGGAAGTCCTCGGCAGTTACACTTTTTAGTTTTCTCATTGTTTCTTGCTTTGTTGTGTCCACATCTTCCCAGTGATGTACCCTGATCACATTTTTACATTTTGGGAATAGGAAAAAGGGGCAGAACAATGAAGACTGGAATGTTGACAAGTTGAAATAGTATGATAGGTTTTTCTTAAACAATTAAATATTTAATGAGAACCTTATTTCTGCAAGCAAATAATCCCACAGCCTGCAAGGTATATCATTGAAAGATCTCCTGTAATCAGTAACGCAGAAATTTATGTATAGTAAGAAAAATACTGGTATCCACATCTCAAGAGTTCTGTATGCTATTTATCAGGGAAATGACATGCTTTCATGTTATAATTTCTTTGGGGTTACTTGCTGCATATGGTGCATACATGACTTATTTTCAAAGACTTTCAACAGGAGCTGGCGGAAGAATTCCTTTCACTAGTCACCCTTCTGATTATGCTGAGACAATCATTGAATATTGTTAATCAGTGGTGGTTTGGTGTCTTTTCCATGCATAACTGTGACAGTAACCATTTTCCCAATTGAAATTAGATGGTTCTCTCAACTACTTCTGGAATCACAAGGATAATTTAGCCCAATTTTTGCCAAAGCTTTAGCCTCATTGTGGAATATCTTGTGACCTGGCTCCGACATGAAGTGCTCTGTAATGGCTGAAGTCATCAACTGCATTGCCTCAAGCACTCTTTATTGCTCAGCCGGATCTTAATTGGTCTTTTGCCTTGACCCACATAGGTAGAATGAATCTTTTTGGAGAGGGGGGATAGCATGCTTTTCAGATGGCAGCGTCTCTTAATTTTCCTCTCTGTACCAAATCTGGTCTCGATTGGAAACAAAATCTGTACATGTCGGCTTTGTCTTGTCAGAATGACCAGAAAAAAATATGAGAATTATTTTATGCCTAAGAGTTCCAAAATATTATTTCCCATGCTTGGTGTCATTCATTACCTCTCTTTTGAATTTCATAATGCAGGTAAAGGAAGAACTTTGAAGTTAACTCAACTAATAGACATGGCTGCACAGATAGCTGCTGGAATGGCATATCTGGAATCACAGAATTATATTCATAGGGATTTGGCTGCAAGAAATGTTTTAGTTGGAGATGCAAATGTAGTGAAAATTGCTGACTTTGGCCTTGCACGGCTCATTAAGGTAAGTTTTGATACATATGTAACATTTTATTCAGCATTCTAATTTGTATTATAGTTAAAGTAGTCGCATATGTATGAATTGCTAATTAAACTAGAAATGCAGGAGAGATGAGCATTTATCTTGAAAAACTCTTGGGTGTATAAGGTCAAAATAATCCACTTCTTGAAGCATAAATGTCACTTTAGTTCTCCTAAAACAGAATTATTTCCTTTCCTGTCCCATGCCATTAGGTACTGTTGCATTACCTTAAGGTGATTGAGCTTGCAATGCCAATGATCTTACTTTCCATGCATGATAACAATTATTGTTGTTTCATAGTAGTCCTCGAGGGATTGCATCAATTTCTATTGCCCTTGATGAGTTTTTAAATGACTTCTATCTTACAATCAGAATGGCTGGCTTAATATTTTTTCATAATTTTTTAATGTATTTTTTTCCGTCTTGCTGAAGTCTCCTTTGGTTTGATCAAAACTTTTTCTCTTATGTCTCTCATTTGTGAATGGAATTACCTTTCTGACTTTTCTTTCACCTTCCTGTGCGGTGCATTTCCCCTGTTCACTGTAAACTCTCCATTTCCTTGCACTGCTTTTGCCATAAATATTCCTTTTATTTTAGTTTCTCAACTTAGCTGTTATTTAAATATTTATATTTTCTTTTTCTTAATTGTGTTTTGACATTCTTCCATTTTGTTCTGTCATCCATCTGTATTTTCAATGAAAGAGTATTTTAATTGACAAAAACTTTTTCATGATAGGAATTGCTTGGGTCCTTCAATAAATCCTAGAGATAGCACTTTCAGTGTTGGAAAAGGTTTGCTTTTAGTAAGCCTCATTTATCAACAAACTGCTTTCATCTATACCCATTATATGGTTTAATTTTTATAGTTGATTGAAGCAACAAACGTTTATATAGAAAAAAAAAGTTTTGTGCAGTGAGGAAACATTTCTTTTTCAAAGACTTGATATCAAAAGAGATCAAAGCTGAGTTGGATGAAGTTTCTGTCACATCTGCTCCTGCTTTTTTACATGAGGTCTTATAACCACAAATGATGAACATTGTTCAGAACATGCAATGGAACTTCCTCTGAAATCATTGACTATCTGCGAAGTGATTTTAAGTGATTGACGAATCAAAGTTCACAAAATAGTTAAGGTCACAGGTATATCACAAGGTGCAGTATTTGCAATTTTGCATGAAAAATTGGATGTGAAAACATCTTGGCAGGATGGGTGCAGCATTTACTCTTAGTGAAGGAGTAAACTTAATCATGTGGTTGATCTGGAGGTTGTTTTCGCACTTTTCTGTTGCAATAATAATGAGTTTTTTCATCCATACATAACGGTGGGTGAAACAACAACTGTGAGTGGGTGGGATACACTACTACACTCCAGAGACTTAAGAACAGTTGAAATAATGGATTTCTTTAAGGCAAAGATGGCAAAATTGCTCGACAAGGTGATGGTCATGACATTTTGGGATGCATGCAGAATTGTATGCATCCATTGCTTGCAAAAGGATGAATGATAAATGGAGAGTATTATGCATCATTGTTGCATTGATTGCTCCTGTAGAAACATCCTCATTTGGCAAATAAAATAATTCTCTTCTATCAAGGCAAGGCACGGTTGTACACCTGGCAAGTTTCAATGGTGAAAATTATGGTTCAAATTAATACATAATGAACTATATTCAACAGATTTGGCCCCCAGTGACTTTTTTATTTCCAAACTTGAAAAAATGGCTAGGTGGAAGATACTTCAGATAGAACAAGGAGGTTATCGCCAACACGATATCTGGATAATGATACCTATGATGAAGATCTGAAATTTTTGTTTAGGCAATTACTGACATAGAAACAAATCATGCTTGAAGCATTATGATGGGATGATGTTTTAAGTTGAGGAGATTAAGATGAAGTCATGGTCTGTGAAGAAAAAACGTGGTTATTGAATGATTCTTTAAAGAATGTTTTTGAAATCAGAGACCTCTTCTGCCAAAATCTTAAATTTCTATTACTAACTAAATACACTGAGCTATTAATTTTTGGGTTCTGTATTCACACTACAAACCTAACCAATAGGCTACTTATTAAATAGGAGGAGGCTTCCAGTATGCGTGGAGGCGCATATGCATAAGTTAAATTAGATGGGTTGATATAAACATGATAGCTAATTTCCTTTTATCCATTCCTCTCTATGGTAATAAAATATTAATTTTTTAAATTAATGCAGTGTTTTTATGTCATTCAGATCTCTTTTGTAAAAACAAAGGGTGGCTATGAAATTTGAAGGCATTTTATAGTTTTAAACTATGGAAAAATGAATTCTCAAATACTAGGTCCTCTCTATATAACATCTTTGTCTGAACAAAGTTACCTTGAAAGTTCTATTGGAAGAATTAATGTAAATTTGTGTTAATATTTTGATAATTTTAATGGAATACAGCAATTTTATAAAGGCCCTGAACATAGTTTGTGATTTCAATCTTCAAATGGATATTAGAACTGAAGGATTGTAGGGGGTGTAATTTTAGAATTTGCCAGAGCTGATGAGTATTACTAATATGATGAAAGCTCTCAACTATGGCCTTATAGTTTTAGGTTATTTCAGCATCATTATGAAAAACTGGCTAATGGATGAAGGTTTAGCACAATGAATATCCTGGTTGCAAACTTACAAGAACATATGGTTGTTGAATTATACTCTTACGGGCATAGGAGGAGTTGGCCAAAAATGTGACTGAAAGTACTTTCAAATGTGCATTAATAAAAGTTGTGATTGTACCACTGTGAAACTATTAATTTTAAATGTTTTTTCAAATGGATTCATTGGAGATTGAGAACTTCAGAAAGATCTTTGCTTCCATGTTTCTGGTTTCTGAAAATGCTCTTTTCTTCTTAACACAATCTCAGTTTATTTGAGAAATGTTGTGATGGTAAATGAAACATATTGGCATTCTCTCTGAATTAGGTCACTAGATATAATTAATTTTTCTTTTGGACTCATGATAATCCTCAACCAGAAGCTTTTGCTTGTTTGTAAATAACTTTACTATGCCTATTGTTCTGTCCAAGTTAATAAATATTTTAAATTAACCTGGGTCTCATATTTCAATGCCAACAGGAGGATGAATATGAAGCAAGGGTTGGAGCACGCTTTCCAATCAAGTGGACAGCCCCAGAAGCTGCCAACTACAGCAAGTTCTCCATCAAGTCAGATGTGTGGTCGTTTGGAATCTTACTTACTGAACTCGTCACATATGGAAGAATTCCATATCCAGGTAAGTTTAGTTTCTTGCATAATGCTGTTGTAAAAAGACTAAACCTCTCCTCTTCAAACCCCACAATAGTGAGAATATGGAGGACTCAATTACATTCTAAACAATCATAACTAGGGATTTAATTTCTAGGTATCCAATGGTATCCAAGTCATGAATCATGACTTGGATGATGCCTTATGCCATCAAAGGAAATGTCTAATCAAAAAAAAAATATAAGTGTATGTATTGTAATGTCGTTCTTTATGAATTATATACCAGTGTCATTTTGGTATCTTATTAATTAACAGTTTCCATTTAAAATGGTGGCCATGTGTAATTTTTTTCCAGTATATGGATGCCTAGTTACCACCCTATTTAAATCACTTTTTCAGGTTGAAGGATTCATAAAGGATACAAAACTAAATTTGAATAGGGTTTTTTAAATTTGAAAATGAGAGTGAAATGTACCTGTTAAATGGAACAGGAAAAAGTTATGTGAGGCTAGGTCTAGATTATAGAGAGGATGAGGAACATACTTCATGTTGAGTTTCACCAGATAATCAGCATTTTTTGATTGGGTTCACATAACCCACCACTCGTGAGCATCTTTCATGTGTTCAATTTTCTATTACCAACTGTTGGGTGGTACCTAATAAAGTTTTCACTGTATCTCATAGGGCTTTGAATGTTATTCAGTCCCTTCTTACAAAAGCAGCTGTGGTGTTAACGTAACACTTCCATAAGAATAGTGACTGGAGTTCCAAGTCCACCTTACTTTGAGATTGATTGCCTCCCCCCTCCCCCTCTCTTTAAATATTTTAAACCATATTCTTGTTGTACTATATGGAAAAACTGACTTTACTATATAGATGAAAATGCTTTGGCAATGAAATTGAGGCACCATAACAAGTTACTGCTCAATAAATGTATTCTTGATGTTTTTCTATTGATAATTTATTTTCAAATACAAATTAGGAAAAAGTAATTGGCTATTGAAATGCCCAGGATAGAATTATCTAAAAGATGATTTGAATTATTTTGAAATCAGCCATCACTTTTATTAAAAAGCATAAAGCTCATTTGGGTACAATGAGATGTAATTTATGCACTAATAATAAACAGATGTCAAATTCACTTGGGGTATTAGTGTAGTCCATTGAATGGCTTCAGAAATTTTTATTTCCAATCATACTTTCATTTTGCTTTGATAGTACAGGTAATTATTATACCATTATATGCCAATAAAATTTTTTCCTCCATTAAATTTCTTTTCAGGCATGACTAATGCTGAAGTACTGCACCAAGTGGAACATGGGTATAGGATGCCATGTCCTCCAGGCTGTCCATCAGCTCTCTATGATATCATGTTAGAATGTTGGCACAAAGATCCAATGAAGAGGCCTACATTTGAAACCCTTCAGTGGAAGCTTGAAGATTTCTTCACCATGGAAGGATCTGAATACAAAGAGGCTTCAGCATACTGATCATCCCTCCTCCTCCACCACCAGCACCATGATCATCATCACTCTGCCACATATTCCTCCAACTATTCGACCTCATCTCTCTACCCACGACGGTCTGGGAACAACCATCAGCAGAATGCCTCTATCGTGTACTCAATGGAACAGCAAGCTAGTTCCTCATCTGGATCTTATGCTAGGCGCACAGCATCCCTTGCACGAGGGTGTGCAGGATTGGCACAGGTGCCCCTTCAGAGGCCTCGATCTGCCACCCTAATGCGCTGCCCCTGTCCAAGACGGCACATGCCCCTTTTCGCAGTTCAAGGTACATGGAGAGCTTCAAAGTGAAAGGCTTCAGCCTGCATAAACCCAAGATCTTTGGTACCATCGCAATGTCAGTACATACTTATTTTTTTTTAAAGTCTCAAGAGTATTGTTGTACTCATCATCCAGATTCAAATTTGGCTAACTTAAATGCTACGCTAGAGGTGATAACTATGGAAGCTATAATCATGCCAACAGGTGCCATTTTTTTATTGCAAGAGGGAAAGTGCTACCCCCTAAAAATGTTGACAATTAAGAGTTTACTGTCAACATTTTTAGGAGGACAATTGAATTCATTTTGTCCATTTTTAAAGCTTGTGATTTAGGTGGATTTTTGATTTTGATAAAAACTATAATTTATAGATTTGGAATAAAAATTTAATAAGGGAAAAAACAGGTGGAAGTTGTAGGCTGGCAGTGATAACTTTATTGGCATTTCTCATTAATGTTTGAACTACATTTATGTGTTCATATTGATTATACTAAATATTTTTGTGCTGAATTTTGTTTTAGTTAATTTATAATATATTTGGAAAACTCTTTGAGGACATGATTATGTACTTCAGTGGATCTCTAATCAGATGCATTGTTATCATTTGTGAGTATTACCTAGGAAATATCCCTTTAATTCAAACTGCATTTTGCTGTTTAGCTACATTTTCTCATTTCAAGTGAGTATGTTGTTAAAAAAGAAAACCAATGGCATTTGAGATGGGAAAGACCGTCTTTGAGAGTATTAGTGAGTGATATGAGGACAACTAAGTCTGTGGTCAATACCCTATGAAAGTAGGGCTGAGGTGGTAGAGGAGGATTTGGAAGGATATTGAATGTTAGATAAGTTGGATATAAAGAAGTGTTGAGTTATGTGGAGGAGGAAATGGACCTAGTTGTTTAGGTAGTCAAGGAAGGTTATTAGGTAAAGCTGGATTATTATGTCCTAAGTGGGGTAAGGTTAACATAAAGTTTGCCTTTAATGCCTCCTCTGTGGTGCTGGAGGTTGGATGAGGTGGAGGAGGCTTTTGGTGTGATGGGAATTCCACTTGTAATTAAAACAGTTTGTACCTTAAAGCAAATGTTAAACAAGTATGAATTGGGTGCACATGCCATTTCCATTGCCCCAAATTACTTATGTCTATTACATGTTTAAAGTGGTATTCTCATTTCCATGCCTTTTACTCATGTCCCTCTTATTTTTTATAAATACTTTGTCATTTAATGTACATAGAACATCTGTAAAATAATTAGGGTCTGGTGGGGGAGATGCTTTTGTTACATGCTAGTATTATATGGGAATAGTTTTTTATGCTTTGATTAAGCAGGATTCCCAATGCCTTCAACATAATTTTATTTTAATTTTTTCTGTTTATAAACACATATTTTCCCGTTATATCAAACAGTGTAAACATTCTTTTATCATCATAAAATTCTATAATTCAAACAACTATGTCAGCTTTATGAGTTTAACTATGTTCAATTAAATTAATTTGAAATTGTCTAAGCCATTAATTCACCTTAATTTTTGGTAACAATCTTCAAGGTTGATAATTAATGAAGAATTAATGGCTGACATTTTTTAAATATTTATATATCTGATATTCCTATATCTGAGCCTTGAAGATGAGAATTACTTTTAAAGTGCACTTCTATAAAAGAGCATTTTGGTTGTGGAATATTTTGGAAAATAGATTTGAAGATAATATTCAAAACAATGTATCCTGTGGTGTGACCTTCCCTGCTCCACTTGGGTTTTCCAAAGTATTCTTATGCCCTCACTGATTTAAGTCTTTGGTCTCAAAAGAAACAATGTATTATAGCCATGATTTTTATGTATTTACTGAATTGAACTTGTATGAATGTGCTTGAATATGCCATCACATTTTTAGCACTTTTTGTGGAACGAGCTTATTTTATAATATTTTGGAATCCTTGCTACAACTGTACCATGTCTCACAATACATACTATCATGTTCATACATTTCATAAATATTGTGTTCAAAATGTGTAAAAAAAATCTTAGCTCTCTTTCTGTCTTAGACCCTATATCAATCCACTGTCTACTGCGTTGCAGTATTAAGAAAATCATGTTTTAATCCATTGATTATGGTAATGCACAGTGGATAGTGATTACTTGTTAAAGTTCCTTGAAGGGAGGATGATTTCTTGGAGATAGTAAAGTGATCATTAATAGAAAAAAATGTTCTTTTAAAGGAGCTTTATTTCAAAGGGCCAATCAAATCACTTTTATTCCCCCTTCTGGTTTGTAAAAACTTATTCATTGGTAGAATGTTTCCATGTGTTTCAGGAAGCAAAATTCCTACCTACTTTTTCTAAGGTTAGTAGCTAATAATTGTAATCCTGATCAGTAAAACATTCTCCTACATTTTAGTCAAATTTTCAACATGAATACATTTGTTCATAGTGAGTGGTGTGTATGATTTCAGTTCAGTGTATTTTTTTACACTGAACTAGGTCTGTCTCAAGCCCTATGTATATAGTGTGATGTAAATGCATTTCCTTTTGATAATGAGCCATGAAGGTGAAGGGAACATTGAAAGTGTGGTGTGCAGATTTTTCATCACAGTTTTTTTATAACCTCATTTGTACCCTCTATAAATACAATACAGACTTTTCCATGGGTGCATGTGTGGATTGCATATTTGTACATGGTTTACTTATTTCCATGGAGTGTCATGATTTTCTGTATTTGTGAATGAATTTTGATACTATCTGCATAATGATGTGCTGCACAGTTGTATATATACACATTTTAGTTACACATTTTGTGTCATATATTTAAATTTCTTAGAATGCCATTTTTTAAGCTTTCATTTCTTTTGTTCTCTACTTCCAAATTTTCTTTCACTTGTGTTTATTGTGAACATTATTCTGAAATGTGTATTGGTCAATTAGTTTGCTGTTTTAAAATATACCTACTACAAATACTTATTGAATGTGCTTATTAATTGAATGTTTTCATGTATTATTCGCAAACCCAGTTGTATCTTCATGATTGAATTTAGCCTGAAACTCTTATGGCAAAATTAGAGAAGACCCAACAGTTTAAGTGAAGATGGGTAGTTGAGTATAATATAGGTTTTATAATTAAAACTAGCTGCGTAGTGTCATTGCTTGGTTCTGATTTGGGATTCATGTGTTAAATGCATATTCATGGACCACACTGCATCTTAAATCTCCCTCTCTTCTATTTTATACCATTGTTCAAAGTCAGGGAATTGATTGTTACTAAAAAAAATACATGCACAAAAGAATTGTGTTCTGTGTAAAAGGTTTTGGGAAAAGCTATCAATTTTCAAACAAATTTCTCCTGGCATTAACTCATAACTGTAAAACATATTTATTTATTCTTTGCTCAAATACATTGTAGACTTTGAACACATGGAATGATATGTCTTGCTAAAGAAACTTTTGAATAATGCAAATTGGTTTAAGTTTTCCCTACAAGTAAGTATTCCTAGTTAAAATTTGAGAGTGAGAATGAAGAGGAATGAGAGAGGGACCCAAAACTAAACAAACTTACAATGAAAATTTTTGGGGTATAATCACTTTTCTAAGCCTTCAGCGAGAGGTAAGGGTGTTGGAGGCTGAGGAAAGATGGAAACATGAAGGATAATAGATGTGATATGATAAATTTTATTTGCACAAATATGAATATATACTAGTTTTTTAGATTGTTTAATGCTTCATTTCTTTAACGTCAGCCTCTGAAATAAATTTTATTCGATTTAATGACCAGTTTGACTTCCCTTTGATCAAAACCACTTTATTAAAAAAAGCAACTTGAAATATATTACAAAATAATCCCTTTTTTCCTCACTTGCTTGGAATGCTATTTCCTGCATACATTGGTAGGTTTTGAAGGTATGTTCATAGCTATTTGTCCTCTTGTTTGTTAGCTGATGTTTTCTACCAAGTAGCCACTTTCTTTCTGCTACACAGCCTTCTTTTCTTCCCCTTTATCTCAAAGGTCATCATAACAGCGACTTATCACTATTTATGCATGATCAACCAGAGCGTTCATCTTGACTTCCTTTTATTTGTAATCGTTTCTAATTTTTACAAGCAGCCCACTATTAGGTCCTATAAGATCACATTTTTCCGGAATGGTGGGCAAGCCAGCTGAAATTTGAAGTTCTTTGCCTTGGCATGGCTGAATTTAGAACTATGTCTACTCATCAGTTGCCTTCCTTAATTCTGAGAGAACTAGCAAACTTGAGTAAAACAAGCTCAGAAGTGAGTATCAAGCGAAGGGTACCACTAGCCATCAACAAAAAGATAGTGTGTGCACTGTGTAAAGTGCAGGGTGATGCCTGAAGATGAAAAAAAGGGAAAGAAAATGACTGGTATCTTCATAAAAATGAGCAGTTTTACAACTTTTGTGATCAAGCTGTGGCTGTTGTATTGTTGCTACAATCATGCCATTGATACAGAAGTGAGGAAATATTTTTATGATTTGTGAGGTGAGCGTACTGACTGAGGCAAATAAAGCAACCATTAATATGAAAATCTTTAATCTTAACTATGTACATGATAACTGGTTCATTCACATGAAAAAATGTATGAATCTTCAATATATTTCTTGGGGTATGCAAAATTTTGGTAATCAAAATGAGAAACAATTGACCTGTTGATACCCACAGAAAACTTTCTTCAGCAAA
Organism: Hetaerina titia; assembly: GCA_037158775.1. Classification (NCBI taxonomy): domain Eukaryota; kingdom Metazoa; phylum Arthropoda; class Insecta; order Odonata; family Calopterygidae; genus Hetaerina; species Hetaerina titia. The sequence continues at coordinate 32,408,367 of CM073769.1, forward strand.
AAAGTTTTTAGCCACAGTATGAATTCTAATTTAAATTTGGACACAGAATTTATGAGATATTAACTGTTTTCACAGTGAATGATTCTGCAGAAAAGTCTAGTTTCTTGGTAGGATGTTGTGACTATCTTTATCCTTCACTACAGTGGGCAAAATATGTGCCTATTGCAAAACAGAGATTTAGTGAAGACTATCAAGGCCTTGTCAGCATGCGCTTCAGTTAGGAATTTCTTTGATCATTTATAGAAGCTCAAGAAATTCCACATGAAACTGTTGTCTGCAAATTCCTGGAACTCCCTCACATCAGTTTACGTTTTATGCCATCAATATATTAGTTTCTATGATTTTCATGGGACTAGATTTGTTGAATAACGTAGCGTTCCTAGTGGTTCCCACCTAATAGCATAGTGGTGATTACTGTATGTTTTGGTGTTATTCATATGGTTTATTTCTTCCTCACTGTGAGTTATATCTAGTGCAGTAAACAATAGAGACATAGTTAGTGGCCAATAAATGTTTATATTCAGAAAAGAATGAATATTGAGATGATTGCTTACTGTTTCCTTCAGATAGGTGGAACAAATGTCATTCGATTGAATGGAAACTAACAAAGTTAAAACCCATTTATTGAAAACCAAGAGACTTATTGTCAAAATTATGTATGACAAAATATCAAGCAAAGCAAAAAAACAATTTTGAAGGACTCCTTAAAAGTTGCAATTATTGACCTTGGAAAAATTATATATCATGGGAGTGCCTCCCCCATGCTACCACCTGTAGGTTTATTTATATGTTTGTGCATGTTTTATCGGAATTCAGATAAAATTTTAATATCTACAATAAGAGAGCAATAGATGGAAAATAACATCTTGTAAATTCAAAATAACTACATAATATGCAATAATGCTAAAAATATGCAATCTTGAATGATTCGCATGACTGTTCAAAGGGTGCTGATGGGTTGTAAATGACCACTGTTATACTGATAATAAAGCTGAGTTTTTCTGACAATGTGATTGATAAGAGAATTTTAGTCAACCTTAACAAGCTCGGTTAAATCCAGATATGATTCTTTCATGAACAATGAAAGACTGGTAAATTGCAAGGAACCAGAGATTCACTCAAAATTCATAGGATGATTTTTTTGGGTTAATTTAAATCTTAAAAACCTGAATACTAGCAAATTCTCTTACCAAAATACATATTTTTGAATATGAAGAAACTAATTTGGTTTTATTTTGTTGCATGTTATACAATACAGAGGGTGTGGCAACATAACTTCCTTTTTTTCAAATGCAAAACGCTTTCAAAAAAAGGAAGATATGTTGCCACACCCTGTATTATAATTCTGTAAAAGCATCTTTTGAAAAATCTCATGATTGCTTAAGAGAAAATATGAGGTTCTATTATCAGAGATTGTCTGTTACTAATTTTTCATGAATACATATGAGGTCTTCTTGAACTTGCAATAATGCTTACTGCCACTCTAAATGTAGGTGGCCCATTATGAAATATTCAAGGCCATGGTTTTTTCATACATGGCAGGAAGTTAAAATCAACTGTATTGAGCTTAATGAGTGAGAAAACATGCACCAATACTAATACTTACTTGAGGCTTTATGAGTATTTTTACAGAGCATGTAGATTTTTCCTATCATTTCTCCGCTTCAGATATCTTAACGCAATGCCTTTTTGTCCCACTTTTTTTCTGCATTCATTTTCCTCCATTAGTGGTAGTGGTACTTGTTTCAATTGTTGCAGATTACTATCAATTTATCATTATACCACTGAATTCCACTTACATTCTAAAAATTATATTTATTATTGATATTCAACTATTTATTTTGGATGGACATAGACCATAATGTTAGAATAATATTTTTCTTTGCCTATCCAAACGAAACACAACCTGATATGACCATCTTCAGTTCTGTACACTTCCTTCCATAATTCTTGCAACATGCTAATCCTATTATTACTCTTTCCTCACTTCCAGAGCATTCTCTCTTCTATCACAGTCTGCAACATCCCACCACCAATCAACACATTGTATCCATCTTCCTTGCCTTCTTCGGATTTCTCCCAAAAATCTCCTCTCCTCCCCAACCATTTCTAAAAATAGGAGAATTACCATCTGTCCTGCTATGCAGTATTTTTGTTTGAAAGGTGAACAGATGTAAAGGAAGCCTTGAGCAGCTTTTGTGAGGCAACAGATAGAATTGAGAGTTTGTTTACACAAAATGAAGGTAGTCATGTCTGATAAGGAGAATTGGAAGAATGATTGCATAGTGAGTGAAAATAGTAAAATAATCCAATAAGTATTTGTATGTCTTGGAAAATGCTTATGAAAGATGGCAAGATAGATGAAAATATGAAAAAACGGGCATAATGGCCGTTGATAATACGTGGAGTATATAAAAAAATACACAATTGTTTATAGCAGTGCATGTTCCTCCCCAAATATTTTGTGGAAGCAAAACATTGATGTTTCAAAATAAGCAAATATGTCAAATAATGTTTTGGGTATGGAATACTTAAGGATTAACTGGCAAAAATAAGAGAGATTGGATGAGATGCGAATGGGTTAAAAAATTTAAAGGAATTGTACATGGAGAGAGGTTGAAAACTAATGCACACTTGCTTGTAGACCACAAACAAAATGACCTACAGAAGCACTCCTGGTGGCATGTGGAAGTAATATTCCCCCTCAACACACATGCGCAAGTTTGAGGTCATTACATTCATCCAGCGTATTTTGAGAAGTGAAAGTATTGAGATATGTCCCAGTACTATGCCAACACAAGTTAAACAGCATGACTTAAAAAGTGACTCCTACTGAGATTCATTGTCATTTAACGGCTGTTTATGGTGACAATGGTGTTGATAGGTCTACTGTAAATTGATGGGTGGTAAAATTTCATGGTTACGAGCCTGGAAAAGCCATAATTGTCAATGAAACACACAGCAGATGTCCGATCACTGCCACTGACGATAAATATTGCAAACTCATCAAAGGTTTGATTCAAAATGACTGGCGAATTACTCAAAAGCATATCACAATAAAGTGTATCGCATATGTTGAAAAATAAATGATTTTGAAAATTAAAATGTGCAATGATGCACTTTTTGCCTGATCTTGCTATTTGTTCTCGTTTGTGGTTGACAAGTATGTGTGCATTACTTTTCAGCCTACCCTCGTATGCATGCATATATAAGGGTGGTCTGAAAAGTTTCCGACCTAACAAAGATACAAGACATTTTTTCTGAAATTTTCTGAGTCGGAAACTTTTCAGACCACCCACGTATATATTTTGGCATGTGAAGTTCACATATCAGGGTAGGGGAGCCTGTTCCGGTTATGCTTTCCCAGGAAGATCTGGTACCCGAAAAATCACATAGCTTGGGTGGAGCTGCAGGTGCCCAGAGAGGCCTGCCCAGGAATCAAACCAGAGCCCACTGCTAAGTCTCTACCCCTGGACAACCACAACCCATAGTATATTTATTTATATTTAATATATATATATATTTTTTTTTTATTAGGTAATCTACCGGTTAAGGTAGGTTTTTGGATGGACACAACTATCAAATAAACATTTTGTGACTCCCCACCTAGCAAACTAATCTATATCAGGTCCCTCTTCATCTCGGTGTACTTCTTTCCTCCCTTCATCCCGTCCAACATCCCTATCCTGTTCCTACCCTTACCTCGCTTGCCCAACATTCTCCCCTCTATTACCCTCTTCAACATTCCACTACCACTCAATACGCCTTTCATCCATTTTTCCTACCTCCATAGGATTTCTCTCAACAAACCCCTCTCCTCACCCACCATTTCCAGTACTTCCTCATTTGTTTTCCTTTCGGTCCATTTCACCTTCTCCATCCTTCTCCACACCCACATTTCAAAAGCCTCCAATCTACGTCTATCCTCCTGCTTCAGCGACCACGTTTCCGTGCCGTACATAGCTACGCTCCATATCAGAGTTTTTACGAGTCTTGTCTTAACATCCCTACTCAACGTCCCCTTCATCAACTCCCTCCTCCTTGAGAAAGCCTCCTTGCCTAGCGCAATTCTTCTCCTTACGTCCCTACCACTTTGACCGTATTGGTCCAAAACACTTCCGAGATATGTAAACTGCTCTACCTGCTCTATTCTTTCCCCGCCTATTTTAATATTTAGCTTAGCCTTTTTCTTTCTGGAAAATCGCATAACCTTTGTTTTATTAATATTGATTCTCATCCCATATTTATCGCACTGAACCTCCAATTCACTCAACAATGCTTGCAACCCCTTGGCTGACTGAGCAACTAATGCTTGGTCATCAGCAAACCTAACCGATTTTACGAGTTCCCCTCCGACTTTCATTCCTACCTCCAGTTCTTCCCATGCCTCTTTAATCATTTCCTCTACATATACGTTGAACAGTACCGGTGACAATGGGCAACCCTGCCTTACACCTCTTCCTAACAATGCCCATCCAGACTCTCCGTTCCCCACTCGCACCTGAGCAGTCTGAGACATGTACAGGTTGCATATATATATATACATACATATATATATATATATATACACACACACACATGCATGCATATATATGTACATACACACAAACATATATATATATATATTAAATGGATTGACTAGGAAGGAGTACCAGCAGGCTGTAGAGAAAATCATTGACGACGATAATGAGCTGAGTACTATCGAAGAAAAAAGGGAATGTAACAAGAAAGGGATATTGAAAGCCGAAAAAGAAACTATAGGAACTGTTAATTGGAAAAGGGCAAGGAAACCATGGATCACAGATGAATTGATTACATAGATAAATGAGAGAAGAAAATGGAAGAATGTAAACAGAGTTAGGCAGAAGGAAGTACAAAGAGTTAAATAGTAAATTGAGACGTTTAACAAATAAAGCAAAAGAAGCATGGTGAAGGTGATGCGCAAAACAAGCAAGGTTAAATCACTATCAGGAAGTAAGAAGGGAAGATCTTTGCTAACAGTTAGAGATAAGTCAGGTATGATAATAATTGGCACAGCTAAGATCCAAGAGAGATGGAAGGAATATAAAGAAGAACAATAGAAGAAAGAAAATAGAAATATATCTAAGGTAAAGAACTTAGGCCAGCAAGGTTAGACATAGAAAGAGAACATGATGTAGATGAAGATAGCTTAGGTCCAGGCATACTCGATGATGAGATGGAAAAGGCATTAAGGAAAATGAAATCAAAAAAGGCCGAGGGGTAGACAACCTTTCTGCAAAACTTAAAATTTTAGGAAAATGTGAGAGGAAGAGTTTACATGGACTGATTCGTAGTATCTATGAAGAAGGAATCTGGCTGGACAAGTTTGTGAGATCAGTGTTAGTTCATATTTCGAAAAAGGTAAAGGCTACATCATGTGAGGACTACAAAACAATAAGTTTGATATCCCATGCAGCTACATTTTTCCTCAGAATCATCAACAAAAGAATGGAGAGTAAGACAAATGATTACTTAGGGGATGATCAATTAGGGTTTAGGAAGTGGAGAGGTAAGTGGGATGCCATTGCAGTAATGAAATTTGTCATCGATAGGAATATAGAATACTACCAGGATGCATTAGCCTGTTTCATATATTTTGAAAAGGCTTTTTATAGAGTGAATTGGGAAAACATACTTATTGTTCTGTAGTCCTCACATGATGTAGCCTTTACCTTTTTGGAAATAGGGACTAACACTGATCTTGCAGTCTCCCAGTCAGTTTCCTTCCTCATAGATGGTACAATTCAATCAATATAGACTCTTCCTCCCACATTTTCCTAAACATTTCAATAGTTCCACAGGAATGTTTCTACCCCCATGGCCTTACTAGATTTCATGTCCCTTGAATGAATTCTATGGTTTCAGGCTCAACTTTGTGGAGGTTCATTTTCGTTTAAAATTAATACACTTTGTAACTTCCACACGATTTTTTTAAATTCTTTTTTTTATTCATGTCCCTTAATGCCCTTTTTATCTCATTGTCGAGAATACCTTGACCTAAGGTATCTTCCTCTACATCATAATTTTTTTCTATATCTAAACTTGTTGGTCTAAGTTCTTTACCATAGAGTTCTTCTATATATTCCTTCCATCTCTCTAGGATCTTTCCTGTTTCAACTATAATCTCATCAGACTTATCTCTGCTAACACAGATCTTCCATTTTTACTTCCTGATAGTGCTTTAAACTTCTTGCAGAGTAAACCAATTTCACTGTTCCTCAGGGAACTTTCCATATCCTTGCACTGCATCTTCAACCATGCTTCTTTTGCACTATTTGTTACCTGTTTCAATTTATTATTTAACTCTTTGTACTTATTTCTATCAAACTATGTATTTACATTCTCCCATTTCATTCTCTCATCTATTTTTATAATCATCTCACCCATGACCCATTTATTTCCTGTCCTTTTCCTATTAACAGTTCTTATAGTTACTTTTATAGCTTTTGAAATCCCTTTTTATGTATTTCCATATTTCCTTGATAGTACTCAGCTCTTCTTCCTCTATCATGATTTTCTCTAGAGCCTGCTGATATTCCTTCTTTGTCATTCCAGTTAATGCTCTTAAGTTCCATTTCCTAACCCGCTGCCTTGTCTTTTTGAATTGGATGCTACACTTCACAAGTACTAAGTTGAGTTGTGATCCAGGCATCGGCTCCTGGAAAAATTCAAATTGATCATGATGTTCCTAAACCTGTGCCTAACCATAATTAACTGATACATTTCTGAGTTACCTGGCATTTCTCATGTATACCTATACCTTTGTGGTGTCTAACTCAAGTGCTGGTGATGACTAAACCCCATCTCCTGCACAACTCCCGCAGTAATTCCTCGTGCCTAAACCGTAGTCCCTCATCCTTAGCCTACCATTGCATTCCAATCCACCATCACCATAAAAAATTTTTCCTGCAGGAATACACACGATTATGTACTCTGATTTTTTACCTCATCAACTTCATCTTCTTTATAGTTGCTTGGTGGAATGTATACCTGAACAATGACCATGCTTCTTCCTACCTTTTTATTCAATATTATGGCAACCTCTCACTGGCTCTCATCCCCTCCAGTGCATATTACTTTATAACTATCACTCCAGTAATCACTGCTATCCTTCCATCTCACCTCATATAAACCTGAGATATCTATATTTCCTCTTTCCATCTCTCGCTTAATATTCTCTACTTTTCCTGTCCTCAACACTGTCCTAACATTCCAAATTCCTATTCTAACTAAACTGGGCTCCTTCTGTATCTTCTGTCCTGTTGCTGTGGGTTTTCCTTTGCAAGAGTATTTTTAACGAGACACCATCACTCAATAGCTGTCACACTGGGGTCAGACACCTTTGCAGCTGCCTCAATGAGGAAAAGATGCTACCTGGCTCCTAACCTTCGATATCTCGCATTGGTGACCCTACTGAGAACAATTATCATTGCTCCTGCCAGCACAGCTCTAGGGGTCATCGGAATGCACAAGCCCTTCCACCAAGTCTAGGTTGTAGTCCATGGGAAGGGAATTATATATATACACTGCTTAATCATTTGAATTTTAATTAACAGCAACACTTGTATGCAACTCTGATTCCAACAGTTGTTCTTCAGAAATTTCAGCAAGAAATTTGTTATGTGCTATTAATTCCTGTCTGATTAATTCTTTTGTGTTATTGACTACAAGAGTTTAAGTGCCTATGACAGTAAGGAGCATTAAGACATTATGTAGATGCCTACACAGTTTATGTCACCATTACTAGGCGCTTTCACAGAAAAATTTAACTATTATGTAGTCGAAACTTTATATTTTACTTTTATCAATCACTCAGTTTGATACAGTATCCCAACCTTCAATAGATTAGTCTAACTATGAAGCTATAATTTAATGAAGATTTAGAACTTTTATCGTAATGCTTTCTATTGTTTTAGGCTCAACTTTGTGGAAGTTCATATTCAATATTTATTTTATCACGAACACAATGTATACATCCACTGTTCTTTATTATCGTACAACTAGTTTCAATGCTTAGGCGTCATCATCTGGTATGATGATTATCTTAATGGTTATCGTAATGCCAAACAAATTGAAGGATGTAATATGGGCTGCATGGAAGAGAGGTTTCTGAATTGTTTTAAACTATGAATATATAAATGCATGGGTACACTTTCATTATGTGTCAAATAAAATCTATTTCTACAATGAGGTTGATAATTTTATAATACACTTTGGATCCTTAAAACATTATTATCACATATAAGTTATTACTATTCTCATAGGCTTAAGATCTTGGCATAAAATAAAGTTTGCCACGCTGGAATCAAACAACAATACTTATAAATAGTACTTTAATTATCATACAATACATATTGATTTATAATAGCACACCTATCCCTTTATATCACTTTCATTTGGATAAGGCTAATGCTTTTGAAGCAAGAATGCCAAAGATAGCTCAACAGTTTGTTTTGTTGAGATTCATTACCACAAACTGTATTTTTGTTTTATAATTAAATGCCATAATTGATAAAAAAACAAAAGCCTTAAGTTAGTATTCATTAATTTCACAGTGGTTTTATAGACTTATATTAGGATAGGCCAATCATTTTCAATACTCCCTATTAAGACCACTCACTATAGAATCAATTTACATAAATATAATACAAAGCATTACAGCAAACTTGAAGCCATGGCAGCATTTTTTTAACAATAAAAAATATTAAAAGATCTCCATGGACAAAACTGTGCAGATCAACAATAATTTAATATCCACCATGGTTTAAGTAAAGATGCAAGAAATATTTTTCATTTTGGAATAAGAGGCAATTCCTTCAGCAAATTATTATTCATCCAAAAAGTTCAAAATTTTCCCACAATTGTGGCAGTAAATGAGAAGGCACTACTCTTAGTTTGCCCAGGACAAAAGCTCTTTCATGTCTTCATCATCCTCTTCTTGTTTCTCTGAAAAAATGCAATTCCAAAAATAAAACCAAGTTTATAATTTCCAGAATTTCAAGAAGTCAACTAATTGTATTAGTTTCAATAATATAAATTTCTCATACACATGTACAGGGATGGGGATATTAAACTGAAGGGGAGGGAGGGTTCATGATAGAGCAATGGTTAATGTGCTGGCTTTCCCATCCCACGGGCCCGAGTTCAAATCCTGGAGTTAACATGTTCTCTTTCAGTGGTATCCTGATCTTGAGGTGCTATGTGGATAGCACTGAGCAAAAAGTATGCCAACCATTGGTTTGGGCATTAAACTGTGGAACTCTTAAGCACCTTATGTTAAGAATATGCTAACATTGGTGCTGAGTTACTTTCCACCTCTGATCCCCTTTTCCACCTACCTCTAAATATCTTACTCCAACCAAATCACCCACCTATCACAATCATTCTTTCTACCAATTCACTCTATTGAATGACTTCTCAAAATATACAAAACAGACAAATTTGTCCGACTGTATTTTTTATTCATCTCAATTAGTGACATTATTTATGCTATACTCTTACACGCTTCTCTCCCTTAAATACCTTCAAGTGCAGCGTATTCAATTTAGCTTGCAATGTAGTTGACCCATAGTTGTAGTGATCTTTCCATTAACTTCCTTTTTTTATTACTTTGTTTTTGCACCTCAATTCATTATTTAATCTTTCATAAATTGCATAATTCCATGTTCATGTTCTTCCAGTTCCTTCCTCATCTATTAAACCTCTTAGATAATATAATCACATGCCCTTTCAGAACTGAGTAAGACTAAAAAAAAGTATTTGTCCATGGGAATCTCTGAAAACTGGCTACACATTTCCAAGACTGGTGTCTGACCATAATACATAAACAATTTTTGCTTTCTATTGTTTTAACCTCAACTTTGTGGAAGTTCATGTTCAATATTTATTTTATTTATTAAGAATACAGTGTATACATCCACTGTTCTTTATTATCGTACAACTAGTTTCAATGCTTAGGCGTCATCATCAGGTACTCTGTACCAAGGTACATCAGGTACTCTGTACTAAGTACTTGATGATAACGCCTAAGCGTTGAAACTAGCTGTACGATAATAAAGAACAATGGATGTATACATTGTGTTCTTAATAAAATACATATTGGACATAAACAATTTATTATAGCATTTCAGTATATCTGGCCATTTCCATGATAATCATATTAGGAAAGTTTTATTAAACTATTTTCCAGGAAAAATATACTCTTTATCTCCAAATATTAATTTATTTTTTCCAAACCCATACTATTATTCTGCACCCATTACTTCCATTGTCCACCCCCCATTTTCTCCAAACCACAATTTAGTGCTTGCTTCAAGGAGTATTCCCAATTAATTGCCCTTTCGTATAATACACACAATTTATTTCTTCTTTCTAATGGCAATTTTTAGCATTTAAGCCTAGATAATAGTGAAATATGTCCTGGTATCTAAACTAATAATATTGTAACCTCAACATTCTCCACTTATTGTTCCATTTTCTGCTGAGTAACTTATTAGCATCTGGTTCTCCACTCCTTATTTGTAGCATGCAATTACCATATCTCAAGTAGCATTTCATATTACTCCATTTAAGTTTACATTATCCTAACAATTCTATCCTCTCTCACATCTTGTAATTGCAAATAAACCACTTCCACACAACTGTATGCTACGAGGTAACAAGTTTGGCATTTAAATTAGTTTTTAGTCATTTTCCTTAAGGTGACATCTTCTAGAATCAATATGCTGCATAGAGAATTTTAGTAACCATTTGGAAATTTATCAGTTTTAAGGCATCTGGTAACATTTAGGCTTTCTGCTGTTATAATGTGTGCATTGGTATTTATGATAAGACTTAATACTAAACATTAACAACCAATGCACATGGAACTACATTAAAAACATATTTCCTCCAAAGAAAAGAAATTCTAAGGTAAAACTTACTTGCAGCTTTCGGCTTGACCACTTCTGTTGTGGGAGGAGATGGAAGGTCATCTGTCGAAGGACCAACATCTAGCAACTCTCTATCCAGTTCTTCCTGTTCAAGCTCTTCCAATTCCTTTTCTAGTTCGTCCTGGTATTTGGGGTAGTAAATAAGAAAACAATAAGCATAAATTGTAAGTAAGATTCACAAAAATCAAATAGTTGCAGTGATGAGACAGCAAGTTTAATATATCCTACTCAAGAATGAATGCCTAACAAATAAAAATAGGTCAAAATACTGTTGATAATGAAATGTTTAAAACAACGTTTAACATAATATTTACCTCGTCGACATCTTGACCAAAGGCAACAGGATTGGATATAGCATCTGAAATTTCTCTGGCTACGTCTTGCTGTTCCGCTATGTCGTCCATCATATCATGGACTTGATCAACATCCCTGTCATGAACGATACATGCCCATATTATCCAATAAGTACCTAGTAACTCTAATGATTTTGAACTTATTTAAAAATCATTATGAAAGATATACTGACATGTGCTGATGCGCCGCCTTAAGGGCATTGGCAGCATCTTTCATCGTCTGCAAAACTGCAGTGTTAGTATTGGCTCCTTCCAAGGCCTCCCGTTGCATTTCAATTGTGGACAGTGTCCCGTCTATTTGCTGCAACTGTTTTTCATATCTCTTCTTCCGCTTCAGAGCTTGCAGAGCAGCTAAAAGTAAGCGATTCATTAAGGATGACATAATTTATAAAAAGTGACAACTAATAATATCAAGCCGAATATTAAAAACATGACAACATGTATGGAATGATTAATTTTAAAACATGTTTGAATGGAACCTCTTTTATTTTTCGTTCCATGCTTCTTGGCTGTCGCTAATTCTATTTCGATTTTCTTTTCCAAATATTCCTGTTTTTTTATCAACAAATCTTCAGTTTCACGGAGTTTTTGAATAGCATCTCCAGTGCTCAGGGGCTTGTCCCCCTTCTTCCCACCAAACATTTTCCCAAGGAAACTCATACTGCTTGCTTTATTCACTAAGCTGAAGAATCCAAAACGGTACGGATGTACTGTCCAGCATACGCTTACAAACTGTTAAAGGAAACCTTCCTTATGTTAAAAACGCATCGAATTTCCCCTACTATGAATATATCATTTCTAAAAACTGAGAATAAACTTAAATTTCTCCACAAATTCTTTACTCCACAGCACTGTTATGATCACTCAATTATTGCTCATGCGCGTATAACGTCATGCTAACAAAAGAAGGCGGAACATTCTAAGGTTTGAAATCACCATTCAGTAATTTATGGGGACAGCAAGCAGAAAATATTCATTAAAAAATTGTTTTGGATTTTTCCACAAATTTTCTAATTAAGGCTTATCCTGACAATTTCTTGAACCACTATAAATTTAAGAATCTTCTAGGAGTCATGCGCGCACTGCGAGCCGTATGAAATACAACTGAGGATCGCTATTGGCCATTTCGAAAACCGAACAGTAGAGGGAATATTATATCAACTGTAAGCCGCTTGTTTTGAGATGCACTCATCCCTTTTTTATAGGTATATATAGCATTTGTCATTCTGTAGAGACCTCGTTTCATTTATCCACCAAATATTTTACCCGTTTTTATAGTTTTATAAATATTGTTTACTAACGCTAAAAATTAAAGTATTTATACTTAGCGATGGCTGTCAATTTGAAGTGCAACAAGAGTTCACTTGGGATCAGGAAGTACTCTTTCTTTCGTAATCCTCTTCGTTCGGATGGGTACGTAGAATATCTCTTGAAATGTATAAAATATTAGTAATGAAATCCAGTTGATTTCGTCCCATCAAATGCCATGTCTGAATTCTTTTCCAATGCTAGTTTACTTGTCCAAGTTCATCACACAGTCGCCGGCAGTACTCATCCCGTACGTTTTCTGCATTGTGCCTTCCACGGTTCAGAGGATATCTTGGCAGTTTCTGACGCTAAAGGAAATATATTCATCATAAATTTGAAATGTAATAGGTATGTAAAAGAACTCTCGAAAATGTTTTGTTTCAAATGGTCCCTTCATTATTTTCATTGCTAATAACTGTATCGTCCTGTTAAACCTTACAGATTTTGGTCCTTGCCCAGTGACAGTGATTGCACCGCAATAACATTTTCTACCTGCAACGAAAACGAAGTGGTTATTGCTTCATCAGACTGTAATGTCAAGCTCATCAACTTTGGTAAATAATTCAATATACTCCCAATTAGGTGTATTACATATCTTTAATGAAATATAGGCCATTATGAGTAGTGACTCCTGTTGATATGTACATTGAATTATATTCAATTGATTTTATGGATTTTGAGAAGAGAAAGGGCGTAATGTAAAATTATTATGTGTAAATGGTCTTTGTACCATGTGTGATTGTCAGGATTTGACATACATAATTTCTTTTACAAATAAAATGTGTGGGTACTATTTCTAGTGGAAAAGTCAAGAATTTCTTTTATTAAAATCATTCATCAAGGGCAATTGAGTTTAATATCTAGAAGTGGAGCCACTCCACTTTTTAGGAAATTATAAATCTTGACAGATCAAAGCAATGTCTGAAAAATTTGAAGTGGGTGGCCAGAGGATGAAATTTTGAAAATTGTTGGGAATGTTATTTTATATAACTGTGTCATTTTGAAGTTATGTGATTTCTTGAATGTAAGTAATTATATTTTTCTTGGAATTCGTATCTATGTCATTTTTTCAGTATCTAAACGATAAAGATTTGCATTATTATTCTGATCCTTTCCTTCAATATATATTCCAACTCGAGTATTTTTGCATTGGTGTCATTTTGACTGGAGGCTTGAGAGGAGATTGGGAGTGACCTAGGTTTCTCCCGTGGGATAAATAGTTAGCTTAAATTTCTGCCTTTTTGTGCATGCATAGGGAATCCAGGAATACATCTTTCTACATGATTGTGATAAGTGCACACTCTTCAGGCTGAGATACTGTGGATGTTGGTTACTAATACATCTTGGCTCCACAAATTATGTATTCATTCAATGAGGGACATAATATTTATAGCGTAGTGTAGGTATGTCTGCATCAGTTCACCATGTTGGTTTTGATAAATTTTGATATTATGGGCGGCTTTTCACTTTCTCATCCATGTTCATTTCAGAATGAACTGAAAACTAATTGAGACCATGAGATGGTTAAGGAGTGTGAACCATCCTTGGTCACCACAAATTGACTTGTGGAGAAGGAATAACTCCATCAGACTTTGTGATTATGCTCAGTGAAATTCAATGAAAATTATCCCTGGATTTCCTTCCAAATTGTCCATATTTCCTTGCAAAGATTGAAATAGTTACATTCAAGGGCTACAATTCATTGAAATGTGTGCAGATTGGATTTTGATCGCCAGGATTTATGTTGATGACTTGTCTTCTGATGCTGCCAATATTGGCAATATGCTGCAAAATCTTCCCTGAATAATTTAAATTTTAAATGGAATATTGTTACTCCATTTGATATTATATCGGCTGTTAAAAAATTTAAAAAATCCAGCAGTAAGAATATTTATGGCCTGTCTAATTCCCTAAGGAAGGGCGTTATTGTGTTCATTGCGGAATCATCAGCTGTGTTACTCAGCTTATGTTTTGAGACAGGAGATTTTCCGGCAGCTCTAAAATATTCCAAAACAGTGCCTGTCTATAGGAAAGGTGATAAAGATGATAACTAACTACCACCCCATTTTTGGTAAAATTTTTGAAGCTATAACGAAAGATCAAATATGTAATTTTTTTGAGTCAAATAATATTTTCCAAATCAGGGTATGGCTTTCGAACTGGGAAATCTACAATTTTGGCAGTAGAGTCCATACATAGTTAATTGTCATTAATGAATTTGAAGAGAAGGAATCAGTCTCTGTGACACTATGTGATCTTAGTAAGGATTTTGATTGTGTTAATCATTCAATATTACTATCAAAGCTAGATAATAATAAGGGGGGAAAACTCCACTGGCCGTAAAAAACAGCCGCAACTCTCGTCAGACCAAATTGTTGTGTTGGTATTCGCGGGAACCAACCACAACCTCTCGACCAAGAATACCCTCTGTGGTGGTTTACGGGAAATTAATCCACGCCAGGGACCACACACAGCCACACACACACTATCCTGTCTGGAATCCTTCACGAAGCTGTGAGACTTCGTTAAAGATTCCAGGTGGAAATGTAATCCTTCACGAGGCTGTAAGGAAGACCCCGTTAAGGATACCAGGATGTATTACAAGCACACACTCTGTGACTATCCACGAAGGACGAGCACAGACCAATCACACACACTAGCACTCAAGAAGCACACACACACGCACTCAAAGGGCCCAACTTCTGGGAGAATCTGAAACGATAGAGCGCAGACGAGGATAGCGTCGAACACGCGTGTTTCGTCCACAAAGTGGCCCTCTTCAGCGAACTGAAGGGAAAAAACACCTCCAACACAAGGTTGAAAGTAAACTACCGAAGACAGACGTCAAATATATATAGTGACTGTGAAAGGATGTAGGAGATAGGGGACCAATAGGATTAGTGGGAAGATGGAATACTTTAAACTTATTGGCAAAGAGGAAGGGGGGGAGGGGGGGGGGGAAGGGAGGAAGGTGGGGCGAACAGAAACCAATGGGATGGGTGGAACGGGAAGAAGTAATAAGGGGGGGGGTTGAGTACTAAGTCCAACGGAAATTTGAAATGATACTTTGTAATTCCACAGACTCTGAAAATCTGCGGAATTACAAAGTATCACTTTATCCGCTTAAAACAGGAGTTAGAAATCATTTCAAAAGGGAATAAAGAGGAGAGAATGGGATCGGCCCTTTATCGCTGTTAACTACGACCTTCTTGAATTTGTGAATAAAAATGCTTTCGTAGGCGTCCAAAAGGTGGTTGGGAGTCTGTTTGATAAGTTTCATTTCGTTTTCTGATGTTTGATGGTCTTCCTTGAGTAAATGTTGGGCAATGCTTGATTTGTCTGGTCTGTTATATCTGTAATGGGCTATGTGCTCTTTGAATCTAGTTTTAATGTTCCTCCGAGTCTGGCCGATGTAAGATGAATCGCAAGAGGAGCAATTGATTTTGTAAATACCGGACTTGTTTGAGGCGTCGATTTTGTCTTTAGTATTACCTAATAAATGTTTTAATTTGTTATTGCTGCTAAATGATACATTCGTATTGACGGTTTTGAAAATCTTTCCTAACCCTTTTGTTAATTGTGGGTGGAATGGAAGTTTGATGTACCGAGGGGTTTCATGCTGTGTGAGGGTGGTTGTGTTTTGAACTAGTTTTTTATGTTTGTGCTTTTTTACTAGGTTATCGATAATCGACTCTTTAAAACCATTCTTAATAGCGATCAGTTTGATGTTCTTCAATTCTTTGAAATAGTTGTTTCTATTCAAGGGAATATTTACTAATCTGTGTACAAGAGCATGGAAGGCTCCAAGTTTGTGACTGTGGTGTGTGAACGAATCATGGTGTATGTAGTTGTTGGTATGTGTTGGTTTGCGATACACGTCGTATGTTATTTTAATATTTCTGGCGAACACGCGTGTTCGACGCTATCCTCGTCTGCGCTCTATCGTTTCAGATTCTCCCAGAAGTTGGGCCCTTTGAGTGTGTGTGTGTGTGCTTCTTGAGTGCTAGTGTGTGTGATTGGTCTGTGCTCGTCCTTCGTGGATAGTCACAGAGTGTGTGCTTGTAATACATCCTGGTATCCTTAACGGGGTCTTCCTTACAGCCTCGTGAAGGATTACATTTCCACCTGGAATCTTTAACGAAGTCTCACAGCTTCGTGAAGGATTCCAGACAGGATAGTGTGTGTGTGGCTGTGTGTGGTCCCTGGTGTGGATTAATTTCCCGTAAACCACCACAGAGGGTATTCTTGGTCGAGAGGTTGTGGTTGGTTCCCGCGAATACCAACACAACAATTTGGTCTGACGAGAGTTGCGACTGTTTTTTACGGCCAGTGGAGTTTTCCCCCCTTATTATTATTTAACCTAGAGGCCGTAGAGCTCTTGAATTCTTGCTACATCAAAGCTAGAGTACTCGTATTATGGTGTTAAGGGAATTGCACTGAAACTAATGAAGTCATATTTGTATGATCGCCACCAATTGGTTGAACTTGATTGCTGTTGATATGCAGCTCTTAAAGTAAACTGTGGTCTACCACAGGACTCTTTGCTTGGGCCAGTACTTTTCATCATCATGATTGGTGATTTGCCCTGTAATATGAAACCTGCATCTGTTTTATATGCTGATGACTCTACTTTTGTGCAAAAATGTCAACATCTAGAAGATCCAAAGGTACGATCTAGCACTACCCAAAGACAGGCTAAGAAATGGTTGATATTAATTATTTACATTTAAATGCTAACAAAACTCAAAATATTGTATGCAGTCTTAAATTAAAAATAACTGATATTGAAACTGCTAAAATACTAGGAATTTATATTGATACAAAACTTAACTGAGAGATTCACATCAGTCAGACTTGTAATAAACTGACTGAAGCTGTATGTAAGTTAAGAAAGCTCAAATTTCTCATATCAAATGACTATCATTTAACACTCTACCATGCCTTCTTTCAATGTCATTTGAATTATGGTGTTGAGTTATGGGGTCATTCTCCACATGTTAAACAAATTTTACTACTGCAAAAGACAGTTATTCACTCTCTTGTTAATATGCCACCACATGGTCCCTGCAAACCTTTTTTTATGAGGTATGGAATCATAACTGTATTTAGTTTATATATATTTAAGGCTCTGATTCATGTGAAAGTTAATCTAGAAATTTACCAATTAAGATCTAACATCCATACTCCACAAGAGGTAAATCAAATCTAAATACTACTTCAACCATTTCAGAGAGTAAAAATCATTCACCTTGACCGGGATCCGAACCCGGATCCCTCGATATCCGGCCGAGTGCTTTAACCACTTAAGCTACCGAGACGTCCTCTTACACTCTGAAATTTTGGGGGCTTTAAAGGAACAAGATGTTATGACGAAATACCGTACATACAATGTCACAGGCATTCGTAGTCGTGCGCGACGCGCCACAGTCCACGATGTTAATAAAGCCAATTTCAAACACTTAGGCTGTTCATACCTTAGACAAATTTCAAGAAACTGTAACAGTAACTTTAACGGAGTCACCCGCTATGTGTGCATTATAATGCACACATAGCTGGTGACTCCGTTAAAGTTACTGTTACAGTTTCTTGAAATTTTAAATACTACTTATTGTAGATTGTCATCAACTTACAACACATTTTATAATATGAACGTACAACTGTATGACTATCTGCCAACTCTGTTGAAATCGGACTGCATTCAGAGTTTCAAGAATAGGGTACATTCCTGGTTACTTGCTCACCCACTTTACTCATTGGATGAATTCTTTTGCGACAATCTTCATCACATTTATGAACTTATGTTTATGCATTAAATAATATTTGTATTGATGACATGTAATATGGTTGTACCATTTTTCAAAATGAGTAAAGTATTATTATTATTTTAGAAAAGCAGCCCCTCCCTTTTCATTCAGTCTTGAAATATTCAACCTTATCTTCAATGTGGGTGCCTAGATAAGTTGTCCTCTCAAACCAGGAACCCTACCTCATGCTAACGGGCCTGTGAAACTCATTGACCATATTGTTAATACCTACTTCGAAACTTTTCTCTCTGAGATTCTGTATCTATTGGAATCTTGATGTAACGAGACCTGACAAAACTTAAAAAATCACTTACTAAATCAATTTCTGTTTATTAGAGATGTTGACCTACATGTTATTTTAGTTATTGGTACAGGTCTTAGGTCATAAGGATATCACCTAGAAAACAGAATTAATCATTGATATTACTTTTAATAATTTTCTTAGCATTTGGTGTTTTTTGTAACAATAAGTTCATAGTGGCTGATCTCAGTTAATGTGCTATTCTAATACCACAAGCATGGCACGTTATTGGCTAGAAATTATACTTATATCGCATCCTGGCTGAGAATGTAATTTATTAATGCAAATACTAAACTCCAAAGCTGTTTCTTTTTTAACAATTTTTTAAAGATATTATGATAAATGTCATATAGCATGGCCAATTTTGTGCTATATTCAGGTAGTGTATGTATAAATCTTAATATTTTTTTAAGTTTATTTTACAAACGAACTCATAATAATAAAGTTAAGTCTAAGAAATTTTTAATCAGGTTAAAAGTTGACCTTTTTTCAAGCATAGCTTCAATAAGCTATATTCCTCAAAAGTAATTTGAAGTTCAATCAAAAGTTAAGGAATCATTACCCAGTATTGCATCATTTACCTTATTCAGTTCACTGCACATGCAATTTCTGATGGAAACTAATATTTATGTAAAACTTAAATTCTCTACTATCAATTGTCCATGTCCCCATTGATGGTCAGATGCTTCCTTTATAATGTTTTTAGCCTAAACTTGTAAACTGGAGTAATCATTGTGAATTTTAGTGAGAAAAAATATTTATCTTCTAGGATCTGTAGCTGACCTAATAAAATCTATCTTTGTCTATTCCTTATTCTCCTTCTGTCTAGCCTTTTTCCCTAGTTGAGATTGGCTTTTCCCATATCTTTTCCATCTTGCATCTTCTCTCACCTTCATGTTCAACTGCAAATCTTTTTTCTATAGATTTGGGTCTACCTGTTCTTCTTTGATTTGGTATACGCTTGTTCATTATTCTTTCCTGCAAATTATCCTCCCATGAATTAATAGATTAATGCATAGAAGCAAGCTGCTGGGTACCAAAGCAGATTGGTCCCTGTGACATCATGCAGACTACCTCCCAGCATTCCTACTTCCTCACAGCATAGTGCTACCACTGGAATTTTTCTTTTTTCAATTAGTTCTAAAAATACATTTTTTGCAATTTTCAGTGTAATGGGTTCAGATGCTATATTTATTTGATTAAGGCTATTAAAAATATTCGGAAATACCATATTTTACGAAAACCTGGTATTCTTATAACTACTTATCTGTGGGTGTAACTTATGCTGATGGTTGTTTGTTGTGCAACTCTTATCAAAAAGTTCTCTATTGAATCTGCAGGCTTATGTCTGTGTATCTTATATCATGTTTGAGGGAAGAGGTGTTGAATAAAATATCATCCATTTTTTGTTTTTGTGATTTGGCCCCATTTGGGTGAACCTCAAAGCCAGTATGTATAAAGTTAACGAGGAGGTTCACCTGCCAACCCTGGTGGCACTGGGGTAACACTCTCATCTGCCTTTCCAAGGGTCCCAGGTTCGATTCTCATCTGGGTGGGTTTTCCTCCACCTAGGGCTTGGGTGTTTGTAAATGTGAGCATTTTTATCATTGATAATAGTCAGATGTAAAGGCCAAAATGTGCTCTTTTCAGACTAATTCTAAATAATTAATAAAATAAAGTCTTTATTTTTCTTTTTTCTCATAATAATTATTAATGAAATTATTTCATTCAGAAAATGGGAAGGAGTCCTGTTCCTTGAAGGGCCATTCAATGCCCCCAACTCAGCTATCCTGTGGTGGAAATGGAGGAAAAATGCTTTTGAGTTCTGCTGCTTGCTTATTTCAGCGCAATGGAAATCCTAAAGTGTCATCCAAATCCATACGGGAAGCTACTGGTGAAGCAATTTTATGGGATTTGAGCACATACACCCAGGCTCACTGCCTAAATGTTCAATCAGAATTGGGTATCAAACAGGTAAAAATATTATTTCTTGGAATATTTTAATCTGTATTAAACTGCATCTAATGAATTGCATAAAGGAATTATGTAGTACTAATTCATTGCACAATATTTTAAAAATTAATAATGTGGAACCTTAGTCTTTTCACAATGTATAGTATAGCATAATCTTTATTACCTGCTGTTACATTTCATTGGTAATTTGTTGTTTAATATGGAAACTTTGGCCAGTATTCATAATAATAATATTTGTTTGTCCTGAAATTAGGTTGTTATATTTTATTATTTTGTCCAAAAACCTTCTCTATACAGTTATGCATAGTTAATTTAATGAAGTACATTACTTGTTGAAATTAAAATCAATTGACTGAATCATATGCATTGGACTGCAGGGAGCTTTGCTAATTTTTTTCAAGGCAGTTGCTTTCATTTCTGATTTTATTACATAGGGAAGCTTGTTGTGCATTATCAGTCTCATACATCTAAGTTTTGCTACCATCTAGTGCAAAAACGTCTGATGCAAGTCATTACATTGCCCTGTCCTATAGTAGTGAAAATCTGAATTTTTTCATGAGTTTTGAACTTTTTCCTATCTCTAATCACAGGCACTCAGAAAATTATCAATATATTCAGTATTTTTAAGTGGACCATAAGGAGCTTTTGAGATAAGGTAGAAGATCATTTTTATATTTGGGTATGAGTTGAAGATCCCTAGAATGAGAGACTGTGCATAATTATTCAGTAGAAATCCCTAGGGTAAAAGGAGATCAGAACTTATAGCGATACTGTGTCACATATACTTCAAATAAATGAAGAGGGGCTTATTGTAGAGTAGGGTGTCGGTTTGTGTTTATTTAGGAGGGACAAGAGATTTGTTTGGTTGTTGTGTCCATCTAAAACCTTCATTAACCTATTGTTTAAAACTAAAAAAGTTTCTCGCGTAACTTGGTGGAAAATCTTTATATTGACGTTTTTCATTGAACAACTTTGCTTTTCCTCATAAAATTTTATTCTCACGACCCAGGTTTCATTACAGTATAACATCATCAGGTAAAAATGCAAGTCAAGCACAGTATATATACATATCTCTGGGCGGAGGGGAAGAGAAGGTAGTAAAGAGAGAACAGCACCTAGTAACTAGTCAGGTGACTCAGTAGCGTGCTGGGAGGAGTCGCTACATTGTTGAAAAAGTTTTACTTGGTTTCAGGTTAGTTGGCAGGGGGTGAGGGAAAAAACAATAATGGGGAACGTGAAGGGTAAAGAAAATCATTGGTCAAAACATCTTCCCCGTAATTCGTGTTGAAGGATATCTAATTGCTTCAATGCATCGAGACGGTGGCCTTTCTTCTCAAAGTGCAGAATTTCGGGGGTGAAATCGCTGTCAAAAATATCCTCTGTTTGTATAGATATGTTGATGATGTTTCCTGCATCTGGACGGGTTCTGACTGACTGTTAGACAGTTTTTTGAATTTCCTCAATTCCAGAGATAAGCATATAAATTTTACCAAGGAATTAGAAGCAGATGGATCCCTCAACTTTCTAGACTTGACTATTACCATTGAAAACAATAGATTTTTCTATTTTCAGAAAACAGTGTTATACAGACCATGTCATTCACCATAATTCTAGGTGCTATTTCGCTCAAAAATTATCGGCCTTCCACACCATCACACACAGAGTATGTTCTATCCCCTTGTTCAAAGAGAACATTCTTAAAGAACTAAACATCATTAAACAAATTGCAGTGAACAATGGATATAGAGCAGAATTAATTGGTAAATTTTACCATAAGAAACTATCCTGCTTGGCATAGTTATCAATGTACAGTTCTCCCACATATACAGAAAACCAGCCACTGTGGCTGAGATTCCCTTTTCTTGGCCACTTGTCGTTAAAAGTACAAATAATCCTCCCAAAGGAAAAGTTGAGACAGGCCATTACAATAAAACTAATTTAAGCAACATGTTATGCCACATGAAGGACCACGTTGAACCCCTACACAAAAGTGGAGTGTACAAACTCCGCTGCAAAGACTGCAACCGGATAAACATAGGCCAGAAGGGGAGGAGATTTGAAACAAGAGTAAAGGAGCACCGAGGTTGCTTTAAAAATAACATCTCCGTGTCACTCTTCGCCAAACACCTGAGAGATGGTGGTCACAGCAGTGATTTCACCCCCGAAATTCTGCACTTTGAGAAGAAAGGCCACCGTCTTGATGTACTGGAGCAATTAGAAATCCTTCAACACACGAATTACGGGGAAGATGTTTTGACCAACGATTTTCTTTACCCTTCACGTTCCCCGTTATTGTTTTTTCCTTCACCCCCTGCCAGCTAACCTGAAACCAAGTAAAACTTTTTCAACAATGAAGTGACTCCTCCCAGCCTGCTACTGAGTCACCTGACTAGTTACTAAGTGCTGTTCTCCCCGTTCACAATAATCATTCCCCTAATCCTCTGTCAACTAATCCGACGTCAGGCAGGCTTTTTGTAACATTGTATTGACCCCCCTCCTCCCAGCCTGCTAATTTGTCAATAATCCTTCTTCTCCGCCTCAAACCATAGACTTTTAGCCCCCCTCTTCCTAGCTCAACCAATCCTCTCTTTCCGACCTCCTCTTCTCCTCCGCCCAGAGATATGTATGTATACTGTGCTTGACTTGCATTTTTACCTGATGATGTTATACTGTAACGAAACCTGGGTCGTGAGAATAAAATTTTATGAGGAAAAGCAAAGTTGTTTAATTGAAAAACGTCAATATTATTTATATTTAATAGGATTACCTATTATATTATACCTCAGGGGACCTGATGTAGTGTGCCTGCTAGTGGAGCTGTTGATCACTGGTTTGATTCTCGTTGCCGGCAAGAATTTTTCAGCGAAGAAAAAAAAATTTTAATGGTTTTTTGGAATGAGAAAAATAGACTCCTACTAAAAAGCTACCTTTCTTAAAAGAGCCCTTTCTTTTATTCTCATTATGAACAACCCAAGTGATTTGGCTATTCAATGTCATATCTAGAAAATTTGTGCTATATAATTGAGGGACTGGTTTTCCATTGATATAAACCAAAATATTTACAGAATTTTTATTTTTATTTGATAATATTGGATGTGTAATTTATTGTCATTAATATTAATAGTTATTTTGGAATCAGTCATTCAGAAGTTTGGCAACTACTTTTCACTTGTATAATAGGCCATGCATGTACTCTTGATTTTGAGAGGATAAAATTAGTTTCATCCAGCCAGAAATGTTGCAGATAGAATAATAAGTTTGATTTTGGAGAATAGTTTGGAGGCCAATACTTTTCGGAATTCCATTATAAATAAAGGGAATAATTATTCAATCCACAGTATAATATTCTGTGTAAATGTAAAGTCTCATGTGTCAATTCTTTTTCATTAAGTTTGATTTCACCCACATATAAAGTAATACTTAGGACAATCAATGAGAAGATAAAGATGGGGCAAGTAATTACTTTGGGGATGATCATTTTGGGCAGAATACAATCAGGATTGTTTTTAATGATCAGAATTTGACAATCAGAATTTGATTGTTTAATGGATTTTAAGAAGGAATTATAAATAAAAAGGAAAGAGTGGATGGGGTAGAATGAATGAATTTATTGCAGAAAATAGGAGTAAGTTGGATGGATATGCAACCTTTTTATGTCTCAAACTGCTTAGGTTCAAGTGGTAGATGGATTCAAGATGGGCAGTGTCAGGGAGAGGGTTAAGACTATGGTTTACATTTTCACCAATGCTTTTTTATGTAGATACAGAGGATATAATAAAAGAGGCATGGGAAGGACTGGAGATTGGAATGAAAGCTAGTGGGGAATTCATAAAATAAGTTCAGTTGATGAATGACCCAGCTTTAGTTTGCCAGTCAGCCATGGGTGTCACTACTGTGTGTATTGGAAACTCAATGTTATAGACATAGAATGAGAATTAAAGTAATAAATAATTGTTTTCAGGAAAGGCTAAGTTAAAAATCAAAATAGGATGGAAGTGTAGTGGACCAAGATGATAAGTAGTAGGGGCATAAGAAGAAGAATTGCTTTAGGCAAAGAATATTTGACAAGGAGGGGGGAATTGTTGGCTGAGATGTTGAGTAAGAATGTTAAGAAAAGGCTGGTTAAAACTTCAATGTGGTTTGGTATAGCGTGGAAACCTGGGCATTGAAGCAGGATGATACACATAGTTTTTTTAAATGTGGATATGGAGACATATGGAAAAGGTTAAGTGAATGGAAAGGAAAACCAACAAAGGAATACTAGGCATGGTGGAGGAAAAGAGTGGATGTTGGGAGAAACCCAAAGGAGACTGGAAAGGTGGGTACAGAGCATTTTGATATATGATAGAATGTTGAAGACTGTAATAGAGGTGAATACATTAGGTAGGTGAGGTAGGGGTAGGAAAAGGAATAGCATGAGGGTCAAAATGAAGGGCATTAGAAAGTATGAGGAATTGAAGAGCAGTTCAATTTGTTATGAGGGGTAAGGTTTTGTCTTGTTAGAGAAGCTAAGAAATGTAGTAAATCTTTAAGTGTGCCCATCCAAAACATACCTTAAAATGTAAATAGTGATTAATTCATATCCTTCCTATTAATTTATTTCACCATCTACCATTCTCTTCATTCTCCTTATTGATATTGGCTACTTTTTGTTTTGGATGTATTAACCCACCATGTGAAAATGCAACAATCACATAATTATCAGGGCAAAACTAAGGCACATTCAATCAAATGATCCAGACTAATTATTATTTTGTCACAAAGCACACGAAACATTTACGTTGAAGTCTCGACCGTGGCGTACATGAACTATTCAGTTCAAAGTCCCCAGGGTAAATTACAATATTTATGTTCCAGAATTGCCATGCTCCTACTTTTCTGGTTAAATACAGTAGAGAGTTATTAAATGAAACTCAGAATAGAAATTTGTCAGTAAGAAAGTAATCCATTAAGACTACAATTTGCTTGAATGTGCATTATGAATTAATTTCCAGAAATTTCCCTTGATTGAAATGACTTCTATAACTAAACTGCCAAATTGGAAGCAAGGGTTTATTTTATGGCTAAGTATAATCGCTGTTCCATGATGAAATTCCACTCACAAAATATTTATCGGAATCAGTGTTGGGATCACGATGGTGTGGTGGCTAATGTACAGGCTTCCCACCAAGAGGACCCAGGTTTGAATCCCACTGGCGGCAAATACTTTTCGGTGGTATCCCAATCCCTACTTGAGGTGCGTTGTGGAGAGCACTTTGAGTGATTATGACGTCCGTCAGATGGGACGTTAAACCGCGGGCCCCTTGGCACCGGGCCCCTTGGCACTTTTCTACAAAAGTAGGCTAATGCTTTTTATGGGAGATGGATGGGAAAAGATCCTTCCTTTCCCATCCATTACTAATGGTGCAAATGACCTTAGCTGTCGATCGCCTCCCCTGAAAACTACAACTACTGCTGAATCAGTGTTTATGATAGATCAAGTGTTCTCTTGTGGTAATTTCTTGTGCTATTGTTTTCTGAATGAGTGCCCAGAAGGAAAACTATTCATTAGTTAAGTGTAATGATGCCAACCATGCCAGAAAGAAACAAGATAATGTTTATTTCTGGAAAATGTCAAGGATTCTACTTGCTTTAAAATAGCTTAATTTAAAATTATGCTCAGCATGATTGATCAGTATTTGATTTTTCTGAAAAAAAATGATTTTTCATCTCTTTTATTACATATTATAGGCCATCTTCATGCCTGGGGTTTCGTCTGATTATATTCTAGCAATGTTTGAAGATGATACTATATGTGTATGGAAGACTGGAAATTTTGACTGTGTGAAAGTGATATCACCTCTTGCATCAAATAAAAAACATCATCTGAAGGCCATAGCTTTCACTAGGTGACTATATTATTTTTATGTTGGTTTGCTATTTTGCTGAAGAAGTTGTATATCTGTTTTTGTGCGTGCTATCCCAAAATTTCTTTGAGGCACTCCAAAATACAATGTTATTTTAATTTTATGACCAGTTAAATTTATTTTATTGTTTCTATCTATTCCTTGACCTTTTTGGTTGAATTGATGACAAACATTATGTATACACACTAAAGCAGATTGTACAAATTGAATTTTACCTCATAAGATTTGGCATATAGGTATGTTTTGTTTATTGATGGAGGTATTATTGTTGCCTTTTTTTAAACTTATTTTGTCAATTCAGAATCCAGGTGAAAAGGCTCATAATTTTCTGAAAAAATTTCAAATTAGGGAAAACACACATAATAATACACACATGTCAAGACATGAGGGATATTTCACTTTGATATTAGGTCAACTTTGTATTATTTTAGCCTTATGTGGAGTTAATCCAGTTTGATGGTTAGTTCAGTTTCATTTAATGTTATTGGCCTCTCCTCTTTGATTCTCAGGAATGGGAGAACAATGGTGGTTGGTGGAAAATCCCATTCATTGATTGCATATTCTTTGGACACTTGGGAAGCTATGAAGGTGATCGAATTGCCAGAGGAGGTTTGTGGTGTTAAGTGTTTGCAGTTTTTACCACAACCTTTTGATGGTGGTTCTAACCATGTAAGTTTTTACTTTGAATGTTTTACGTAGTCAAATTGATGACCCATAAAACTAATGAGGCTGACCTTATGATAAATATTTGCATAACATGTTTGAGTAACCTGATGAGATTTCATGTGGCAGAAATATTTTGTTTAGCATACCCATTCTGCTATATGTTCTATAATTAAACCAGTGGTATTGTACTCTACAAATTCTGGAGCAGCATTTTGACCACGTTCAATATCCAACGCTTCTCCCTCCTTTACGAATTGTCACTAGTGTAATTTTTTAATAAATATTATATCCTAGGTCCAAATAAATTTTCATCGTTAATTAGTTTAAAAAAATATTTGCGGATACACCTGGCAGTCAAAAAATCACATAGCTTGGGTATAGTTGAAGGTGTTCAGAGAGGCTTGCCCCAGTCCAATACTCTACCCTTGGACTACTGCGACCCAAAATAGTGGTATATGTGCAAAAAACTGGTATTTTTAATTGTTTATAGAGCATATAAAACATTTTAGAGTAATTGAGTGGACAATATTTTCACTTCAAATTTGATTCTTTGCATGTCTTTATTTAAAAAAACCAAAAATGAGAGAAAACTTTTAAGTAATCAAAATGACCTCCTCCGGCATTTTTAACTCTGGATTTAAGTAGATGCAGCCAAGTATTTGATCCTTAACTGTTTAAAATGATCAAGTTATACACTGTTGAGTTTTCCAGAGAACATAAATACAATATCTAAAAGAATAAGTAAGCAGGGTAATTTTCAAGCAACATATTTCATCTGCTGCTCATTGCTAAGCTAAGTAAAGTTATCCAGGAGTGTTAGAGGATTTCTCTGAAGGTAGTTAATTGTAATATTAGTAGCTGTCTTCATTATTTTCTAATTTTTGGATCTAACAGATGTTCCACTTGTTTGGAATATCTCTTTATGTGATTGATTGTTGTAATGGGCACCTCATTGCACATGTCTCCCTTACACATGCTGAGTTAACCACTCAGCTGGTGTTGCTGATTGGGGACAATATGTCTCTGTTGATTTCTTCTAAATGTATGATAACTAAAGTTAAATCCAAGTATGTGTATACTTTCATATTTTTCAACAGTTTTTATAATTCGATCTCTTTGATTTGAGTATTTCATTGTTGCCTTGAACAATGTTGGCACTCTCTTGACATCATTAATGCTCAATTTCACAGTCTATAAGTCTTGAAATGTAAGGATTAAAAGGTTGAAGAATATCAGTCTCTTAATTATTATATATTTTTGAGTGTGGTTAGTTATGCCTAAAAATTTAATAAAAAAATAAAAAAAAAAAACATTTTCTGCAGGTGCTTGCAATGCTCTCTTATGATGGTCATGTCCATTTTCTGGATTTGAATTCATCCACTTTTATTGGATACATAAGATCTGAAAGGAGCCAATTTTGTGAGTATTTAGCTTATATATTTGCATTACTCATTAAGCACAAGATTCAAAAAGTTACATTAAGGAAATAATGATCCTATGTTCCTAATTGAAGTCGTTGAAAGTTGCAACTCAACATTCTTGAAATTTAATGTTTTGCCGTACTGAGGCAAGTAATGCTGCCAAGGATATTTTTCGCCTTGACAATTTATAACATTTATCATGCAATCATTGGATCGGTGTTGTTAATTTGTAAATAAAAATAAATGGGATGGTCTTCATTTTTTATTTTATTGACTTTAGATTACATAATTATAATGAAATAATAATTAATTTTCAATCACTTTTTTAACTTAAAGTCACTAAATGTCTTTATTTTGCAGTAGTCATTCATATGAAGTATTATTCTTTCCTAACTTTTAGATCTAAGTTTGTGATGCAACAGGGATACTGGTTAATATGTCATGTATTAAATGTTTTCAATTTCAATTTAAAATAAGTATAAAAGGTAACCTCGTATTTTTCTACAGTATTTCCCTAGGGCAGTATGGAAACTTAAACCATATTACTTCTCTAATGCCCTAAAAAGTTCTCTAATAAACTTAATTGAGAAACCGAATAGCTAAAGAAACATGTTGGTGTAAAAAGCAGTGTGAAAATATAGAGTGAGGTCAGAGACAAAGAAAATTGGAAGTGTAACAAGAATGTAGGAGAGTTGTAAAAATGAATTAAGAAAAAAACCATACCAGTCATACAAAAAAAAAGACAGGAGCGATATTATCGAGATTCAGAGAAATGGAAATATTATGTAGAAGAAATTAATGGTGAAGAGATTATGGTATCTAGCTTAGATATGGAAATCAAATTTGTAAATGAGAATAGCTTTGCCCCAGGAATACTGCATATCAAGATAAAAAATCACTATGATAAATGGCATGTATGTATAGCCACACATGCCAGATAGGGTAGGAACCAGATAAAAGGCAACTCATGCAGTGTCAGTACCTTATGTTTACAAAAGAGATACTTGTAAGAGGAAAAGAATTAATGTTGATCTCACAGAGTAAAGATATGAAGGAAATATTGATAAAGACTTGAATATGAAGCATAATGTTTAATGGAAGTATGACCTTGTCATGGAGGAAAGAGGATGAGTGTAGATTGAAGTGATGAAAGTGTGGCCATGGGTGGAGAAAATAAGTTGGAAAGGCACGAAGACGGTGAGGTTTCAAATTGGGGGAGAAAAGAGAGAAAGTTACTGGGGGTAATCCAAAAAAGGCAAAGAGAGTGAATGAATAAAATATTGAAGGTAGTGAGGTGTTCAAGGTGTTGATAGAAGGAAGAACATTGGGTAGGTGGGGAAAGGAAGGAAAATCTTTGTATGAGAGATGCCTAAAATTTCCAGCACTGTTAACATATTAGATAAAAATGTAGAAGACATGAAAACACATGTGGTCAATATTCAGATGGAAATAAATTCTTAAACAGCTCATTACTTTATCGTTCAATCAAGTCTGAATGCACCAGTAAAATGCATTATACAGTACATTATGGACAAGCCGGGCAGACCAAGGTTTTAGCATGTATGATAACCCATAACATGATATTATTTGCATAGCATTCAGCCAAGTCAGTGAGATAAATGATAATATAAGGAGGGTCTGATAAAAATTAAATCACAAAGTTAGATTGACCATTCACCTCTGCATACTTATGTCTCAAGAATAATTCTGTCACCAGGTGCAAACCTGGCAACAGATGCAGAAATAAAGAAAGTGTTTTTCCTAAAGAACCTGTAATGATTGAAAACAGAAAAATGTTCAAACCTGTTTGGATTTACAGAGATTCACTGAAAATTCTTCCGAAACTTGAAATGTTTTTGGGAAGGATACATTCATGAATATGAAAATATCTATTTTTACCAGAGAAAATTTTGATCTTGCTTTTCACAAAAAGTGCAAATAAAATGGTTAGCAACCTTCCAATTAAGAAGTCATTTGTCAATCATTTCTGTAGCAGCCCATTAGGAGTCGATACTATTGATCGAATTACAAGGGAGATCTCAGCAAGAAGATAATCTGCTTTTATTTCTTTACTCTAATTTATCTAACTGCTATAATGGCTCTTCATTTTTTAAAGCAACACTCTCCTCAATTGTACCTAGGTTAAATCCACTGTTTAAGACTATTTTTATTGGAGATGAGCTTTGAACTTGTAAAATCCTATGTAGAAAATTGGCTGGATAATATTTAATGGTTGCAATATTACATTTTATTTTAAATTAAAGGTACTTCCGAAGGAAAACATTATTGAAAATCTTGGCTAAGCAAGTCATTGGGAAAGCAATGTGTCATGTGTGAGCTTGTGTAGGGACCTCAAAAAGAAGAAAAGTGAACAAGCTAAAAAAATGATATATGTACAATAGAAATTTTGAAATAAGTTTCACAACTTATGAACTCTGCTTGACATAAGTAATAAGATTAATGTACGAGTCATATTCATAAAGTAAGAGCTGTTTGTTTACATTTAAATATTGGCACTTCAGAACAGTTTTGCTCCTGCAGCGCCATCTACTGATTCACTGAGAAGCTGTAACAGCATTTGTTTTGTTTCAGAAGTCATTTGCTTGTCCGTGTATTCAAACAGTAGTACACATCCCACAAAGGGATTGTCGGCTGCTGAAATTCATTGGGAGTTATGCCTAGTTTATGGACCTAGAGTTATGAGTGAAGGAATGGTTAGACAATGGTACCGTGATTTTAAAAATGGACGAACAAATGTCCATGACGAAGAGCGAAGTGGTAGGCCCAGTATTCTGACCGATGAAATTGTTTTGCAAGTGGAACAAAAACTGTGATGTGATTGTCGATTGATGATTAATGACCTAGCTGAACAATTTCCTCAACTTGGACACACTACTGTCTACAATATTGTCATGGAAAACCTCGTATACCACAAATTGTGTGCAAGGTGTGTACTAAAAATGCTCACCGTCCACCTCAAAGAGCAAAGAAGTTCATTGGAAACTCTTGGACCACCCACCATACAGTCCTGACCTTGCACCTAGCAACTACTTCCTCTTTTTGCACTTGAAACAGTGGCTTGGTGGACAACGTTTCAAAACCGAAGAGGAACTCAAGAATGGTGTTGTCAATTGGTTCAACTCTCAGGCGGCGAGCTTCTATGTAGAGGGGTTAAAGAAGCTGGTGCAGCGGTACGAAAAATGATTAGAAGTGAACGACGATTATGTAGAGAAGTGAAGTAGGTTTGTAGCTAACTAAAAGTGCCAATAAAATGTATTTCATATGAGTATATTTTTTTTTCCTGTGACCAAATGGCTCATACTTTATGAGCATGCCTCGTATTTTCTAAGTGAAAAGTAAATGCTCATTCTAGAGAATTATTAACATACGCAACTGTTTCAAATTTTATTTCATTAATATTATTATTATCGTGGGTCGTGGTGGTCCAGAGGGTAGAGCGTTCAACTACTGACCGGAGGGTCCCGGGTTCGATTCCCAGGCAGGGCACTCTGGGCACCTGCAGCTTCACCTAAGCTAGTTGATTTTTCGGGTACCAGATCTTCCTGGCAAACCATAACTGGCACAGGGAAAGGAACTGGCCCCCCTACCCTGATGTGTGAATATTCGCACGCCGTCGGGCTTGGTACATGGGTGAGCTCTACCATCACCTACTAAACCGACCTTCGGGTTGATTACTGTGTTTATGGTTTTATTATTATTATCATAAGGTATTCTACCAGTTAAGGTAGGTTTTTGGATAGACACAACTACCAAATAAATATTTTCATACATAGGATTTCTCCCAACAAACCCCTCTCCTTGCCCACCAATCCTAGTACTTCATTTGTTTTCCTTTCGCTCCATTTCACCTTCTCCATTCTTCTCCACATCCACATTTCAAAAGGCCGAAATTAAAATTTGCTCCAATTGGAAAAATTATTTTTTTAAGTTTCATAATTTTGATGTGGAAGAGAAGGCATGCATTTTTTAAATATGAAATCAAAATCGTGTATCAATATCATATGGTTAAATGCATGGTAATATTTATCATTAATAGTTATTCTAAGTATAAAAACTGATTGAAACTTCATTAACCAATGATCAACTATGGACTTTTTTTTACTCTTCCTTAATGCACACTGCTGCTGAAAAAAGCTTGATCATATTAGGATTTATGACAGCAACATTAATTAACAAAGAATTAATTTTTTTAATGATCCAGCAACCATTTATTT
This sequence comes from Hetaerina titia, assembly GCA_037158775.1. Lineage (NCBI taxonomy): Eukaryota > Metazoa > Arthropoda > Insecta > Odonata > Calopterygidae > Hetaerina > Hetaerina titia. The sequence goes on from CM073769.1 coordinate 32,441,287, forward strand.
TCTACACCCCTTCAAATAGACTAAATTTAATGTGTCTTGAAAATGTTAGATCATGGTGCATGAGTTGTAATTATTTACATTTTTATTTCAGGTAAGTTTGTTTGCAGTAGCAGTGGTTGCTACATTGCATGTATTCTTCAAACAGGTGAACTGAATATTTATTTCAGCCCAAAAGTGCTTGCTGGTGAAATGCCAGTGAAACTTAAGGTGATAAGTGAAAAGAAAACTCCAAATCCTTTGAATACAGATTCAAGAATATTTCATCGTGATAAATATTCTTCTCTCAATGAGAGGGAAAGAGTTTACGAAGCTACTTCACAAAAAAGGAAGTCATCTGTGTCACAAAAGAATACTACGAAAGTAAAGGAACAGGTAATATCTGACGATTGGACAATATCTTCTTTCATTGCTCAAGTGCAGGAGGAGATGTTCATGAATATGAATAAAATTTGATCATTTCAAAACAAGGCAAATTTGATTGATGTAATTTTGAGATTCAAAACAGATTGCTGTCAAATGAAGTCACTGAAAACAAAAAAAATATTTCCATGAATTTGTGCCTATACATACCAATAATTTTCTAGTATTTGATATTTGCCTTCCCAATAATTTAATTGATTCTATGTTTATTTTGAATGAATGGTTTCCCATTCTCACTACTTATGTTGAAATGGATGTTATTACTTTTTTCAGGTTGGTATTTCATAAACATTATTTATCTTTGGAGTACAAAATTCTTATTGAAACAATTAATGAATTTATAATGGCCTCGCTGTGATTGAAGTTTGAAATGTGTTGCATGCATATATGATAAATCCTTAAAGTGATGGACCCTAAGTTTATTTATTCTTTGTCTAGAAGTATTTGTAATAATACTATTTATTATCCGAAGCTGATGAATTATTACCTTTTCATGTTTATGCTGAGACAACTGCACCCATTCCTTAATTTTTCCAAAGATCATATTACAAAAATACCAGGTCGATGGTGTATGTATGTATATGATATAAGGCACGTTAAAAAGGTGTAAAATGTATACAGGCTCAATTGAGAATCAAAATATGGAACCAACAATTACATAAAATGTAGCACAACACACACACATTAAATGTAACATACACACAAATATCCATTAATAATTACGGAGCACCGATATAAACTAGACTAAGAGTATTGGAATAAACTAAAAGACCCAGACATCAGAAATATTGTTGAGATATTTGTCAACTGAATAGAATAAATGCAAAAGAAAAACTTTGTTTCAGTCGACCACTTTATTTCAGGTATGACTAGTTTCGACGCTACGGCATCATCCTCAGGTACCTGAGGATGACGCCGTAGCGTCAAAACTAGTCGTACCTGAAATAAAGTGGTCGATTGAAACAAAGTTTTTCTTTTGGATTTAATTAAAATGAACTCCCACAAAGTTGAGGCTGAAACTATGGAGTTAACTGAATAGAACTTATTAACTTGTGAATATCTTTTTAATTTATGTTTGAATGCAGTATTTCCGTTCGTATCATTTATATATTATCCTATATGTCCTTTTGAGTAAATTTAATTTAATTTTATATAATCTGATGCCCATTTCCTTGGACCCTAATTTTAATGTTTTAGTTCTAATATTGCCAAAATGGATGTTGTACCTTTCTCTGATGTAATGAGGATGATAGAGTTAAGGGAATAGTTGCCAATGTTGTTTTTTATATACAGAATTTAAAAAATAATATAAATGCATGGGAGTGGTAGCAAATTAATTCCTGGAATATAGGTCTCAATGATGTGTTATGGGGTTTCCCAGTGATTAATCTGATGACTTTCTTTTGCATTTTAAAGATGGTTAGAGAAATGACAGCTGATCCTCAAAATATTATACTATAGGTTATATTTGAATACATTTCCCCATAGTATAAGTTAAGTAGTACTGTTTTGCTTGTAGTCTCATGTAGGGATCTTAGTAAATATCAAGTAAAACTGAACTTATGCTGAAGTGCTTTTATATGTGTATCTTAAGAAATATTTGGACTCAAAGAAATACCTAAAAATTTACATTCCATCACTTGCTGAATTGATCAGTCATTAATTTTCACCAGCAGACTCTCTGTCACATTCTTATTCTGTGAAAAGTACACCATTGGACTTTTTGTTACATTTAAGTGAAAATAATTATCTGTACAGCAATTGTTCATTGCAAGTGTAAAAGACCTTGATTTTTCCACAAGGCTGGGATAGGATGTATTGATAATTTGACATTAATGTCATCAGCATACAAAACTGATACTATTCCGTCGTAATCCTTTAAGCTGTTAGTTAGGTCATTTACATATGCAAGAAAAAGGAGTCGCCCCTGGGTTGATTCTTGTGGCACACCTTTGGAAACTTGGCATACTTCGGATGAATGCCTTAACCCATTTACTGACAACTGAGTGAGTGCGGATATAGGGCTTCATCCAACTTAGAGGCATGCCTCCAATTCCAATTCTATTCAGTTTAATTAGAAGTCTTATTGTGGTTTACATGATCAAAAACATTAAACAAATCAAAAAGCAGTCCAACAGTTTTGTATTGAGCATTTAATGAGTTAGTATGCTGTCAATTGCCTGATATATGGTAGTCGTAGTAGATCTTTCAGATCTAATGCCATGCTGAAAGTTGGAAAGTAAGAAATTTTTTCAAGATAAGATACAATTTGCAAATATATAGGGCCTTTAAAAATATTTTGGCAAATCTATTTTGAATGGCCATCTGTCTGTAGTTGCTTAAATCATTGACAGAGGCACATTTTTTGTGTAAAGGCACTACTTTTGATTCTTTTAATTGGTATAGAAAAATCCCTTGCATTAAAGACTCTAATTAAAAATAAAAGGGGTGCTTTCATAGCTTCAAAACAATGATAAACAACTTTACGAGGAATTTCATGAAGGTCAGCACTGGATTTGCTTCTGAGTGTGGTTATAATAGTTTTTTTTATTAGTTCCCAGAACAGGGCTTGACAAACATTGATAATGTTGCGTTTGCAAAATGTATATTAGCTTGAAAGGCAGTTGGGCGAGGTGAAGATATGTAGTGCCTGTTAAATTTATTAGTCAGAGATGGCATTGTTACTTTGAGAGTTACTAAGTTTTGGGATACCATAATCTTGAGCTTAAATATTCTTGACTTCATCAGGCAAGGATGGAATATTTCCTGTAGCTCTCTCCTTTTAGATATAACTGTGATAACAATGACGTCCAATGGCTGTAACCTCTTAATATGTTTTTGGATTACTTTAATATAGATGTGACCCTTGTCTCTATTAAGATTATTTCATCATATAAAAATCTCTATGGATTCCCTGATTATTCTAGAGCAAGTGTCATCTAATTAATTTTGATGGCATTATCCTTTTCATGAGATATATGCTCAAAAAGGGAGGAATGGTACCAGTCCTTCCTAATCCATTCTTATTAACTTAACGATGATTGAATAGAAGGGTGCTGGCTAATCAAAAGGATAAAAGACCAAAAAATCTCAATAGAGATGAGGGCTATCAGCTTTTATGTGTATGTTCTTCTATTCATTCCTGATGAGACCATTAGAATAGTCTGCGAAAGCTTGAAAACTAATGAAACAACACACAAATTTGCTGAAAAAATCTTCTTGATCCAGAATTTCAAATGAGGGCCATGTTCTTTTTAGTTTTGAAATGAGTTTGGGCTAGCTGTAGGTAGTCAAGTGTGAAGGCCCTGGAAAAAACTGAAAAACTAGTTTTGGACTGACCTCGGTGCAAACACTGGTACATAAAGAGGTGAGGTATGATCTACAAAAAATACATAATTTAATTCCAAGCACACTGAAGTATGAATTAAAAAAGGACTTCATCTTCAGTGGGAATATCTGGAAAAATTTGGAACGAGTGATTGGCTATCCTGCTCGGGGAACAAACATTTAAGTTTACAGAGCATTGTGATAAGCTCCATAGTTGGTTACAGAAAATATACTATTAGATACATATGAAGAATTTGATACATGTGAATATGATTAGTTTCAAATAAACCCTCATTATTATTTTCCTCTTCAATTCAAAATATCACAATGCAAAACCAAGACACTTCCCAACCAAAATCATTGGACTTGGTGTGGTTTTTAGCAGGGATGATTAAATACACACATCTGCATTGAACTTCCAAGACATTGCATACCGTAAAGGATTTTTGTATTTCCAAGGTTATTCATTATGAAGAGGTTAGTTTTCTGTTGTTTATCTCGTAACATGCTCCTCTGTCACACAAGCATATATAACTTTTTCCTGCTGATTAATGGGTAAACAGAAAATAACATTGGATATAATGCAATCTAGCAATGTATCTCATCTTGTTGCTAGAACTATTGTGAAATTTTGGTTTCATCTTTGCATTTTACTGAAAGCCAGAGCTAATTTAATACCGAACTCCTCTCTCACCCTATCATATAATTTACCATCCCAGTGCAGGTATTTTATTTCTGTATTCTATTATGATTTCCAACTTCTTCAATCCATTTCACACCCTCTGTTTTTCTCTGTTGTCACATTTCAAAACTCTTCAAATAATCTTTTCTTTCTTCTTTATTGTCCATGTTTTACTTCCATATGAAACACTTAGCAAACAAATCTTTACACAGTTCTCTTTGAATTCTTGTTGCAGTTAACAATACTTGTACCCTCTCAAATACTTTCTGTATGATTGCTTTCCCCTTTCTTATTTCTTCCATACAGCTCCCATTCGATTTTACTAAATTGCTCAATTACTTAAAAGGCTTTATCTGTTCTACTACCTTCCTTTCCAGTAATAAATTAGCAGCACCTTCACCCTTGTCAACTCTTATGATGTCTGTCTTATTCTCATGAATCTCCATTCCAGATTCTTTTATTATCTTTCTATAAGTGATTGCCGTGCTTCTGTTTCCAGCAGTCCTACTTTATTATCTGCATAATTAAATTGAGCTTGTAAGGCAAACCTAAGAAACATGGAATTGAGAGCTCACCTTAAGTTTTAGAGTCAAGTTTTAAGATAAAATTTAAGGGTTTTAAGACTACGATAAAATTAAATCTCTTAGGTCTAAATGAGTAAAATTTCACATTTTTTTTAACCCATTATGATTTTTTTAAATCTGGAACCCATGGCATGGCAACAATAATTCTCCCTAATCGATAAGATTGTATGATTATTATCCTAATTTTTCCTCTGAAGTCTAAGTTAATTATATATTCATTTGTATTGTATAGTTAACATATTTTGCATTGTTAAATAAAATTAATGTAAAATAGTATGATGTGTAATTCATTATTAGTATATATTTCAATCATATGTACGGTTATGTTCCTACTTATATTTAGTTATATATATTATAATTATGTAATTGTATGTATTTGGTTGTTTCTTGTCTTTATTTTGCCTAATTAAAATAAACTATCTTCTTGCTTATTTATTTGTAATTGTAATGTATATGTAACAGTACTATAATCAAAGCACTTATATGGACTTGTTAATCATAATCATTTAGTAAAGAGATATATAATTGGGATTATTGATTATAAAAAACTTTTAAATTGTTCAATTGAAAAAGTATTCTCTTTTGTGTGCTTAAACACAAGTGCTAACAACTTAAATGTGTATCTTTGAAGGGTCTATAGGATGTGCAGGACCTAGAACAGAGTAAATGTTTTTCTATTTCTTTTTTCTGTTTGTATTCTGCAAAGTAATACTTTCTTGATTGCCTTTTTAACATGACATCTCCAAGTTATACTTTTATATATTTTTTAAATTTTATTTTTTATATGAAACAGTTCCTCTAAGTAACATCTGTACAAATATAATCCAATAGAAATGTAATTTATATTTTCAGTCTAATGGATCTTAGCTTTTGGTCATGTAAATATGTATTTTGTCTTTCACTAGATCAAATCTGAGTTAAATCATAAAAGAATGAGGTTACTATTACGCCAGCTTGGAGCCTTTCCTACCCGTTATCGCATTATTGCATGGAGAACAGCCTTACTTCAGCTGCCTTGTAATCAGAAGGCTTTTGCTGGTCTTATAGCAAGGGGATTCCATCCTGCCTTTGCTCATGTTGAACAGAAATATCCTTTGGATAATCAGTCTGAACTAAAGCATTTGAAAAAGTGAGTCTTTCAGCATTGTTATGAAAAAGTTGATAATTCTGATTAAAATTTTCTGAATGGCATTAATAATTATTGTTTGCATTATTTTCAGACTTATGTCATGCTTAGCCCATTGGTCTCCTTTGTTCAGCCAAGTGAACTACCTTCCTCTTTTTATATATCCTTTTGTCAAACTCTTTATCCATGATATGTTGGGCTGTTTTGAAGCTGTGGCAACTATTATAAGTGAGTACAAATTTTAGGATAACCTTATTAGTCATAATTTCCTTATTAATGTATTTTACCTAATTTCAGATTGTGTCAGTAAATATTAATCATCATTATTTCAGTCCATTCATTGATTGACTGCAGTCTTCCACTCTTCCTTTCTAATGCTAATTCTCTTACATTCTGATGAGTGTTACAGCCAACATCCTTCAATACTATTTATATATATGTATCCCTTGACCTTCCTTTCTATTTTCCCTACCATCATGTACTTAACAAATCCATTATAAAACAGTTTCTGGCGTAACTTGGTGGAAAATCTTCATATTGACGTTTTTATAAGTCAAACCACTTTGCTTTTCCACATAAACTTATTATTCTCACGACCCAGGTTTCCGGGGTTTACCCAGGAAACCTGGGTCGTGAGAATAAAACGTTTATGTGGAAAAGCAAAGTGGTTTGATTTATAAAAACGTCAAATCCATTATGTTTCAAGTTGTTCCCAACCCATCAGGTTTTTCTTTTTAGTAGTTAGCTTCAAATTGTCTTTTCATTTTTTACTCTTCTATATATAAAAGAGAGAGGACTGACCCCAGGCTCATGTGGCCTTCCTCTTAAGATGCCTCTGCTCCTTATGATTTAGATATTTGTACGTACTTTGATTTTGTGAAATATGTGTAAACATTATGATTATAACTGGTTGAAAATTTTACATTAAAAATGGTGTACTTGATTAAAGTGATTCTTTGTTCTTGGTTACAGTCAACTATTGCCAACATTGGTTTGAATTTTTCCCGTTTCCTCCAATCAATGTGCTAGCTGCCATAGAAAATCTCCTTTCTCAACATGACCCAGACCTTCTTGCTTTTTTGATGAAAAATAGAGTGAATACCAGAATTTATGCTTGGCCTTTGCTTCAAGTTGCATTTTCTGAAGTAAGTACTAATGATTTTCTTCAAAATAAGGTTTATTCTATTTAAATATTAGAAGCAAAAATATAGAGCCACATCAACCAAGACAAATTTAAGAGAGCTGATTAAGCAGAATGTACATTATATAGTTAAGAATAGACTGCAGCAGTCAATTGAACATTGATAGAAACAGTAATGAATGCAGTAAAGGTATTATCTCATAGCATTAGACTGGTAAGAATAGAGAGCAGCAGTCAACAAATCTCTACATTGAAAGCCTATTAATGAGTGGAACTTCATTGGACAGTGGTGACTGTGAATTTTAATTGTCATGTAATGTAATTTATATTAATAATAACAGGTTAGCTGTATTCTTGCAATTCTTGGCTTAGAACAGAACAGAATTGAGAATAACAGAACTTCTGTTATTTATCCCACAATAGTATATATTATCTACCATATATTTATTTACCATGCATAGGTATCACCACACGTAATATGTACATGATTCTTGGAGGAATTTGATGAGTTTTGATAACTTCCTGCTGGTAAGTTAACTGAGTACTGATTGAGAAGGCTCTTTCATCTCTTTAGCATTGGGGTAAGGCAAAGGCAATTGTTACTTTCGCAGAGGCATGCTTCCTCAATGAAACTAACTATCCTTGCCACAGTTCTTTCTAACTTTTTACTTTTAATTACTACATATTATCATTCTTTCAATTTCCATCAACCTTAATAAACCAGTCAACACAGAAATTGCTTTTAAACATTACAACAAGACTCAAGGCAGTAAAAGGGTGCCTAGAAACCGGATTAGTGCAAAAAGAATAATAGGTTTATAATTCACATTTTTAAGTAATATTTTATAACTCATTTTTAAGTTAAATTATTGCAAGATCCATATTAAATTAACTCTACTAAGAAGTACCTTCTATTGAATTCAAAGAGCTAACTTTCTTTCATCTCCACATGGTTATAATGCAAAGAAAGACAAGCAAGCAGTAGGGCATTAACCACAGGCAAAAGACGTAATGGTACTATGCAGGAAAGATATTGCTGAAAGATCATTTTATCATAATTATGAAATTTTATTTTTTATGATTTCATCGTACTGAATCAGTCTCCTATTCCTCTGCTCTAGAGATAGTTTTCCGATCAGTTAAAATATTTAAAATTACTGATTTTGTACTGAGTTCAGTATTATGCTATGTGCCTATAAGCAAGTTTTGCATATTGTTTTTAATTAGGAACAACTAATGAATGATCAATGTTACAGCCCTATGGCTAAACTGAGAATCCCATGATGTTTTGCAAAGTCACCTTTTGGAAATACAATCTTGGGTATAACAAGGAGTTTTATATGCAAGGGGGATCTGAAAAGTTCTGGACCTGATAATGAAAATGACAATGTTTTCAAAAAAGTTTTACCACTATCCACTATCTTTGGAAATGAAGAACTGGCCACTATCAACTGCATAGATTGTTTTGATTCTGGTGTGTTTTGGTGAATTCATGTTTCATCCATGGCCACATGTCCACACAGAAAATTACACTTGTTTTCTGTGAAGCACATCAGGAGCTGTTTGGAAAGTGTCGTCTGAATGCATTTTTGATCCACAGATCCATGGCACTCATCCTGTACAAAGATTTTTCATATGCAAAACATAACCAATGCATTCTTTTGATATCCCAGCAGTATTAGCAATTTTGTGTAATTTTATATGCCCAATCTTCCAAAATCATATTGTGCATTTTTTTAAGATTTATGGTGTGGTTGCACTTTTCAAACATTCTTCATGTGGTTGATCTTGGAGGTTTTCACGGCTATGTTTAAATTGGGTCACCCATTTGTCTAGAGTAAAAATATAAGGAGAAGAGTCCCCATACACATTTAAAATCCTCAAATGAATTTCAATCATCATTAAACTTTCTTTTATGAAGAATTTTATCACCACACAATAATCCATGTTTCCCATTTCTCACAACACATGCACCACAACTGATTCAAATCTGAATGACTGCCTACATTGAAATGCTGGATGGAATGGCTTGCAATTTCTTGCAGTATCTACTCACAATTGAGGCAGTATGGGAGATAAAAAAAATTATGCGAGTAGTGATGTCATCTATGGGTGAGTCCGAGAACCTTTCAGATCGTCCTAGTATTTCCATGTACCAATGCTGTTAGCATGGAAGTTCATGTTGCTTTTTTAAAGTACAGTGTTAGTTTTCTAAACAGTACAACACTTGGACTGTTTTTGCTCATGAATCATTCAATGTAGTGCCATAATGCAGGGTTTATTTTTAACTACAATGAACTGAGCAATGCATAATGTTTTCCATTCTTGTGTCAAGTGTATCATAATTATTTTAGAATTTTTTCTATATGTATGCTCTCATTGTTCATGTCTCCATATTTTACTTTGTTTGAAATTAATCTCTGGCCTAAAATAATAATATGAAGAACTTCTGTGTATGATTCTGTTTTTAATTAATAGAAATTGCAATTAAAGATATAGATTTTTCAAGGATGGTGATTGAATTTTTTTCCAGAAACTAACAAACAATCAATGCAGCTTGGGCACAATTTTTGCACAAATTTTTTTCAACACAAACATTAGGTTAAAATAGTGTGCACTGATGATTCTCCTAAATCCAGTTCATCAGCTATCATTCAGACAGTTTTTTGACGATCAGTAGGGACAAGGGACCGCACATGATCAATGTTGTTGTCAACACAGATGGTTGAAGGTCGTCCCTTGCATCATCTATGATGTCTTGTCAGCCATCTTTAAAATGCTTAATCCTCTTGAAAATGGATGTTTTCTTCAGAGCATTATCACCGTAAACAGCTGTCAACAGTTCACTTATTTTTCAATAGCTTTTACTGCACGTCAATCAAAAAACTTGATGTTGATTCGTTGCTCCGTGATTTCATCAATTTCCATTGTTGACCAAAAGTAAAAACAAGGATAGCAGAAAGAAACATAACTGGCACCATGTGTACAGCTTTACAATCCGCCAAGCACAGATGGCTTATTGTGTTGCAGGCAACTAGCTAGTGGGCGGGGTTGTAGTCTGCATCAGGGCCACCAGATTGCACCAGTTCGCATATTGTTTAGGGAGACCACATATATGAACATAGTTATACCCACTGAATTAAATTAATTGATTTATCAAGGCCCCTATCTCAAAAAATTATTCATAAAACATTTATTTTTTGTACAAAAGTTCATTTTCATTACTTTGGGCAACTGTACAATTTCTTTTTTGCTTTTAGTACATGTAGGAAATTGTCTTTTCTTTGTGCTATTTTTCTAGCAATTTCTTATAGATGGAATGACATAATTTCATTCTATAGTAATAGGTTTACCATAGAAGCATAAAGTTGTATTCCCTTGATATGTCAACGCATAACCACTTTTAATAACATGTTCTTATGTCCTTAGTAACCTTAGTTCAGACTCTTGTTGCCTTCTACAAAAAATGTGGTAATTAGTAAATAATATATTTCACTTCCAGATTTTCAAAAAAGATTAGTTGCAAAACTATTTTTACTATTTAAACTATGATTAATAATTACTATTATACTATGCTGATCACTATTTGAATTGTGGCTTAAGTTATCTATCTAATCAATGTCTACAAAGGTATCCAGTGAATTTCTTTTTGGCACATTTATAGTCAAATTTCAAGTTGCATAATCAGGCAAAAAATTTTTAAAAATGCATTTTTACCGGAGTTATTATTGTGTGTTGTCCCTAAAGGACTGACTTCTTCATCATGCATTCTGATGCAAGTATTGAATCCTACTATTATTTGACCCAAGTTAAGTGATTTTAAAGACAACATTCCCATCGACAATGTTTTAATTTGTGTTTCTATGTCATTTCCATAATTACATCTCATACTAATACTATTCCTAGTAAAAATGCCTTCTGAGTCAATATTCTCAGAGATGCTTTTCTAGGAACCTGTGGGATTTTTCCTCAAGTTAGACTTACTCTGTCAAACTTTGGATTTGTCCATTATTTCTTAATCAAAATCTTCATCCAAAGAACCAGTTTGCAGTCTAGTTAATGATGCATTATTTCCTATATTTTTATTTGCAGTTAAAAAGTTTTCTATTTCTTCCCATTCTTCGAGTTCCAATAAATCTGTTTGGTCTCTCCATTTGACATCATATACTTGTTTCTTTTGACTCTTCACAGAATGGTGTGCAATAGGAGAAACTTGATGAGTATCTTCAGAACTCTTTGATTTGGCACAATGTTTTTCCTATTCATAAGAAAAATCATAGGGAAGCATTTAATGAAATTTAAACGTTTAAGAGGAGTTGCTATGTTTTTTTAGGGTAGTAAAATTAGATGTATACCTCATGCTTTAGAGTTTTGGTGTACTTTATTTTAGTTTACACCCATACTATGAGGTGTGTTCAAGGAAAGAGCAAACCTTTAATAGCACATCAACCAGTCCATGGAATATACTGCTTTTATTGAGTGCACCTAGCAGCGGATTTGGACAGTAAACTTCAATTGTTCCCATTTTCTGTAAGAGTATTTTCCTACAAACATATCCTATTGAGTGAATACATGCAAAAATTGGCAATTGGATTAGTGACAGATTGAGTGAGTGGGGCACAAATTTTGGAAGTGGTGTCACATCAAGTTTGGATGGAAGGATTGACTGCTATTGTCTGCTGCCCCATCAAATTCTTTGGTGATTTCCAGAAATCACAGAGTGAATTTTTTTGATGGGGTCATCATCTGTTGATGTGGAAGTTGGTGCAGGCCTGTGATCTCTTCACTGGTTTAAAATGCTTAAACCATTTTAGTACTTCATGAAGCTATTATAAAAAAAAAACCATAAACTCAGTAATCAACCCGAAGGTCGGTTTAGTAGGTGATGGTAGAGCTCACCCATGTACCAAGTGAACCATACGGCGTGTGAGTATTCACACATCAGGGTAGGGGGGCCAGTTCCTTTCCCTGTGCCGGTTATGGTTTCCCAGGAAGACCTGGTACCCGAAAAATCAACTAGCTTGGGTGGAGCTGCAGGTGCCCAAAGTGCCTTGCCCGGGAATCGAACCCGGGACCCTCCGGTCAGCAGTCCAACACTCTACCTGCTAGACCACCGCGACCCGCGAAGCTATTATAGCATACCTTAAATGTTTGGTTTAGCATTTGAAATGTGCATGTAAATTTTTGACCCAGTTTGCTGCAAAACTTCCTATTCACACATTGTTGGATTGAGGAAAATATCAGATTTTCATCAAAATCTGGCGTTAGGTGCACTCAATCACCATAGAATGCACTACACCCTGGTACGTGCACCATTAAAATAGTTAATTGGGAATACCAAAACATTCTTCTCACCATCTTTGCATTTCACTAGTACCATATATGACCATTTGAATGTAACAATCTTCTCAGAACTATATTTCTTATCCAATCACCTTTCAGCATCTTGATCATACTCATAGAGATAAACTAGTTTTAGCCATCCTCAAAATTTTTCAAAATATTGTAAGTGTCCAGATTAGGAGGAATATAGGGGAGGATATTGATGTGGTTTAAGTTGCTGTGGGAGAGTGTTGTTGTCGGAATAGGCAGGTATGAAAGGTCAAAGCTAAGGGAAGAGAATGATTTACAAATGCCAACTTATTCAAGAGTTACCCTGCTTTATTCTGCTACATGATTTCATCCAAAGCACATAGGATCTGTGTCTGTAGATTCAAAATATAGAATTTCATGAACACTCTTGGTTGACAGTGTAGACTCATGTCATATTCTTTGGTTTGGTCTGGTGATACATCCAATTTGACTTCACATGCATGTTGTTTGATCCTAATATTAAAACTTCTCCCCATCTGACCAATGTCTAGCATAGCAAAGGTATTTGCAATCAATGTGATGTATTCCGTACATGTATCAAACATGTCTTTTACGAACCAATAAACATCATTTATCACATTGATACCATTGCACTTCAATTTTCTTTGTATCATCAACTTTGTCTTTAGCATTACTAAATAATTTCAATAGCATCACAGTAGAGTAACAGGAGTCTCTCCTCCCCATTAGTTCCTTCATAAACTCACACCACCCATGCTCACCCTCATTTTGTTCTATTTAATCATCACTCTGGATTTAGAATCTTTTACAATTTTCCTAATGATAATGCATTCGCATTGAAATTGTTTGCATTAATCTCCATGGAAAATTACAATTATAATTATTTCATGATATTTCATTTTCACAAATTAGAACCTACCATTACTACTTATCAGTTTTAAACCTAAAGTTATTGCTGATGTTTTACGACTAACCTTGTCATAATTTCCTTCATATTCAGGTGTTTTCACATTTTCTTTTTTTGTAAGCCTTTTGGAAATTTGCCATTGATCTATCTGAAAGACAGCACACATTCAACAATAATTTATAATCAGATACAACATTTTCATGTTATAAAAGAAGAATGAACTTAACTGTAAACCAATCACCAGATGATGAATTCACATCTGAAGTATCACTTTGATATTTTATGCCTTGCTCTGTAAATTGAAGATTCATAGTTTCATCTGAAAAGACAAGTTACCAATGGTCTGTGTCTAAATATATAGACCTGGTTTCAAATTTGTCATAAGTCTTTAATTAGTCCAATTCCTGCAAATATTCATCTATATGTACACCTTTGCTCTACTCATCATCACAGAGACGATGATACAATTCCTATCCAACTCTACGATTTTGTATGCCATTCACCCATAATTCAAGTAAGAAAATAAAAGAGACGGTTCAGGCATGATATGGTGGAATTATTATTAGGTAATCTACCGGTTAAGGTAGGTTTTTGGATGGACACAACTATCAAGTAAACATTTTGTGACTCCCCACCTAGCAAACTGATCTATATCAGGTCCCTCTTCATCTCGGTGTACTTCCTTCCTCCCTTCATCCCGTCCAACATCCCTATCCTGTTCCTGCCCTTACCTCGCTTGCCCAACATTCTCCCCTCTATTACTCTCTTCAACATTCCACTACCGCTCAATACGCCTTTCATCCATTTTTCCTGCCTCCATAGGATTTCTCTCAACAAACCTCTCTCCTCCCCCACCATTTCTAGTACTTCCTCATTTGTTTTCCTTTCTGTCCATTTCACCTTCTCCATTCTTCTCCACACCCACATTTCAAAAGCCTCCAATCTACGTCTATCCTCCTGCTTCAGCGACCACGTTTCTGCGCCGTACATAGCTACGCCCCATATCAGAGTTTTTACGAGTCTTGTCTTAACATCCCTACTCAACGTCCCCGTCATCAACTCCCTCCTCCTTGAGAAAGCCTCCTTGCATAGCGCAATTCTTCTCCTTACGTCCCTACCACTTTGACCGTGTTGGTCCAAAACACTTCCGAGATATGTAAACTGTTCTACCTGCTCTATTTTTTCCCCGCCTATTTTAATATTTAGCTTAGCCTTTTTCTTTCTGGAAAATCGCATAACCTTTGTTTTATTAATATTGATTCTCATCCCATATTTATCGCACTGAACCTCCAATTCACTCAACAATGCTTGCAACCCCTTGGCTGACTGAGCAACTAATGCTTGGTCATCAGCAAACCTAACCGATTTTACGAATTCCCCTCCGACTTTAATTCCTACCTCCAGTTCTTCCCATGCCTCTTTAATCATTTCCTCTACATATACGTTGAACAGTACCGGTGACAATGGGCAACCCTGCCTTACACCTCTTCCTAACACTGCCCATCCGGACTCTCCGTTCCCCACTCGCACCTGAGCAGTCTGAGACATGTACAGGTTGCGGATCAGTCTCCTGTCCCTCCAATCCATTCCTATTTTCTGCAATACACGCATTAATTTTTCCCAATTCACTCTATCAAACGCTTTTTCGAAATCTACAAAACAGGCAAAAACGTCCTGATTGTATTCTATATTCCTCTCGACTAGTGATCTCATAACTGCAATGGCATCACGCGTACCTCTTCCTTTCCTGAACCCAAACTGATCATCCCCTAAGTAATCATTTGCCTTACTCTCTATCCTTTTGTTGATGATCCTGAGAATAACTTTTGCTGCGTGGGATATCAAACTTATTGTTCTGTAATCCTCACATGACGAAGCCTTTGCCTTTTTTGGAATAGGAACTAACACCGATCTCACAAAATCTTCCGGCCAGATTCCTTCCTCATAGATACTACGAATCAGTCCATATATGGCCTTCTTCCCACCTTTCCCTAACCATTTCAACATTTCTACAGGAATATTGTCCACCCCCACAGCCTTATTTGCTTTCATCTCCTTTAATGCCCTTTCTATTTCATCGTCGAGTATGCCTGGACCTAAGCTATCTTCTTCTACGTCATGTTCCTTTTCTATGTCTAACCGTGTTGGCCTAAGTTCTTTACCATACAGTGTTTCTATATATTCCTTCCATCTCTCTTGGATTTTTCCTGGTTCAACTATTATCTTACCCCATTTATCTTTAACTGTTAGCACAGATCTTGCCTTCTTACTTCCCGATAATAACTTAACCTTGCTGTATAGAGCACCAATTTCACCCTTCTTCTGTAAACTTTCCATATCCTCGCATTGCGTTTTCCACCATTCTTCTTTTGCTTTATTTGTGGCCCTTCTCAGTTTATTGTTTAACTCTTTGTACTTCATTTTGCCTAACTCTGTGTTTACATTTTTCCATCTTCTTCTCTCATCCATCTTTGCAATCATCTCATCCGTTACCCATGGTTTCCTTATCCTTTTCCCGTTAACGGTTTCTATAGTGTCTTTAGCGGCTTCCAATATCCCTTTCTTGATACATTCCCATTTTTCTTCGATAATACTCAGTTCTTTACCGTCATCCATCATTTTCTCTACAGCCTCCTGATACTCCTTCCTCGTTAATTCATTTCCTGCTTCTAAATTCCATTTCCTAACCCGCCGCCCTTGCCTTATCTTCTTGAAACGAACATTACATTTCATAACAACTAAATTGTGGTCAGAGTCCGCATCCGCTCCTGGGAAACTGTGTGAATTTATCACACTGTTCCTAAACCTGTGCCTAACCATAATATAATCTAACTGATACCTTTCTGAGTCACCTGGCATTTTCCATGTATACCTACGCCTTTTGTGGTGTCTAAACCATGTGTTAGTGATGACTAACCCCTGTCTCCTGCAGAATTCAATTGCTTTCTCCCCACGTTCATTCCTCGTGCCTAACCCATAGTCCCCCACCTCACCACCATCTCTTCCTTCGCCTACCGTCGCATTCCAATCCCCCATCACTATCAAATGTTTCCCTGCAGGAACACTCGCGATGATATCCTCTAACTCATCATACATCCTATCGACTTCTTCCTCCTTGTGGTTGCTCGGTGGCATGTATACCTGAATAATGACCAAGTTCGTCGGCTCTGCTTTAATCTCTACGAGTAAAATTCTATCTGTCGCTTGCTCTATGTTGACTACGCTTCTTCCTACCCCTTTATTTAAAATTACGGTAACCCCTCATTGGCTCTCGTCCCCGCCGCTGTATATTACTCTATAATTGTCACTCCAGTAATCCCCGCTATCCTTCCATCTCACCTCGCAGAGGCCTAAAACATCTATGTTACCTCTTTCCATCTCTCGCTTGATATTTTCTAATTTGCCTCTCCTCAACATTGTCCTGACGTTCCAGGTTCCTATTCTAACTACTTTTGCCTTCTTCTGAGTCTTCTGTCCTGCTGAAGTTATTTCTTCCCTGCAAGGGTTTCGTGGGTTGACGACCGCGGAAGCCTTGCCTCTCCCGCTGCCGGGCACGACACACGGCCTCTTGGGTCGGGTCCCGTAGTTGCCAGGACTCATATTATCTATGGTGCCCATCATTATATTCTTGGGAATCATAATTGAGGTGGTTTCCCGTTGCCTTCCTCAATAGTGTTTTTAACGTGACACCATCACTTAATGGCCACCCCACTGGGGTCAGACGCCATTGCAGCCGCCTCACTGAGGAACAGACGCTGCGTGGACTACCTTTCGTCTGGCTCCTAACCTCGGACCTATCTGGCATGGGTGACCCTTCCAGGAGTAATTATTATTACTCCCGCCAGCACAGCTCTAGGGGTCATCGGAACACACAAGCCCTTCCACCACGACAAGGTTTTAGTCCATGGGAGGGATGGTGGAATATCATGATTAATTAAAAATAGCAATTTTTCACAAAAATAAAATTTAATGCAACCGGTTTTAATATTACTAAATCATCATCAGGTGATGATGATGTAGTAACATTGAAGACCGGTTGCATTAAATTTTTTTTTGTGAAAAATTGCTATTTTTAATTAATCAAGTAAGAATGCCATTTAAGACAATACTGACTCAATGAAAATAATAAATATTGAAAATAGGGCACAAATGAATTTGTGGTCTAGGAAAGAAAATTGAAAGTATTTGTAGTATGGTCAGTCATGCTGAGTCTGGCAGGCCCAAGGTGGAGAAACCACTCAAAGTTGTACCTTCTTTGAAGTGAATTCTCAACTGTACTTGCCCAAACTCAGAAGAGGAATCGGAAATAATGTTACCAAGATGTTAGACTGTATGCTTAAGGGGTGTTTTAACTAAAAATAGGCAATATGCTACCAACTGAGGGTTAATTGGCATTTGCTGTATGGAAGGCAGATAAAACGCTCATGTTAGAATGAAAGACTTGGTACTCTTCCGTAGTTTATTTAGCCTGCACAATATGTTTCACTATACTGTGACGTATAATTGTGCATAGAAGGGAGGTTGGGGTCGAATATGTAGTCTGAGGAGAAGTGGGAAAAAAAGGAATAGCATGTTAGGGGGTGTGAGAAGAAAAGGAGATGAGGGTGGTTGCTGAGGGAGGCTAACAGACCCTAAGAGTTGCTTGAAACAACCCAGACTTGTGACAAACCATTGTGACAGTCACACCCAAACACTTACACTAATGGGGTAATGAGGGAGAGGGATGATGGAAAAGGAATATATCAAAACCTTTTTGAGGTGTAGGTATTCATAAGGGAGAAGGGGATTTCTTAGGGAGAAATTGTAGGGAGTTGTGTGGGTGAGGGGTTTGATAAATGTAGTCATTGCATAGGTTTATGTTTCAATCCCTGGGATAACTAGAAATTTCATTTATATTTAGAGCATCCATTTTAAGAGTTTTGTTCTCTCCTTGCAGTCAGTTAGATATAAAAATTCACTTTAATATTTACTCTTTAATGAGTGCTTTGTAATCTTGTGAAAGTACCTAAGAATATGTTTCATTGCTAATAAGGGTGAGTTTCCTACACGAATCTTAGGGGTATTCATTTTCACTGATCAATATTCATAACATGACACCATAAATAAATTTTTTAATATGCACAGACACATAACATACTCAAGAATAAGAAATGTTACATACAAATCACCATGCATAAAGCAGATGGCTGTTCTATTGAAAGAAAAACCATTTGATGACCAAACAACATCATTAACTATTGTGGCATGTTTTCTGTTTTTCTTGGGTTTGAAGAATTATAGAGTATTAGGAAGTGACTTGTGAAAGTTTACCCTTTTTTGAGAGAAGTATGCTACTTATTTGGGTAGCCTGAAAGATATAGTCCAATAGTACTCAGCTCAGTATAATTCCACAAACTTCAGATAATTATTTAAAAATTCCTTGATATAATGAGCAAGCCATCATTAGGAGTTTATTGTTTGTATCAAATTTTCTTTAATTACCCTATCTCACATAGCAATATTTAGGCTGAATTTACCATCCTATCAATCATCAGCGTCACTCACAATATGCAGCCTTTCAATGATTACTTGCCGTAGTGAATGAATGATTGCAAATCAGCTTGAAACCAACCCCTTCACTTACTGATCATAATATACAAACCATTGAGCTAACTTAATAGTAATTGGTATTATGAAATTACTAATAATTAGACAAAAAATTAAAAATATCTTTTAATTAATATTTCCTTTAACATATTTAACACCAACTGTTCCTTAGACTGAGGTATTTTAATTACTCTTTTTATATACCAGTTATTGGTGAAATTTGCCATTCCAAAGCATCTAGATTGTGATCTGAGAAAGGCGTACTGACAAGTTTTCCATCCAACTCATTTTCTTCTCTGGTGTCATTTTGCTTTTTCAGACTTGTGTTACAGACGCTGCAATTAAATGTTTTTTTTAAATTATAACCTAAATATATCGACAATTGAATATTTAAATTTAATCACTCCAAATCCAACGAAATTGCATCTACAAGGTCTGTCCAATAAATACGCGAACTGAGGCCATAAAAACTTTATTTTGCAGAATTTAGTCTACATCATTTTTGTCCCCTTCAAAGTGCTCTCCATTTGTTGCCATGCATTTATTCCATCTTCTTTTCCATTGTTCAAATCACCCTTGAAGTCCTCGGCAGTTAGGTTTTTTTAGTTTCCTCATCGTTTCTTGCTTTATTGTGTCCACATCTTCTCAGTCATGTCTCCTTTTGGAAATAGGAAAAAGTTGCAAGGGACGAGATCTGGCAAATAAGAAGGATGATCAAGGATGGTGATTGAATTTTTTTGCCAGAAACTGGCAAACAATCAATGCTGAATGTGCGGGTGCATTGTCATGGTGAAGGATCCATCCATCATGTTCGGTTAAAATAGTGCACACTGTTGATGTTCCTAAATTCAGCTCATCAGCTATCATTCGGACAGTTTTTCAACAATCAGTATGGGCAAGTAACCGCACATGATCAATGTTGTCCTCAACACAGGTGGTTGAAGGTCATCCCAGCCTTACATCATCTGTGGCATCTTGTCGGCCATCTTTAAAATGCTTAATCCTCTTGAAAACAGGTGTTTTCTTCAAAGCATTAACACTGTAAACAGCTGTCAACATTTCAATAATTTATTGAAAAATTTTACCCCACTTTACCAAAAAACTTAATGTTGATTCATTGCTCCGTGATTTTGTCAATTTCCATTTTTGACAAATAGAAAAAACAAGGACAACAGAAGCTATCATAACTGGCACCATATGTCCAGCTTAATGATCCGCCAAGCACAGATGGCTCATGGGTCTCGGGCAACTAGCACCGCTAGTGGGGGGGCTATAGTCCATGTTATGACCGCCAGATTGCACTTGTTCACACATTTATTGCACAAACCACATATGTTAAAGTAAAAAATATTTCAATGCAACAATTTCACTGAAATTGTTGCATTGAAATGCATGTTAGCGGATGACTGTTAAAAGTTACTGTAGCGGCATCTCCCGCAGTTTCTTGAAATTTTTTAAAAAATTCTGAACTATGCTAATGGCTCAATAATAAACGTACAATTCTTGAAATACCATTGGTTTACTGAAAGTTTTTGTCCAGAAAAGCTAACTTGTTCACCATTTCTTTGGTTGATCTACTCCTTTTTTGATCATAAAATAGTTGATAAGCAGGTACGAAACAGCATAAATAAGAGATGCCTAAAAAGCAAAAATTACACTACAAGGAAAATGTAATAATTTAGGATAGAGACTTATACAGGTTATTAACAAAGGTTGGCCAGCAATAAAAAAATCCAATGAAAAGGATGAAGCGACCTTTTTTAAGATTGACTATATTTCATAATATGTCCTTAAGCTGTAAAGGCTTTATTCTGTGGCTTAAGGAAATATTATTTAATATAGTCAGTCTCAGAAAATCCAAGCTGAGCCATGGAAAATGCTGTGACTGGGAAAATTGAGAGAGAAGCTGTCACTACTAACCAAATTTCATTTAATGACAGAGGAAAGTCTTAACACGGTGATGCAATAGATGTTTGTAAAGAGTGAATAAAATAATCCTTTTTCTTCACAAAAACTATTTATGTTATTTGGTTTTTACAAAAACTTTTTCTCATTTCCCCCTTAAAACTAGCCAGCTTTTATTGAATTTCATTTTGTAGAAATACCTGCAGGATATTTTTTCTTATTCATTAAAATCTACAAAAGGTAGTGGATGTATGAGATATTTAGTTGCATTTGTCTTTAGGGTATGCCTGAGAAATATTTATTAGAAAAATATCTTGCAAATACTCTTTCCCTCTATGTATTTTATCTTAATGTAGGGAATGGGCTTGCATGTCCCAAGGACCCCTGGACCTCTGCAGGTGAGAGAAATGGTAATTACTCCTGATAGGTGCATTAATTGTTCAAAGACATCCAGATGAAAGATAATCCATATAGTATCTATTGTGCAGTGACGTGGGTGTGAAGGCATCTGATTGCATTTTGGAGGATATTGGGGAGATAGTCTCATGTTATAAATACTTTTGAGGGAGGAAACATAAAACCACCTCAGTTATTTTTCCTATGAAATATTGATTGACTTATATTTGATAATAAACCGCGGGTGTCCCACTCCATTGGGGTGGGTGTAATACCTGGTAGCTGGTTAGGCAAAGCTTCAGTGGCTATCACAGCAGAAAAGATAGAAAAGAACCAACAGTATTTGAATAAGGACATAGATTGTTAGAAAAATTTTGAGGGCTGGGAAATTAAAAAATATTGAGCAACAGATGGAAAATATTAATGTATTAGGCCTGTGTGAAATGATATGGGGATTATTGTATGGTCATGGAATGTATACAACATGGAATATGGTATACAAATGTAGTATTTCTTTAGTAATCAGGTTTAATGAGTTACACAATATGTATTCCAGCACTTGATATGAACATCTGCGACATCATTGTAGTCATGAGGGTTAATGAGAAATAGACTATTTTGACTATTTATTACAACTATTTCAAGCCTCTTATTGCATGCAAGTGATATATTACCATTTTCTCACCATTTTAGTACTAAAAAGAGAAAATGTTATTGTGCTGTAGGCTTGAAGAAAAGCAAATGTTTTTACTACTTTGGTACTTGACTAAAAATTTTAAAGTTTGAGGAGGCAGAAGTTATTAATTAACCCCAATATTTTAGATTTTCATGTTTTATTAAGCTCAAGGTTCATCAAAACTATGTCATACGGTGTTATTAAATTCCAGTCATTTTTTTAGTCACCTGAGTGTATATGGGAGAAAAAATAGATTCAAAATAATTGACGATTCATTTTTGATGAACTCTCTGGTACAGTGGAATTGGCATTTAAGAATAAGCATTAGCTTCTTGAGTTATACACAATACAAAAGTGTTTGGGGTAGTGTTGGATGTTGCTTAGAAATGTAGTAGTACTTAGTTCTTGAGTTCATCAAAAGAATGTCCCTACCATTTAATGATTATTATTTTGGTTGTCTTCTGTTTTTAAGTAGGTTTTTGGGTGAACACAAGGCTGTACTCTCCAATATTTTATATCTTTCCATAACTAGACAAAACCTGACACCCTACACTGCAATAAGCTGTTCTTCGATTCTACATACTTTCTACGTCCCTTCATTTGGCCCATTATACCTATCATAGTACTACCCCCACATAACTTGCCTAACATCCTCCCTTATATCACAGTTTTCAGAGCTTCATCACAAATTAAAATTCTCTGAATCCATCTTTCCTGCCTTCTTTAGATTTCTCTCTACAACAATCTGTCCTTCCCTACCATTCTTACTACTTCTTTGTTTGATATCCAATCCAGTAACCATCTGGTATCCAAAATAGTTGTCCATTGATTTTGGTCAGATTATTATCACTTCTGATCTCAAAAAAAGGAGATGCAGCCATGTGTTTGTACAATAGAACAATAACTTTGATTTCACATTCTGCAAAAGTGGTAATTAGGATCATCAATAAGAGGATGGAGAGGGTATCTAATGATTACTTAGGGAATGATCAATTTGGGTTCAGGTAGGGGAGGGGCACACATGATACCATAGGAGTAATGAGGGTGCTTATAGAGATGAATATAGCATGCAATTATGATGTATTTGAAGTCAAATAGGGATTTGGGGTAGACACAGAAGTAACACTGATCTGACAAAGTATTCCAGCCAACATTTTCCCCATAAATGACACAAATGAATCCAAGCAAAATATACAAGCAATGTGTTGTATTCCATATATGTCTTTTAGGAACGAATAAACATCAATCGATCAATCATAGAAAGTCTTCCTCACAAATTTTCCTAAACCTGTCAGTAGTTATGCATGACTGTTGTCTTAAATTATGTATTCCTGAAACATACTATAATCGGTGTATTACCAATAATGATATAGTTTTTTGGTTCTTCTTGCGAAACCATAGATGGCTCAGGGAAAGGATCTGCTTCCCTACAGTAATGTGTGAATGATGCATCCCCATTGTATTATGTGATCTCTACCCTCTCCTATCAAATCAGCCTTTAGGTTTGGTTGCTGTGATTAGCATTTAATTGGTCTTCAAATCGTCTTAATATATTAATATCTTACATTGGTGCCAGGTATGTGTTATTGATCGAGAGAAAACTGAAATCAATTTAGCATTATTAATGAATGTACTAATGATGATCCAGAAATAAAAACAAAACAATTGATGATAATTTGTAAAACATACCTTGTAATCATTGAAACTGGAGTAGTTGAATGACGAAGAAATTCATTTGTTTCGATCATATCACAGCTGCAACCTAAAGGAAAGGTTACGTCGTTAATGATTGCTGTCTTAGGAAATGCAATGGTATAGGTATCTACATTATGTAGTAGTTCGTTAATAAGTGAAGCCTCTCTATATATGTATGTGTGTGTGTGGCTTTTGTGGATGTGTTGAAAAGGAACCTTCGCCATCTATCCCTCGCAGTTCTTCAATTGGCCATGGAACTTCTTGTTCTTCAGAAA
The DNA here is from genome assembly GCA_037158775.1 of Hetaerina titia. NCBI lineage: Eukaryota > Metazoa > Arthropoda > Insecta > Odonata > Calopterygidae > Hetaerina > Hetaerina titia. Next base: position 32,465,341 of record CM073769.1, read on the forward strand.
TCGGCTCGAGTTCTTCTGTAGACCAAAAGACAGTCTTTAATTTTGGGATGGCTCGCGTGCATATCTTTCTTGTGGAACAAAACCAACTTACGTGTTCCAAACGTTGATTTCTTTTCCATTCTACTTGGAGTAAAGAGTTTATGAATGCGTTCTTCGAAACTGTTATTATTCATGGTAAGCGGACGGTGCAATATTCTGGTAGTTTTTCTGGTGTTGCGACGTATCATTTTCCGCGGTTGAGTGTTTATCCACCTACTCGGTAAAAGAAAGTAGATAGCTCCCACTTTATTTACTATTTTGAGGGATTAGTCGATATACACGGAGAAATACCATGTACACTGATGTTCAGCGATCATGCTATCTAGGATATGGCGGATGCCTCTCCACGGTAACAATTTATCGGCTATCGCCAATCATTGTGTGATTGTCGAAATAAATAATCATATTTACCAATTGTGCACACGGCTAGTGTAACTTTACTTTAATATGTTAAATGAGGACGTAAAACTATCGGTGCTACGGATCAACGAAGTTGTCATCAATTCAGGACGACCCGTATGTCCTGCGATCAGAAAGCGATAAATCCCACTTCCCTATTATTTTCAGAAATAATTGCCCCATTGGCTGTATATTTTAGGATCTAATTTTAATGCCTTTTGTATAATTTTTCACATATCTCGACACCATCGATAACATATGCCTGAGAACGCTTGAGAATTAGAAAACGAACTTGTGATGAAAGTAGATACTTCATTTTAGTAGGTACTTCATTTTTGGAACCTAGGTTTTATGTTGGAATTCAATAAATTAATACGTGCTGTGAGAGGATATGTGAAAGCATGTCATTTGAAAAATCTTTCTTAATTCATGCGCGAAAGATTTATAGGTACAGCATATTTACATGGATATCCGATATGAAGCCTGATAATTGAAGAAATGTAGTCATCTACATGGACGCCGCCTTGATTCCCCGCAAATTATACTCGGGAAATATTATCCAATTCATGAATTCTTTGTTAAAATTGACAAAAATCTGACAAATTTTTTTCAGGTGTTTCCACAAAACGTTTTGTGTACAATGTTCCAGTGATCTTGCCGTGATAGGAGTCCCATATGTATTCAATGTTATTTTACAAGGGTTAATGCAAAATTTTTATGTGCCTATCCCCATTTTCAATCTCGAGAAGATAGAGGAGCTAAATATGACGGTTAAGTTGGATGATTTCTGCGTCTGTTAATGCCAAAGAATAGTGCGGGGCCAGTTGTTTTTGGAAAAATAATTCAAATTTGTGTGTTTATGATATTTTCACGGTAGTCATTGGAGATTTGACATAATGGGGTAAATTTGACTAAGAATAATGACAAAACAGACATTTTATCCTGTTTTGTCAACTGTAATGATCTATGGTGTAAGTCATCAGTAGATATATAACACAAACGAAATAAACTCCCTGTGCAAGCAATGCTTCTTTGGTAGAGAGTTTGATTTGTATCCATTCACTTCAACCATTAGGTTTTAAATTGTTGGGTGGAATACCAGAAAGCTTATTCTGAGTCATTTTGAATGTGTTTTTTCAATCTTAAATGGTAGTTTTTGGAGTATTAAGTGGTAACACAATCAAATGCACGGTAGATATCAAAACATGAAAGATATAGGCACTTCTCATTCTCAAACATGCATAGTATTTACTTAATAACATAACACAGGTTACTCAGTAGACTTCTCATGGCAAAAGGCCATAATATGATAAATTGAATGAGTTGTTAAATTCAAAGTACCCAAGCATTTGGAGGTAATAATAGCTTCAAACACTTTTTAAATCATGAGGACAATCATAATGGGATGGCCATTTTTAGAATCTGTTAAATTATTCCCTTGCATAAATGGTATATTTATTGACATGTAGATGTGTGAGGGATGTATACTTATTTTTTTCATTTGGGCAAATTGTTTTGCATATGTTTACAAACTTAAGTTTCACAAAATAATGGAAGAATTCCATAATTGTACCTTAGTGTTTGGAAAGGATCTCATTTTCAGTTTGGTGGGGTCATGGCTTTTTTCATGTGTCACTAAATTAATATTAGATAGCCTCAATAATATTCAAACAAGCATTTTGTAATCATAGTTTAAATGTATTTACGGGGCAACATCTAGACATCTTGTCTAATATTTTACACCTTCAAGGTAATAGCTTTGATATTAAGTATCTTATTCTTCTAGTATTTTGTCTTTGTAACCATTGAAATTTAGTTACCAAAAACTCCCCTCTTGGCATCCACACCTGACTTATACATCATTTGCTTACTGTGTCAATAGTTCTAGTACCTGCAACAAAATGAATAGAGGCATGTGTTGGTCTCAGTGAAGATTACAAGGTTTTTAAAATTTGCTTGATTATGCGTTTATTTGTAGGGCAAGGTCAATTTTCACGTAGTTTTATGAAAATGTTACAAGTGTTTTGCCATTTTTGGCACTGGAGTAAATCTTTTGAGCTAATTTGCAAAATCCATGATCAAAAGCTGTCCAACAAAATAAAATCATATTTTGATTGGTGTAATAATATTGTACTTGAAATATGGTTACACTTTAGGCTAATACACTGATTATAGCAAATTCAGATTTAGTAAATCTCTACTTCCTCCAAAAAATATTTTCATGTTGATTTTCGGAATGCTTCCTCGCCATTTTCACTTTCAGAGGCTCCTCCTGAGACCTCAGGCCCCACGACAGTTGGCTCCTATGAGCTTCATTGTCTGTATTACTCTACTATTCAATTTTATTAATAAGTTTTGGTTTTTAAATATTGTAAGGAACTAGTTTTATCATCATTAGAATTTTGAAAAGATTTATTGAATGTTGCCTTCCATTCTTCCCTTTCAAATAATAATGCTATGCCCTGAAGGATCTTCCATCAAAGACCCATTTTAATTGGTGTAATGCAAGGAAAAGGGTTAATATTATTTTATCAACATTCTACATACAGTGGATCCAAGTTGTTTGTGTTACTCGTTAAGAGCCAACTGTTTATTTATGACAGATCTCACTGATCAAGATTAAATTGATAAAATAATTGTAAAGTTTTGTACTTAAATGGGGCACTATGCTGTTTCTTTGAGACAGGTGACCAGTACATACTCTAAAACAGTGGTTCCCAAAGTGGGCACTACCACCCCCTTTGGGGCAGTGCTGTAGTCTATGGGGATGAAAAGAGGCAAGGGGGTGGCAGGGGGGTGCTGGAGGGTCGTGTTAATGTAACATTTGCGAAGGTTTGGTAACCTTCCTTTCCTTTTGTATCCATTTTTAAGCTTCATTTTTAAAGTTTACATTGTTTCCTGCATCAGGAAGTAATTTAAACCTTGTGTGTACAAACATTTTATAGTAGGAATGGTTAAAAAATATTTCCAAGCCTTTCTTGCACAAAGGAAACTTTTGAAGGGCTTTAAATCTCATTAGGTCTATCTTTGGCACAACTTCACCGCACAGTATTTCGGCAGTAGGGTTTAGTGCCAATAAAACAGTTGTGAATCCAGAGAGGAATCAGCTCATCTGATAATTAGATTCGGTGTTTTTACACTAAATATTAACCTAGATAATGTTTCCAAGCAATTCAGTTCCAATGATATTATCAAGGCTGTGTTGGTAAGTTACTTTTTATCCATCGCATGATTATATTAGTTTTGATGTTATTTTATGTTGGCGAAGTATATTAGAAAAATAAATGGTCAGTATATTGTTTGTATTTTCATGAAATGGTAATATATAGTTCAAAAAGAGGACCTTTACTATCATACTTTGTAAATATATGATTGAACTTTCCTTTTGCCGGCTAGATATCAATTAAATAAATTCCTGGTTCACTGATCTAAGTCACGGTTTTGCTTCCATTGTGTATTTCCTTGAAGCATAACATTTTCAAACAATTGGTAATATTCACAATAATTCTTTGGATAAAAATAAAATTCTGGAAATATTTCGCCTTCATGAGTAAATTAAGTAATAATCATACTTTTTCACAAAATTCCTCTTAATAATCTATAATCAAATGAAGATTGGCCTTGCTATGGGATGAACTTTAGTTGAACCAACACACACACAAGTATCCAAAAATTGAATCAAAGCCAATTTCACTGCAACAGCCCCTTGAACTGCCTTTATTATGAATACAATTTAGGGAATTGCAATGACTAATATGGTCATAATGACAGAATAGGGCCCAAAGAAATATTATTTCATCCTCAACTGACTAGACCAGTATTATAAATCAAATTCAAGAGGAACTTACTTTGCAGCCTAATGTTTGGTTTCTTTATGAAAGACAGCAAAGATACACGTGCAGACTTCTAGCATAAACTCCCTACGCAGAGAAAAAGGCTTAAGGTTTGTGAAAGTAGTGATTTAAGACTCCTACTAAGTGACATTAAACCGAATGTTATGTTCATGTTATATAATTGCTTAATTTAAGTAATATAAGGACATGTACACTTCTTATAAAAGCTTTCTTAAAATTATTTGTTTTGATAATTTATTTTATGTAAGAAGTATATTCTCCCCTAAGTTCTTTTTATTGTGTATTAAGTCTTTTGCACAAATGTTGTATGAAAACAATGCATCTGTTGGATTCTAAATAAACATTTGATTAGTCATTTTTAAAATTTAATTATTTCAATGTTCCTCATTTGGTTATTTTAGTTTATGATTCTGATTATCATTTTAAAGCTATTGATTGGCGGTGTTGAGTATAGGTTGATGGATCCAAGAGGGTGGTGTCTCAAAAAAGTTTGGGAAACACTGCTCTAAAACAATCCTGAGGAACATGCACAAAAAATTTTCACATTTGTGATCTAAGCATGAATGAGGCACACATGAATGTAAACAAGTAATGGCACAGGATGGCAGAAAGTTTACTGGTATTTTTAAATGATAATGCATGCTGGAAGGTAGCCAAGACTTATTATCACTAGATAATATACATGTGCCAATAATTTTCATGCAAAGGTAATAATAGAATGCAGCTGTGCACATTCTATACATTTTTCCATCTGTGCCACTAAATTTTTTTTAGTTTGGGTTAAGATGTTTAATATTAAGGGAATAACATATAAAATATTTTAAATTTGTATATTTCAATGCCACAATTTCAGAGTGTAAAAATCATTCGCCTTGACTGGAATTCAAACCTGGATCCCTCAATGTTCAGCTGAGTGCTTTAGCCAGTTAAACTATCGTGGTGTCCTCTTAAATTCAAGGCAAATGATTTTTACACTCTAAAATTCTTGCATTGAAATGCATATTAGCAGATGACTCTGTTAAAAGTTACTTTTGTGGCATCTCCCTCAGTTTATTGGAATATCCCAATGTGGACCAAGTAACTAGAATCCACTGTATAAATCTATTTATGATTATGGATGCTTTTTAAAATTTTAATTTATCTGGAATATATTATTTCTGTAAACACATGTGTTTTAATATTTATTTCAGGTTTTGTCCAATGAAGAGTGGTTAAGATTGTGGGATCACATCTTAGTAAATGAGCCTTCATTTCTTCTAGCTGCAGTTCCAGCATATTCTATCGTTTGTAGAACTGCTCTGCTCAAATGCAGAAACATGGATGACTTCAAGGTATATACCTCATTTCTGAATTTCTCCTCAGTATAATTTTATTTCTTGCCTTATCGTGTTCTGTATTTTGGTAATAGATTTTTCCAAGTATCATTTTATGAATAACATATTTATTAATACCAATAAAAATAAGTTTTGTTGGAATAATGAAAACAGCTGCTAATTGAAGTGAAAATCCTGCCTTCCCTCTAAATATGACTAATTTAGTGGATTACAGCTTGTTATGTAAATAAATTCTATGTATTTTATAGTTCTTTTTCAGAAACCAAAACCCTATTGACATGGAGAAATTTATTTCAAAGACATACTGGATTTGCAAAAACACACCATCTGAGTTCCATCCAAGACATCATTTGCATGAATTCCAACCTCTACCTAAAGGAGAAACATATCCAGTTTTCAGTCAGTATCCAAAAATACTCATTGATGCAAATGTAAGCTCAGTTTTTATATGGTTAAATTAATATAAAATACATTTTTTAAACATGTCTTGATTTCTAAACATACTAAGAAGTAGAAAATTAATGTTTCTTTATTAGCTAACAAAAATGTCATACTACCTTGATCAAAAAGTTCCCGGAATTTATTCAGAAAATTAAAAATACAAGTTTATTCATCTAAATCTATATTGTCCCCTTCAAAGTAATCCCCATCGACTGCAACACACTTATGCCAGCGCTTGATCCAATCCTCGAAACATTTTTTATATTCGGTTTTCGGTATGTCCATCAGTGCTTCCTGCGATTTTTCCATTACTTCCTCTCGGCTGCTAAAACGCGTTCCCCGTAATGGTTTTTTAACTCGATTGAACAGAAAGAAGTCACAGGGAGCCAAATCAGGTGAATTCGGTGGCTGTTGGATGGTATTTGTTGCATTTTTCGTCAAAAAATTACGAATAATGATAGCACTGTGCGACGGTCTCGACGCACTGTGCGACGATTTCTGGTCTCTTTCGACGAATTGCTTCACGCAAACGTCTCATAACGCCCAAATAATACTCTTTGTTTACTGTCTGGCCTTCTGGCAAAAATTCATGATGCACTACACCGTTGTAATCCATGAAAACCGTCAGCATTGCCTTCTTTTTTGACTGAAAACGACGTGGTTTTTTTGGTCTCGGCTCATTTAATGAACGCCATTCACTTGCCTGATGTCTGGATTGCGTGTCGTACTCATAAACCCACGTCTCGTCTCCAGTAATGATCCTTTTGATGAATGTGGGATCGGATTCAGCCTCGCAAATCATGTATTTTGCGGCGTCAACACGGTCTCTTTTTTGCATGAAATTGAGGTCTTTTGGCACCAACTTTGCTGCTACACGACGGAAACCCAAATCATTAACCACAATGTCTTGGGCGGATCCATAGGCAATGTTCAAGTCCTCCGTTATTTCTCTGATGGTTAATTTGCGGTTATTGACCAACATTTCTTTTACTTTATCAATTTTTTCACCGACTTTCGATGTCGATGGTCTGCCACTGCGTTCATCATCTTCGATTGACTCACGACCACTTCTGAACCGCTCGTGCCACTGGTAAACGACCGTTTTTTTTAGAGAATCGTTGCCGAAACTTTTCCAACGTCCGTGCGCCACTAAATCCGTTTTTTACGCAAAATTTAATACAAGTTCGTTGTTGCAAATTTAAATCCATTTCTGCAATTGTAAAAAATCGCCAACACACACAGAGATAGATGTACTCTTGGCTACGTAACTTTTGCAAATGTCAAGTTATGACACTAAGATTTAAAGGGAATATCAACAACAGATGTACCAATTTAACAAAAAAAACAGAACTCAAATCGGAACGATGGGAGCGCCACACGGTGGTTATACCGGGAACTTTTTGTTCAAGGTAGTACATTGGTAACAATAAAAGTATAGGAGCTTTTCACTCATATCAATAACACCACGAGTATCAGACATTGTCAATATATGGTTTTTAGCTTTTGCAATTATATATTGTGTTACTGTTGAATTTAGAATTCTGAAATTTTCTGACATGTTTTTTAGGCTAAATGTTTTTTCCATGTTCTTGTAGTTTTACCTGCCCATTAGATTCTTCATAGTTGGATCTTTGACCTGTTATTACCATGACCCATCAATTTAAGGTTTAGCTATTTTTCTACCCCTTTTGTCTGATTAGTGAGGAATTACAAGGCTTGAATATTGTTCAAGATTTAAAATTTTACATGATGTACTGTGACATAAAAAAAAGCCAGAAATGTGGTGGAAGTTCATGTATGCCTCGAAAATACTAAGTCCAAGTTATGAGCATATGGTGACGTAGTCATATATTTTCAACATATGTATTTGATTTATCAGTGATTAATGCCCATATAAGATGGTTACTGGTGCCTAGATGGTTACTAGCGGGAATGAAGGATCGTTCTCCATCATGACGTTGGAAGCTGTCACAGATTGGCTGAAACAACTACCTATTTGACTGGCCAAAACATTGAATTGATGGGATGTACAGCCCTGATTCAGCACCACATGACTTCTTATTATTCTCATTTATCAAGAAAAAATTGTGTGGCAAAAGTTGTGTGGTGCCTGAAGAAGCCGTTTATGCATTCAAAAACCACGTTTTGGAGGCACCATAATTGGAGTGGAAAAAGTGTTAAGAAAATTAGTGCAAGCACATACAAAAGTGTATTGATTATCATGGAGAGTACTTCAAAAAACAATAAAGCCATTTCCATCATAAATTTTTGTCTTTTCCTTATTAGGCTGAAAATAATGCAGACATGCCAACTCTCCCGATTTAAGCGGGAGACTCCCGATTTTTCCTTCTTACGTTCTTGATGAACTGTTCAAATTGTGTACTTAGCTTAACATGTTAATAAAGTGTGACATTCATTAAAAATTGGCAAAGTGTCATAAAGGGATTAAGGTGCCATGCAAATATTGTGGTAATTAAAAGTGATTACTTCGTGATACACTTCTAAAAATCTCCCGATTTTTCATTTTGAAAGTTGGCATGTCCTCCCGATTTTTCATTTTTGAAAGTTGGCATGTCTGATAATGGCAACCCTCTTACTTTGATGCAGTAAAGTGACTCAAATGAATGACAGTCATGAAAATACAATTTATTTATTGAATCTTAACAAGTTACTGTTGTTATAACTATCAAAAACAAGAAATGTCACAATCCATCAATTGACAGTACATGGTACTTGAATGGGGTGATTGTTCCTGTTGTGTTAGTATTTAATACTCACTTATTAATTGGCTTACAATAAACAATGAGGTTGTGAAAGTTACTATGAAGGAATCTATTATCTCAGTAATGAATATTCCATTATGAGTTCATAGATTTTTGTGGAATGTGATTTTTTAGTGTAGTCACTGTGTATTGTATTAAAATTAATTTTTAAATTTCCTTTGTTATTGTCTCAGTTAATAGTTTCTGCCATTTTTTTGTTTTGGGTAAAGGTGGAAAAGCTGAAAAGAATACAAAAGGATGAAGAAACTGTTATATCCAAGGAATTGGAAATGCTTAAGTTACTGCAAAAGAGGGAAGAACAGAAAATAGTAGCCGAAAATGCAATTCTCAAGAGGAAATACTTGAAAGGTAAAGAGGAAAGGTAGTGTAGGATGGTACAATTACAATTTTATTGGAATTTGTAATGAATTTTTTTTTGTACTTAGTTTAGCTAATGAGAACTTTGGACATCGTAAATATGCTACTTATGACTATGAAGTGGGTTGAGAGGGTCTTGTAACTGACAGGTCATCATATTGCATTCTTATTTTGGACCACAGTCAGTTACACAAATCCATGATTTGCTTAAACTTCAGGGTAAAAATTCCCATGTTTCATTGGTGAAATTCTGAAGTGATGGTTGTACGACAGAAACCTTGATATTTACCCAAAGGGGTTCTTTGGGATGATGCTAGATGGTAGCATAGCACAAATTTCTTAGTTCATTATTTTACGTATATTTATGTATTTATTTAATCATATATAAGTCTATACACTTACAAGATTAAGATAATGCTGATAATATGTAATAGATTCAACAATAAGCTAATGAATATGTGACACTTCTTTCTGAACCATAACCTATTTGATGGGGGGCATGATAGTCCTAGTACTGATTGAGATAATGATAGTACTGACCAGAGGACCTGTGATCAATTGTGAGTTATGCTTCCAGATGCCCTCAGCTTCACTCAAACTGTATATTTTTTAGTACAATCTCTCTAGACCACCACAAACAGCATACATGAAGGAGCTGTTCCCACTTCCTCAAATGTGCAAATTTTGCATTTACTATGGGGTTCAGTTGGAGTGAGGTGAGCATCACCTATCAAACCAAAGTTAATAACTGTGGTTTATATCACATTTGGCACAATCCATAGTTTCTTTAATAATTACAAAATTTGGTCAGATAATTTGTTACCCTGTGTAATGGTAGAGTTAGAGATAAAAAGCCATAAACATAGTTATCAACCCGAAGTTCGATTTGGTAGGTGAGGTAGAGTTCACTCAGTGCTAAGCCTGATGGCATGTGAAATTTACACATGTGGAGGACACTTTGAATGAGGATGCCTTTCATCAGATGGGGTGTTAATCTGCAGGCCCCTTGGTGCCTCTTAATAAGAGTACGAGTAGGCTAATACTGACGCTAGGTTTCTCTCCACCCCTCCACCATTCCCTCCCATCCCTAAAAGCACAAATGACCTCAGCTTTCAATCACCTCCCCTACAGCTACTACTGCTGCTGGTATAAGGTTTAATTGACACTTTTTGTTACTGCCATGTGATGCAGTTTGATTTCCAAGATTCCTTTTCATTAACTTTTTCTAAGAGTATTAGTGCAATGAAGTAGTGCAAAGGTTGCCATGTACAAAACTGTGAGTAAAAAGAAACTTTTTGAGTGGTATTTGCTTAATGTCTGTAGGCCACCTTAAGACATCATCTAAGAAATATTTTGTAATTATTCTTGAGGGTATTAAAATAACCACTCTCGCCACTTTAATAAAAGTCTCCCTATGACAGTCCTCTTTAATTAAAAATAGTATAGTATAGCACACCATTTTCCCAAGGAGAATACCCAAAGTGATGCCATAAAGTTTTTACTCATTTCTTTTGACTAAAATACGATACAAGAGAAAGGGATTTACAATTAAATTAGTAAATTCATCTCAAATACATTCACATGCAAGATAAAATAATTTTTTTCTGCCAGCGTCACAATTGAAAAAATAGCTCAACCCTGAAAAATTTATTAGGTGATGACAAAACTTCCATTGCCTGGGTGAGATCATATATTATTTTCCAAGAATTTTGGTGCATATCATTCTCTTTATAATTCTGGTAATCTCTAATATTATTAAACTTTGGAGTTAAACCCTTAGAACTTAGATTTTACTCCTAGATGTCGCATATTAGCTTGAATTTTGGCCACCATTTTCAATTGGTTTTCATGGAAATTCTGCAACAAGAAAGAATTCCTTTTTGCATGTAGCAAGAGTGTGCATGAGTAAGGGTGTGAATTTTTGTGTATAAAATTCTGTTAAACTTTCAACTCTACTAGAATTCTATTCCAAAAAACCTACAATAAATAAACCTGGATAAAAAAGCCTAACATGTGCCACTCACGGAAAAACTTCTGTACAGAATGCAATGAATTGATAATCTAAAATTAAAACATGCTCAAAGTTATTCAAACATAGAATTAGATGTCTTGGTATCATCCTTAATTTTAAAATAAGCAATTGCAATGACTTTTTGAGACATGGATCAATCTGCAATCATGCCCAAGCAATTTAAATGTTTTAATGGAATTAATAACATAAATTTCATGAATCTGAGTCCCAATTTCATTTTTACATATTCTTTGTTCAGAACTTGAAAAAGCTTACCATTGTGCCTTAAAAATGGAAGAGGAAAAAGTGTCAAGGCGTTACATGGAACTGGTGAATTTAAGGAGAAACATACATGGTACCAATTTATCTGGAAATTTTGATAGGCTTGGAGAAGAGGGAGATACAAAGAACTCCTCTAGTTGCAGTGATGGGCATCCTAACTCACCTCAGAAGCAAAAGGTTAGTTAATACTCCTTCATGAAACATAATTTTAAGGTTGATATGCCCAATTATTTTTTGTGTTTCATCAGTTTTGGTAAATGATTAAATATGTTAAATAAGCATTACATTCACATGCCTATTATCTACAAGGCGTGTTCATAAAGTAAGGCCCGTTTGGTCACAGGAAAAAATATACTCACATGAAACACATTTTATTGGCACTTTTAGTTAGTTACAAACCTACTTCACTTATCTACATAATCGCCGTTCACTTCTAAGCATTTTTCGTACCGCTGCACCTGCTTCTTTAACCCCTCTGCATAGAAACTCGCCGCCTGACGGTTGAACCAACTGACAACGCCATTCTTGAGTTACTCTTCGGTTTCGAAACGTTGTCCACCGAACCACTGTTTCAAGTGCAAGAAGAGGAAGTAGTCGCTGGGTGTAAGGTCAGGACTGTACGGTGGGTGGTTTAAAGAGTTCCCAACGACCCAAAAACTCTCGTCCACTGGACATTCTTTGCTCTTTGTGGTGGTTGGTGAGCATTTTCGGTACCCACTTTGCACGCAATGTGTGGTATCCGAGGTTTTCCGTAACAATATTGTAGACAGTAGTGCGTCCAAGTTGAGGAAATTGTTCAGCCAGGCCATTGATTGTCAATCGAAGATCACATCGCAGTTTTTGTTCCACTTGCAAAACAATTTCATCGGTCAGAATACTGGGCCTACCACTTCACTCTTCGTCATGGACATTTGTTCGTCCATTTTTAAAATCACAGCACCATTGTCTAACCTTTCCTTCACTCATAACTGTAGGTTTATAAACTAGGCATAATTCCCGATGAATTTCATCAGCCGACAATCCTTTTGCATACAAGAATCGTATGACAGAACGCCCTTCACAGCTGGCGGGATCAACAATTGTTGCGGACATTGTTGTTTGCATGCACGGACAAGCAAACGACTTCTGAAACAAAACAAATGCTGCTATAGCTTCTCAATGAATCAGTAGATGGCGCTGCAGGAGCAAAACTGTGCTTACTTTAAGAATACGCCTCGTAGATCCTATATGTATTTATTAAATCATGTGAACCAATTTAATGTTTATGCACCTTTATTGCAAGCAATCTGCAACAGTCTCGTGAACATAACAACACCAAGGTATCAATCACTAAGCCATGTACTTGTACTTTATCAATGCACTGAAAAAGTGTCCTTTTTTAATGAAAACCTCTTATGAATGAAACAAAAATGGCTACAACTTACAGCACATAATAATTGCACAAATACGTCTAATTAAGACACAAGTATGCATAAATTGAAGGAAAGGAAACTATGAACTGCCAAATCAATGAATGCAGCTTTAGTCCATTACTAGTCATGGCACTGATACATATAATCAGCATAAGACTTTTAAAACTTTTTTCTCATTGTTGCCATTACAAAAAATTCATTGGTTAATTTAATGGTCACATTTCAGGTGATGTGGTAATCCAGTGGTTAGAGTGTTGAACTACTGATGGTAGGGTCTAGGCTCAATTTCCAGAGATGCCCCTGGTCACCCCCAGGTTTACCCAAGCTGTGTGATTTTTCAGGTATCAGATCTTTCTCAAAAACCATAGGTGGTATAGGGAAAGGTACTGGTCCCCCCACCCTGAATTGTAAATTTCAAAGGCTGTTGGGCTTAGTACTAAGTTAGCTCTACCCTCACCTTTCAAGAACTTTCTAACACTATTCTGATTCACTTTCTGACCTGTGGGCTTGGTTAACTTAAGATAGGAAACATTTCTCTCACCAATTTCTCTCACCTGTTTCTCTCACTGTTAATTTTTTATCTTTGTTTTCCTTTATCCATGCTACATACCCTGTTATATATCAAATTCCTTTGCCTCCCTCTTCCTATTAACATATTACTCTTTCCCTTAGGATCCCCATCTTACAACGCCTCCTGTAAATACTGATTTACCAAGTTCTTACAAGGCTACAGGCATCAACTGGGCATTTCCCTGTGACAGTATGGAGTGTGGTTTGATATGTAAATAATTAGTATTGTAATTCACTTTTTGTGTCCCCCTGCTTGAATTTTAATGCGAGGGTAGGCTGAAAAGTAATACACATGCTTGGAGAGCACGAACAAAAACTAATAGTGAGATCGGGCAAAAAGTACATTAAAGTACAATTCTTTAGTTTCAAAATTGTATATTTAATTTTCAATATAGTCACCGTTAAGACTAACTCATTTCTCCCAACATTTAACGAGTTTATTCATTCTGTCACTGAAAAACTCTTCCAACTTTTCTCGAATCCAGGACTTGACAGCTGCCTTTACCTCATTGTCCGAGGTTTAATGATTATCCTTGAGGTTTCTCTTGAGTTGAGGAAAAAAATGACAATCGCAAGGTGCAAGATTGAGGGAATAAGGAGGGTTTGGAATTGGTTCAAATTTCAGGTTTTGCAGAGCCTCTCCAGTTACACAAGAGGTGTGTGGACGAGTGTTGTCATGTTGCACGATTATTGGCCCCAGGCTGCCTTTAACATGGCAAAATCAACATCAGAGGTGTTTTAGAGTCTGTATGTACTGAAAAGAATTTACTGTTGCCCCTTGTTCCAGGAAATTGGTCACATAAACTAGGTGAGCATCCCAAAACACAGTCAAAAGAAGTTTCATCTACAATTATGGCTTTTCCAGGCTCATGACCATGAAATTTACTACCTATTGATTTACTGTAGACCTATCAACAGCATCGTCACCATGCACAGCATTTAAATGACGATAAATCTCAGTAGGAGTCACTTTTTCAGCAGTTAAAAATTCAATAACAGCATGCCATTAAACTCGTGTTGACATGGCACTGGAACACATCTCCATACTTCCGTTTCTCGAAATACACTGGGTGAACGCAATGACCTCAAACCTGCGCATGCATATTGAGGGGGAATGTTACTTCCACATGTCATCTGGTGCACTTCTGAAGGTCATTCCATTCACACTCTACTAGCATGTGTACATTAATTTTCAGCCTACCTTCATATTTTAAGCATTTTTAGAAATAATCCTTTCTGCTATCCAATATTCCCATTCCCCTTAGGCAAATAGTGGCTGCAATTGTATATGGAATATTTAAGGTTGCAGACATTTGTTTAAATTTTATCTCTAAAATAAGGGCCTGAGGAAGTCAATGGGAAACCACCTTAATTATTTATCCCAAGAAATTATAATGGAACATAATATGAAAATGAGTCCTGATAACTATGTGGCTCAGCCCATATGGTCTGGTGTCATGCCCAGCAGTGGAGGAGGCAAGGCCTCTGCTGCCATCATTGCACAAAATCCTTGCCCACCTGAGCAAATGGCTCACACAAAAGAAGAGACAGAAGAGGGATGCCACTGTGAAAATAGGAACTTAAAATAAAACAGTTTCTGGCGTAACTTGGTGGAAAATCTTCATACTGACTTTTAATAATCAAACCACTTTACTTTTCCACATAAACTTTTATTTTTAACTTAAAAGTTTATGTGGAAAAGTAAAGTGGTTTGATTATTAAAAGTCAGTAGGAACTTAAAATATTAGGACAATGCTGAGAACAGGGAAGTTGGAAAGTATTAAGTGAGGAATGGAGAAAGGAAATATATGCATGATAGGTGAGGTGAAAAGTTAGTTAGGATTATTGGAGCTATAGTTACGGAATAATAAAAAATGGAGTGCTAGGGAAACTGTACTAATGAATAAAAAACTGGGGAGAAGGGTAGTGAATTTAGAATAGGTGAATGATAATACAGTACAAATAAAAGCTGACCTGGTCATTCTGGTAACAATCCTGGTGTACATGCTAACGAGCAGTCATTGGGAGTAGTTAGTCTGTATGATTGGTTAGATGAAATAATTGTGAATGAACCTGGAAGAGAACATAGAGGGATTGAAATGTGGTAGGCGAAGGGAGTGAGGTGGAATAGTATGGTTTAAAAGGAATTTTTTAGGATCAAAAATTAATTAGCCTGTTGGCCAAGAGATTACAATCAATTCTTAGCACATTACAGAATCAATGTAATGGATATGGGATAAGAATTATTCACATGAAAATACAAGCAATGAGATTCTCAAGAAATAGGAAAGCTAAGATAAATTTCAAAGTTGGGAGCATGAAGTAGAGCAGTTCACATGTTAAGGAGGTTTTATGGAGCAAGGTGATCATATTAGTTGGGAAATTGAAAGAAAAATTGTGTTACATAATGAAATGTTCCCCAAGGAGTGGGAGTTGTTGACAGCCAAATTAAGTAATGATACAATGAAAAGACTAATAATGACTTTAATATGTAGTATAGTTTTATATGGCTCAGAAACTTTGTTGTTTAGGGAGGAGTGTAAGCATATATTGGAGGTTTTCATGATGTGGGTGTGGAGAAGAATAGAGAAAATGAAATGGACAGAAAGGAAGACAAACATTTAAATGCTGGGAATGGTAGGGGAGGAGATTAGTTTGTTTGGAGAAATTTGATGAAGACAAAGCAATGGATGCAGGAGAAACTGCATCAATGGGATGTTAAACATTAATAGAGGAAAGAAAGCTAGGAAAGCTGTTTAGGATGAGGAAGTTAATAGGCATTTTGGTTGTAATTAAGGGAGCTAGAAAGTATGTAAAGCTAAGAATAAGCTTTGATATGTTGTGTTATGTAAATAAGTACTTAAAAGTACAATATTATGTCAGTCCAGAATCCATCAAAACCCAAAGATAAACCACTAGACCTCTGATAATAAAAAACGGGGACAATCAATTGCCACCAAAATTAAAAGCAATGTATATCTTGAAAAGATTATGTTGAAATGCTGGATTTCAACATCAGCAGTCATGTTGTTGTGCTGACCACTTACTGCCTATAAGAATCTATTGTTACTGTGTTTTTGGCTGTTTAGTTAAAATAAAATTTGCAGCTGGCTGATTTAACAGTTTATTACAGTACTTGTCAGATGTCTGAACAAAACTGGCATGTATTCATACCGTCTCCACTTGCTTGCCAAATGGAGGGGCTACCTACTATATAAGGAAACCAGAAGTAAGTAGCCACCTTATGGAATCTATAATGAACAGCAGTACACATGGCATCAGCAAATCACAACTGATTCGCTTCATATAAGAAAAGACCTTTAGTACATATCCTGATTAATGTGAACGGTATGTGTATACTGCTAGCTTCCAATACAAAATTTCTTAAGATCATCTTGATAGCAGTTGTGGTTGAGAGCCTTATATTAGCCACTTTTTGAGCTAACTAGGCTCCATTCATTTTCTCTTAAGGTTAATCTGTAAGTCAGTATCACAAGCTGGACTCGGAACTCCTTGCCTTAGGAAATTATACTCAACCATTAAATTATTTCAATTAATTTAATTCATTGCATCATTATTTAAGGCTCCTATGTTGCTATTAGTGTTTTCAAGATTCAAAAATGACTATTATGCAGTGGGGCCCATTAAACTTATTATGCCTCCACCTGCCCAATTAGCAGGAAACTGGAACTATATATAGAACCTTGTGTTTCAATCTTTGCTGTGTCAATTTCGTTACAAAGGATGTGAGTAGAAAAGAAACTGAGTTAAATATGATCAACTGACAAGGATTAATAATGAATTACCTACAGCCTAGATGTATGGTAGGACCAAGAATGTTAACTTGGTTCCAGAATAATGGGAGCTCAACAATATAATTAACTACTAAATCAATTGAAATCTTTCATTGATGTCACTTTCAAGAGAAAATTTAGTCTTTTGGTTGTTATGTTTTATTTAATATCAATCAATATCTGGAAGACTCATGACTTCTTTTCCCTAAGATCATGCTAAAATGGTTGAATATTTTTTTTATTTTGTACTTGTTTAATATTGTTTTATGTGATGTGTCCTATGTCATGTATATATATGATCTTCTGGATAAGTGAATATATTATTATTATCAGTGGTCAAGGACCTACAAGAATAGCGGGCAAAATATGCCATAGGTTGACATTTGTCAAATCTCCAAAGGTTAAGAATTTCACTTAATCTGGAGTGCATCTCACCCCATTTAGTCAGGTTAATGAAAAATTACTGTGTGGTTATGTATGTAAATGTTTGTTTGCATAATGTGTATATATTTTTATAAATTAAATGATAGTGCTATACAAAAAAGTTAGGCATTGTCTCTAAAGAGTAGTAATTATGATAATAGAGTACATGCCATTAATCTCTGTCTTTTAAAATATTGATTAACAGTAATATTTTTATTATTCATGGAAATCAAATAACTTTCCTTCTGTAATGATTCATGGAAATATTCGAGTATTTGGCAACCTTCAATGATTTGTTTTTCCTTTTTAGAAAAATAAAAAATATGAAAACATTCCATCATCAGCAAAAATATTATCAGAGCCTACAAAGGGAAGTCATGCTGATCAGTTGTGCACAAGGTGGCCACTAGAAAATGAGCTACAAGATTCAAGACATCAGCGGTCTTATGAATTTGGATCTTTGGGTGATGATGAGATTCCACCCATGAGCACAGCACAAAATGTCAGAGAAGAAATTCATTTTTGTGAAAGAGAACCTAGTGAATCTTTCGGAGAGTGCCATGGATGGTTTTCAAGGGAGAATAAATGTCAAACGTTACAACATAAACCAAAATCAAAGGAAACATTCTGCAATACTAGTATCCTATTGAAAGAAACACCAGAATCTTTTCTGTGTAGTGAAGTACCAGAGGTTAATTTTTCCAAAAAAAATGAGAAAAAGAGATGGACAATTAGTGAGAATACTCTGCAGCATAATTTGGGGAAACGTTTAGATGTTGATGGTATGTATGAAGTTATTTGTTTCTTATCACAAAATGTTTTCAGTACTGAAAGTAATAACATGACTGCAAACAAGAGAAAACAGAGAAAGTCTGAGATTTGCTTACAAGGAAAATTATCATTAATGGAAAAGTTGAATGCGTTATATTTTCTTGATGAAAGCTCTTTATCATTGATGTTGAACTATCAAGTCATTATTGTTCTGTATCTAATTTCTCTTTTACTTTCAGAATAAGTTGTAATTGTTGCCCATGAATATTTAAAGTCCATGGCTTTTCTATGTCTTTGATCTCTATTCCTATTTTAAAATTACCATTTACAGAGTTTGATTGATTTTCATTGTCAATATCCATATTTTTAATTTCACTATAAAATCTCTTTCATAATGTCATTCTTAGTCTCCATTATAATTTGTAATTCTTCATCATATTCTGCTACCCTGACGATATCATTTGCAAATTATAGCATGTCTCCTTTGGATTTACAATTAAATATAATCTCTGGTGTACCTTTTGAATTCCACCTTGGATATACAGGTTGAAAAGGGTAGGTGACAAGGTGGTCTTGTAGCTCATATACTTTTGGACTTCAGCTTCCACGGGTTCCTAGACCTTATAACTAGTTTTTCATGTACATGCAAGTTTAATATAATGCTTATCTCACTTTCTTTCACCATGACTCCCAAAGTAGATACAGTTTTTCAACATCTACAAAAGCCATGCATAGATATTATTGGTTCTGTTATCGATCAACACTCTTGGGTTTCAAATAGCTTCTTGAGTCCCTATATTTTTACAGACACCAAATTGTTCCCCATTTGCTCCACATTTATCTTCCCTCTAATTTGGTGTTTCATTAGTTATGAATGATTAATTAAAATTGGCAATTTTCCACAAAATAAAATTTTAATACGACTGGTTTCGATGTAACTACATCATCTTCAGGTGGATCTGAAGATGATGTAGTTTCATCAAAACCGGTCGTATTAAAATTTTATTTTGTGGAAAATTGCCAATTTTAATTAATCATGATATTCCACCCTATCACACCTGAAATCTCTTTTTATTATTTATGGATGATTTTGATGTATTGTAGGTTAGCTAATGTACAGTATTTATTGTACTCGTTAGCAGAACTATCTTTTAAAATTTTGTAACAACTCTGCATTGTACAGATTCATTATATTCTGCACCCCTTTCAAAGATAGTTTTAACCATTTCAAGCAGAGCAGGCATCTTTTTTTCCCTTTCTCCTTGTGTAGATTCATTCCCAGTTTCTGTTTTTAAGCATTTTCAAACCCATTTTCAATTCTGTTCTCAAGATTTTCTCTCCTAGATCATCTTTATTTATTTTTTTTTTTTAGGTAATCTACCGGTTAAGGTAGGTTTTTGGATGGACCCAACTATCAAATAAACATTTTGTGACTCCCCACCTAGCAAACTAATCTATATCAGGTCCCTCTTCATCTCGGTGTACTTCTTTCCTCCCTTCATCTCGTCCAACATCCCTATCCTGTTCCTACCCTTACCTCGCTTGCCCAACATTCTTCCCTCTATTACCCTCTTCAACATTCCACTACCGCTCAATACGCCCTTCATCCATTTTTCCTGCCTCCATAGGATTTCTCTCAACAAACCTCTCTCCTTACCCACCATCTCCAGTACTTCATTTGTTTTCCCTTCGGTCCATTTCACCTTCTCCATACCCACATTTCAAAAGCCTCCAATCTACGTCTATCCTCCTGCTTCAACGACCACATTTCCGGGCCGTACATAGCTACGCTCCATATCAAAGTTTTGACAAGTCTTTTCTTAACCTTGGTACTCAATGTCCCTATCATCAACTCCCTCCTCCTTGAGAAAGCCTCCTTGCCTAGCGCAATTCTTCTCCTTACGTTCCTACTACTTTGACCGTATTGGTCCAAAATACTTCCGAGATATGTAAACTGTTCTGCCTGCTCTATTTTTTCCCCGCCTATTTTAATGTTTAACTTAGCCTTTTTCTTTCTGGAAAATCGCATAACCTTTGTTTTATTAATATTTATTCTCATCCCATATTTATCGCACTGAACCTCCAATTCACTCAACAATGCTTGCAACCCCTTGGCTGACTGAGCAACTAATGCTTGGTCATCAGCAAACCTAACCGATTTTACGAATTCCCCTCCGACTTTCATTCCTACCTCCAGTTCTTCCCATGCCTCTTTAATCTTTATTTATATTGTCCACATTTTATAGATCAGGAGTACTTAACTGGCATTCTGGGGGCTGAACTTGGCCTTCTTTTAGGCCATGAATATGCCCCTATAGAATAAGTTTGGCTCCCGTTACGAGCTATTCACATAGGGCTCAGCAATACTTGGGATATCTATCACTATTAATCTATCAAATCCTCATTCTAACATTAACTACAACAGATGCAGATCAAAAAAATTCCATATAACACCTTTCCCTGCCTAGCCTGCTACAAGGTTGGACACACCACCTCCCCTCTTTCCTCATTTACATCCATCCTCATTCAGTCATATCCTCTGCCTTCTCCAATTATCCCATAATCTCATATCACTATCAAAAGTTATCTTACAACTAACCACAGTTTAATATAAAAATTGTTTTTTAGGTATTTTGAACATTTATTAAGTATGTTGTTCACTCCATGAGGGTTGTTAAATATATTTTTTATCTTATTTTTAGCCCTCCTTACTGAAAATATTTAGTTTTTATTGAAAAAGCTATCAAGTTTCCAAACCAGCTTGAAAAAAGTCTTGCTTAATATTAATGTTTAAACTTGATTCTTTATAAATAAAACAGTTTCTGGCATGACCTGGTGGAAAATCTTCATTGAAATTGAAAATTAAACAACTTGGCTTTTCCACACAGAACATTTTTTTTATTCACTACCTATGTCACATGAAGGACTAAGTTGAACCCCTACACAAAAGTGGAATGTTCAAACTCCTCTGCAAACATTGCAACTGGACCTACATGGGCCAGACTGGAAGGAGATTTGAGATGAGAGTAAAGGAGCACCGAGCATGCTTTAGAAACAACATCTCCACATTACTCTTCCCCAAACACCTGAGAGATTGTGGCCACAGCAGCGATTTCATCCCCGAAATCCTGCACATTGAGAAGAAAGGCCACCGCTTCGATGCATTGGAGCAATTAGAAATCCTTCAGCTCACGAATTACGGAGATGTCTTGACCAACAATTTTCTTTACCCTTCATGTTCCCCATTGTTGTTTTTCCCCTCACACCTCTGCCAACTAACCTAACACCAAGCAAACATTTTTAACAATGTAGCAACTCCTCCCAGCCCGCTACTTAATCACCTGACTAATTGCCCAGTGCCGTTCTCCCAGCTCACAATAATTATTCCCTCACTCCTCTGCCAACTAATCCGCCGCCAAGCAAAGCTTTTACAACATTGTATTGATCCCTTCTCCCAGCCTGCTAATTTCTCAATATTACCAATCCTCCTCTGCCGCCTCCAACCATAAACTTTTAGCCCCCCTCTTCATACCTCAGCCAATCCTTTCCTTCCTACCTCCTCTTCCCCTCTGCCCAGAGATACAGGTATATACTGTGTTTGACTTGTATTTTTACCTGATGATGTTATACCATAACGAAACCTAGGTAGTGAATAAAAAATTTTGTATGTGGAAAAGCCAAGTTGTTTAATTTTCAATTTCAATTAAGGCTGAATGACAATAGTGACTATATTTGACCTAATGTGTGTTATTGTTTCATTTATTTCCTTTATTTGTTTACACTATTCGTTTTTACTTTTGACAGGAATCTTTGGAAGATATGATGATACTTATAAAGAGGAGCAAGAAGCCATAAAAAGAGCAATGGAAGCCAGGATGAAGGTTGTGTGGGGTAGAAATGCTTCTCCTGCACATAAAGCCAGATTTTAGACTAGTGTACCTGCTCACTGAATTATATGTTTTTCATTTCATCATTTAATTATTTTATGATTAAAACAATGAACATAATATTTTCAAATGTTTTATTTAATTATATATCTGATTGCACTTTATGAAAATCCACAGAAGTGGTAGTGTTTGTAATTCTGTGAGCCTATCAGATAGGGGAATGATAGGGGATTCCTTTTCATGATATCCATCCATCCAATGATATCATTCCTTTTTTCACTTCATTACATTAATTATTATGCAATCTTAAAATACTGACTTTCATGGGTCTGAAAAATACTTGAGTGAGTTTGCACAAAGCAAGGTGTGACCTTTATATATCCCAACTGTTTGGTTGGTGACAGGCACTTGGGTAGTGATAGAGTGTATTTAAATAGGTCAGGATCCCTGGATCTGTTTAAAAATGTTGCATGCTCAGAGACTTTGTTTTAAAATTTTGTGCTAAAACTCAGCTTGCAGGTAAATCTGTAATGGATTCAAGAGAACTCACAAGCTTGAAGAATAGGAAAGAAAGGGTTTAATGGCCTTGCAGTTTAACACCAAAATTATTCTGAATCTAGTCTGGGCCTTGAGGTATTGGTCGATTCCTGCAATCCTGATATTGTTGGAGGCATAACAAGGTGATCACATTATGTCAAATGAGATCTTCCTCATAAATTCTCCTGTTAATAGAAGACATTGGGATGGTCATAGTGAAGGAATATTCACATGTCTGAATTAAACGCCACTAAGTATTTTGGAATGTGAAGGAGATGAGGTATGTGGATGTCAAATGTAGAATTGGGAGAAATACAGTGAAAATAATTGCATGTGAATAAGCAGAAGTCAACTAAGTGCAGTGCAATGCACTTGAAGTTTTAGCAGTCATGCACTTGGAAAGCCCAGAGGATCATACATTGAAAGCAGGGGACTTGAACCTTCCGAGAATACAGTGGTCAGCAGACAGTCATTGTGTGGAGTGGCATTGCCCAAGAAATAGGTAGTAATTTCATCAAAAGTGTGGTAATCAAGGGAAAATCTTCATTTATTTTAGCCTTTGTAAATGTGAATTCCCTTCCCATGGATTTCAACATTAACCTGGTAGGAGGCTTTGGGTATTCTGATGATCCATAAAGCTTTGCTGGTGGTAGCAATGATAACTTTTCCTGGTTGTGTACCTAGGTCAGATTGGCTGAAAGGTTGGAGCCAGACAGGTAGCAGTGCAGTGTTTGTTCCTAAGTGAGGTGACTGCAAAGACCACAGGGGGGTGACCATTATAGTGACAATGTCATGTTAAAAACCCTATTGAGAAATGTAATGAGAAACCACCTGAATTAATTATGCCATGAACCAATGATGTACAGGACTATTAGTATGAATTTTTGCAATTGTAGGACTTGGCCCAATGGGCCATGTGTAAAACCCAGCAGAGTGAGAGGCAAAGCTTCAGTAGTCATCATTTCATTAAATCCTTTTAAAGCAAAATTGATAGCAGCAACATAGAAGAGGAATAATCCAGTTTAAATATGGACTTGGTATGTTAGGATGACACTGAGGAAGGGAAATGAGAAAATATGGAGTGGAAGATGGAGAGAGGAAATATGTTTTCGGGGTGTCCAAGGTGAGATGGAAGAATAGCAGGGATTACTGGAATGGTAGTTACTGAGTAATATACAGTAGAGGGGAGGAGTGCCAATAATATCGAAAAAAAAGTAGGCATAAGCATAGGAAACATAGAGCAAGTGAGTGATAGAATAGCATTATTAGAAGAAAAGCTGAACCATCAAACATGTTCGTTGCTCAGATCTACCTGCCAACAAGCAATCTTAGGGAGGAAGACATTGACAGGGTATATAGTCAATTAGAGGAAATAATGGTGGGTACTCTTGGAAGAAAATATTTGATATTGATGGGGAATGGAATGTCAGGTGAAGGGAGAGAGAGATGGTAGTGAGATAGGAACCTACAGTTTAGCAACCAGTAATGACCATGAGGAGAGAGCATTATGAAGGAGGCAGGGTGAAATCATAATGACTACTCCGTTTAAACACTATAATAGGCATAGGTGTACATGGGAAATTCCTGGAGATTCAGAAAGATATCAATTAGACTATATTATGACTAGGTAGAGATTTAGGAGCAATGAGATTAATTTACATGGTTTCCCAGGAGCGGATGTGGATTCAAATAATAATTTATAATTCATGAAGAGTAATGTCAGAATCAAGAGGGTGAAATGGGGAAGATGTTTGAGGAAATAGAATATGGAAGTATTTACTGGAAAGAAAGAAAGGAGTGTCAGCAGATAAAATTAGAGTAAGAAAAAGGAGATGGATGTAATGGAAGAAAAATGGGAATATATCAAAAAAAGGGTTTCGAAGCTACTAAGGAAACAGTTCCTAGTAAAAGGTCAAGGAAACTGTGCGGATGATCAGTAAGACATGTGAGAAAAGAAAATGGAAGAATGTAACCATAGAGTTAGGTAGAAGAAAGTACAAAGATTTGAATTATTAATTGTAGCAGGAAACTAAAAGGGCAAAAGAAGTATTGTGGAAGATGTAGTGTGAGGATGTGAAAAATTTACAAAGGAAGGGTATCATTGGTCCACTGTGCAGCAAGGCGAAGGCACTAGACTAGAAAGTACTACAATTAAGAAGGGAAAATCCATGCAAACAATCAAAGATAAGTCATAAAAATTATTAATTGGACCAGGAAACATTCAAGAGAGATGGAAGGAATATATAGAGGAGCCTATGGTAAAGACATTAGGCCAACCAGCTTAGATATAGAGAATATGGCATAGATGAGGATAGTTTATGCCCAGGCATACTTAATGGCAAGATAGAAAAGGCAATAAGTAAATTGAAATTGACTACGACCAGGGGGGGAGGTATCATTGCCTGGAACCACTTAAGGGTTTAAGAAAATTCAGGAGGAAGTATTTTTGTTGACTAATTCATAGTATTTATGTGGGAGAAACTTGGCTGGAAGATATTTTCAGCTCAGTGCCTTTCCCTTTTTTGGGATGGGAATCAAGGTCAGGGTTGATTCCCATCCCAAAAAAGGGAAAGACAGCCATATATGAGGCCTACAGAACAATAAGTTTGATTATGCACAGGGCTAAATTGGTTCTCATAATCATGATTAGAGAATGAAGTACAGAGAAAATGTTTATTACTTAGAGAATAATCATTTTAATTTCAGGAAGAGGAGGGGTACATGTGATGCCAAAGCAGTAATGAGATCACCAATGGAGATGAACATAAAATGTTATCAAAGTATATTTGTTTAGTATATTTCTAGTGTTTGATAAAATGAATTGGGTAGAATAATGAATGTATTACAGAAAATAGAAGTAGATTGGGGATATAGGCAACTTATCCACAGCCTGTAAATGGCTCAGATTGCTGAAGTGCGAGTGGCAGTCTGGATGGGCTGTGTTAGGAAGAGGAATAAGATGGATATACATGATCACCTGTCCTTATCAACATACTATATACTATATGTGGAGGAAATGGTGAAAGAAGCATGGAAAGAACTGAAGGTAGGAATGAAAATCTAGTCAGGCCCAAACTATTTCATACACAGTACATAAAATATTTGTATTTCATTTTTTTAATATTTTAATTTAAAGAAAATTGTTAAACCCATTTTCCAGGTATTTCTTAATAAATATTGAAATTTTTAATTTTTTCCCAACAATTGCTTCAAAAGATTTACTTTTACATCAATTTTCTTAGTAATGTGGCATTTTCTGAATTTCCCTTCGTTTTTAACACTTATACACTGATTCATTATAACCTATGTCTTAATTTATTTGGAATAAGTTACTGCCCACTGTGCTGTGTTACGTGTTTCTGGTTTTGCCATGAATGTATTATTCGTAGACTAATTGCGGCTATATTTGTTGTAAAGGTGATTATTTACAAATAGTGAACGGTTTAAAACATGAAAAGCGTTGAATTGGTCAGTATTTAAATTTGATAAAAAGGCCGAAAATTTTAACTTTCGTATTTTTTAAATCTTTATATTGCGATTAATGTATCTTAACGTGGATAACTTAAGCCCTCTATCTCAATTTATGAAAATATAGTTTTTAACATTTTTATTAGTATTAAAGTTATCAACAAGCAGTGGATATCATTGCCCCTTGTTTTTTGATTTTAGGCAATAGTCGTTAGAGTTTTTTCGGTACACTATAAATTTTGGGTTAAGTTAGTACAACTGTTTTGAAAACATGTTCATCACGGAGCCGAGTTAAATTTGTGTTTTGTGAGTTATATATCAGGTTTATTCATTCCTAATGTTGTGAAGTGATATCTCATAAAACTACTTCCTTGTGCCTTTGTATAACAGAAGATGATGACATCGGATAAGAGCACAGGCCGTCGCCTTGTATTGGTAATGAAATTGTTTTTACTAATGTATTTCCATGAGGTACAGGAGAGTTATATATTTCATTTAGCTTTCAGGTGATGACAAGAGTAATGAAAAATGTCGGACATTCGTATTTCATAATGAAGATCATACACTTGGAAATGCACTGAAATCAATCATCTGCAGATAGTGAGTACTATTAGTATTTGATTTCTCTGCCTTCTTCGCTTTGATATATAGTCATTGTAGCGATTTGGCTCTCACTCAATACGTTTTCACAAAGGATTGATAGCTTGTGCACGCAATTTTAGTTCTTATGCCGTCCAATAATTTTTTCAATGCTTGTTTTAGCCCTGACGTAGAGTTATGTGCTTACTCAATGCCACATCCTTTTGAACCCAAAATGCTTTTACGGATTCAGACTTATGGACCTTCTGCTGTAGACGTTTTGCGGCGTGGCCTTCGTGATCTTGAGGCTATATGTGATCATACACTTAGTGTTTATGAGGTACGTACAACATGACCGAATAGCAGAAACTTGAATTTATATAAACTTTTAACGTAGTGATAACTTATTATTAGCTGATTTTTATTGCAACCTTTCTGACTAACTATTCACTACAATGAACCTTCAATTTCACATGTATTTTTATCTTTTTCATGTCTTTAATATTCATCGCATTCAAGAAATTATGTTTACATATTAAGTAATATTTATATTGACGACATTTAATATGGTTGTAACATTTTTCAAATTGAATTAAGTATTATTATTTTTTTAATGTTGATGAATTCAATTACCTATTCGTATTAGCATATAATACATTGTAAAAAGACATGGTAGGCTAATGTTTGGTTTTGGGCTATTGGCCAAAATGAATGGGTCCAAGTGAGTTTGGATGATACCCAAACAATGTAATAGCCTAATATGAGTAAAGTTCTGCTATACCTTTCCATTCAACTTAACTGTAGTTTTTTTATTAATTAATTTTCCAGTTTTTTTATCATACATATTTTTGTATTTCAGGAAAAACTTATACAATTCAAGGAAGCAAGTATATAGGGTTGAACATCACTAACTACGCTGCATATGTCTTTTCAATAAATAGTTGAAGTGAAATAAATATTAAATGATTCACAGTGTGATCCTACCCCATCCCAGAGTTCCCTCAATAAAAGGTGAGAACACATGGGTTTTTGAGGAAGAATTTTGCATGATTAAAACTGAAGATACATGGCCACACCAGTGCCACAGAGTAGTACTGCTGACTGATGTACCCTCCTTAGACAGATTGTTGTTTTGGCATAGGAAATTTACAGGAGTCGCAGGTAAGTACACTCATTGTGGCAACCCATTTCTCCTCACTATCACATGTAGGCCTTGAGGTGAAGAGGTCATAGATTCAATTTCTTTTCAGGCCCTGGTGTTCTAACAGGAACTTTTTATTTATTTATTTATCACTTCATCTGACTATTTTACAATGGGAAAATGTAGATATATCATATAAAATAAAGAAAAATGTATACATAGATGGTTATAATAAAAAAGAAATGGTAACAGCTTGCCATGTCCTGATGCAAAATACTTATTCAGGTCATAGAAAGAACTCTTGATTAAAAAAGGTTTTAATCTCAATTTAAACATATGGAATGAGTGTCTATCTTTAATGCCTGCTTTTGAATGGTTATAAATTTTCATGCTGTGGTCTACATGATTCTCTTGTTGAAATTTTGACCTTATATCTAATGACCCTCTTTTGTATTATGGACACTTTGTTAACGCCTGTAGCAGAGCCCAAAAAAATAATTCCATAACCAATTCGAGATTGGAAAACAGTTAAGACTGTTTTTAAAACTGCTTGATCTACAAACTTTGCTATGTTTCTTGGGGAATTGGAGATTCTGGAATGTTTACTGCTTAAGTGCTGAATATAGTATGTTTATTCCAGTTAAAGCTTTCATTGACCATGAAACCTAAAAAGTTGGTATTGCTAACTTCCGTCAGAAGATAATCTTTGATATAAAGATACATTCCAGAGGTTTCTCTTTTTTCTTCAATTTGTATAAATTGTTTTTTCCAACTTTTTTGTATGCTTGTATGCTCATTTTTTTGAGAAATTAGACAACAGCGATATTGGCTGATAATACCCAACATTTCCATCGCCCTTTTTTAAACAGATGCTTAATTTTAGATATTTTAAGCAGATATGGGAACTCTCCCTTTGTGAAAGATTCATTTATTATATGAGGAAATGGTTTGCTAATTACACTTATGTGTTTTTAAATAACATGACTGGAATATCATTAATTCCAGTAGATTGCTTATTTTTGAAATTATATGCAACATTCAGTAATTCCTTATATGTGATGGGGAAAATAGAAATAGTGGTGGATATATGAGTTTTACATTTGGAAATCAGTATGATTCTCAACAGGGTGGGCTTTGTTTAAGGTGTAGGGTATGTTTATGAAGTAAGTATTTATCAAGTTAGCTAAACATTCTGGATTGGGATTTTTTATCACTATTTTCACATTTCAGCATTACATTTTCTATACTTTCCACACTGTTTCTTTTAGTTTCCCAGTTTACAATATCCCACATAGCTCTTGTTTTATTTTCGGCATTTGCAAGAAAATAATTATAACTAGCTTTTTTGGAATTGGTTAGAAGGGTAGCATACTCTTTCTTTGTTACCCAAATTGTTCTACTAGCCTTTTTTGGGGAAGTAAGTTTTTTTGGAAAACAGCTCTTAAGTACTAGTTTAGTATTTTCAAGCAAGAATTTGTACTTTTCGTCTACACATGTTAAGTTATACAATTCAACCCTAGGCGTGCTTGATAGTAGGTTATATCACGGAAATATTCAATTTTTTCGTTGGTGTAAAATCTTTCATACACTTTTAGGTTTGCCATAGTTAGAGCAGTCCCTACCACCAATTGAGCGAGTGGTCTGATAGATTTAGGTCAAATACAGAAATATTAACTTGGTCAGGAAATTTTTTGTTAGTAATTATATAACCAATATTGGTAGCTGTAGTTTTGATTTGTTGTGTAGGCAAGTTTATCAAAGATTTTTTAAACCATAAAATTCTAACAGGTGGCTCAGTTCGAGCAAAACTTTGCTTTGAATGAACATATCAGTGTTAAGATCACCACAGATAATGTATTTTTGCTCTTTTTTATGATAAATTGTAACAGTTGATTAAAATTATTTTTTTAAATTCATCTAAATTTCCATTTGGGGTCTGTACAAACAGATTACATAAGTATTTTCCCCTGGTATTGTAAAAAATTCAATTGCTGAAATTTCAATGCATTTTGCTTTTGTGATGTACATAGGAAATTATAAAATTTTAAACTGTCATGTATTTTGGACCTACATAATACACAATTTTTAAAAACACCGACAGTGGTAGTTGACTTATACTAACTTATAGCTAGTTATTTGAGTGGAAAGAATTTCTTCCTTTCTGCACCACAATTCACCTATGCACAAAACTGAGACATCTAGTTCAGCTCCCAAGTGTAAGGTTTTATTTCTAATACTTTGAATATTTTGGTGGGGTATAGAAATGAAATGATTACATTCAAAATAAGGACTCTGTGGAATTATGTGATTCACAGTTGAAATAGCATTGAAAATGTGGTTGTTTTCATTGGGAATGTTCTATCTGGTGTTTTAGGAAGTAAGGGATGTACATTCTGCCTCTCAGAAAGCTTCTGGCTTTATAGCTCTGGACTGCAGTGGTGTAATTGTTTTGAATGGTACAGGAACATTTTTGGGTGTGGGTGAATCACAGCTCATGTGGTTATCACTGATACAGGCCCAAAAATCAGGAATATTCTCCTTGCCCTACTTCAATGAAGTGGGAAGACTCATCCATTTAGGTCGGAAAAAATTCCCTACGTGTACACCATCAGGGCAAATCTCACTATTGAAAAGTTTCTCACTTAGGGTGAAGGTGGCACTAACTTTAAAAGAGCAGGGGCTCTTACCTGCCGTTAAGCTTTTGCATAAAAAGTCTGCTTCTGGAAATTTACCTGACAAATACTTGATGATAACAGTGGCCATTGTGTTCAGTTGATCTCGACCAACATAGAGATATGTTTGGCGAGTATCTCCAGTAAAGTTGCACTCCTTACCTGACTGGATGGTACTCCCAAATATTGCTTTTCATTTCTGCTTATTTTTCTTAAACTGCACCTTTTGGAAGCCTTCCTCATCAATATCAGCTTTAATAGTAAGTACACTCTGCAGGGAAGAGCATGGATTGATTTTCGGATAGCAACCTCTTGACAGGAGATTTTGAGACTGGTGTTTTGGAGTACGTATTTGCACTCCCAAAAGGCCAGACCGATTTTTCTTTTAGGGAGGTTGTTTGAATTTTACTAGAAGACACCACAAAATTGGCAAAAGAGACAGTTTTTTTAGTAATGAGTTGCAAATGAGGGATGTTGTTTAGTTTAAGGGCTCTTAACTAAATTTTCAAGATTTCAATGTCAGCAGCCATGCTGGAGATTTTGTTTGCATGGCATAAAAATTCCATTTTCATGCTCAAATTTTTGTAAAATAGTAATTTTTTCATTTTATTCCTAATTTTGTTTCCAAGGGGATGCAAAATCTTTCAAGAGTGAGCAAGTACAGAATATTAATAAATCAAGCATATTAATAATTGGATAGCGGGTCGCGGTGGTCTAGCGGGTAGAGCATTGGACTGCTGACCGGAGGGTCCCGGGTTCGATTCCCGAGCAAGACACTTTGGGCACCTGCAGCTCCACCCAAGCTAGTTGATTTTTCGGGTAACAGATCTTCCTGGGAAACCATAACCGGCACAGGGAAAGGAACTGGCCCCCCTACCCTGATGTGTGAATATTCACACGCCGTATAGGGCTTGGTACATGGGTGAGCTCTACCATCACCTACTAAACCGACTTTCGGGTTGATTACTGTGTTTATGGTTATTAATAATTGGAAGGATATTTAATTTTGCTCACCTTTAATCTGATTCTTCATTTGATTACATGATTCTTGTGAATCACCATTATATAAGTACAGGGTGCAGCAACATAACTTCCTATTTTCAAACGCAAAACACTTTCAAAAAAGGAAGTTATGTTGCCACACCCTATGTTTACATTCAAGAATTCATATATTTTTATATGTGGTACCAAGACACAGCTAACGTGTCTAGTGTGGGGATAGAGGAAAGTCATGTCAACTCCAATTTGATTGTTAACCAGCTGGAAAGTGAATTGAATAATGTGTAATTGACACCTTGAACGAATATTTCTTCTGTAAGATCTGGTGATTCATCAGAATGCCTCCTAGATGGTAATAAATGAATTATTACGCATTGCGGCTGATAAACTCTGTGTGAATGAATGTTAAACTTTAGGAATTATTGAAATGAGAGCTCTTATAATATTCAGGAAGAGAAATTAATTTTGATTAGACTACAGAATTTGAAACTGAACTTTTTAGAAACACAGTAAGTTTTCTGATTACCCCGAGATATTTTCTTTTAAGTAATTTAAGAAGTACCCTCATTCTTTAAACAAAGAATGTTGAATTTCACAGGGATAAATCTGATACAGGGATGCCTGCAGTGGATCTTTAAATGTTGTGATGAGGAACTCTGACAGCGATATTAGTCCTTCATTTTGCAGGTTTCCTGTGCTTTGGTACTCCCATTGCTAATCTAATATTCATACAGATTCATGTCCAACATAATATTCATGATGTAGAAGTTTTAAAGTTTATAACATTGTCTATATTTCTTGCTTCATTTCATGTCATTTGATACATATGCTAAGTATAAAAAGTGTCGGGAAAAGTTTCAGAAAAATAATTCATTTCATATATTGCTATAATACCTCGCAAGTTGCCAGTGGATCTTCCATGGCTCAAAAGCTCCATGGTTGACAGGATCTGAAAGGTCTGTAAGGGTAAATGTGCAAGCTTCCTTGATGGCACTTAAGGTCCCATGATGTTGTCATAGAGGGAGGATTTCACTTTTCATAATAGGAAATAGTTAACTGGTGCCAAGGTGGGATTCAGGAATCATCATGTTGCAGGTCTTTGCAAGCAGGCGGTCGACTCTGCTCTTGGGTCATTTTTCAAGATGAGTTTAGTGCAGATCTTTTGCATTGCCAAATTTTCAGTGACAATGGTGTGCACTGTCATCTTATCAATGCCAATATGGTTTATGATCATGTGCACATTTAACTGATGCTTGGAACTACGCACTTCGTGCGCACGTCAGGAAAAATTATTACCTTGACTTTTTATACAAATTTTATATAATACATAATATGCATACAGATGGGTTTAAATAGTCATATTGATTTTGGCCATTTTGAGTCATTGATGGTTTGTACTAGGGTAATGACATGGATAATTTTATCAATTAATTTAATGATTTGCAAATGCAGTCAGTAGTTTATTTCAGCATTATTTACAGATATCTGTTGATCAAATTCATTTCAAGATTGAAACATATGATGATAAAAGTGTTAGCTTGCATCTCCAGCAAACTCTTCACAATCTAACTTATGCTTGAATACAGCTTTTTCCAGTGCTTTCATGAAGTCCTCCAAATGTACTACTGGAGACTGAATGAAATGTGCATGTGCTAAGAAGGGTATCTTACGTAATGTTCTCCCACTCATGCCCTCACTGGCCCTTTGAAAAGAAAGAAAATGTATCAATTAAAACTGAATTAACAATTTAAGCTTAAAATTAAAGAACAATATAGCCATCAACAATACTTTATTGCCTCTGCATATAAATTTCATCAGCTAAACAGAACCTTTGGGTATCCACATTGAAAAAAAGGAAGAGTGAGCAAGTATGCATTAGCATCTCCAGGAATCATTTGAAATATTTAGTCCACGAAGGATGTTTCAATGAGTTATAAACGAAAAATTCCTGAAATGTTTCATAATCGCACAGACATTATTTTGTAAGTTTCCATGTTGCAAAGTATCTTATGTTTTGATATAGGTGGCATGGATGAATTTAACTTTGGTTAAATTACCTATATTATAAATAGAAGATAGGATAAGTTATAAAAATTTTAATTTACTACATACTACTCTAATAGGCAAACTAAACCTTAGCCAGGAGAGTATAAACATAATGAAAAATTAATTAATGGATAAAAATGACAAGTAAACGTTAATAATGAATGTCATTCCAGTAAATGCCTCAGCCATATGTTGAGAATATTAATGAGAGAATGAAATGTTCTATATGTATTGATACCTTTGGTATTAATGTTGAGACAAATCAATGGAGCACTTATTATAGAAGCAAGGCTATGACACAGCCAATGCCTTTTTACCATGTGGCTCATGATGCATTTCTGTTCACAAAGGCATGATCTACTCTCATTAATACCAGTGGTTACAGTTATTGTAGGCCTTGGAGTGGCAAAGTACATTTAAAAAATGACTGAGTAGACCAAATAGCTGGATAAAGTTACAAAAGAAGGCTAAATTCAAGACAATGTCCATTTGCAAATGAAATTATTTTACAGGCATGAAATGTTTTAACTACAGGGTGTGGCAACATAACTTCCTTTGACTTTTAATAATCAAACCACTTTACTTTTCCACATAAACTTTTTAATTTTTACAACCCAGGTTTCGTTGAAAAAGTTATGTTGCAGCACTCTGTATATTCAATTAATATGAAATAATTTTATCTATCATAAAATTGCTAACCAGTTAGAGTCTCTGTTTGAAAAATAAATGTAAATAAACATACTAGTGAGAGTAATTTCATATAGTTAAGAAAATTTAAAAAAAATCAGAAGCATAGACTGACAAAACATTTCACAAATTCCAAGAAACTGAGATGCTGCAACAGTAATTTTCATGGAGTCATCCGGTATGTGTGCATTACAATGCAACAATTTCAGAGTGTAAATATCCTAGTCAAGGCGAATGATTATTACACTCTGAAATTGTTGCATTGTAAAACATTTCACTGTATAAAATTTAGGAAAAACATTTTTCAAATTTTTTTTGATGCACTGAAAGAGTATTCACAAGCTTCTTTTAAATCACTACAACAATTTCTAGTCACTACAAAATAACAATCTCAAATAAAGGCTCAATTACAATCATACTGTTGCCCTTAACCAATAATGAAAATATTACCATTGGAAATAAATGGGGCTGGATACCTCTCTAAATGCTGCTGCAGGATTTAGTCCTTGGGATCTGCTTCACAGTCATATAGTAGATAAGTTTTTATAACAGTCGTTTGGAAAAATATGAACCCTTGAAACATGAATGCGACTTTCACAACAATATCTAAATACTGAGGATGTAGGAAGGCCTGACTTCGATGGGTCAGCAATGCAGTACCCTTAAGGGTGATGGTGTATGTATCGCTCAATCAGAAGAGAAAAGACTTACTAGTTGAACTATCAGTAAAAAATTAGATGAGGGATCCAAAATGCTGAAAACTAAAAATGATTATCTTATATATGCTTTAATGTGTTATACCTTTATTGACTTACCTTGCAATAGCCAATAGCTGAATACTCAATCGGGTGGCATCATTTTCCTCAAATTTAGTCAACTGCAGCGACCTAATTGGAAATATTTTTTCACGTGGTGTGATTATTCCAACCTGAAAATATTAGGCTGATTAGAATCTAATCAATCTAAGTGATGACTTGACATCCCACTACTGGATAACATACTTTTCCTAATTCTGCTTAGCCATTTACATGTGAATTTCATTAATACGTGAAGAGGCTATAAAAGTCTGATATTTGAAAAAAATCAATTTTTTAGCATATCTAACATGGAATAATGAGCAGGGAAAAATTATGGTGCCATTATTCTACCTACATCATCTGATTTCTTGAATTAACAAAATAAACTGAAAACTTCTATAGCCATCATAAGTAGATTCCCTAGATTTCTTGAACTTTAAATTAGTCCCAATTGCAACCCTAATACAATTGTATTACCTTTTTTGCTAACTAATGGGGAATAATGAAAGTCGTATTTGTACAAAATGCCCTAATTTGTTCTGATGAACTTTCTCCTTAAATGCTAGGCTCTCATTGATGCTCCCATTTTTCTGGTTGAATTTTTGAATATTTACCCTTATAGTTTGTTGCAAGGGTCTGTCCTTGTACCAAATATCACATCTCATTTTATTTTGGAAGTGCTAGTTAAAAGTATTTCACATGATATTGCAAATCATAAATACACAGGGATACCTTTAAGTATATTTACTATCAAGCTTAGGAAGTGAGTGTAGAAAAACCCTTGTGAAACCCTAATATATATTCCTGGCAGTTTAAATCTACTCATGGAAGATTACTAAAAAGGAAATGGGGAGAAGAATGTAGAGAGAGAGCTAAATAATAAACTAAAATGGCCACAGAAATTAGGTGGAAAGGTCAGAGTGGGGATACCGAAAAATTCCAGATATGAAAAAGTAAAGGAGCGATATATGAAGATAAGAAAACTGTCATGAGGCGGTGATAGAAAAAAATGTCCCACCAATATTAGATGAGACAGAAAAAGTTAATAATGGAATCAGAAGAGACTCAGGAAAGACAGAAATAATACATAGAAAAGTTTTACAGCAAAGAGAGGAGGCCAGTCAGCATTGAGAACTATTTGATGTAAACACGAATAGCTTGGGTCCAGGAATATTACATAGTGATACAGAAAAATCACTCAGAGAAATTAAGTCAAAGAAAGCAGAAGACATTGATAATATCTGCACAGTATTATTTAAGTCTATGGAAAATGGAAGCAAAAGTTTTTTTAGACTATGTGGCAGTGATGAGGAGGAAATTTGGTCAGAGCACTTGACAGATATTGTTCCTGTCCCAAAATGAGTCAAGTGGTAATACGTGAGGACTAGAGGACAATAAGTTTAATTTTCCATTAAGCAACAGCAATCCTGGGAACCATAAATAGAAGATTATGCAATGCTGCCAAAATATGCCCATGCAAAGATCAATGGGGGATTGAAAGGGAAGGAAAACAAGATTTATTTCTGAAATGAGAACATTAATGAGTGAGTGTGCACGTTAGAATGCATGAGTTAACTGCCACTTATTACATACATTTAAGAATATCCCTTTACTGGGTCCTAAAACAGAAGCATTAACATGAAAGATGACCATTATAAATGAACATAGGATGTTATTACAATGTCTTTACATATGCTTCATGGATTTGGAGCTTGGGTTAAGATGAGTAGAGTGGACAGAGTTGATGAAAATATTTCAGAATGAAAGGGATTCATTGGACTTAAGTGAAACCTAATATGAATCAGACAGCACAGGTAAGGGTAGCAGAAGTAGAATTCGGATGGGAAGTGAGAGGGGATTTAGACATTTTGTTCTCATTATTACCAGTCCATTCCAACCCATATGTAGTGGAAATGTTAAAGGTGGCAAGGGAAAGGCTTGAACTTAGAATGTAAGTGGAGTTAGGTTTCCATATAATCAAGCAGGACGTTAGTCAGACAGTAGATGGATAGCAATTATTGAGTGTGGTTACGAAAGCAATGCAAGAATCATGGGATGAAGATTAACCTCAAGAAAATGGAAGTAAAGAGATTTTCTAGAAGCAGGTAAGCTATGTCCAACCATGAATAAGAACAGAATAATCTCAATAAGGTGGAGTAATTTGATATTTTTCTGGAGTATATTTAAGGAAAATAGGCATAGTGATTGGGCATTTGGAGAAGAGCTGACAAAAGAAGCATTTATATAAAGAGACTTTCTTATAGGTGTGCGAAGTATAAAGTAAAGATGCAAAAAAGATTAATAAAGAATTTAATAAGGACCATATTACTGTATAGATGTGAAACTTAGTATTTGAGAAATTGAGACAATCATACTATATTCTAGAAGCTTTTGACACAAGTATGGAAAATAATTTGGGTAGAAAGGAAAAAAAACATGAGTTTTAAATATGGTGGGTAAAGAGAGTATGTAGACAGGGGAATTCTGAAAAAGGAAGAAAGTGCATGGAGGGAATGTTGACGGGCGATGAGATGTCAATGGCATTGATGGAGGGAAGAAGTAAATGGCATAGAGGAAGGAAGAGAAAAGGCTTTTTAGACCCAATGAAAACAGGCAGAAGTTATGAAAAATAAGAAGGAAATATTTTACATCAAATGTAAGTTCTCATTATTTGTAAAAAATAAGAATTGTTGAAAACCTACTCTTAGTATGTAGAAAACCATGAAGTTATAGCCACTGACCTGCAAATTATATACTTCAATAGTAGCTTCACAACCCATATGGGAAAGTACAGCTCAAAAGGAAATTAGAAGAGGGCTTGTAACATCTTGGCCATTTTCCATTAAAAATGAGTTTTAGTGCCCATTAACTCATCAGATTCATATACTTCCCGGAAGTGTGACACACTATTTTCTGAAGGAGAGCAGAAATGGAGTAAGATAAAAGGAAATTTAAAAAGTATTAATATTTTCAGGAAAAAATTAAAGTTTGTGAAAAAACTTCTCGGTGGTAAAATCTGGTGAATAGTCTTCACAAATTATGTGTTACGCTTATATCCTTAAAGAGGATAACAATATCATACTGGGCCTTTCCAATCAAGTTCTGCCATTCAATTCATTCTTTCTCAAGGGAAATTCAAGCTTTCCATTCTAAGCTTACATCCACTCAGAAAATTTGTGCCAAAAATGGATTGCATTCCTTCCTATTCCATTGCATGGGCCCAAGCAAGTGAAGGAAAAAATATATTTGGTCTACTATGGGCATGGATGTCTGTAAGATGTGAGTCAGACACAATACAAAATATGTTACAAGCCTATGAGAGTAAAACGAAGGAACTAATATAAAAATAAATCAAATGGGAAAAATTGAAAGAATAATTTTTAGTATGACCAAATTAAATAATTGTTGTGGTCTGAAGTACATATGGTATCCGGAAGAAAGAAATATATATGAAGCAAATAAAAGTAATGTCATAGTTGGATTTCAGGCATCAAAATATTCTTGGCTTAGCATAAATTGTTTATATAAATATTTTACTAAAATACTTCTAATTTTAACTGGTTTTGGCATTAATCGAAGGTTCAAAATAACTACAATAGTCAAATAAATATATTAAGTCAATTGTGATTAGTTTGTTTTGATGAATTTTCTTATTTTTAAGTTATCACCAAAAATTTGCATTCTTCATAAAAGTTATTTATTTAACAAAGCAGCCAAAACAGCACAAAGGCTTTTACATTGGCTGACAGACAATACATATAGTATAACATACACTAAGAAAAAGAATGGGTAAAAGCAATAATGAAAAGTTAACAAATAATGTCAAGAACAGATATAAGATGGCAGGAGAGCACATATGCAACCAGAGAGAGCCAAGTTACTATCTGGCATTTAAAGAAGGAGGTGAAAGCGTTGAGGGAGGAAGAGAGGTCCAGGGAAGGATACTGAATGCCTAGGAAATTACGGGTGACAGACTTAAGTTTTGTTAAGCATAGTAAGGAAGGAATCATATATTTCAAAGAAATAAAAAGCACACTTCAAGCCTAGGTACAAATAACACAACTTGGCATGAAATTAGATAATCTACACTCACCCTTAGAAGTTCATTAATGCATGAATGATATATTTTGTAGATTGCAAATGTCGAAGGAAGACCAATATACTGCTTGATATCAGCACGATCAACAAATGCCAGGTCAATTGCATTTGTCAGATTTGAGGTGGTTAAAATAAGAACATTGGGATACCTGAAAATCATATCTTATTATATAAAATGCAATCACTATCAAAGAAACCTCTATACTCTCGGAGAGAGTTTCAGCTCAAATATTGCAACAAAGAAAGATATTGAGCATAAACACACAATAAAGTTCAAATTCAATCCAGATAACTAATTTAATCAAGGCATGATGCACAGCTGTACTGTTCTCAGTAAAAGACTGTCTCCGTAACATGGTTTTGAGCAAGAGAAAGTAAACATTTATTGACCTTCAAATTGCTGATAACATCAAACAGTGAATGCACATCCCATTATGAACATTGATTACATCCAGAGTAAATAAATTAATTATAATATCAATTTTTCAGATGTAAATTGCTCATTAGTTTACAATCATTTAATGCAGTTCCCATAATTTCAACAACAACAAAACAAAGTCAATAACAAGAACACTTCATTTTACATACTTCAAGTTTTCATTTCTATTCATACTAACACAATTATTATACATCTCATTGAACTAACTTGGATGACTAATGTATGCACTTTAAGCTTTACCATTGTTTAATATTTCCTGCTCAGTGTATTCATTGATTACTTAGAAGAAGACTGGAGGTATAGATAACTTTTCTGGAATCAGCACAAGTATGGACAGCAAATGGAGAGATAATTATATGGTTACTTATACTGATGAATATTAAAGCAAAAGGAAACTACTGTTTCTTGAGATTTTATTGAAATGAGTGATTGGTTAATTCCACCTTATTTTTTATTTCAATATTTGCTTCCCTTAATAGCAACTCAAGAGTCATGTTTACTCTTGATTGGACTCAGTTTAATTGAAGACATCTTATAAATATTTTCAATGCTATGTGAATGTTTTTATTTTCACACTGAATAGTTTTAAATTTGCTTGCTTTACTGTCATGGTAATAAAATCTGGTACTTATCAAATATGACAGGTTGGGGTCAAGCTGTTGACTTTATATTTTTTCAGTTACCAATGATTGGTTTTTTATATTTATTGAGAGTAATAGTAGTTAGTATGAGAAGCAACTGACAGCTGAGATTATTTTCACCTTTAGGAATGGCATTGTAATTTAGAATATATAAGATTTTCAGGGAAATGGGGAAATATTGGAGAGAAATCCGGTTTTGGCATTGGCCTACACTTAATGAAAGATGCCAAGAGGTGTGCAATTTAATATGCTATTTGATGGATAGTGTACTCCACCTGATGTGCTCCCCTTGCAGAACCCAATCAGGGATCAGAATACCTCTGAAAAATTCTACCACCCCTATTATTTCAATCCCAGTAGGAAGCCAGTACATGAGCCAACAAATGAAACTCATTCCACATATATTTATTAACTGACTAAGGTTTCAATTGTTTCAGGCTCAACTTTGTGGAAGTTCATGTTCATTAAATGAAGAACACAATGTATATATCCACTGTTATTTATTCTCATACACCTAGTTTCAATGCTTAGGCATCATCATCAGGTATGATAATGACACCTAAGCATTGAAACTAGTTTTACGAGAATAAAGAACAGTGGATATTTACATTGTGTTCTCATTTAATGACTAAGGTATATTTAACAGCATTAACTTTTAACATGGTGTTATTATTAAGGTACCACTTATCATGAGAATTTTTTGAGTTTCTGATTGGAGTTCCCTAACATTTGCTTGCTATCAAGGACCAAGTACATCCAGGGAGAACAAACAATGTGCTCAAATTACTGGAGAAAATACTCCACACAGATATTAAAGGTTGCTGTTTGGGTGTCATCATTTAACAGTCAAGTAAAACTTTTTTGAATCCACATTACGAATGTACACTCAGAATATTCGGTGATTTTGTGGAACTGTAGGCACATGGTAGTCCAGTGGGTAAAGCATTGGACTACTGACCAGAGGGCCCAGGTTTTATGTGCTGGCAGCAGAGCAATAGGGACTTCCCTACCCTGGTGTGTGAATTTCACATGTTGTTTCACATTTCACTAGGCGAACACTAGATAGGTGGGCTTACCTATCAAGTCAACCTTTGGGCTGATAACTGTGGTTTTGGTTTTTTAGTGTATGGAGAAATTAAAAGCACAGGAACACCACATAGGAGCACTTATACTCTTCTTTGACTGGGTATATATGGTGCAGAGGGAAAGAGAATGTTTTCATTGGATTCTTGAGTTAATAACTGTTATATCTCTACCTCAATGAAATCATCTTTTTGTCTACAGGCTAAATATTTTCATATTAGTTGAGTAAGTGGGGTTGAGTTGTCATAAAGTTGAGTTAAAATGAAACCCAATCTCATCATACCCAGCTTAACCTTTTACCAATGAGTATCTAAATTATCTTAATATTTACTGTACATCTACTGATATTTATATGATACATACCTTCGCATCTGGTCAATTTGTGTCAAAACTGCATTGACAACACGTAATGAATCTGAAGGTTCACTGCTGGACATAGAAGCCTTACGAGCATGGGCTAAACTTTCCACTTCATCTAAAAGAACACACACTAATGCTTCTTTATCATCAATAAGGTCTCGAATTTTCTCAAACATTTTCATAACAAGCTTACCACTCTGTAAAATGGAATGAGTAGTTTGATAGCACAATACTCCTAGTATTTTCAGAATATATATAACAAAGTTGACCACAGTAAATAAAAGTAGTGGTTATAAACGCAGTCCAAACCTCTGAAAACCATTTGGAAAATAGGCTGTGGCTATTTATTTCCACCAACTGCCCATGCCTGTAGCGTTCAGAAAGTCGAATACTCAATTTTTGTGCAAGAGCTTTGCAGAGCGAGGTTTTACCAGTACCAGGTGGGCCATGAAGCAATACAACTCGATTCCAAGATACAACATTGGTATCTACTTTTTTATCCGAAAAAAGAAGAGTAGTCTCAACAAAGTTTAGCAACTGTAAGAAGGAAGAAATCACAATGAAAATTTTTAAATACAAAATTATATCATACGCATGCCACTTAAACATGCAACTGAAAACAAAGTATCAAAATATAGAATGCTTGTGGCAGTACATTTAGCACTCTCACCCCCTTGACCAAAAAGCTGTCCTGAAGGTACACTTCTTTAAATATCCCAGAAGATTTAATACCCATGTAAAAATGCCACAATATCTTTATTCTTTATGTCCATGTAATATTCCAACAGAAGCCACTAGAATTTTATAATCACACACGTTATGACGCGAAAAATCTTACATGACCATATTTAGAAAAACAAAGAATTAAACGCAAAAAATATACATTATCCTTAATACTGCTGTCGTACACCAACGATTCCCAAAGTCCATGAAAATCTGTGGAAGGTAATATCCAATGGTTTGCTGCGGTCATATCTTCTTCCTCGTCCATAACTTCTGCCTGTGGTCCCGCATCATCAAGCCGATACACATAATACTTGATGATGACTTCTGAAACCTTCACACTCTGCAAAATACAATTCAGTAACTAGTACTCAAAACAACGCAAACAAACTGATACGTAAAATCATAAATGATAGCATTAAAGTCGACGGGCTCTTCAACTATAGCTAATATTGCAACAATGTTCGTTACCTCTTTCTCGATATCACATGGTAAATCACTAATATAAATGGCTTGGACGTGTTCGTCTAAAAACTGTGAATTGAGGTTTGTTAAAGTAACTCCCGGGGTTATACAACCCTCATCTTCAACAATCTTTTTTATGTAGTTCCGTAATGATTCTTTTGTCAGCGTGCTGAAATGTGTGCAATAATTAAATAGTGGCATGTCAGTACTCAAATAGTCTCCACGGCATCCCATGACACAAACTCATACCTGTCCTGACGTTGAATTATTTCTATGTGTAGAGGAAACTTCATTTTTAACACAACCAGCTGAGGGACGAACTTCTTTTTCTTCAAGTTCAACAATGACGGTCATGGATTTGAAATCACCTCCATCAACTACCATCGAGTGCAAGTGTCATCAACATCATATCTATAAGAATATGAATGCTGATCTGTAAGCGTCAAACATCGCTTTTTTTAAACAAAAATATTTAAAACAATATGAAATATCATTTAAAGATATAATACACAAGTACGAAAAAAGTGACCAAAAATGTAAACGGAAACAGCGGGCGTTGAATCTTTGAAAAATATGAAATACGAAATGCAAACAGTGCTAACTTCGAAACCGTTGAAATGCTGTTCAAGTGTGACAACGTAATCCGAAGTCTTGTATTACCCAACTTTTTACAATGACCCAAGTGTTGCTAGTACTGCGATAGTTACAATCATGCGCTGGCCATCTTTTACTCTTATTATTTCGGGCGTATTTTTGGGATATATAGTACATTCAATATGGACGCTGGCACAGCTCTTTGTCCCTACCTCCTGTACCGCAGGAGAGGACTGTTTGGAACCTTTTCTGCGCCCAGAATCCAAACTACAGGTATGGATTTCGTGTCTTTTTCATTAAAACGGCATTTTAAAATATTTTTACAATTCTCTTATCACTTTCAGTTGCTGATGTTTACTTCTCCAATGGATAAACCTACTCAGCAGAGACACTTTAAGCCTTTTCTAAATGTTCCCAACTTCGACTATACCTCGCC
Source organism: Hetaerina titia (assembly GCA_037158775.1). Taxonomy (NCBI): domain Eukaryota; kingdom Metazoa; phylum Arthropoda; class Insecta; order Odonata; family Calopterygidae; genus Hetaerina; species Hetaerina titia. Next base: position 32,509,463 of record CM073769.1, read on the forward strand.
GTTTGAAAAGTATGCTAATATGTATAATGATTTATCCTTGTAAATTTTAGCCAAGTTGCGTGTTACGCGTATCTATCAGGCCGTATCATTATTTAATGTATAAGTGTATAGTATATTTCTGTTATATGTATTTGATAATGAATGAATGATTTCGCTGTAGATATTATTTCACCATAAAAACATGAGGCGAAAAAGTACCGAAGCATGGCGAATGAAAGGTTTTTTGTGTTTATTGACGAGAAATTTGTCCTTCATGATCTTAATTTATCCAATGTCCGTACTCCAAATTCTCAGTGATTGAAGATAAACGAGAGAATTATATATTGTAAGGATTTTGTTCTTAAAAACAGTTAACGTATCGATTGTTCTTAATAATTTTCTGTGGCCAATTTATTCCAGATATATTTATTTATTATAGATAATGGCATATGTTGTCTTATCATGTTACTGCAATTAAAAAAATAACCCTTCAACCCAATTCTTGTTTGTATGGCCCCTAAATTTTCATAAACAAAAGTTGTTTCCATCCAGGAAGACTTAAATGCCCATCAATCGATTACCAAAGTTTTGAAATGCAGGACTTACTCAGTTGACTTGTAGGTTTTCAATTGTTCTAATATATGTGTGCTAGCAAGCTTACTTCCATTCCAACAGAATTTTTTAGTACTGAAATATATTTTCTAGTCTAATTGTTAATGAATCTTAACTTGACACACTTCATGTTATAATAAACTGACATTTTGGTGAGTATCGAAGCAATTTCTTAATACATGGCATCAGTTATGTAAAACCTACATCTTTGTTATAAAAGAGGATGCACTCATTGTTGTCTGACACATTGTACCAAAGACATAAGGTGCAGTTGCCATTCTTAATTACTTTTCATGCACAGATCACGATTTGTCTATTCAAATGATATTTTGGAAATAACCATTTAAATAATTTCCCATCTCCAAACATAAACCCTATTTTAATCAACTGATTCTTTTTGTACACATTTTTTTACTCCCTACTGATCATTATATTTTTTATATATTAAGGAACAATGTGATAAATTTTCTGTATCCTGGGAGTGGATGCAGATTCAGATCATAGTTGAGTACTAATGAAAGAGGTAATGTCAGGAGGATAAAACAGGGATGGCAAATGAGGAAATGAAATGTAGAATCATTAGCTGGGAAAAAAAGAAAGGATTGCCAGGAGGCCTTGGAAAAGTATGAGTGAGGAAAGGGAGATGGATATAATAAATTGAGAAAGAGAACATACCAAGAAAAGGATGTCAAAATCGCCAAACAAAACCAAGAGAAGTTAATAGGAAAAGGAGCTTGGGAACCATGAATTATTGATGAGATTTGATTAAGAAGATAAATGAGAGAAGGAAATGGAAGAAGGTAAACTCTGAATTAAGTAGAAGGAAGTACAAGGTGATAACTCTTAAACTGAGGTGGGAAACTAATATGACAAAGGAAGCATGGTGGAGGATGAAGTGTGAGGGCATGGAGAGTTAGCAAAGGAAGGGTAAAATCGGTGCTCAGTGCGAGGAGTAAAAATATCTATCGGAAAGTTATTAGGGAAAATCCATGTTCACTAGTAAATGTATGTCAGGAAAAGTACTATTTGAACCAGGGAAGATTTGAGAGAGAAAAAAATTCACAGGATCTATATGGTAAAGATATTAGTGCACTAGTTTAAACGTACAAAGAGGGTATGACGTGATGTAGTCTTATACTTCCCATCATACAAATAAGGGAAAGGCTGTTGTAAGTGAGGAAAAGAACAATTTTGATTTAATTTGCAGCCTAAGTGATACTTAGAATCACCAATAAGAGGATAGAGGAGGGCTAATGGTTACTTGGAGGGAAAATCATTTTGAATTCAGGAAGGGAAGACACAATATAATGCCATTTAAGTAATGAGATCACTAATTGAAAAGAAAATAGAGTGTAATCCAAGTATGTTTGTTTTTATTGTAGATTTATAGAAGGAATTTGATGGAGTGAATTGACTAGAAAAGGAATCTATTACAGAAGATAAGAGTTAATTGGAGGAATAGACTACTTATACATAGCCTGTATGTGTGTTAAACTGTTCGGCAGATGATGGAGGGTCAGAATAACCAGTGTAGGGAAGAGGAGTAAGTCTGGGATTTTCCTTATTGCCCATAATTTTAAATTAATTTTTAGAGGAAATGGCAAGGGAGGAACTGGAAATGGGAATGAAAGCCTGTGGAGAAATAAAACAGTTTCTGGTGTAACTTGGTGGAAAATCTTCATACTGACTTTTAATAATAAAACCACTTTACTTTTCCACATAAACTTTTTAATTTTTACTACCCAGGTTTCGTTATAACATAACATCATCAGGTAAAAATTGACAAGTCCAACACCGTATATATACATATCTCTGGGCGGAGGGGAAGAGGAGGGAGGAAAGAAAGGATTGGTTGAGCTATGAAGAGGGGGGCTAAAAGTCTATGGTTTGAGGCGGATAATATTATAATTAGCTGGAAGGATATGGTCAATACAATGTTGCAAAAAGGCCACCTGACATCAGATTAGTTGGCAGATTAGGGAAATGATTATTATGAACTGGGAGAACGGCACTTAGTAATTAGTTAGGTGACTCAGTAGCGGGTTGGGAAGAGTCGCTACATTGTTGAAAAAGTCTCACTTGGTTTCAGGTGAGCTGGCAGGGGGTGAGGGAAAAAACAATAACGGGGAATGTGAAGGGTAAAGAAAATCATTGGTCAAAACATCTTCCCCGTAATTTGTGTGTTGAAGGATTTCCAACTGCTCCAGCGCATCAAGACTGTACCCTTTCTTCTCAAAATGTAAAAATTCGGGAGTAAAATCGCTGGTGTGGCCGCAATCTCTCAAGTGCTTGGCGAATAGTGATACGGAGATGTTATTTTTAAAACAAGCTCGGTGTTCCTTTATTCTTGTTTCACATCTCCTGCCCGTCTGGCCTATGTATATCCGGTTGCAGTCTTTGCAGCGGTGTTTGTATACTCCACTTTTGTGTAGTGGTTCAACATGGTCTTTCGTGTGGCATAACATGTTGCTTAAATTAGTTTTATTGTAAAAGGCCGGTCTCACTTTTTCCTTTGGAAGAATTCTTTGTACTTTTAATGATAAGTGACCAAGAAAAGGGAATCCTCGCCACTTTGGCTGGTTTTCTGTATATGTGGGTGAACTATATATGGATAACTTTGCTAAACGGGATAGTTTCTTACGGTAAAGGGTATCAATTAAATCTTCTCTATACCCATTGTTCACTGCAATTTGTTTAATGATCTTTAGTTCTTTAAGAGTGTTTTCTTTGGACAAGGGATGGATCCCTCAACTTTCTGGACTTGAATATTACCATTAAAAACAATAGTTTTAATTTTTCTATTTTCAGAAAACTGTGTTATACGGACCATGTCATACACTATAATTCTAGGCACTATTTCGCTCAAAAATTATCGGCCTTTCACACCATGATACACAGAGTATGTTCTAGTCTAGGTCAAGAGTGTTTTCTTTGGACAAGAACAATGCACATGCACATTCAGCATTGATTATTTGTCAGTTTATGGCAAAAAAATCAATCACCATCCTTGATTATCCTCCTTATTCACCAGATATTGCCCCCTGCAATGTTTTCCTATTCTCAAATGTAAAAATGTGATGAGGAGACATCACTGGGAAGATGTGGACACAATAAAGCAAGATATGATGAGAAAACTAAAAAGCCTAACTGCTGAGGACTTCCAAGGGTGCTTTAAATAGTGGAAAAGAAGATGGCATAAGTGCATAGCAACAAATGGAGATTACTTTAATGGGGACAAAATCGATGTAGAATAAATTTTGCAAAATAAATTTTATGGCCTCAGTTCGCGAATTTATTGGACAGACCTTGTATGTACATTATTATATCCTATGAGAAAATATATGCCAGAAAAAAAATTAGATTACTTAAATGGACTGATGTTACAAACACAGTCACACATAGAATTTTTCAATTAGTTCAGGAAAATATATTCTTTTCTTAATCCACATCCATTTCAGAGAATCCCATTGATTTCAAAGACAATAGAGCCAACTCTAAATGAAGCCACAACCTGGGAGAAAAATGAAAAGTCAAAACATTAATCCTCTTTTAGTCTAATGCAAATAGAACGTTTCATGCTTTTCCTACATTCTTTGTTTTTTTAATATTCCTCTCTTACCTTCTGCAGTATACAGTTCACCTGCTAAAAGTTTTGTTTCCACGGACAATATTTGGGAATAGCTTTTTTATTTACTTGACCATATGTTTTGCTCACTATCTTTCATAGCCAAGCTGAGTGAGAATATTCGTCAAAAATGATTGATTTGAACTTGATCTGAGAATTGTCTTCCTTTTCATTTCCTATTTATAATATGTTATTTAGTTATTTTTTTCATTTGAATTATATAGAGATTGCTATAGCTCTTTTATTAGTGCTGTAGCATTCTTTGTAATTCAAGAAAATTACACCCTCTCCATGTTACAATGGAAACCTTAGTATATACTTGAGTTAGATTTCTTTATTTGATCTTATCTTGTGTATCTTTAGGAGAACATAACCATAAAAAGTATCACAAAATGTATTTTGCAGGTTGTTGTGAAATGAAATATTAAGATTGCTGTAGTGTGTTTTTGTGATTGATTTATTGACTAATTTGGTGTGAATGGAAGGTCTCCTTAATAAGACCCTTGTCACCCTGTCCAGTGTCCACCATAATTATTTTTAACCATAGTGACGTATAGCCTAGGGAATATTCAAGCTCATCCCTATTTGAATGTCTATGTACCTCTGCTTTTCCAGGATTCCAAAATTATATCCCTGAAACGTTATCGAGGTTCCTTCTTTTGCAGGAAACTTAATTGTGCAACATAGTTTGTTCTTATCTTCACACCATATACATCTGGCTCTGTTGGCTGGATTTTGGCCAGGTGGTAGCCTAATTCTCATCTTAATTGAAACAAATATGAGAATCTGGTAGGCCTTCAAGTCTTGGGTTTTGCAAATTTATCTCCAATATCATGGTATTGCTACTCTGCCTGTAGTTGAGAAAGGAGAGATTTTGTTACCTAGGCCAGATTACTGATTTGAAACTGATGGTACAACCAAGTGCATCCAGTTAATTCCTGGATAACTCGTCAATCCATTGATTTAATTTCAGGTGATTTAATGGCTCTGCTAATTGGCTAGCTATTAATGATTGTTTCTGATTGACTGTTGTAACATTGTTTCATTACAATAATATTGGCATGGTCAGCTTAGCTTTGAGGGTTTAATTTTGTTGTTTGTTAGATATGTAGCGTGATTAAATTTAGAAATTAGTATTTTGGGGCAGATTTATATCTCTTCGAAAGCTACTATTAAACAATCGAGCAAAAGGTGGTCAGATGAAAAATATTAGATTTCTGTGGGTAGAATAGAAAAACCTGGTCTCATCAACCTACAAAATTATTTAACAAAAATGTCATCTTTCTTCATTTGGGCCATTTAAAATTGTTTTCTATCTGACTGTCTTGGGTTTGAATGTGCCATTAGCTCTCATTGGGCCACCTGTCTGTACAATATATTGCATATATGAACCTACAAAGACAATACTGCAGTACTGTCAATGTCTGCAATGATGGTTTCATCCTGTACAATTTCTTTTGATATTTTCCTGATCCCTCAACCAAGTGATATTTTCATTCTCATTTCATTAGATGAAATCTCATAATGGCATGCACAGTTTTCAGAAATTCCTATGGTCTCAGCTAGGTGACATACTAAACATTATTATCAGAATTCTCCAAATCCTTGCTCATACTGAGAAGCGGTACAAAGATCCAAAGGTCTCACACACACTGGACAATTCCTCTACAGTCCAGTGTAACCCTTAATTTTGTCCTTAACTGCTTCCCTTGTGACAAAAATGGGAAAAAATAGAAAAATTCTCCAGGAACAACAGTTGGATAGCCATGTCACAGCTGATGATGCTGAAGTGTGATCACAGATGCCCAAGGCAGAAACTGTTATTTTCGCCTTGTGAATCACAAGACGCCAATTTACTTAGAAATCTTTAAAGATAAATAATGCTTTTTCCATTTTTTTTATGCACAGGGTCCTCTCATCCTGGAAAACCTTTAAAATTCAGAGTGTATTGGTCTTTTTGGAAATGCAAGGGACTTGGAAGGGGGTGGGGGGAGGCTTTGGCATATTTTCTTTAAAAATCAGTGTTTCGCAAAATTTTTGTGAGAAAGTTCTCTGGCTTTCATTTTGAGGTATGTTCAAAAGATGCTATCAATTCACATCTGGGTAGTTTTGTTCTTCTTTGACATCCTAATCCTACTTGACCCACCATCAGAAGGCATTATATTGAGATTTCACAAGTTGAGGCAGTGGATCATACTCTATATCAAAGTTATGGTTTAAACATGTTGTTCTGAGATTATTTTATTTAGTTCTAATTTGTTCATTTTTACTATGATACTGATATGTTTGTAATTTTTGTTATTTAGAGGAAATATCTTTCCTTGACTTGTCAAGAAATTATTTTCTTGTACGTGTGAGTGATTTTCTGGCTTTCCTTGAGTCATGATGATACATTTATAAAACAATTGAAGTGATACTGCTTTCACCACTGTTGGGAGTTCTTTTTGAGATGTACCATTAGTGTCAAGCAGTACAACAATATTTTTTCAGATTACTGGTTACATTTTCTAGGAAGTCGATTTCTCTAAGGGAGGGTTGCTGTCAATTACTTTTGACTGCAAGAGAATTTCTAATGAGGATAGTGTACTTGCTCAATATTTGTCATGTTTTTATTTATACTTACAGCATACCTCGGTATATGTAATATGGTCGATATCACAATGGAGCTATCAACCATTGCTTGCCATTTTTTGCATTCTAGTCATTAATCATTGCCTTATAACCAATTTAGTTGAATTATAAGCTTTTTTCAGTAAAGTTGAACATTAGTTTAAAATACAAAAGTATCTTAATGTTGGAACAGCTTTGAATTTTGTAATTATTATGTTTCAGAGCATTTTCATGTCTCCAATAAAATTATATGTTCATAGTTAAGACTCACATTTGTAAATAACAACATTTATTGTTCATTACATACAAGATAGTACAGGTAGCCTTCAACTCAATAAGGATAGCCCATATTTACAATATCTGTATGATGGCTCTGGTATTCAGTGTAGATAATTTGAGTTATCCCAGTCAGCATTTTATAATTATGAAATAAGATCCCTATCTATTCAATCTCTATTGTCTTCTTAACCTCTGATTTAAAAAATTATTTCCTAACATTAAAATTGTTCTCAAATTATATTAATCATGGGAACAAATTGAGTGCATCTTCATTATCTATATTCCTTTCTCATTGTTGGTATAATTTTTCATAACAGATCTGATATTATATTCCTTATCTAACACATGGTTGTTTTTACTACTGTGGTCTCATGTATAAGGGTATATTTCTGCAAGTTTTGCAAGGAAATGAGTGGCTCACCTATTCACCTGTTTTTATTTATAACAGAGTTGATATGGCTGCAGTTGAAAGCATTATGATAGACTATTTGTGTGAAGTTGTGAGAAAAATGGGGTTGCCAAAACAGGTATCAAATAAGAATAACACTAATTGATCTAATTTATCAGTGCGAATTAAAATCTTTAAAGTCTGAACTCTGTTAAACTTTGTCTTACTAGGCTTTTTGCAGGCTGAATAAGAATAAACTTCTTACTGAGTTTTTTCATTCAATAAAGTATAGAGGTTTATTAGTGAGCTTATGATAAAAGAGTATTTGACTTATTCTGATGTAACAAAAATTTTATGCTTTAAATTTTTATCTACTCTTCTCTAGGCAGGGAATATTGTACCTTATCTGAAGTTGATGAAACTATCCAAGTGACTGCATTTCACTGACGGAAGAATGAGGGATTGATGATTTCGAAATGTTAATTTTCCTAAACTGGAGAAACAACTTCTTAGGTCATTTTAGGATATAACATTTGCACTAAATGAACATGCTTAGGAGTCTTCGAATTATTATGTGCTGGAGAGACTTAATCATAAGAAATGGATAATTGTTTCTGGGGTGACCAGAATACATATGTTGATGCTTATTTCCTTTCCATTAGCTTTTGGTATTTTTAATGTTGATTGGTATGGCTGTTAATTTTAATAGTAATGCATTATGCAAAATGTTAAATTTACTTAACATAGCATATAAAATTAAATGTGCCTTGTAGATAGTAGATATTATTTATAGTCCATATTTGTATAATGCTCCTACAAGAGGCAAATATGGTAAGCACAACCAAATTGCACTAGATATGTTTCCACAGCCAGTGGAAAAATAGCCCACAATCTGTAAAAATTTTTATTTATTCTATGGCAGTGTACTAGCACATTGAAATCTTGTAGCAATTGAATTTTGGCTTCTTTTATGCCCTTATACCTTCTTTGGAGCTCTTCCCATTTTTTTACTATCTACTGACTATTATTTCCTACTCTGGATTTCAGAAATCTTCCTCTGGAGTTGCCACTAAAGACGAGGCAAAATGGGTCTCTGTATCTTCACATATGGGTTTGTTCCCAGTCCCAGCCGCAGGGTGATGCATCTGCCATATTGAGCAGATTGCTTAGAGATCCTAGCTCATATCACATTAGAGTCCAGTTAACCCAATATCACATTCCAAATTCAGAGGCTTTCAATCTGCTGCAACAGGTGTGTATAATTAGCATTGATTTTTTAAGTTTCTAGTTATCATATGGTTATGCTGTGTAGAAAGTAGACATTTTTCAGCAAGTGTAAGAGATCAGGTCATCTACTCTTATCTTCCCTCTCCTGGTATCTACTCCACTTTTTCTCTGGCATAAAGTACTGTGTAAAAGCTGAAGTGTTTTCTTTTGTGTCAAAATTTTAAAATCAAAGAACTGACTGCAGGATGAATGGATAGTTCACACTAAAATTGGAATTCATTGACTAAAGGTCATGTAAGGGACCTGCAGGAGGGAAGGAGCCTATGGGAGTGGGATAAAGAGTTTTGCCCACTAACCCACCTCATCTTCAGATTGAGCTCTCAGACAATCTTGCTGTATAGTCTGTAGGCAAAGGTAAGTCACAGATGGAACTAAGTTTGCGTGCAGAATTCATAAATTTTTCTAATGCTAATTAAATGTGGCTGTGCATAGAAAAATCCCATGGTTTGTTTAATGTTTTTTAGAAATTTCACCTACCATCCACTTTGAGCCTCGCCATTTGTTTTGAGCAATTTTGAATTGTCATTGTTAACAGGGATTTATTCTTGTAGCATAGATTATAATATCTTGTTGAAATGGCATATCCCTCATTTCCTAGGACTGGTATATAGATCTGGTACAATAGGATTGAACAGTAAACCAGAATAATTAGTAGCACCATATTGGTGCTGGCAGGAGAACCTAGGCCTCCTCTCTGATGGTTTATATTTCTTTGATCACAATAATTATGATAATCAATCAAATAGATTTAGTAAGACACTAGGCTGACTGGGTAAGCCAATAGAAAAATGGCATTCTCTCAAACCACACGACGAAACCCTTATCATGTCCACGTATTCTGTTGCACTTTCCCGCCATGTACTTTCTCTACCATTTCTTTCTCTCTTTTCTTCAAATCTCCTCTCACCTTCATCACATCAGACTTGCTTGTCACTGTCAGACGAATAATTTTGTTACTGTAGGGGAGGGGGCTTTCAACAGGAGCCCCCACACCAGCACTTTTTTTTAGTTTGATCCATTGTGCCAACCCATATTTTGCCTGCCATATGCAGATATCACAAGAGCCAGCACTTTTGTAAAAAAACTCCTTAACTGCAGTGGGTTGTCACGTCTTGATTCAATTCAAAATATTGGTTGGTTTGAATCCAACAGTTTTCAATGCATTTGGTTTGTTTTTCAAGAAATGGTTTTCACGAAAATATTTTTTGCTCCTCAGAAAATTTAATTTCCACTAAATTCTTCTAATAACAAGAAATGGCCTTTGTGGCTGAAGTTCCAAATCCACAGTAGTAAGCCCCCAACTTACACAGATTCAAATTATACAACTCCACAGCTACACTACATTATTGAAGGGTGGTCTGGAAAGTTCTCGACTTCACTCATAGATGGAATTACTACTCTTATGATTTTTTTCTTTCATGTTGATTCAACTATGAGTAGACCTTGTGTGAAATTACAACCCATTCTATCCAGCAGTTCACTGTAGGCAGCATCAAGTGTCATGCAGTGATAAAATTCTTTGTTAAAGAAAGTTTAATGCTGTCTAAAATTCATTAGAGGATTGTAAATATGTATTTGAACTCTTCTCCTTCAACTTCTGCTGAAGTTCAAATGTGGCCATGAAAGCCTCCAAGGTGATCCATATAAAGGACATCCAAAAAAATGTGACCACAACACAAATCATCAAAAGAGTGAAAAATGTGATTTTGAATGGTCGGTGTACAAAGATGTTTGAAATTGCTAATAATGTAGAGATATCAAAAGAATGCATTGGTGCATGACAAAGCTTTGCGTAAAATGGGTGCATGTATGCTTACTGTGGATTAAAAATGCTCTCGGATGGCACTTTCCAAACAGTGTTTGGTGCGCTTTGCAAAAAACAAGAGTGATTTTCCACAACGATATGGATCAATGGATGAAAAATGGCTTGACCATCACACATTAAAATTGAAATAACAATCCTTGCGAGGAATAGAGGCTGATTTTTCAGCTCCAAAGAAGCCAAAGATGGTTCTGTCTGCAGGAAAGGTCATGGCATCACTTTTTTGGGATGACAAAGGAATTCTGTTGATTGACTATCTTAAAAAAGGTTAAACAATAACTTAGGAGCACTATTCTAACCTTTTAACAAAACTGGACACAAACATTCATGAAAGCAAACCCAGCTTGCGGAGAAAAAAAAATCATTTTCCATCGGGACAATACATCTGCCCACAAAAGTGTCTTGGCAATGGGAAAATTGAGGGATTTGCTCTATGAAGTGCTGGAACATCCACCATATTCCCAGGATTTGGCTTCCTTGATTGTCAATTCTAGCTCTTCTGAAAACCCAAAAGTTTCCTTGCTGGTCCAAATTTTTTGTCCATTCAAGAAGCGATTGCAGCTGTAGACGAGTACTTTGCAGCATTTCTGGATGAACACTATAGAGATGGAATAATGGAACTGGAACACCACTAGATTAAATTATTATTAAAATAAAATTGCACTATAACTAAGTAGTAATTATTAAATGCTTCTTTCTTTGAGTGAGAATACTGCAGAGGGTTCCATATTATAGGAATAATTTTTTTAATTAATCCTGGATATGTACTGATCACTTGTTTACCTCTTTGTATTTCCTGAATACTATGAATAAAAAATGTAAAAAAGTGTCATGGTACAATTAAACACACATTTTGATCCTTGAAAAGGGAAAAAACTGTAATTTAGAACTCCTAAAACTTAAAGTGAGATAATCACTTGACCTCAGATGGGATATATACATAAAACAGACTTATTCTTTGCCTTGTGTCTGCAGAATCTGTATAAATGCATCCCCCTGCATTCTGCAATAAGTTTTTCTTTTCTGAACTAACTCTACTAATGTTTGTAATGAATTTGTTTTAATTTTCTTTGCATATTTTCTGTGTTCTGTGTGTGGAAGTTGTATCCATTAAAGTCAGTATTATATTTGTACAGTGTAAGCATGTGGACACATTATCTACCAGACTAACCCATTTAGCATTACTTATAAAATTATCAAAATGACCTTCCTAAATAATGTAATAACCCATTAAACTTGTTTTCCCATTCATCTATGTCTCCCTGCACTGGAAGAGGGGCCAAAAGTTAGGAAAGGCTTGTAACTTTTCTATTACCCCATCTATTATAATAGATGGGGTAATAGAAATAATATTATAATGGGGGCCAAAAGTTATAGCATTTGCATATTATGCATATATGTTATATAATTATAGCATTTGGAGTCACCAACTCATATCTTCAAGATAAGGGAAAAGGTCAAATGCATGTAATGGCTACGGAAAAAATCTTTGAGTTGAAAATATCATCTACTTATACTCAAATATTGACATAGAATGAACCATACCTTCAATTGAGAAAATATCCTCGTTAATGTGGTGTTTGGTGAGGAAGGTTTAACAATCTAGAGGATAAAACTAATGCTGATGGGCATTTTAATGATCTCATCAAGCTCAAACTGAATGAATACTGAATGAGTTGAAGGATTTTTTAGTATGAAGTTGTACATGAATTGGGAAATTCAAAATAAATTCTGTGAGTTATTATTTGCTTCATGAAATTGTTGAAAAAATTCATCAGCCAAAATATTACAGTGGCTCAGGTGATGAAACTGTAGATTTTACAAGGAAAGAACAAATATTATTTAGTGTTTACATTGTGATGATAGTAATACACAACAAGAATATTTTCTGAAATTCTTTAAAATGTCTAATACGATGCCTATGATATGTCTGAAAACTTGCAAAATAAGATTTTTTCAGTTTTGCACTCTTTAATGAGTAAAATGGTATTTTGAGGTCTACATTACAAGTTCTAATCTTTACCCTCACTTGTAGGCAGCTAGGGATGGTTAGTGCCTTCCCAAGCTCAAAAATATCTCTGTGCCCCAGTCCCTACTTCCTTCTGGTAACTCAAAAGGGCAGAAAAATTTTAATCTTGAAATGTCACTTATTATTGGACTGGTCCAATACAGTTTATCGTCTTCCACCATTCTGTAGAGAGTAATTCTTGTACCCAGATCTTGTAGGCTGATAAAATACTAATCAGAATCAAAGTGATAAAGTTGTAAATTGATGTTACAATGAATATATTAGCAGAAATTCTCTTATTGATTGAAAATACCTTCCATCTTTGTAGAAAAATATGCACTGTTCTTTGCAAAATTTTAAGGCTGCTGTCCTCTATTTGCCCACTTAGCTAGCCTAGTGGAAGTACACTAATGTGTTGTAGCTGTTTATAATATTGAAAACCCTATCAATCATTTTTTCATTTGGTTGTGTGCATAAAAATGTTTATAATAAGTGAACAATTTAAGACATTTTATAATTTTTTGTATAAACATATATTTAAGGGTATCTATTACTCTCTAGGATATTCATCCACATCAGAAGGCAAGACCCAAAGGACAACAACCTCAAGGCCTTTATAAGTTAAATGAAATGCCAGTCACTCACTTGAAAAGTAGAGTTGGCTTTTCTATTATGACTGAATATGCTTCCTTGCCTGTGAAATCTCTGCCTCCTGAACTTGGCCCAGTACTAAGGTTTGTTTCTTCAAATTCCTGGGGTTGTTATATTTACACATATATAAGTAAGCTAATAGGGTACGTGGCAGTCCAGTGGGTAGAGCATTGGACTACTGACTGGAGGGCCTGGGTTCGATTCCCAGGGATGCCTCAGGGCACGCTCAGCTTCAACCAAGCTGTGTGATTTTTTGAGAGCCAGATCTTCCTAGGAAACCATATGCAGCACAAGGAAAAGAAATGGTCACCCCTATCCTGAATTTCACAGACTTTAGATAAATGAGAGTGTGTGATTACTAAGCGAGCTCTACCCTTGCCTATCCAACCAACCTTCAGGTTAATTATTGTGGTTTTTAAATATAAGCTAAAAAGATACTTTAACTTGATGTATACTATCATTTATGTGTATATTTTAAATTCAAGTAATTCAATGTAGTATTTGTGATCCTCTTAAATCTGCATGTACACATTCTTTTTATATTTTGTTGAATCATTTTCACCCATTGCCTATATTAAATAATTGCATGTAAAATTCTTTTAATATGGTCATATTTGATATGATAATACATAAAAGCTGATGTATCTACTATTATTTTAAAAATATTATAATGAGGTGTTAACCAAAGGTTCATAAACTTCTATATAAATATGGATATATGCTCACCTGTCATTTTATTAACAGTCCTAATATTAAAACCCACATATTGTACAAATATTTATTATAAAATACATGTGTACTGATTATTTTTTTAAAATTTTGGTTAGTATATAATGCATTGTTAAGAGTGTTTGTCAGACTGATTTTGGAACCTGGGGTTCTTTTATTTACAGCAGGAAGGGACAGAAGTTGTTTATGGCTGTGCAATTACAGGGGCTGTCATCCATGTGTGAGCAAAGTTTATTAATCATACCTATGTTCCTAGATGCACAACATTAATGAAATAGGAAAGTTTCAGCCTGTAACGCTTGGGACTTAGCCTTTCACAAATTGTGAAGACTGAGATAGATTTCAAAATAAAGTATTTTTGTTAGTCACAGGACTCATGGGTTTGAATTTAATTGTTGATGTATTTCAATTTATACATGCTAAATAGGTGTAAGACTTATAATTTTTGTGGGTTTCTGCTCTTTTGAATTTCATGACATTTTGAATGAAGTGGGAATATGACTGTGAGATTTAACTTAAAAATGAGTGAAAGGAAAATCTAACTTTTACAAACTTAATTTCTACTGGCCTTCATGCTATGTTAAAAATCTATTCTCTTTCATTTTCTGCCCTGTTTATTCATTATTCACCCTTTTATCCTGTCCTTCAACATTCCACCACCTTTCAAAACATCCTGCATCCACTTTTCCTACCTGTTTTAGCACATCAGCACTTCCTCTCTTTGCCCGCCACATTTAATTCTTAAGCATTTCTCTTGAAATTTTAAGGGCAAAGAGAGAAAGTTGCTGGTTAAATCTCAAAAAATTTAGGAAAAGTGGATGGAGGAAATATTAAAAGGTGGTGGGATTTGAAGTCCAGGAAAGAAGGGTGAAAAATGAACAAACAGAGCAGAAAAAAATGTTTTTAGACAACATGGAGGCAGGCAGATATATAACAAGTAATAAAAAAGGAAATAATGTAGACCAAAGAAAACCTACCTTCAATACCTGGAATACCTTGAATAAATAATTTCAACCTGCAGTCATTAATATTCTGTATGGTTGAGAGATACACCAGAGGAATGTTGGATCGTAGTCTTCCGTGGCGTTCAGGATTCGTGGATGTCTCCATTTTTCGGGCTCCCGCCGCGTTGGTAGTCATGCTTGACGACAGTTTCAGACCTTCGACCTGAAGACGCCTGGTGGAATCCAGGCGAAACTGTCGTCAAGCATGACTACCAACGCGGCGGGAACCCGAAAAATGGAGACATCCACGAATACACCAGAGGAAGTCGGGAAAGCAAAAGAAACATTTACATAGTTTGATTATTATTTACAAAGGATGAGTGAGATATTCACATGAATACATTTTATTACTGTTTTTAGAGAGCATTATCTGTGAAATTTCTATGTTGCTGTGTCATAAATAAAATTTATATTAGCAAAGGTCGCTGGCTTAAAAAAGTATAATTATTTTTTAATTTTTTTTATTTTTTAGGATGTCGCCCGAAGGCCGGTATCTTCCTATATTGCAGTATGACTTTTTAAGTAATCGTCTTAAGGACCTTGTAATAGTGAATAATAGCAATTCTATTGAAGAAGATGGTAGTACTAAAATAAAAGTAATCTACACACCTATTGGAATTGGGAAATTAAGGTAAGACATGCTCACCATAGGGCCTCTGCTCATTTTCCATTAGGTGGATAAATGATAATTGTATTAAGGAGAAAAATATGTAATTGTTATTTCTGTCAAAAAGCAATATCATTGCAGTCTTTTAGTTCATGACCCATGAGAGTCAGCTCTCACTCATGGTTCACCTGACCCAGACCCATCCACGTGGCTCATGTTGTAAGCTGCCCAGTATGTGGTCCTATCTGTGTATGCACATCATTGTTTGTCCCATTAGATCCATGGGTACATTGGTGACCATTTATTCAGGGATTCTTGGTGATCTGTTATTGGGCTTGCCATTGCAAATGGTGAGCTTGGATGTGGGCTGAGCTGAATCCCTTGTGAGCTGAATCACTTCTTTTACTGATGTTTATGTTGCTCTTCACCACCTTGATGGCTGTTGGATCCCCTGGTGGACATTATTTTAGTGCATATACCATTGAAATGAACCTTCTCATATTCTGCTCCTGTTGGTTGAAAGAGAAGTGAGTACAGTCAAATTCAAGTAAAGGTTTTTAGCTCCATATAGGTAAGGTAGTGCCCATATAATATAGATTAAATGTATGAAGATGTGATAAGACACTATCGTATATAAAGACTGTCCCTGCACCTACAAAAATGTATTTGTGGAAATAATGATTATTTAGAAAAATGTAGAGGAATATTTAAACTTCAAAATGATGTATCAATTATGGAAAATAATCATTTCTCTCTATTTTTGAAAAATTTGGAGACCTTCCTGCCTCCCTTTGGCTGAGGGCTCACTAGCCAGTGCTTTACCAATTGGACTACCACATCCCCAATATTTTATGACTATACATACATGCATATGCTGTCATATATCTACTTATCATTTCCTTTGTATTCATAATTGGTATAGGTTAGGTGTATATATGCAAAAATCATTATACTAGATTAACTCAAATTATAATTCATGAAAATAGTAATGTGTATTTTCAGTTCTGGATGTAGAAACTTGACATAATTCTCCAAATGCTTTTCATTGTTACATGCTTGTGGTCTTGTCATTTCTGTTAAATTTTTAGTCAGCCTTCCCCTATATCCGCCATCATTACATTTAGATCAGTAATTAAGTAAAATTCAAAGATAGTTGGCAAAGATACTATTATATGGAATGTGTTATTTATATTTAGCAATTAGACTAACAGCTTTATTTAATTTTTAAAGTATGGAGATAACTACATGTTGATAATGACATTTTTGTAATCTTGTTACTGATTGAGATTATCATATTGTTTATATAATATTATTCATTTATGCTGTTCCTCTTTGTTACCTAAGCAAACCATTATGGAGAATAAAATCAGAGTATTTGTACCGTTTGTTTGTGATCATTCTTGATTTAAAAGAACTACGGTTCATTTGCACAGATGGTACATATAAGAACTTAAAATAATTATGTATCTGCTTCAATGTGGCTAGCTGAAGAAGCCTTACTCAGTATTATGATTTAAGAACAAGAAATTACCATATAATAATTTTTCATATAGGTATTTTATTGATATCCAATATGCTGATCATTTGCTCACTATGATAAATATCTCTGAAATATGAGGCATTTCAAATAAGAATATTAAGAGAAAGAGCATTTGAAAGTTGGCAATGATGAAAAGCAACCACAGGTACCCTAGGGGATGTTCACAGAGACTGATTTTCAGACTAATTTCCTTCCTGCTTCAAGTTTTTACATGATGAACTTTCACAGAAAAATGATTTCTGCACAAGTGCCAAAAATTTTTGTGGTTCGTTAAATTAAGAACACAATGTAGAAAATCACTGTTCTTTATTCTTGTACAACTAGTTTCTACGCTTAGGCATCATTATCACGTACCCTATGCATTGAAACTAGTTGTACAAGAATAAAGAACAGTGGATGTATACATTATGTTCTTAATTTAATGAACATGAACTTCCACAAAGTTGAACCTGAAACAATAGAAAGCAAAATTTTTGTGGTCACTATAATGATCTAAATCTACCATTCCCTCTCCAAAATGACATTCAGGAGATTGCCAAGATGCCTTCATTTGATTTCTAAATGATCATTTTGGTTTGCCAAATTCCCATCTGGTGTTTTCCTTGTTCCCTCATGTATGTTTTAGTGTGGGAATAGCATTCCACCTATTGTTATCATATTCTTGTAATTGACAAATTCATTCACTCAAGAGTCATTATTATTATTCTTTTCATGTAAGCCATTTCCCTATCGTTGGGTAGTAGGTATCCTCCCTACCAACCTTGGGATTTTAAGTCTCCCAGAATGATTTTCATACCGCATTCATTGTACTTATTTTTTTCCATTGGTAATAGCACATCTACTTGATTTTGTCATTGTTATCTTCTATAGATGCATGTACATTATTAATTATATTACTGTAATAAAAAATCTGCTTTCATATGTTTGCAATATAATCTTTATTTACAGCCCCAAATGCTGTAACCAGAAGTTTTATCTTGCAATTAATGATAAAACCTGGCCTCAGTTCATCCATTTTCATCACAACTGTGAAAAAAAATTGAATTTAAGTACTTCTATAATTCCTTGTCTTGTCCATCTTATTACTTGAATTACTCTTACATCTGCATTATATTTAATTTACTGATACGTTGCATCACTCCCTTAGCTCTGGAAAAAAAGGCAAATTCATATTCTAATCTGTGAATCATTTGCCTTTTTATTGGCAACGTTGTCTTTAAGTTTTTTGGTCCAGTTTTTTCTTTATTAGAATTCACATTAACATTCCTTTTGTAACATGGAATTGATAATACTTTGTCCAATCCCAACCTGGAGGACCAAGAACTGCTCTTAGTCTGTCTCTTATCATTTGACCTGTTTGCCTTGGGTGGCCCCGCCAGATTCTACCTAGAACTATCTACCTAGAACAGAACTATCACCAGTTTAGCTCTCCAGTTTATTGGGACATGCTACATTCTCTGCCACAGTAAGAAGGTGGCTCATAGAGAGGGTATTAATTATCCTTTGAACAGCAGTAATTGTACATTTCAAATTCACCGCTTGAATTTTATATAATAAAATGCTCTTGAGGAGTTGCATTGTGCATACTTGTGTTTATCAATGTTTTAATCAACCTAATTGTTTGATTAGTTAAAAAAAAGAAAAAAAAGAAGGAAATTACAAAAACCATTGATGTATAATTCCACTGTGTAAAAAGTGAAGGAAATAAAAAATCGGTAATATATTGGGATAGTGTATATCTCTGATTTGTTAATAGATTTATTAAGAGAAAACACTGAATAAATCAAACATTGCTTTTGTAATGCAAATTTAGTAAAGAAAATAAAGTCTTCCAATGAAGGAAATAAATTTATAGGATACTTTTTATAGAAAACAACTATACAAAAAAAGATGACTAAGTTAGTTTTGTCCTGATTTCTTGAGATTTCAGTGATTGGAGTCAATATCTCTTGTAGAGTTTCTTTGGACATCTGATTTTCATACTACTGAGAATCCTGTTTTAGTGATGATCAGAATTCTTTCAATAAGATATTAATTGATGTTCACATTCTAAAAACAATTGCAATTCTGTTCACGTTAGATTTTCTTACTTCAAAATTGGAGAATAAATTTAGTATAATGTGTGTCTTGTCTCATCACTATAGGTAGTCTTTCTAATAAAGGTAGATTTTAGATAGTTCTTAAGAATTTTTATTTATTGCATTAACTTCCTCCATTTTGAACTACTTGTTTACTCTGTATTTTATTACTTAATTCCTCGTATTTGCCAACTCAAATACCAGCATTTGAATCTACATTTCTTTATTTCAACCAGTAGGAGCAGAATGTGAAAGTTGGTTTTAGTAGCACCACAATCTAAAAAGCCCATTTGGGGATGATTGAGCCATCATGACAGCTCACCACAGTATCAGTCAAATACACAGAATCCAAGCACACTGTTGTCCCGTTCAAGCTCATGTATGCAAAATAGCAACCCCACATAGACATGATATATACTATATGTTCCATGTCTTATTAAGAGACACCATTGTGCCTCTCCCCTCTATCAAAGTCTACAACATCCCACTGCCGACAACATGCTTTTCATCCATCTTTCCTGTCTCCTTATGATTTCTCCTAACAATCTTCTCCCCCTAATACCCAGATGACCTTATTTTGATGATGAAAGAAGACACTTTGCTTTTTCACATAGATTTTTTTTATTATAACCTAGGCTTCACTTAAGAGAAACATCTTCAGGTGGTTCAGGGGGACCTGAAGATGTTATGCTGTGACAAAAACAAAGTGTCTTCTTTTATCATGGAGGATTTCCACCATGTTACTCCTGAAACTGTGTCACCTCATATGCTTTCCTTTCTGTCCACTTCACCTCCTCTGTCCTTCTCAACAACGGCATTTCAAAAGCTTTCAATCTATGTGTATCATCCTGCTTCAATGACCATGTTTCAATGCTGTACATGGCCATGCTCCATATCAAACCTTTAACAAGCCTTTTCTTAACATCCTTACTTTTTGTTCCTGTGATCAAATACCTCCTTTATGTGAAAGCTTCTTTGCCTAATGCAATTCTTATCCTTGACCATTTTGGTCAAAAACACTTCTGAGATATGTAAACTGATCCACCTGCTCTAGATTTTGCCCTCCTAACTTCTCCTGTTTAACTTAGTTTCTCTCTTCCTGGAACACTGCATAACCTTTCTTTTATTTATATGGATTCTCATCCCTTATCTATTGCACTGAATTTCCAATTCCTTAAGCAATGCTTGCAATCCCTTGGCTGACTGACAAACTAGAGCTTGGTCATCAGTAAACCTGATATTATGGATTCCCCACCGACTTTCATTCCTATCTCCAGTTCTTCCCATATTTCTTTAATCATTTCTTCCACCTATATGATAAACAGCACAGGTGGTAATGGATAACCCTGCCTTACAACTGTTCTTAACACTGCCCATCCAGACTTTCCATCCTCCACTCACACCTGAGCAGTCGGAGATGAGGACATTACCCTGCCACCACCAGGGCCGGCACAGTAGTGTCCTCAATAAATTGTATTAGCATTCTAAAATGTGAAAAAATGAATATGTATAATAGTATGAGCACCTGCAATATTTTTAAGTTGAAAGAATTGGATTCTAGAAAAATATGGTGCATGAGTACATCTGGAAAATGTCATCCTTCCATTGTATCAAATAAGAGAACTATAGTAAATAACCTAAAGCTGTGTTTAAAAGATGATGGTAGAACTCACTTTGGCTAAGTCTAACCATTTGTTAGGGTGTGGGGTGAGAAGTTCCTTTCCCTTTGGCTTCCCAGGAAGTGATAAAAAGAAAGCCCACAAATTGGATGAAGCTGCGGGTACATAGAGGTCTCAACTGGGATCTAACCTAGGCCCTCTGTTCAGAAGCCCAATGATCTCTATCCCAACTTAGCATGCTCAATAGTTCATGCATATTTATTTTGCAAATGTGCGATTTGCATTAGACTAAAAGAGGATTAATATTTTGACTTTTCATTTTTATCCCAGGTTGTGGCTTCATTTAGAGGTGGCTCTATTGTCTTTGAAATCAATGGGATTTTCTGACAAGGATGTGGATGAAGTAAAGAATATATTTGCTGGAACTAATTTATATCTTCTTTGCGTGACTGTGTTTGTATCGTCAGTCCATGTAAGTATTCTCATTTTTTTATCTGGTAAATATTTTTTTAGAGTATATAATAATATATACACAAGGTCTGTCCAATAAATTCGCGAACTGAGGCCATAAATACTCTATTTTGTAAAATTTAGTCCTGATCGTTTTGTCCCCTTCAAAGTACTCTCTGTTCGTTTGCTATGAACTTATTCCAACTTCTTCTCCTCACTGCTTAAGGCACCCTTGGAAGTCCTCAGCAGTTAGGCTTTTTAGTTTTCTCATCATATCTTGTGTTATTGTGTCCACATCTTCCCAGTAATGTCTCCTCATAGCATTTTATCATTTTGGGAATTGGAAAAAATCACAGGGGGGAAATTGGAAAAAATCAATATCTGGCGAATAAGGAGGATGATCAAGGACAGTGATTGAGTTTTTTGCCAGAAACTGGGAAACAATCAATGCTGAATGCGCAGGTGCATTTTCATGTTGAAGGGTCCATCTATCATGTTTGGTTAAAATAGTGTGCACTGTTGATTTTCCTAAATTGAGTTCATCAGCTATCATTCGGACAGTTTTCGACAATCAGTAAGGACAAGGGACCACACACGATTAATGTTGTCATCAACACAGGTCATCCCGGCCTTGCATCATCTGTGGTGTATTGTTGGCCATCTTTAAAATGGTCACCAGTTTGCACCAGTTCACACATTTATTGCACATAACACGCATATTTAATTTTAATTAGTGTTCTTGAATGATGATGAAGTGAAAGAGTAAACAAAATAGAATATCAAGAAATTACCAACTTTCTTATTTGTTACAAGGTTTTAATAATGAGTTCATGCAGTATATTGTACTAGTGTTAATGCAAGTCTTGTCTGGCCTGACATCCATCCATTTAGCATAAAGCTTCTGGATGGTAATATAAGTTATTTCACGTTATGGCATCTCCCATGGATTTCTCCCACACTAATGAAAATATACTGAGTCAGAACAACTAAATATTACCTTTTGAAGGGTCTGTTGAAGAACACCCCAGGCCTTTGTGTATTTCAGATTTGCCTGGTGTAAACACCAAGTCAGGTTGAAAATGCCTAAATCATCCAAATCTTTTTGTGGTCATATGGTAAAGTTGTCATTCTGTCATGTTGTTGGGTGTACACTATTTTAATTCTGTGAGTGTTTTATTCTGTTCTAGCAAGAACAGAAATAATTGGCTCAATTTATTTACAGTATTGTTAAGGTACCTA
This sequence comes from Hetaerina titia, assembly GCA_037158775.1. NCBI lineage: Eukaryota > Metazoa > Arthropoda > Insecta > Odonata > Calopterygidae > Hetaerina > Hetaerina titia. Next base: position 32,531,990 of record CM073769.1, read on the forward strand.
CAATTTGTGGCAACAACAATTTCATGTATTTTTGTATCACAGGAAATGCAATTGGCATATCCTATTATAGATAGCCATATAATTCAAATGAAGGTGAAAATATAATAAAAGTAATTGCATAATTTGTTTTTCTTTAATTTATTTAGTGCACTGACGTTACAATTGCCTTCATCTATTATTAAAAGTCATTGAAGGAAAATAAAAGTTATTGTAAAAGGTAACTCCCAAGTTGATTGCAGTTAGATATAATTATTCATCATTAAATGCAAATGAGAAAGGTTAAGCAGAAGACTTATCATAATGATAGATAATTGGGGTGAAATGAAAGTTTCTAAGGGCTTGTCAGCTGCCATTGTTTTTTAGTTTTTTTTGTAGATTGGCTTTAGTATTTACGTTCATTGTACATGAAGTTTTGATCACTTTTTTACTTGATCCAAAATTTTAAAATCTAAATTCTACTCTTTATGACCATATTCCAGCTTAACTCATTTTAAAACCTGCAAGGGGGCTGAGTATTGTAAATAAGTAAATTTTTTGAGTAAGCAAGCCTTTGGCACCTTGATCCTCCATTTTTTTATTGTGCATTTCAAGATACTTTTTCAGCTCTTACAGTGCTTGTATTTCATTTTTCCAACCTATAGAGGCTCTCAGTTTTCTAAGTTTTGTTAGCAAAAAGTTTAATTTAAAACTTTATTCCAACACGATTCTTTTTTGTACAATTTGACTTGTCTGAGAGTTTCTATTTATATTTTGAGCCTTGACAGCACTAAGTGCTTTAGGTGCCATCTGACATTTCCATCTGAAAGTTTGACCCTTCTAACGCTAACTTTCTTCAGAACATTTTGCCGTTTGATCATAACTTGTGTTGTTTACAGTGACTCAAAAATTTTGTCTCAGCGAAAAATTGGAGTTAACTCATGAACACTTTCGTGCAATGATTTATTAATGACTTTCGGCTTGGATTATTAAGAAAGGAATGTATCGATCAACTTACTTCCACTTTTGGCAATCCTTTGCCACTATGAAACGCTGGTATAATGATTTCCATCATGGCCACCGTTTGCTCAGCAACGAAAGTCCTGAAGGTCGTCAAAATCAGTTGTTGTGCCAGAAAACATTGATGCTGTGAAAGAGCTCCTAAAGGAAGATCATCATGCGACTTATGGTGAGATTGAGGCATCCTTGGGGATTAGTGTAATTTGACAAAGCTCAAAAAGATGCTCGTGTTAATTGGTGCTAAGAAATGTTCAAAAAATATAATTACGGTGCATCAAAATCTGTATATCACATCTACACAAGTGACAAATCTTGGTTCAATGCATATGAGCCCGAAACAAAACAGCAATCCACTGTATGGGTCTTCCAAGACGAACCAAATCCGACAAAAGTGATTTGTGCATGAAGCACATCAAAGCAATGATCACCTGTTTCTTCAGAATAACTGGACATGTGGCACCCTACAGTTAGAACAGAGTAGAGCTATGAATTCTGAATGATACACGAGCATTTGTTTGCCAGAAGTGCTTGGTGAAATACAGAAAAAGAAGCGGCTACAAAGGATCATTTTTCATCATGATAATGCAAGCTCTCACAGATCAGCTGAAACAACTACCTATTTGACTGGCCAAAACATCGAATTGATGTGTCATCCTCCGTACATCCTTGATTTAGCACCAAATGACTTCTTATCATTCCCGTTTATCAAGAAAAAATTGCATGGTCAACATTTTTCGGCACCTGAAGAAGCCGTTACTATGTCAAATACCATGTTTTGGAGGTAACTCAATCAGAGTGGAAAAAGTGTTACGAAAATTGGTTTGAGTGCATACAAAAGTGTATTGATTATCATGGAGAATACTTCAAAAAACAATAAAGCCATTTGCAACAGTAAGTTACTGTCTTTTCATTATTAGGTTGAAAATATAAATAGCAACCCTCACATCTATCATTTCTATAATAATCAATCAGTAAAATATTTGCACAATAAAATCATTATGATATAATAATACTTTTCTCAATCACCAATTGATAGTGAAAAGGTTCCGGAAAAAGATAGTTTTACTCGTAGGGAAGGATTGTTGTCTTGCACTAATTTATTTACAATTTTATGTAAATTAGTGAATTAGGATTAGAAAATCCTTAAGAAACTTAAGATTGTTCTTAGTTTTATTTTATTCTGTAGAGTTTCCATTTTTGTTTCATTATAATGCTAATTTTCTATCATTTATTTTTTTTACAGCTGTTGTTTGACTTCCTTGCCTTCAAAAATGATGTGTCTTTTTGGCATCAGCGTGAAGATATGGTTGGATTGTCGACTAGGTCTGTGCTGTGGCGTGGTTTTAGCCAAATTGTTGTTTTCCTGTATTTACTAGATGAGAACACATCGCTTCTTGTATTAATTCCAACTGGTATTGGTGTAGTCATTGAGGTAAGTGTTGTAATTCACCATCAATATACATAAGGCACAAGTGGAACTTGACTCTAATCTAACACTTAATTTTTTAGTTTGTCAAAATTTTTTTAACAGTTCTTATTTATTTTTTAATGGCTCTTATTAGTTCAAATATTTTCAAATTTAACTCCACTAAATTATTCCAACCCACTATCTTTGTCTTTACTCTCTGGTAACTTTTCTTGAACTAATGGTTTGTTTTAATATCCTTTCAATATTAGTATACTGCAAATTATGCACTTAATGATATGCAATTTTAAAATGTTTAATTTTGAGTTTAGAAGATCAGCATTATTAATATTCATGTAATTTAAAACAGGTAAATATAGTCAAATATAATGGTTTACTATTATTTTGCTAATGTTTCTGTGATTTTTCAGATTCTGTAATAAGAAACATGAGTATTTTACCATATCATTTAGGAGTAAAATGTGTAAGCCTTTTTTAAGCAACCATCTCACAATTTAATATCACAAAAGAATAAAATATTGAAGTTCAGAATATTTTAACATTCTTTATTTAACATGAATGTTTAATTGGCATTAACTGTATTAGAGGCAGGCACTGTAGAATTCAAATATAATTATTGTACTGACAAATATTGGTGAGATAACACCTTCAGCATGGTAAATTGGAATTAAAACCAAGTTAATTAAATCATCATCAATGTTTCGTAATGCAATTCTTTCAATTTTTTAAATAGTATAATTGGCAGTAATTGAATCATATGCAACAATAGCAGTAGTCTAATTAATGCATGAAAATATCCTGAAAGAGGTGATGTATTTAAAAATTATTTGCATATCGAATTGCAAAACAATCATCCACATTTTATTGAAACATCACAAGGACAAGATAGATTAAGCTGTTTGCATTAAATAAGAAAAATTAGATGGAGAATCATTCTTAATTACTTATTTCTATAAGTTGAAGAATAATGCTGTGCACACTATAAAATGGTAAACCACATTGTGAATTTATAAAAATTTACCTACTGAAGTACAGTAAAACCTCCATATGATGAAGCTGGCGGGACCGAAAAATGAGGAGTTTGGTTCAAATTTCAGTGTGGTTGCATAATCACATGGAGAAGTTGTCCATACATGCACAATATGTAATCTTTATCCTCAGGGTCATTTTAAAAGATGCAAAGCCAAGTAATTGAATGTGCAAGTTTCATCATAAAACTGTTCTCAATGAGCAAAAAAGTGTTATTGTTTGTATTTGGGATGCCATCAAAATATAACTTTGGTATAGGTATGTATCAGGTAGTGGTGAGTGAATCAATAAGTTACATTACTAATCAAAATTTATGAATTATTTTGGCTTAAAGGCAAATTGATGTACAATTCATGGTTCATATCCAATTTAAATTGTGGTCTTCTAATTCCAAATTTTGGAATTGAACACAGTATTGTATTGAATTTAGTTAGTCTTTTAATATCACATTTATTTAAATATTTCTTATGCAAGATGCAGGTTTTTACTGGCAAAAGTAATAATATGGTAATAATATTTTTTATTACTCTACATATGTGTTTTTGTTTGATTAATTTTAAGATTGCTTTTTCTTTAACCCTATGGAAATTTAGCACCAGGGTTTTCTATGTACTTAACAGAATTCGTTTTGAAGTTTCATGTCAGAATACTACTCATTTTTCTTCTTAGTATGCTGCTAATACTGATGCTATTGACTCACTTTTAACAATTTAATTTTTTTGCCATGAAAATCTAAGACCAAATAAAATTTAAATGCATTACTACCTTGAACAAAAAGTTCCCGGAATTTATTCAGAAAATTAAAAATACAAGTTTATTCATCTAAATCTATATTGTCCCCTTCAAAGTAATCCCCATCAACTGCAACACACTTATGCCAGCGCTTGATCCAATCCTCGAAACATTTTTTATATTCGGTTTTCGGTATGTCCATCAGTGCTTCCTGCGATTTTTCCATTACTTCCTCTCGGCTGCTAAAACGCGTTCCCCGTAATGGTTTTTTAACCCGATTGAACCGAAAGAAGTCACAGGGAGCCAAATCAGGTGAATTCGGTGGCTGTTGGATGGTATTTGTTGCATTTTTCGTCAAAAAATTACGAATAATGATAGCACTGTGCGACGGTCTCGACGCACTGTGCGACGATTTCTGGTCTCTTTCGGCGAATTGCTTCACGCAAACGTCTCATAACGCCCAAATAATACTCTTTGTTTACTGTCTGGCCTTCTGGCAAAAATTCATGATGCACTACACCGTTGTAATCCATGAAAACCATCAGCATTGCCTTCTTTTTTGACTGAAAACGACGTGGTTTTTTTGGTCTCGGCTCATTTGGTGAACGCCAGTCACTTGCCTGATGTCTGGATTGCGTGTCGTACTCATAAACCCACGTCTCGTCTCCAGTAATGATCCTTTTGATGAATGTGGGATCGGATTCAGCCTCGCAAATCATGTCTTTTGCGACGTCAACACGGTCTCTTTTTTGCATGAAATTGAGGTCTTTTGGCACCAACTTTGCTGCTACACGACGGAAACCCAAATCATTAACCACAATGTCTTGGGCGGATCCATAGGCAATGTTCAAGTCCTCCGCTATTTCTCTGATGGTTAATTTGCGGTTATTGACCAACATTTCTTTTACTTTATCAATTTTTTTCACCGACTTTCGATGTCGATGGTCTGCCACTGCGTTCATCATCTTCGATTGACTCACGACCACTTCTGAACCGCTCGTGCCACTGGTAAACGACCGTTTTTTTAGAGAATCGTTGCCGAAACACTTTTCCAACATTTCCAACGTCCGTGTGCCACTAAATCCGTTTTTTACGCAAAATTTAATACAAGTTCGTTGTTGCAAATTTAAATCCATTTCTGCAATTGTAAAAAATCGCCAACACACACAGAGATAGATGTACTCTTGGCTACGTAACTTTTGCAAATGTCAAGTTATGACACTAAGATTTAAAGGGAATATCAACAACAGATGTACCAATTTAACAAAAAAAAACGGAACTCAAATCGGAACGATGGGAGCGCCACACGGTGGTTATTCCGGGAACTTTTTGTTCAAGGTAGTATTGTGTCAATAGGCATTATTTATAGAAGGTTCCATGCTGCTTCCAGGAATTACTGTTTAATAGGTTGGCTTGTTGGACAACAGTTTCGCACCCAGTCCTGGAGGCATCTTCAGGTCTAAGTGATCTTTGTTCCATTTTGGCCGCTATATATAGGAGATGCAGGCTGGCCTGGGGCAATCTGATTGGTTGCTCCGTGGCGGTAAGGTGGAATTCAGCCAACCTATGCAATGGTAATTCCCAGAAGCAGTATGGAACCTTCATCAGAAAGACATCGCGAAAGCCTTAAGATTAATTTCAACATTATTTATGATAGAAGCTATTTTGGCATTTCACTATGTGAAATGTGATCAGTAATTTTCAAGCATGACACACTGGGCGCAACCCCTGCCTACTTCTCTTCCCCTTTGTTGCATCTATGTCTCCATCTGCATTCAGAGGCCACAAGTGTTAGTAATTATTTAATTAGAGCTCCCCTTGTGCTCTTTCCTGAAGATAGACTAATTTTCTTTTGTGTTTGGCAATCAATGGTGAAAGCCATGAAGAAGTGAGTAGAGATTCTGTTGTGCATATTCTAGAAAGCATGATAAATAGTCTCCTGTAATTTGAAGAGCCTATACAAGTGGCATTAGGGTTAGCATTTTTAGGGAACTCTGATTGCTGATGTCACACTAAAATATATGATGGAAAGTTTTACAGTAATGACACTGACATCAGGACATATGAGATTACTTATAATTACCTCTTGTATTTAGTTTATGTATTCTATCAAGACTATTGAAATCATTGGTAAAATACTAAGGGGTTTTATAATTTAGTATTTGGTAGTGTAAGGACAGCATATGGATTTTCCTGCAAGAATCCAGATACTCAATTGAGTTTGTTAAAATATTCTGAAATGTGATCAGTAATTTTCAAATTGTAAATAAAACATATGCATGAGTTAAATTTCCTTTGTAGTTTTACTGACAGCTCGTTTGAAAGGTCTTGATACGGTGTGCCACCACAATCAAAGTGAGGAATAATTAGAGAAAAAACGATCTGCTTTTTTAATGTGATGGGTATAGCATACTGGTATTTTCTAAGGGAGTGGAGAGATTGATTGACAGTACTGCAAGTTTTAAAACTTTGTGAAGACCATGAGATATTTCCATCTATAAGGAGGCCAAGGTTTGTTACAACATTCTTAAATAGAATGAGTGTGCCTTGATGATACAAGTTGAATTATGTTAATACAGCGATAGATTTGAGCAGTTTGGGATATCCAATCAGTTTAGTTTGCATTTTATGTGAATTTATGCTAATGAAGTTTTGTGTGCTCCATCTTGTTATGTTATTGAGGTCAGCATTACTTTGTTGTATATTGAGACGAAGGTTATTGATTGTGGTACTGAGATATATCTGGAGGTCATCTGCATACAGGTGATCTTTTGAGATTGAATAGATGAAGAAATGTCATTAATGTACAAAAAGAATAGTAGTTGATAAGTAAAACAGTTTCTGGCGTAACTTGGTGGAAAATCTTCACATTGAAATTTGAAAATTAAACAACTTGGCTTTTCCACATAAAATTTTAAGTGGAAAAGCCAAGTTGTTTAATTTTCAAATGTCAAGAATAGTAGTGGCCCCAGGATTGAGCCCTGTGGAACACTGCGCATTATATCTAGCCATGAAGAGTAAGTGTTATCAGTCACTACTCTTTGTTAGTGACCTGAGAGATAAGAGGAAATCCATATAGTGGTGGTTCTTTAAAATCCAGAGAAAGTTACTTTAGCCATTAGTACATCTTTGTCAATGGAATCAAATGCTTTGCTTAAGTCAAGTTGTAGAGATAAGGTGTTGTTATTTGATAAGTATTTGCACTGCTGGGGACAACAGCCATATCATACCAACACAATCAACCACGAACATATAACACACAAATCGAGTAAAAGTCAATGTTCATGATTTATATTTGTATTGATTGTGTTGTAGGTGAATATTATGCCATATTTCATGTTTTACTTCATTCTACAGAAGTTGAATAACTTAACAGGATTTCATTCAATTCTTCTTTTGAAGTTTCCTTTGAATGTATTTTATGATGAAGACAGTTATTTGTGACGATTTTTGAGTTTGTTCTTTGCAATTATTATTTATTTAGTTTTTTCATTATTTAATGAGTAATTTGAAAGGCCAAAAGTATCTGTCTTCAAAATTATCTGTCACTGCATCTCTCATTCAAGTTTCAAATGGATGTATTTTCTTTATGTTATGCTTTTATTTCTTTTTTTACCTTTAGTTATGGAAATGTAAGAAGGTGCTACGATTAAAGTTTAGTTTTAATCGAAGAGGTTGGATACCGTTAAAAGTACATTTCGGTGATGGAGGTGAAAAATCAGCTGCCGAAAAAGAGACCCGTGACTTTGATGCTGAAAGTATGAAATATTTGTCTTATATCCTGTATCCATTATGCATTGGTGGAGCAATATATTCCTTGTTATATCACCCTCATAAAAGGTAAGTTTTCTTTAGTTAATTAATCATGTAAGTTAATGTAGATAGATTGTCAATGGCTAATGATAGTCATCTTGTCTAAACATTCCCATTTGGCCATGTACAAAATCCTTTTACCATTTGATTACAGGATAACATTTTGTTGTTATGGAACATATCAGAAAGCCCATTCATATTCTCAAATTATAGTGGTCCCTTAGCGAGTAAATTTTAGCCAAGAAAGATGTAGAAAGTTAGAAATATAATAATTCCATATATTATAATTTTCTGTGCATAATGCTAATTTTTTCAATGATAATTTTTCAAAAAGTTAGTTATGTGTAATTATTGGTAGCACTTGCAATGGTTTTTTAAGTAATGCTAGATATTTAATAAAGATACACTTTTAGCCATTGTATACATTATTTTAATTACTATTAATAAATAGTCTACCATTTAAGGTAAATTGGAGCAGACTGAATACAGCTACATTTTTAAACCTCACCCAACAAGGCACAAACTGACCTCCTACACTATAATAAATCCTTCTTCAATGCCACATTCTTTCAACCTCCTTTCATTCTGTCCAGCATGCCTATTCTTTACCTCCCCTACCTAGTATGCCCTCCCCTGTATCGCAGTTTTCAACATTCCGTCTCATATCTAAATGTTCTGCATTCCAATCACCTTCTCTCCTCCCCTGTCATGCCTGCCGAGTACTTCTTTGTTTTCCTTCCTGTCCCTTTGACCTTTCCCATTCTTCTCCTCACCCACATCTCAAAAATCTCCAATCTTTCCCATTGACCTATATTAAAGATATCCTTATTGTTGTCAAATTCTCTTTATATTACTTAACTTGTTGGTCTAATATTTTTACCTTATACTCCTTTTTTGAATTCTTTACATTTCTCATGAATCTGTCGTGGGTCATTTGTTAATTTCCCTGCTGTTACTTTAATACTATGCATGGATTTTTCTTTTTTACTTCCTGATAGTGCATTCACTTCCCTATTCCTGAGCACACTCATATCACCCGTTCTCTGTAAAGTTTCCATACTGCCCACTGTATCTTCCAACATGCCTCCTATGGTCTTCTATTGGTTCCTTTCCTCATTTTATCATCTCTTTATACTTCCATATACCTACATGTTTACATTTTCCATCTTGCTAATCATCTCTTCTGGACTACATGATTTCCTTTTCCTATTTACTGTTGCCATAGTTCATGTACTGTCCATTTGTAGCTTTTTATATCCGTTTTTTTAGATGTTCCCATCTTCTGCTACTCTGCCAATCTTGTCCCAGTGAATGCTTCTAAATTCCACTAAAACTATTCCACTCCAGCTTCTGGGTGACTATGAGAATTAATTATGCTCTTCCTAGATGTGTGCTTAACTGTAATATTGTCTAACTGGCATGTCTCTGAATGTGTAGACATTTTACGTGTGTACATATGTTTATTTTGGTGTCTAACTTTATATTTACAAGCATACCTCTCCAGCAAAATAGGTGTTTCCCAGGACCTTTGAGTGTGTTCATTTGTCATGAAGCGTAATACCGTTGGTTTAGGGGCCATGGAAAGATCATATCTTGAAGAATATTTATTTCTTTGAGACATTCAACTTGGAGAGGCATCTTTTCTGGGATTTTTTGGCATCCCATGTCTTAATGTTTAACTTTTGTGTTTGTTACCTGAAATTGGTCACTGTGAATGATTTGTTTCCTTGGAGTGTGAGGAGCTTGCATTTTTGTTTTCAACCCTAATGGAAATGAAGAATACTTAATATGAACTTTCGTGGCTAAGATGTTCTTTATCTAGGGGGTCCCCGAGAAGGCCTTACCCCTCCAAAAAATACTGAGACTAGAGTTTTATATTTATATTGGGGATATGAGAATTAGAGAAGCGGTCTCTTCTGAAACCCCAGATGTGTGGATGGTTATTGATGTTCTGTGTGGTTTGGAGTTTTTTGCTGCTGCTTAATACATCATTGCGGTTTTGTAACTCTTAGGTACATAATGAAAGACAAAGAAGAAGTGATGTTATCACCAATGATAAAATTGTTTGTGAAATACTCATTGCTCCAGATCTAAGACTGGCATAGAAGTGGAAATACAGTCCGATGGCTGTAGTAGTTAGAAGAGTTTGGGCCGTCACTTTAATATTATCACAGTGCTATTGATGCCTCTAAATGTCTTTGGCTTAACAATGTTCTGATAGCACCCACACAAACTAGAAAATTTACCTCAAAATTATAGCAGGTTATCATGTATGTTTTTTCTCCAAACTTAATTTTGATGGTATATTTACTATCAAATGGGCCATATTGGATTTTCCAAATAATTTAAATAACATTTAGTTAACAATAATATATATAGCATACTGAAACATCTTAATCTGAGGAATCGTTTGCTGACTGTACATTTAATGTCATCTCACTAGAATAGCTAATTTCAATGATACACTTTCAACATTAACTATTATGGCACAAAATGAACCCATATTTAAAAAATGAAAATTTAGAACAAAACATTAAGATTTAAAATTAATCAAATATGAGCCAAAATGTTCCATGCTGTTCATCAAAAGAGAACCTTTTTTTGATATTTCATATTTAATATTTTAAAATTCATCAAAGTAAATTTTATGGCAATTTTCATTTTTTCCACTCACTGCTTTCCATGCTCACCTTTGATATGATACATACGTAATTACTAGTTCTAATTTATTATTTTTATTATTTCAGTTGGTATTCATGGTGCATTCATAATCTTGTAAATGGAGTGTATGCATTTGGATTTCTCTTCATGCTACCTCAACTGTTTGTCAATTATAGACTGAAATCAGTTGCTCATTTACCATGGAGGGCATTTATGTACAAGGTTAGTATCAGGTATTCAATGTACAAGAGTGATGAAATATTTTTAGGTTATGTCAATGTTGTTTCTGAAAGAAAAAATTTCAAGTGCATATGATGGCTTTTTTGATAGGTATAGTTGTACAATTGTTTATGCAGTGTCCATCGAAAACCTACCTTAAGCAATAGAATACCTATAATATTAAAATTATTGTGCAATTTAATTTTGGGCAATGTGCAGTGCTTCTGGAATTTTATTAATTGGCAATGGTAAAAAAATTAGAAGGTACCACCCTAATTTCATGCTCATGTTTTATTAAAAGTTGGCTTTGTTTATTGTCTTACAAACTAGTGTATTCAACCATCTTCAGCTAACCCATGTGTTCAGCTTGCTGCAACAGTAATTTGTGCCAGATAGAGGACTTCCCATGAAAATTTTTATTCCATCATTTAGTGCACAAATAATTTGTAAAAGGAAAATTAAATGGCATGAATATTCCAGAATCACAACATATGTTTGGGTACCTATCGACATGCATTTTGATAATAATTTTCCACGACTGGCTTGATCCTTGTCAATGGATATTACTTAAATGTTTTTACCTTATTTGAATTCCAAAAATTTGCTTTTTGAGTTTGCCTTTAAAAAAAATGAAAAAAATTCTTATTGTTTAGCTGTGATTTTCCTTCAATGAAATGTAGTCACTACAACTTTGGGATTATTTTATTTTTGAGGCATCAATGCCATGTGATAAAACAGAAAGGTTATAAATGATATTATGTCAAATGTGTGTAAACAGTATTTATGTAAATCTCCTAGTTTTCTGGCTTTTACAGTCAAGATTTCCGAAGGTAATTGTATAGTTTAACTTTCAAGGCATTCTTTGGTTTCTTAAATCATCTTTTCATGGGTGGCCATTTCAATGAAACCTAATAATTGTTTCTTGTGGCAATATTTTCAGCAATCAACAGGGGTTTAGACTGATTTAATTACATTGATCTTGTTGGGTTAGTGAAGTATCCTTATTATAAATATTTAGAATTTACTGTATTAATTCATATTCAGAGTTTGTCATATCATAATGAGGGGAATTTGCTTTTCAATTATCCTTTCATCTGACATCAACAGCATCTATTCAAAAGTTGAGATTGTAAAACATTTTGAACAAACTTTATTATTACAAAAGAGATGGAGTTGAATTCATAGAAATGGCAAGTCAAGATGCCAAATGGACACATGACCCTGCATATGTAGAAAATAGATAATGCAATTCCATAAATGTAATTGAAACAGGTTCACAAAGGTAATGTATGGGCGAATGCAAAAGTGAATGCATTATGTTTAGCTGCACCAATTGTCGGATCAATCTTTAGCTATGCTTAATTCATAAGACAAAGTTTCATAGGCTCCTGAGGTGAGAAAAAGAGCTCAAAAGTCAGGCAGGGAGAGGAGGAGGTGTGATGAGCTGATGGACATGGATGGAGCTGGAAACTCTTTAGAAAATAACCTTTGGTGAAAATTCTTGTGGAAACAGTGGTAAATGTATCTAGAAGTACCAAGTTGTATAGAGAAGTCTTTAGAGAAACAAGAAATCTTGCAAAACAGCAGTGTTAAAATGTTCATATTTGATATGATCGAGTAATTTCAATCCGATATTTTCAAATAGAAAAGAATATAAATACATTTAGAAAAATCATGGTGGTATTTTTTCAATGTTTTATATACTTTGTGTGTGCAATATAATTTAAATAATAAAAATGAATATGGAATAAAAACTGAATACAAATACTCTTATTGCTTTTATTAAACCATCATTGTATATTTTTGAACTTTTTATAATTAAAAATACTTGATTAAAATAACTGGAAGTTATTTTATATTATTCTATCAAGTGTAATTCATCATAGGGCTAAATTTTAAATGCCAATTTCACAAGGTGTCATGCTACTCCAAAGACCTAGGTTAATTGCCAGTCTGTTATTTTGTAGATGTTCCAACATATTGCAACTGCAGATAAGTTTAACTTGCCAAAATATTGGATTAAAATAAAGATTCATTACCCATCTTCCTTGATAATCCTGATTTTGCAAAGACATTCAAATTTTTCTGAGAATTATGTTGTGTTATCCATGTGCAACAAGCATTTAAAACTTGGAAATTTATTTTCTCTTATTACCATGTCCTTAATATGATTATTTTCATTACAGAACCATATAATAAATTCCCATTCCATGCCATAGCTTGATTATATAGTATTATTGATGATGGAATGATATAGGAATATGTGATTATTCTGTGTCCATGTTCCCATTAGATTTTTCACCAAGGGTATTTCCTAAAGAGTTAAATAATTTCATTTAATTGTACTATGAGCAAAGTAATTTCATTTAATTTCCTATGGGTTAAAGATATCAGTATCATTTCCTCTTACCCATCTGCTAGTCGTACATCCTCCTCTCCTATCCTCTCCATATCTAAATTCCAAGTCCTTTTTCTCGGACAGTGCCAGTGTATGTCAGCACTTGTCCTATGAATCAAGTTCAGGGTTGGTCGGATGAGTAATGTGGTTGGGCATCATACATTCACTCTTTGGTTTCAATGTACAGATTGTTTATTCAGGGAGGCTTGGATTATCAGTGTGCTAATTTTTACCCACTAAATGGTCTTGGTCATGGTTTTCAGGTTTCATATACACCATGATTAATATTCTATATTAATTTTCAGGCATTCAACACCTTCATTGATGATTTATTTGCATTTCTAATTACAATGCCTATGGCCCATCGAGTTGCCTGTTTCCGTGATGACATTGTTTTCCTCATCTACTTATATCAGCGTTGGTAAGTTCTCATTTGAGAAAATGTGGATGTTTGGAACTCTAATATACAGGCATAAGGTTTTCAATAGACATTTTTTTAATGTTCCCCCAGAACATTTCTAAATGAATATATGTCAGTCTATATTTTCATGGCTTCCTTGTACAACTTTCCTCAATTGAAGCGGTTTTTTGTTTTCATATAAACCTCAGACAGCACGGGATATAATTTGCTATTGATAGTATTTTATAACACTCTCCAACATGAATGGAGGAGTCAAAGAGAAAGTTTTAAGCAGGTGTGCAAATGTCTTGGAATGAATTTCTTAATGAATGAAAAATGCGGTAATCAAAATTAATTATGAATTGGAATTCACAAAAAATGAAAAAAAAAACATTTCCATTGAGAGCATTTTTACTTTCACATTTTTAAAAAGACATAGAAGACTTTTTCATTACTTTTTTGTTTGGTGTAGCTTCTTTAGTACTCAGCCAATTACTAGAACTTGGTTCAGTTCATGGATGTCATTTTTGGTCAGCTTGAAGAAAAAAATTCCTTATACAGTTCAAACTAATGTAAAAACCACTACCTTTTGCATTTGTAATAACCTTTTTGGGATTTTTGTCAACCTATCTTGTTCAAAGAGCCACATTCTGGTCTAATTTTGATTTTCTCACTTAACCTAAAGTAAAGTAGTAAACCATTGTCAAATTCTTTGCTTCTGATACATAGTTATATCTCATGAAAACTGATGTGAAAAAATTCTCTAAAATAATTATTTGTTAAATCTTAATATATTTTCTTATGCATTTGACCATTGATCATATTAATATTAATTTTCAATTTTTTTGCATCACGAAACATTGTTGTGAGTCACTTATAGTTTCTTGCATTGGCGTGATGGATGGACTGCTCCCTCAGTTTATCTACTGCCATCAGTGTTTTCTCTACCTGTGAAAACTCAAATTTTCACAAAAACCCTCACAATGACTCACTCAAACGATTGTCAAACAGCAAGTGGTTGTCCAAAATGGCTGAAAGTTTGCCAATTACCTTTCAATGCATGTGCAACCACATTCCTCAAATTTTGTTGAAAAGTGCTGCTAACTTCATGTTGAGGTTGGAAACTTATCAGACAACCCTCGTACTTTTTAAAACACCAAAATTGCTAAATTGCCAGCCTATATGCTTTTATCATGCAAAAATAAACACAGAAGGTAGTGTATGTTTGTTATCTCACCTGTGCATCAACTTTCTTCTAGAAATATTAGTATAAAAAACATTTTTATTGCAATGTATCAAGTTTTTGTTAATATTTTCATAAAAATTCAGATCACTTCAAGTAATTCATGAGCCTTTGCTCCTCTCAGCAGTAAATGTTTTCAAATATTCCATCATAAATGAATTATGAAAAAATAAACTTTGCTATATTTAATATATTTTTGCCATAATTTTCTTAGAATTATGTGATAGCTGTAACAAAAAACTGGAATTATTAAATTATATATTTTGGTATAGAATGACCTTATATTTTACAGCTAGAAAAGAATTCATGAAAAATCTAAATTTTAATATTTGTATTATTTAACCCACCATTCAGTAATTCCCAAGACTACTTTTCAAGTTGGTCGATGTAAATATTGATAAATATAAAGTCAGGTTAATATCTCGTTCAATAAGTCACGGGACTTATTGAATGATGGATTACTACCCGAGGAAAATTGGGTTAATTCCTTTGACTATCATAAATTCCTGAAATTCAAAGCCCAAAGTAGAAAAGTGCTGATCAATTGAATTAATAAATAACTCTGTTCCTTTCAGGCTCTATCCTGTTGATAGAACACGGGTAGATAGTGCTGCTTCATTGGATGAGCCCATTGAAGATAAAAAGAACAAGTGAAGAGTCAGTACAGTTTTAATTAATACATTTTCAGAAGATAAAAGAATAAGTAAAACATAAAATTTTTATTTAAATAAAGGTGATTTTGTTGTTGTTGGATGAGGTTATTAAATGATATTTGATAAAAGCATGAGAAATTTTAAGGTTAATTAAGGGGTATTTTGAATGTGCCTATATGTTTGTGATCTTGCAATGTTAAATTATGAATAGATGTTATGCATTTTAATTTGTATGTCTTATTGCTAAAAATGTTATAAAGTAATGTTATCCTAGTGTTGTTACATAGCCATGTTAGAAAAAGAGTTACATTCGTAGAGATTCTAGTATTTAATGTAGTCTTTGAAAAACAGCTGTTTGAACTAATTATTCAGGTTTCAAGTTATGATGAAGAATGAGCTTTATAATTTTCTGCCTTTCACATATGGTTTATCAAATCAGGCACAATCGATGCAGAGTTTTAAAAGGATGCAATATTACTTATTATTATGAAAAGATCATTGTTATGAAATGAAAATTGGAATATGTTATTTAGGTCTTCCATTAGTGTGAATCATTACTTTTTTAATAATTGACATTTCATTCTGATGTTAACTTTCATTAAAAAGTCGTTAGATTTGGAGAAAGGTTAGTTATGATCTGCCTTTGAAGTGAGGCTTTGCTTATTAAAGTGTGTATGCATTAGGATACATTTGTTTAATGTTATTATCTGTTGTTATTTGTGGGATGGTAATTTGGGATGTGATAAATTATTTTCTAAAATTTTTGTTATTTATTTTGGATACAGAAAATGTACATAGGACAAATGAAGATTCTATGCTATGGTCAAGATGGGAATTCATTTACTTTGTAAATGAATTCTCATCTGGGCTCTTTGTAGATTTGGTTATGCTCAAATTAAAATATTCTTGCTAAGCCATCATGTGCATTCCGTGGGTTTCGACCATATGTGACATATTTGGATAACCCAAGATGACTAAATGGACGCATAGTTGATAACATAACTATAAATCCATATTTGGTGGACTAAAAATACTGTTGGAGTCATGCCATGATATTGAAACTTCATTTGAGTACTTGTTTTAACTTCTTTAAAATAGCTTTTTTTTGCAAAAATTGCAATGCTTTTGGTTATTTCCAGGCTGCAGAGTTTGTATATTTTATAGTTTTGTCTGATGCTGTTATTCATATGACTTAATTACTTGCATACTCTGTATTCAGGGTTTATCAATTTCAGTGAGTTATATATTGTGCATATTCTGGCACTTCTTAGGTTTTAAAATATATTTTATCATTCAACTAAACATCACTGCTTAAATACATGTTTGGGGATCAGGATGCTGCGGTGGCTAACGTACAAGCTTCCCACCAAGAGGGGCCGGGTTCAAATCCTGGAGACAATAAATATTTTTCAGCGGTATCCCGATCCCTTCTTCAGGTGCTTTGTGGTGACCACTTTGAGTAAGTGCGACATCCATCGGATGGGATGTTAAACTGCGCCTTTCAACAAGAGTAGGCCAATGCTGATATTGGGTTTATCTCCACTCTTCCTTTCCCATCCATCCCTAATGGCCCAAATTACCTTAGCTTTTGGTCGCTTCCCCTAAAACTACTACTACTTAATTTTTTTTTTTTTTAATCTTCAGCATGTTGTATGTGAAGGCTATTGTTGCCAACCACACAAAAATCCACTTTTTGGGTGGATGGTGGCAAGTTTGATTGAAGTTTACGTTGACTTGTTAAATTCTTTGCTTGAGGTATCATAACATGTTCAATATCATTTGAATTATTTTGAGATGAGTTACTATGAAATTGACTAAGTAAACATACAGAGCAGACTGTAACCAACCTAGTTGGACTTTAATGGACAATAGATTTCCAGTAGCCTTTTCACATGCACACTGGTAAACATAATCTCCTCTCTTATTTTTATGCTTACTGTTCTTAAAAGGAGAGAGCAGACCTCTGGCTCTAGACTGTTCAAAATCAGGAAGAACTTGTTCAATGTATCTGATTTGATCAATTACAGCAGTTCTACTTACAGATCTGGTTTTATTAATACCCTTAATTAGAAATGTTCCCAACAATTCTTACTCTTAGTATGGATGCAAATCCAATTTTGAGTACAGATAACCTCATTCTTTGCTTCTTAACTCCTAAACCACCAACATATATATCAGCTGTCATTTTTGTTATGGTACAGGCATAGTTCACATATGGTTGTAAATATGTGAAGGGAAAGCAAGTTACTGTCAATATTATCCATGGTACTGTATTCTCTACTTTTTCCTCTTTTAGCCATAAATATAAATGATCAATTCATGCCAAACATTTCTTGCGACAACAAATCCTGGTGCCTTCCATATAGATCTCTTATTGTGAACTATTTAAGTATCCACAGAAAATATCAATATGCTGTCCTTCCCCATCAATCTCTGCTGATAATTTCATCATTAAGGGAATTATTTTCCTATCACATCTAAAGATTTCCTGAAAATGTATTCCAAAAACTTTTCTTTTTGTCTTTCTACAGTTTGCTCTTGTAACTTTTCCCCTGGTAGACCCATTTGGCCCTGCTACATTCTCACCCAGTTCCCACCTATTGATTTCTTTCAACTTTTTTATCCCCTCCTGCAATACTATGAAATCATATCCTCCTCCTTATCTCCACATCCCTCTACAGTCTTCATCACCAATAACTCCTTATTTCCCCCTGCTTGCATTGCCTTACATCACCTTTTTGACCTCTTAGTCTCCACTCCTTCCAAAAGGGCTACTCAAATTTTTTATTTGTATAACTTAATTTTGTATATTTTTAGCTTTATATATAATGTAATACAAGTTTCATATAATTGACTCCAGTATTGAATCAGCAGGAGCTATTACAATTTAAAACATGTTCAGTTCACATACAGAAATGATGGAGATAACATGTGAACCTAAGTGAAAATTTTGCTTTTGTCTGAACAAATGTTCAGCTGAAATGTTATACGTTTATTGAGGGTGTTCTTTTTTTACAGCAGCCAAAATGTTTAGCATAAACTCAAAACAGAAACTATTATGCAAGACTATGCGGACAAAATTTGAAAATTTGCAATTTAATTTCAAAAAGAATCAAATTTCAAAGGAAATATGAAGCAGTGAGTCTGAAAGACTCACATTCCCTGAATTAGGGTGAAAGAGGGGTGGAGATTTCAAAGGAAGGTGGACCCAGAGTTCCAGCTCTTATGGAATTAATCGTGAACTTCAGTGCTGCTATTGCAAGAGAAGATCAATGAAAAACATTAAGAGCACTATCAGAAATATTGAAAGTTTCATTAGGTGTCACTCACATGTTGATAAGAGAAAAATTGCATGTGAGAGATGTTTCTATGAGTTTCAGGCTAGCAATTACTCAAGCAATTTGCATACAGGTTTGTTTTACGGTTAAAGGTGATGTTACAGGAAGATGAAAAGTTTCTTTTGAAAGTTATCACTCCACATGAAACTTGCTTGCATTATTATAATTCTGAGAGCCAACAGCATAGATCTGTGTGGAAGCCTCCAGCATCACCAAAAACAACCAAAGTAGCTTCTGCTGGGAAAGTGATGGTCATATCATTTCTCAACATTTAGTTAAGGCCCATTTTTCGATGAACCTGATAATTAGTTTATTAACAAACTCCAAGGACCCTTCAAGTTTGGTAATACCCTGTCTACTCATATGAGTAATAAGTCTTTGTTTTGTATTAAAAAGTAAATTTGAAGGATTTCTTATTCACTCTCCTTATTTTTAAAATTCATCGATTTGGAATATTTAAGTTTCAAAAAGATTTGAAAATGTATCACCTTTGAAGATTTTCTTGGGCTTCTTTGTTTTCTCTTATTGGACTTACAATATTCATTCCTTTTTTTGCGTAATATTCTGCATGTCATATTTATTGTGGAAAACATTTTGATCCTCTAATTACCACCGAGTCAATTTTTTTGCTTAACTTTACATTAAACAACAGTTCAACATGTTTAACTTTGAAATCTAAAAGCATTTAACTTAGTTTAATGTTCATCATAGAGTAAACAATTCACAAGATCACTCTTTAAGCTTTCTGGTGACTCCCTCTTGACCTCCCTTCAAGGTACAAGAAAACTGTTAAGAGTTTGTAAAAAAAGGTTTTTAAAGTGAGGCAAAGACCATTTATTGTAATGAAATGGAGTGAATCCTACTATGTATGTTGCTTTTGACTGGTTGTATGATTCTTTTCATAATTTTCTTTCAGCTTTTCTTATTTTACCTCATAATTGGTTTTTGCCAAACAGGGCCGGATACCCTTATTTGTCCTGTTTTGATTTTTTGAGTGACCAATATCATTCAACATGCTCAATGAAAATGGTCCTGCTTTGTGGTGGGGATCCAAATGATCATACCATGTGTCCTAAAACAAGGAAAGAAAGGAATATAACTGAAAACATCATGCAGAATGTAAAGTTGAAAAATGCCGAAGGACAGTTTCGATGCATAGAGGAATATGATCTAGTTAGAACAAGAAAATGATCGGAAGACTAAAATACGAAACTTAAGTTCTTAAAAAGTAAAGTTTCAGTTTTTAGGTAACCAAAAAACTACTATTGAAAATCAATTGGTAAGTAAAATATAGTCTCTCTAAAAACATGCTCTTTTGTAGTTCACACTGCCTACTAATAACTCCAGAAGCACTTAAACTTAAATGTCTTTATTAATATGCTTTATTTTTAAACCTCATATCATTCATTGTCTCATTATCAAGTATCATCTTTTTCTAAATCCTGAATGTATTATGTATTTTAGTCAGATTCATTTTAAGTTATATTTTTCCTTCTCCCATAGGGTAAATGGCAGGGAGCTTGGTCAGTTGCCACTATCAAAATAATTGTTTCAATGTTATTTTATCACCTTTTCCCTACTTATTTTTCCTTAAGAGATGTACTGGTTCTTTCTTGAAACTCATAATTTTCAATATGGAAGAGAATGCCTCTCAGTGCAGGATGGAGATTTAAATTTTCCTCTCCATCCACATATCCTAAATTTAGTCATCAGATCAATATTGATTTATAGGATGGTTCATATTTATATCAGCTTCAATTTTCTCTTGTCATAAGGAAGGGATCCCCAAACTTTTTGGAAGATGGGATGTGTAAGCGTGTGGAAAGTGCCAGGTGGGCAACATCTAAAAGAGCATCTATTTTATTTAAATATAATTACACCTAGAATACTTATAAATTAATAAATGAAAGTTTTCGTTCAATAAGAGAGATGGCACCATATCTAGAATAGTATCATAAATTTTCCTGTAATTATTAGCAATGAAAGAGTGTTTCAAACGATCATAATTCAAGAGGTACCCTATTTGATATCTAATGTGTACATAGGCCATATTAAAGCCTTTAGTTGGCTAGATATGGCCTGTGAGGTGTAGTTTAGGGACCCATGCTAGAAGGCATCAAACTTAGTGTAGATACATGCTTTGTGCTGACAGTGGTGTACATATGTCTCCCATTTGTCAGATAGAAACTGTTTCATCCTTCTCATGTTAGAAGTGGTTCTACAATTATTGCATGTATGTATCATATGGTCCGCTGGAGTGTTCACTGTAATGCTCTTCCTGCCTACTGTAATTGGAGCCATAAGGTTTATGTGGAAGGTTTCAGCTATTGCTCTCACTTGTGAGAATATTCTCAAAGTACTTCAGCTGTGTTCTCTCATGATCTCCAGCAGAAAAAGAATATAAGTGACAGAATTGTTTGCTCCATTAAGGTATAACGATTTCAAAAGAATGCTTAGTTATCAGAATGTCTACAATACATAGAAGGCACTCGTCAACACCCAAAACTCAGCTGCAAAGCACAATCTTAAGGCAATTTGATACAGATGTCAAGCTATCATCTCTCTGCTTAGCTATTTTGGTCAGTCCATTTATGGTTTTATTATAAGTTCTAAACTATGGAATATGTATGACTGTTGTGTCTCACATAGGCCATCAAAAGCAGAACAAAGTTCTTTCATGTGATATGTTGGAAAACTATCACCTTGATTGTGCCAATAATATTTCTGCATGGGGTAACTTAAGAAGCCTTTGCAATGGCATTATTAAGAAGGTGATTGTAGTTAGGGCACTATCTTATATTCTTGGCTTCCTTCAAAATTGTATGGGCTCTGCTATCTTTTATGGGTTTTTAGAATCATGGTAGAATAATTATCCATGCCAGTTCCTTTGAAATGAATGATATCTAGAAAAAAGTTGTGAAGTTTATCTAAGATGGTATTTCCTAAAGCTTTAGTGGACAGCTTTATTTTTAACATCTCCCGTATGAATTAACTCATAAATATTCAAAACTATTAGCAAATCTTCCAGTACATCTTAATCAAGAACATTTCATATGGGAAGTCTCCACTGCATGTATTTTTTTATGTGATAGTAGTGTCATTAAATACAAGGCAATAAAGCACACTCCTGTGCACCCTTCCTAGAATTTCCCCTTTGTAATGACAACCAATGAGAGCATTTGCATCATTTTATGCATAAGGTGTTCCGTATGACCTGAGCAAATCTGCCATTTCTTGCAGCAAAGGCGATGAAGGTGTAAAATCTAGAGTAGGCCAACCACATGACAAGGGAAAGCCTGCTGTTAAACGGCATGAAGATAGAAAGGTTTTTGGAAGATAGTTGGGAGCATTGCAAAAAATCCAGAGAAAATACAATTCACCTTTAGGTTCTCCTAGGTTTAATGGTAAAATTTTTCCAAGCTTTTTTAGGCTGTAAAATTATATTGATGATAGCTTAAAAAAATTTAGGTGGATGATTCCAAATTTTCATTTTATGTGCATGTCAATGAGGTGTACCACCAGAGTTTTCAAAGAAGGCTCCTGAGCTTGACTTAAAAATTACAGTTTTTCCCCAATATGATTTAAAAATTATTTTCATCCTGTAGATAGTTCAGTTTTTGATTGATTATTAAAGATAATAAATAATTTTCATTAAGAATCCTCTTAATTCTTTCAAATTAAATATGAACACTAAATTTGTAAAGATTATCATCATCAAGAATTGTGAAGATTTGTTAAAAGGAATAACGGGATTGGTTATAGTGCCTTGGTGGCATCTTTTAGCATGAATTTCGGTTTATTGACTGAAATTCATGCTAAGGAGAGTGGCATTTAGCCTCCTTTTGTCTTGACCAACTCATTACCTTTGTTTTCCTAACATTAATTCTCATCCCATACATATCACAATAATTTGGCAAGGTACCAAGAAATAATTTTAATCGTTGGCTGACTGAACAAACAATGCCTGATCATCCACAAATCTAACCAATTTGCAGAGTTCCCCACCTGTTTTCACTCCAGCCCTTCCCATGTCTCACCATTTCCTCAGCATATATATTGAAAAGAACAAGTGATAATAGGCATTTCTGTCTTCCATGTCTAGCACTGCCCATTTCAACTTTCCATTTGCTATCCTCACCTGTGCAGTCTGAAGTCTGTACAGGTTCCAGATTAGTCATATGTTTTTCCAGTTTGTTCCTATCTTTTACAAAATGTTCGTTAATCATGCTCTGTTTACTCTGTCAAATACCTTCTCAAAATTCACATAAGCTCTTTACACTTTCTTCTCCTGGGTTCTTGTTCTTCCATTTTCTTTTTTCATATATCTTCTGTAATTCATTGCTTCCTAACCATTTTTCTATTTACCATTCCTATTGTTTCATTTGCTGCTTTATTTAATCCTTGTTTGAGATATTCCTATTCATTCCTTTTCTGTTGCCATCCACTGCTGTGTAAGGATTTTGTGTGCTGATGACTGTGGAGGCCTCGCCTCCTCCACTGCCAGACATGATCCTGGGACATGTTGGCCGTGCCTCATAGTTGCCAGGATTCATTTCCATACTGGACTCAATCATATTTTCTTAGGATAAATTATTGAGGTAGTTTCCCATGGTTCTCCTAAAGAGTGCTATTAACATCACACCATCACTCAAATGGCTGCCCCACTGGGATCAGATGCCTTTGCAGCCTCCTCACTAAGGAACAGATGCTGTGAAGACTATCTTTTGTTTGGTTCCAACCCTTTGACCTATTTGGAATGGGAACCCTACTAGGAGCATTGATCATCACTCCCACCACCTCAGCTCTAGGATTCATAGGAGTATGCAAGCCCTTTTACCACAAAAATTGTAGTCCATAGGTGGAGAGTTTGCAGTCAAATTGAGAGGTGAAGATCTTTGACTCTTAAATCCCCCATCATTATGTAACCTCTTTCTATATGGCCATATAGCCATGTATACTCTTTGTATTTCATAAATGATAGCAGCTGACTTTGATATCTTAGTATGCACTTGGTATGTATGTATGCACTTAGTACCCACTCTTCTGAGAATGCTTCACCCCATAGTAGTAATAATGGTGGTTTTTACTCTTTACTCCTTGTGGAATAATGGAACTCCTTGGAGAGAGTCAGAGTGTTTAATCAAAGCAGACTTTAATTATTTGCCTCCTAGAAAATTATAAGAATGGTCCTTTTTTCATGCTAGTATTATGGAATCAGCAAGAGACTGCTTCCTTTATCCCATTTTACTAATTTGCTTAAGCATAAGCTTTTTTCCCATATTTTGGAGTAAAATGTAATCTAGAACTTTAAGCTATTTCTGTCAGAACAATCTTTTCAAAATCTGAGCTATATTCCAGTATTCAGTGCCTCTTAATTCCTGGTAGATGTAGCTTACAAGTTTGTAATTGATATGATTATTATTATTTGTTGACCAGGGTTTTAAACTAAGATCCATCTGAATAGCTCAGGGCAATTGGCCATTCATCTGTTTTGTATGTTCTCTTTTCAGTTTTTTCTGTTTGTATCCTCCCTTCAGGTTTCTGTGTTTAAAGTTAATTGGTTGTAGGTAATACAAGCTGTTAAATTTTACTCTACTCACCGAAATCTCTACATGATTTAATATTTATACAAATATATTAGGAGATGGAATGATTCTGAGAAAATGTGGTAAATCCATAAACACAGTGCCCATTAACATTAATGATTTCTTAAATGAAACCTAATGGTACCTACTGGTTAAAGTAGGTTCTTGATGAGCACAGATACGTGACCATTGCTATATAATGGCACACTCGTTCACCCTGCCCACTAAGATAAACCATTATTCGACTTGGCTTGAACTATTTTTTTTGCTTGCCTTCGCTGCATTTTACTTACCTTCCTCTACTTTGCTCACTTAATATTTTCCTTTAAAATTCCACAGCCAACTTCAAATAAAAAAAAACCATGAACACAGTAATCAACTCGAAGGTCGGTTTAGTAGGTGATGGTAGAGCTCACCCATGTACCAAGCCCGACGGCGTGTGAATATTCACACATCAGGGTAAGGGGGCTAGTTCCTTTCCCTGTGCCGATTATGGTTTCCCAGGAAGATCTGGTACCCGAAAAATCAACTAGCTTGGGTGGAGCTGCAGGTGCCCAGAGTGCCTTGCCCGGGAATCGAATCTGGGACACTCCGGTCAGTAGTCCAACGCTCTACCCACTAGACCACCGCGACCCCAACTTCAAATATACACCCAATAAAAAATTATGGCCTCAAATTTTCATCATGTAGAGGATTTATATCACTCCATATAAAGTACATTTATCATGATTCCAATTATTAATAACTGTGACTAATTTTTAGGATTGAATAGTTGATTAACTAGGGGGAGGGAATTATGTGTTTTACAGGCACTTTGGATTTGACTGTATGGAAAAATGTTGAATATGGGGTAGATTTATGTTCTGGAAGTTTAGTTTAAATACTAGTGACTAATGTGTACAATCAACAAGTGAAAAGTTTCATGTTGGGACAAAGTTATTTGGTATTTGTATGGATTTCAAGATATACTATTTTACATCCCTTTATTTCTAGGCATTCTGGAACCGAGTACTTTAGACAAGTGCTGAGAAAAATAATCTCCAGAACTCATCCAGGTCCTCCCTCTTTTCTCTAGGAGGCAATAAATCTCGGGATGCATTATTCTGAGAAATAGCTTCATAAGTACTCTCCCCTGGAGGTAGGAATGAAAGTCGGTGGGGAATTCGTAAAATCAGTTAGGATTGCTGATGACCAAGCTTTAATTTGTCAGTCAGCCAAGGAGTTACAAGCATTGCTGAGTGAATTGGAAATTCAGTGCAATAGATATGGCATGAGAATCAAGATTAATAAAGCAAAGATTATGCGTTTTTCCAGAAAGAAAAGGGCTAAGCTAGATATTAAAATAGGAGGGGAAAAAATAGAGCAGGTAAAATAGTTTACATATCTTGGAAGTGTTTTGGACCAACACAGTCAAAGTAGTAGGGATGTAAGGAGAAGAATTGTGCTAGGCAAGGAGGCTTTCTCAAGGAGGAGGGACTTGATGACGGGGACGTTGAGTAGGGAGGTTAAGAAAAGACTCGTAAAAACTCTGATATGGAGCGTAGCTATGTACGGTGCGGAAACGTGGTCGCTGAAGCAGGAGGATAGACGTAGATTGGAGGCTTTTGAAATGTGGGTGTGGAGAAGAATAGAGAAGGTGAAATGGACCGAAAGGAAAACATGAGGAAGTACTAGGTATGGTGGGCGGGAAGAGGGTTTGTCAGGAGAAATGCTTTAGAAGCAGGAAAAATGGATGAAGGGCGAATTGATCGGCAGTGGCATGTTGAAGACGGTAACAGAGGGGATAATGTTAGGCAAAAGAGGAAAGGGCAGGAACATGATAGGGATGTTGGATGGGATTAAGGGAGGAAATAAGTACACAGAGATGAAGAGAGACCTGATGCAGAGTAGGTTGCTGGATTGTGTTTTGTTAGGAGTCACAAAAAATTTATTTGATAGTTGTGTCCATCCAAAAACCTACCTTAACCGGTAGATTACCAAAAAAAAAGTACTTTCCCACTAGAAGTGGCCTACATCTGCTCCATTAAGTAGAAGGCGACGGTAGTTTTCTGAAGAGATTTTAACTAAGGCCACTGGAAAAAATATGTCCACATTTTAACTCTAATGACATTACGCCTTTGTCGATTGGTCATTTGCATATATTTTCAGTCACAGAACCGTTCATAACGTAATCCGAAACTGCCAAGAATAATTTCAAAAGACTCATCATTTGGAGATGGTACCTGTTGCAATATTTCTAGGACGTTTTCTTTTCGCGTTCATTGAATTTATTTGATTTAACGGTGCCTAACAAATGTATTTAGTCCTCGTGATAGCTGTCAAATGTCTCTCGCGTCCACGACTCTCACTTTCGAGGGATCTATATAATTTCATCCGCGTTCAACATCCTTCCTTGATATAGATAGTACCTTTTATCTATCACATTCGGAATTCGATCATATAAAGATTCCTGTTTATCACAAGCTTAAATTTACGTAATTGTAATATTCTTCCGATATAAAGATAATACTCGATTAGAAGAGTGACCTAGTTACACCATCGTTGCGCCACCCGAGATACGTCGGAGATAAGGTTAAACACGCCGGAGCAGACCATTCGAATACTACATTCTGGTTAAACTGTTGGGGCCTTGGTCATTAAACCACAGCTATGTAGAACTGTGGTTTCGTTGCACCCTGGGAAGAATATTTCGATGAGTTGGGAGGGGAGCTTCTTCAGTATCTGTAGAACTTCAGCTGAGAGGAGAGCTTGCTAAGAAAGAGCGTTCGCGGTCTCCAAGAGGCAGTCTCTCCGTGGATTCCGATTAGGCAAGACATGAATTTTTCCTGAGTGCCCGTCTATAAATGATAGTTGCTCCGAACCTCCGGAAGGATAAGTGCTGAAGTTTTTAAGAATTTTATGGTAAGTAAAGAAATATTTATTTGGATTTATTTTTTTAAGAAATCGAATCCAACCATTCAAAATCCCGAGGTGCCTCCGTGACTATAAGTAGGGTAAATATGTGTGTACTAAATGTAATTCAAATGAATAATCAATGCCGAATGAGGTTTAATTTGCATGTGTGCCGGTTAATTAGCGGAGGCTAATTAAGTTTCCCTACGTCAAAATGAAATCCTCTATTTCTTCTATTTTAACCTGCTAATGTTTTTACTGCTAGCAGAGACAGAGTTACGTTTTTACGCGAAGGGGATGAATAGGATTAAGAGCTCCATTGCATACCTACTAGAGGTGCATGTATTAACCCCTCCATGTATTAACCCTTCCTGGTAGGCTTCCAGGGTATTAGCTACCCTTATCTTATCGAGATCGTAACAGCGCACACCGCGTTTGCAGCAACCCGGTCGCTATTTTGAAGGAAATGACTGTTGTGCTGCCGCATTCCTATTGAATAGGAGTCCAGCCATTTTAGGGTCCCATCTTGGTGACCAAATTTTGCGTTTTATTTTTTATCCAAACCCTATTTGGGAAATTGTATAAAAGCTTTTCTTCGTAAATTACGATCTGCCATGTGACTAATTCTGAAAATAAGTTTTTCCTGTAAATGTTGTACTCACGACTGAGGGTTTGGCTAATTTAACTCGCGAATTTGAAATTAAAAGCCATTAAAGTTATTCACTATCCTCCCTAGGGATAGCCAGGGTCCAGGGAGCCTCCCTAGAGCTAGAAAAAAATAGTTTTACTCGGAGCCCCTTAATTTAGGGTTTTCCTTACGAGAATTCATCTATATGTATACCACTCCTTATTCCTTTGCATTTCAAATGTTCTGTCTACACCAAGATGTAATTGTTCTCTTAATTATTTTATTGCCCACCCAGAGGACCCTGGAGGTGCCAGATTAAGTGGTATCATGATACCTACTTAACGTGTTTTGTGGAGAGTACTTTTGAATGAGAACTCAATTTATCGGATGGGATGTTAAGCTGCAGATCTCTTGGTGCCTTTTGTTAATAGTAGCAATACTAATGTTGTTTCTCTCCACCCTTCCTTTTCTGTCCATCCCTAATGGCACAAGTGACCTCATCCTGTGGGCCACCTCCCCTGAAACAACTCCACTGGCTACTACTAACTACTATTGTTTTATTATTACCTGAATTTTCTTCCTGAACTGAGTTTCTTTTAGGCATGTGGCTCAAGTTTTCCACTAGCCATGTCTACTAAAGAAAGTTCAAATTATTGCATGCCCAGCATTAATTTAATTTTTTCTCTTTTAGATTTTATGCTGTAAAATTAATTTGAATCAATGGATTATGCAGAGTTGTTTAGTGATACTGTTGATTGGATCATCACAGTGGCTTTTAAAAATATTGTCCTGTTTGCATGTCCTGTCATTGCATACATGCTTTTCGTTAGATATTTTAATGAGAAACCAAGTAATGAAGTTACCTACAGTGTACCTGGTATGTATTGTCATTCCCTTGATCTTTTTATTTTAATTAATTGATTATTAATATAAATTCTTGCTGACCAGTAAGAGAATCCTTTTTGGGAATAAATTAAGAGAATCTTTTTTTATATTAAGTGAGAGAAATTGTATTTTAGCTTGATCACCTTAATTTTGTTTGCTGACTAAATGGGTAACTCAACATTGCAAATGATGAAATTTTGTGGCTAATTTCAAGAAACTGCGGGAGATGCTGCAACAGCATCTTTTAATGGAGTCATCCGATAATATGCATTTCGTTGCAACAATTTCAGACTGTAAAAATCATTTGAGGGTTCAGATCCCTGTCAAGGTGAATGATTTTTACGCTCTGAAATTGTTGCAATGAAATTGTGACTAACTTTAATGAAAAATGTTCAGTGCTTAATGTGTAAAAAGGGTGATTTCCTCAATATTTTTGACTTAGCAAGAGGTTAAAATTATTTTGAATAGTTAGTCAACTTCCATATATTTTGAATTTGCTGTATGTCCAAGTGGTAGGTATTAATCAATTTAGCAGTAGGCAAGTTCAACTGTAAGATGTCTCATTAGCTTAAATTAGTTATTTACCATGAATTTCCATGCAGAGTGTAGTATTAAATAGTTTCCAGGGGAGTACTGTATTAATAGCTGGGCACTGGATATAAAATTGACTGAATTGCTCAGAATCTAAAATATTGATAGTGAATGGCTGTCATATTTTATAGTCTGCCGGTGTATGAATTATCATTTTACCAATAAAGTGGCAAAATGATTTTCATAAAGCTGTTTTACCTTATTACTGCACAATCAGGAGGTAGATTTGGTTCATTAAATGGATTATTGGAGTTTTAAATTATTTTGAGGTTTTTCGCAAGACTTGATAAGGAATTGTAGAGATGTTTACCTAATTTTATGGCCATAGTATACTACTGTAAGATGCTAGTTTTCTTTGTTAATGAATAATTTGAGAGACCATGGCAAAAATAGTGTTGTACATAATACATATATTTAATTTTATCATTTATATTTCTAAAAAGGGGTACAGAAAATTTCTAGTGAGAGAACAGTATATGTGGCTGGTCACATTTGCATTGAAATTCATCTGAGATGGTCCTGAGTAGACTGAATGTTGACTGCACTGATTATAATAGAATTTTAGCCATGAATGACAATACTTCTTTCCTTAACATTTTAGGGAGAGTGCAAGGGCATTTTGCTGGAACCTGAAAATCCACCTTAGTTCATATTTGAGCCTTAGCTAAATATTTTTTGAACGTTGTTGGAGAGATTTTAAGGGGTATATATTTTATTCTAAGCTGGACATGGTAATATGATATTTTGGCAAGAGGTATGGTATTAATGGCTGCATTAAAGAAAATATCAGGATGCTGAAGATAAGGTAAGAGGATTTATTTTCAAGGAAATAGCAGTAATGGGAATAGGAGCAAGATTGTGGTAAGAGAGATTGAGGGAGTGAGCACTTAAAAAAATTGCTATTTAAGCATGCAAAGAAAATAAAGCAAAAGGGAACGTACTACGGCCGAATGAATGCAATGAATACAAGTTACCCAAAGCCGTACTCTTGGGTGGACTTGGGTCTCTTGGGTGGGTACTTGGGTGGAGCCGTACTCTTACCCAAGAGTACGGCTTTGGGTAACTTGTATTCATTGCATGCAAAGAAAAGTATAATATTCTTTAATATTCTTAATTTTTGTATGGTAATGTAACATATAAAGAGGAAAAACCATGGTTTACCGAAGGAAGATGGTTCAGAGAAGGAAATAGAAATGTTGGCACAACTAGGAAGAAGAAAGTATAGTGTTCAATAAAAAACGAGGAACTAATGGAGGATAATAAACATGGTGGAAGAGGCAGCATGAATGTGGAGAGTGTAATAAAAAGAATAATATTGATGTGCTGTATAGGAAAGTGCATGAAGTGAGAAGGGAAAATTTGTGCACATTCAAATTTACAAGTTATATTATTAATAGGTTGAAAAATATACAGAGAAGAAAGAATACCTAGAGAAGTTAAATAACTTATTCTAAGGTTGATTTGAACTATCAGATGTACATTCACTACTGAGGTTATTTTGCTTTTTCAGGAAGAGCTTACCATATCAAGAAGTTTTGGGCCTTACTTTGCCTTTATAAGATGAAATGGGGTGAGAAGAAAGAAAAGTTGAATAAAAATTATACATATGGATTGCTGCCTACTCCTGAAGAAGTCAAAATTGAGGAACCATTAAATTTAAATGGCAAATATGTAAGTTTCGATTATAGTTTTTAATGCAAGCTAAGTCAATATTGCTATTTTGCTGCAAAAGAACTGTGGGACTCCCTATGGTAACTACTGATGGTTTCTGAAAATGGTTTAAGGCAGGTGGTAATCTTAGAGGGGTTGAGACAAAATAGCAGTCTGATTTAATAGTCTGGGTAAACTGTAGCCTTAAAGAACTGTTAATTTCTGGATATAATTTCATTTGAGATGAAGATTATCTAGTGGATTCTTATTATTGAAATATTACATATACATTTTGATATACACTTGATCATTATGTAATATCAGTAAAGATTTACTCGGGAGGATATGTACAATATGTGGCGAGGCATTTTTTAATGCATGGATTAAGTCTAAATATGTTTTAACTAAAAAATATAGAATGAAAAAATGTGATAAATCATCTGGAATCATTCCAGATTAATTTGTATTCTAGATATTAGTTTTGTCATGTCCATAGCATTACACATGACTACATCCCCACTCCTACCCCTTACTGCAGAAAATAATTTTTTAATCTTTTTAAAATCCTCTAATCACAAAGTATCCAATTTGCAATATATTCACATGCATTTTGGCTGTTTCTTGAGTTATTGAGCCACTAATTGGATTTTTGAAAGTAATTTTCTATTTAATGGACATCTTCATAAATTTCCTTTCCCCTCTATAATTTTTGAAGGGCTATCTTCATGAGTGGGGTGTCATATTTTGCCTGGTTGCTGATGTTGGATGCATTTCAAGTGCATTTGAGTCATGACCTCAATGAGTGTCATCTAATGGGAGGTTCTAACTTTGGGAACTAAGGAGTATTGATAGATGCTTGTTGAAAGTTTATTTAGAATGTGATATTTTAATTATGGCTGTTAGGACAGATTCCACTGTATGAAGTAGTTATGAATGTAAATGATTCACTGATAGTCACGAATAGTTCTCAGATACTTCTATTTTCATCTCAAGTCATTTTGACTTGCAAAATCAATAACCATTTCCCAAGCACGGTAATTAATCAAATTTTAAATTTTCATGGGCAATATGTTTCTCTAAACAATCTAAATATTGTTGAATTGACTACATAATGTAATCAAAAAGACACCTGGAAATAAAATTAGTAAAAAATGGAAATTTGACACTTTAAAAAGCATGTTAGGACCTATTCCATCCTAATACATTAAAGCAGCAACACTACCTAAAGATTTTTAGGGGTCCGTTTGACTCTAAATTTCATCCTTTCATATGTAGGGTCCCCAAGTTTTCAACCTTGTTTGTTTGACCTTCCTGAAATGTGTAGCGATTTACATGTACCCTAATGATAAATAAAGTTCTTAATTAAATGAAGAATGTCAGAAGTAATACAGGACTACTATTGATTTTTGTGTGTTTTGTAGGGAGCTGAATGTACTTTTATTTTTGGCATTGACGATAAGAGGAATTTGCTGTTACTAAAGATATCTACTGAAAGAGTTGAACACCGTTTGCATCCTGAAGTGTGGATTCATGTATGCATTGGTGGTGAAATTTTCCAGCTTCCAAGTAAGTTAGCTACTCCATCTGAGCCCAAACCTGATTTTCTTACAGGATTTTGTA
This sequence comes from Hetaerina titia, assembly GCA_037158775.1. NCBI lineage: Eukaryota > Metazoa > Arthropoda > Insecta > Odonata > Calopterygidae > Hetaerina > Hetaerina titia. Next base: position 32,564,749 of record CM073769.1, read on the forward strand.
TGCATTACCAAGCCAAATTTTTTGGTTGCTGCATTTAGTTTTCCTTTCATCATAAATTACATGTGGGAAATAAATAATTTGAAATGTGATTCATCATTGTTGTTACACTTTGAGGAAGTTGGAAGAGAGTTGGAAAGCCAGGTAGATTGGCTACTACTAATCCTCTATAGATGCTATTAACCAGCAAGTTGAAAAAATCTTGAAGGCTGTTAAGTTAATGGTTTAAGGAAATGAGCTGGGAAAGTACTATAGAATTGTAACAAAACTTGTTGGCAAAAGTGTTAGCATATTTAAAGGATTAAATATTTTTTTCTTTTAGCTGTTGCTTAACTTTATACAGATATTCATTAATTCAATTTTGTTTGAGCAATAAATGCCTATGGTGGAATAATGATGGATAGACTTCCTTCAAGCAGGAAGAAGGAACAGATAATCTCAGGGCTTCTGCTGCTTAGACATATTTAAAGAAACATGGGCTGGACAGTACTAAGTCACAAGGCAACATTTTGAAATTTGTTTTATTTGTAAAAGAACTGTGTGAACATGTTATTTTAAAGCAGAAGTGGATTTGGTCAATGATTATAAAATTGTATGATACACATTGTATGGATAAAAGAAAAATGTATGACAAAATAGATAATTCAAAACCAGTTTAGAAATCTTATGTTATGGGTGGCATGAAGAGGTGACATGTAATATCTCCTATTCCCCAAAGGACACATATTTAAAATATTTGTTTGACATTTTAAAGGTTTGCATTACCTTGTTGAAAGTTGGAAAACTGTATAAACTATTGTATTCAATTCATAATTATTTTAATTACAGTGCATCCTGATTCTGGTTTGCCAAATTCTGGACCAATGTCATATACTCCACCTTCAGCTATCGGGAAATCTTATTCACATGCTGCTGGGTTGAAATTTGAAGTTTGTGAACCTATGCGCAAATGGAGAGTTCATTTCAATGGTATCTTAAGGTTGTAGATTGAGTTATTATTTTTTGTGTAAAAAATCTTTGAAATTGTTCCTTGCCTTATTTTCAAAATCTCCATTTCAGACGAGGATGTCTTAAAGAAATGGTACCATTTGACCCTGAAGAACTTGTTCATGTAAAATTCAGTTTTATGTAAGTATAAGTGTACATTCAAAAATGAAATGGTTTGTGGAATTGGTTTATTAATTTATTTGAATGCATTGATTGATTCTTTGATAATATATTTAAGCTGGACTGCATGCAGCTCTCCATTTTATACTCACCGAGATTACAGTCTTAATTTGGCTAGTGAGGCCCTTGCAAGAGAACCATGGCGATCAGGTGATTGGATAAATGCAATGTAAGTCTGTTTTGGTTTTTGTGTAATTTTAAAAGTAGTTTCATTAATATTAATCACTGGGAAAATGTATGGGACCTGTCAAAAATAATTCTGGAGTGCTATCAAATTTACATAAAGTCAGTACTTTATCTTTTGATATCATGATAAGTGAATTTTTGTTGTGGTCATTAATGTACAAAGCGATTGAGGGATGGGGAGACTGCCCTTAATTAAGAAAATATGAGAGGGATTCAAGATGTCAAACAGTCTTATCTACTTGTCCAGAAAAAAAATAAAGAATCTGAAATGAAATGAGAAGGAAGTCCTGGCTGGTAAATTAGTCTTGTACCTTTGTCTTGAATGAAGGGTCATGCCTATGGCCTCTCTGGTGGGAAGGATAGAATGGTTAGAAAGATCTAGTCTCTCTGATGCTTGCATTTGATGCAGTGGTTGGCACTGAAATGGTAATTCTTTCTTATAAAGCATATGTGGGTGGTCTGGATTGAGAGAGGTGGATGAGAGGATAGGATGACATTAGGTTTAAAAACCAGTTGATAAACTAGTTTTAAATTTCAACTGATTGAGCAATTTTTCACCTGACCGCACCATTCAAATGCCCTCATTTTTGGTGGAAATTGTAGATTGAGGAACATGTTATAACACTTATAGTTGGTGCAGTACCTGGGAGAAGCTAGATACATCAACAAGGGGGTTGGAGATGCAGGCCAGGCAGTAGAGAAAGCATTGAGATATTGTGATCTGACTCCAGTCAGTTGGTGGTTATTAGGCAATATTCAGCAGCACTTACTTCATTGTTTCTTGGAGGCCAGGCTGAGCTGTACTTTCCACATTATTGCATGATGGTTATTGAGTCCCCCAGGTAGGAAAGAGAACAATAGAGAGGTCTACTATTGAGATTCACCAGTTAGAAGGGTTGTTTGGGACAGAAGAGGCAAAGAGTAATCCCTATACAATAGATAACTTTTGTGAAGTGGAACTTATTTTGGACTCTTTTCTTGCTTTGTCCAGCCTTGTACACAGCTGGTTTTTCCCTACTTGGCTGTTTCTTGTAGTTCCTCTTAGTTTTTGTCTTTCACGTCTCAGATTGGTGTCAATGTCATGTGCAGGACATAGATGAGATCTTTAAGAAAACTGACCCAATAAGAGCATCATGAAGATTCTAAAAATTGAGGCGAGGTATTTATGACTGACTGAAACTTGTTAAGTGACCACATTACAACAGTTCAGAAGGTGGTGTGTTGTCAGTGTCTTAAACTTACTGATCGTTTCTTTTTTTAAGAAAACTTGTATAAGATTCAGCCATGTTTGGCATGAAATGGTTAATGAACATTATGTAAAAGTAATAATTTTTATAAAACTGAAGATTACCTAGAATTTGTAACATCTCTACAGTTGTTTACTCTTTGTACATACATGAATTTACTGTTCAACTTTTTTTTACTGGAAATTTAATCAACTAAAATATTGGTTACAATCTAGGTTACAGGGAGAAAAGGGTTATGATCAGTGGGGAACACTTGTTGGTGAATGGAAAGTTGGAGACTCCATTGAGCCCCCTTTGATAATGCATTTTCGAGGTCTACGGAGGAGGAGATGGGGACCTTACGATGATGGAGATGAGTATGCCATCAGGTTACGTCACAAAGCTGAGTTCTTTGGAGTGTCCAACCAAGGAAACTTCTTCAATATTGGTGCCTCTTCAATGAGCAATGGTGGTTGGACTCAGTAAGTGTTATTGTTTCAGCTAATTTTATCTAAGAAATATGGCTTTAACTTTATTACTAATAAATTTTATGGTATTATTTTATGAAATGTTTGTGCAGCACAAATATTTTCTTGCTAGAAAAAAATCACATTCTCTTCATCATAGTTTGCCTTAAGCAAAACTAATGCTATAAAATTATAAATAGTATTTCCCATTATTTCCTACTGATAATGGAAATAAAGCAATGTGCTGTGATTTTATGTATTAGCTTGAACTATGTAAAATTTCCTCAAAATAGTTTATCATATCACATGGCCAAATTTAAAATATGGCAAAATAAACATTAGGTAAATCTTCTAATTTCTCAATCTGAATACATGCATACACACAAGTTAGAGAGAGAACATATCTACTTCCAGTTAAGCTATATGGCTGGATTTGATTTTCCTAGTTCTCTCCATGCAGAAACCTTGTATGGATTATGTTGGCAAACTGACTGCATTACACAATAAAAGCATAAAAATTTCTAAGTGTAGCAATGAAAGATCCAGATGCTGTATCCATTTGTAGAGTGTCTTGGTTGTTATTTTAAATTTATTGTGGACCTAGTAAACAGTTGCTTTGGGAGCATTGAACTTTTTTAACAGATAAGTAAATGGCAAAAAGGTGTTGCCCTCATCACATACACACGTAACAAATCCATGGAACTGCTTAATGGCATGCAATTCGGAGGAAACTTTTGAAATACATAGCATGGCGGAGAGTCAAGCCAATTCATAATTTGCAATATCATTTTAGGCTTATTTCTATTTATCTGCACCTGAAAACATGTGGTCTCATTTCTTGATTGGGGATCATTCTTGGGTTTGAATTATTCAACATTTCAAATGAAGTGGGATTGTTGTTACACGGTTTGTTTTTTCGGTTTCTATTTTGTTCTCATTCACTTAAGATTTTCTCTCAACCCTTGAAAAAACATTCACTCTTCTCTTATACAATTCTAATTAATTAATTTGCTTTAATCTATCTTCGCTACATAACCAGCCTAACACTGCTTTCATAACTCGTCCATTCCTGTCAATGTGTTATTTTACCACCATTCCTCGTGCATCACCCACTATATTGTCTGCACTGCACTCTGCTGGGATACTCATGTTTTACTTATTTAAAGTAATGTGGAGATGAGTACTTTTATACACTGCTGTTTTTGCTGCCTTAGATAACACAGGCCAACAGTGGTTTTGGTGCTGGAGCTTTTAATGCTGATTTAAAGAACAATTGGGGTGCTGAATCCAATTATGACACGTTTTTTCCTATCAGCTATAGTTTTCAAGATATAGATATGTTGTTAGTTACGTAAAAAAATCTTCATGATGATATGGGAGTATTATATTAATAATTATTAATATAATATTCCCATATCATATTACCCAGCGATGTTCCTGGTATTTTATCTTCTGTAAGACCAATGCTATTGTATCGTATTCTTCTTTCATTTTAGTTGAATGAGCGATTGGTATTGCACCAAACCTGTTACCATTGTGAAGAAGTACACATTTTAAACAACGCTTGGAGCTATCAATAATTCTTTTACCGAAGTCGATAGAAACGATTTGTTTTTTAATCTCATTGGCCTACAATATAGAAATATACATAAAACTTATTGACAGTTTATTGAAAATAAAAGGAACACCGCAGAGTGGTTATAAATTAGTATAATTATAGATTTATTTAACTTTGAAAATTATTTTCCGGAATATATCAAATATTAAAACAATTAATCGTAAGATGTGCCATATCTAAAAAAGTAGAGCTATTAAATAAAAACGGATTTCATATTTGGATTCAGCTCTACAAATATAGCTAAAATCATCACAAAGATTCCCGGCACAAAAAAAAATTTTTTTTGTAGGCCTGTGTAATTTTTACTTTCTCTGTACATAGAACTTTAGTTACCCGAGACTGTTTTTAGGGGGAAAGCTCAAATACAGGCTTATTACAAAAGTGTAATTTTAGATATAACTCATATTTAAATTAGTGCCTTATTACTAGATTAGCTAATAGTAATTATTTATAGATTGGCTCCATTTGTATAGTGCATTCAGAAAAATTCTGCCTAAAACATTTGAATAAATAAACTTGAACTCTATTGAAATGACCTTAAAGCTATTTGTAGGGCATATAAAAATGATTTTGCTACTCAATTCAGTCCTGTATTCCATTTCATACATCTGTCTACAATGTTCCAAAATTTCAGAACTTTTCTGGCATCTAGTATTTTTCTCATTAACAAGTGGTATACTTGATTTTTAATTCTTGTTTATACAAATTATTTTTATATTTACATACCAGATATTGAAAACTTTTTCTGCACACACAATAATCATAAGTATGAATATTTAAAAATGTTGAGTAGATGTAGTTGAGTAATTGTTGTATTAAATGTTGAGTAGAAAGGGTATTGTTACTGCTTTCATGAAGAGGGTCTGGAAATGAGATGTGAATTGTTTTAAGGAAAAATATTTAAATTGCAACTTCTGTTTTTCAGTGCACGATTCGGTCACTTCAGAGATTCAGCAGGGGTGTCATCATCAGTTACGAAAAGTGATCTCTCTCTTCCCCACTTAGCACATTATGGCCAAATACCTGATAATTCTGTGATTCGGTTTTCTGGTAGGTATATGATTGAGCATTTCACATAAAGACATTATCAGGCAGGTTGTTTCATGCTCGTATTAACAGCTTACATCAATAGTCAATTTAAAGCTAATTTATTTTTTTCAGCTAACGGTAAAAATTACACTGCCAGTATAAGACTCCTTCAATTTGGGGATGCAATAATGTATACAGGAAGACCATGGAAGTATAAAATTTGGTTTGCTCTCTTTGATTTTGGCTTAAACCTTGATGGAGGAATAGGATTGTCTGAATTTATATATAGGTAAGAAAATACTTCATTTGTTGTGATAACTACCCAAGTGTTGTCTAATTGAAAGCTTTCTTCATCTATGCTTTTTGATATGAAAAACGCAAATCTTGTTTTACCATACCTGGTTTTTAGTAAAATGCACTTGCAAATCATGATCAGGTTTTCTCTAAAACAGTGATAATTGTTTGATAATACCAGAATACTACCATTATATTCCATGATTTTTGCATTGGCTTACGTAATTATCATTATTATTATCACTCATCATAAATATTGATACTTATCATTATTGTTACTTATCATTAATATTATTAATTTTTATTAAAATGCATAAGCTGTACAAAATTTTCCTCCAACTCATGCAATCGTATAAACTCAAAATTTATTAAAAAACATTTTACAAAATTTGTAAATTTATGAACTGAGATATGTTCACCATACCTTGAAAGGTTTTTGTAGGTTCAATGTAGATAGTCAGTATTTTTTAAGAAAATTTTAGTGTTGAGTATTTTAAAATGAAAATTTGGTGTAGATGAGTAATAGATAAAACTTAAACCCAGTATTATCTAAACAATTTTACAAAAATTGTCTAAATTTATTTTATGGAAGTGTTAACAAAAACAATTATCTTCCAGATATGATGATCAGTGTCCTATTCCTGCTGTCACTTCACAACATATCTCAAGACATTATGTCAAGCGCCTAGGAGATCCATTGACCAAAGAAGAAAAAGTGCAACTTGAGGAATCCAAGCCCCTTACTTTGCATTTCACTGACATTCTTTGTCAGAATCCGAAGATAGTAGGTGGTAAAGGAGCTTCTCTGGCTGTTTTGTCATGTATCCCTAATAATTCTGTAAGTATTAATCCAGATACACATCAATTTTCATGGCCATGTAGTTTTGGGGAAATATTCTTGTTGTTGGCATCTCAAAGCAGGATGGTGCTGAGGTAAAAACCTTAAAATCAGAAAATTTTAGGGAATTGTTTGATGCTAATCAATATCCATTGAAGTTGAAAATTGGTAATAAAATTGCATTAATAATTTAGGCATGTGGTGGTTAAATTGGTCATATCATGGACCTCTGAAGATAGTCCTGGTTCACTTTCTGGTAATGCCTTTGGGTACTCTCAGCTTTACCCAAGCTGATTTCTTTTAGTTGTAGATATTTCTGGGAAACCATAGGCGTACTACCTGGAAAAAATGTTTGTACTATTCTGACGACTATCACGTGCCCTTGGGCATAGTACATGATGACATCTACCTTTATCTTACAAAATAACCTTTGGGTTGTTTACTGTAATTTTTGTTTAATTCTAATTAACAATTTGTTAAAAATACTATAATTTTGGCCAAATGGAAATATTATTTTTGGATCGATTTTGTCAATCAAGCTTATTTTCCAAAAATAAAACAATTTGTATAAAACTCAATACATTCAATACTTTGTCTTTACTACATTTAACTGCTAGGTTTGATTAAAATTTTAATTTTGATAATCATCAGTATCGTACTGTTATTTCAATGAATCCTCAAATTAAGAAGCCCAAGAGTCATAAAAATAATTTTTATTTTGCAAAAGTGTATAGGAGGGTGCTTATACACTAGATGAGGAAATTTTTATCATAAAGAAATTATAAAAACATGCTTTAAGTGAACCATTTTGTATCAAACCATTTTCTCTAGTTCTATATACATATGTTTGGTAGTTTGACTCTTTCACCTTCCAGCATTGCCAAAACCACCGCGACATACTTTATCCTTGCCTGTTGCTAGTGCAATCAGTCTTGAATTTGAATGCCCAAGTATCACTCTCTATATGAATATGGGAAAGAGTACAGTTTGACATTTCTATTCCTTAGGGATTCATTTGTTTTGATACTCTGCATACTACCCATTACTTTTCAGCTAGTATTCCACACCTCTAAATCTTCCTATAGTCGACCATCTTTTATGAATATTCATCTAAGGTATACAAAATCTTCAATTACTTTACTCTTTACATCACAATGGGGTATTGAGCACTTTCCTTCATCAAATACTTGTTTTGGATGCCTTTACCCCAATTTAATGTTGTCACTGCACTTAACACTGATGTACTTTTGGAAGACTCTACCCACTTGGGGATTTTTTTCTTAAGATAATTTCATTGTAGATTTGCTTATATAATGTTAAATCTTTAAGTGGAAAATGATTTGCCATGCAAGAATGCTCATTTGCTGGTAACAATGTGAGGGCAGTTATACCATTTCAGGGAGGATTTTTGCATCAGCAGAATAATCAATTGCAGGGTATAAGACACTCTATGAAAATGCTTGCTTGAAACTTTGATTCATCATTTCAATCAATAGATCTAAATTTGAAGGGTGATTGGTGGTCAAAAGCCTTGGCTCAAACTATTTCAGGTCCACTCAGTGACCCACCTAAGTAACCCATGATCATTTGATCAACAACCCATGTTGACAAGTTAAAGTTCTTACTCAAAAGTATTTAATTGAAGGAAATATGTATAACAGTCCCGTATTGACCACCATGATAGTGAAAGATTGGTATGTGCACTCAGTCAAGTACTGATCCTTCCCTTGCAGAACACATAATCATGACAAAATTGGGTGTAACCAATCCTATTTTCTATATTCAAAAAGCAAAAATTTTAAGTTTTACTTGAAAACATCAGCTGTTGCCACACCCATGCAGCTGTGTTTTTATGTGCAAAAATATGGGTCACTTGTGCTTTAAAGGGTGGTGTCCTAACATCAGCTGTCACATATCATTGTGGCAGCCTGTAGGGTATTGTTTAAATGAATGACCTCATGTTAGATCCATTATTCAAATTATCTGCCACTGCTTCTTTTTAATAACAGAATCTCAGGGGGTAAAGGTAATTATCTTTGCTTTCAAACTCTGCCATCACATTAAAGTTCATGAGACCCTCTAGTAGCTCAGCCCAACTACATGGTGACAGAGGCCTTTTTTCAAACAGTACTGCAGTGCTTGCCAAGCTCAGTGTGCATTCTTATGGCTAGATCAAATTACTCCCAACTCCTGTCTGCCTCATTCAATTGGTAACATCACTACCTGCACAACTCATCACAGAATATATGGTTACACAGATTTTTGAGAGATTGCTTTTATGGGATTTGTACATCTCTATCCATGTCCCCCTGTAGATATTGCAGGCTCTGTTAGCAGAATTACATCAGCATGGAGAGGAATGGAAGCATTTACATTGCAACCCTTATCCCTGCCTTCCATCTCTTATATTTGCATAAAAAATTGAAAAATCGTGATATAATGTATCCTTGTAGCACCTAGTTATTTGTTTCAAACCATTAACTCCTTTACTTATTTGCTCAAAACTCTCTTAATGATCAAAATATTAGTTATAATTTCTCTACAAAATAATAATAAAATCAAATGCTCATTTTATGCATCAGAATTGCTTATTCATGTGCAGTCATGATGGGAAGAGTAATTACAAAATGGGTGTAGTTGAAACCTGTCACACATAATTATATATTCCTGTTTTGAAATGGAGGGAAACCTATCCCTGAATGCATCAAGCCCAAAAAAGTTGCATTACATGCATAAATGCAATCAATGTATCTGGGGTATGTGACCAGGATCATACTTGGTTCTAATTAGGGGAAGTTAAACAAGTTTTCTGAATTGTGTTATATCCAACAAATTAGTTCATAGTAAAGTTTTCCATTATTCTTCATGATATGGAAGACTTCATATTTTATTATATATAGTTTCAGGTTCCAGATGGTTTCTGTCTAACTACATTTGCTTTCCAAGAACAAATGAATTCAAATGAATTACTTAAAAAGAGAATTACACAAGCTTTGGATGATGCCCTGATAGGCAAAGATGATAAAGAATTGCAGGAGAGTTGCAATAGGTAAGTTTCTTATTTTAGGTGGTTAAAGAAACATACTATTGGGTGGGAAAGATGTTTTTCATTGAATTTCAAATGTGAATCATTCTTTTACATCTGAATTTAGTCTTCATTACTATTTATCAAATGCTTGTTTGCATCGTATTAAAATTCAATTTTATAGTATTTGTAATTTATCATAATAAGGTGAATCAATCATTCTCTCTTCCCTCTGATGAAAATTTCAGATAATTGAAAAATTAAATATTTAGAGTTCAATTTAGATCACTACTATATTGATTTGTGGATTCTATTTTTCAATCATCTTCAATTTGATACAATTTGTTTCAGACAATTGTTTATTTATAATACCAGATACATATTTAATATAATAATTTAATACATATAATACATACTACCTTGAACAAAAAGTTCCCGGAATAACCACCGTGTGGCGCTCCCATCGTTCCGATTTGAGTTCCGTTTTTTTTTTGTTAAATTGGTACATCTGTTGTTGATATTCCCTTTAAATCTTAGTGTCATAACTTGACATTTGCAAAAGTTACGTAGCCAAGAGTACATCTATCTCTGTGTGTGTTGGCGATTTTTTACAATTGCAGAAATGGATTTAAATTTGCAACAACGAACTTGTATTAAATTTTGCGTAAAAAACGGATTTAGTGGCGCACGGACGTTGGAAATGTTGGAAAAGTGTTTCGGCAACGATTCTCTAAAAAAACGGTCGTTTACCAGTGGCACGAGCGGTTCAGAAGTGGTCGTGAGTCAATCGAAGATGATGAACGCAGTGGCAGACAATCGACATCGAAAGTCGGTGAAAAAAATTGATAAAGTAAAAGAAATGTTGGTCAATAACCGCAAATTAACCATCAGAGAAATAGCGGAGGACTTGAACATTGCCTATGGATCCGCCCAAGACATTGTGGTTAATGATTTGGGTTTCCGTCGTGTAGCAGCAAAGTTGGTGCCAAAAGACCTCAATTTCATGCAAAAAAGAGACCGTGTTGACGTCGCAAAAGACATGATTTGCGAGGCTGAATCCGATCCCACATTCATCAAAAGGATCATTACTGGAGACGAGACGTGGGTTTATGAGTACGACACGCAATCCAGACATCAGGCAAGTGAATGGCGTTCACCAAATGAGCCGAGACCAAAAAAACCACGTCGTTTTCAGTCAATTAAGAAGGCAATGCTGACGGTTTTCATGGATTACAACGGTGTAGTGCATCATGAATTTTTGCCAGAAGGCCAGACAGTAAACAGAGTATTATTTGGGCGTTATGAGACGTTTGCGTGAAGCAATTCGCCGAAAGAGACCAGAAATCGTCGCACAGTGCGTCGAGACCGTCGCACAGTGCTATCATTATTCGTAATTTTTTGACGAAAAATGCAACAAATACCATCCAACAGCCACCGAATTCACCTGATTTGGCTCCCTGTGACTTCTTTCTGTTCAATCGAGTTAAAAAACCATTACGGGGAACGCGTTTTAGCAGCCGAGAGGAAGTAATGGAAAAATCGCAGGAAGCACTGATGGGCATACCGAAAACCGAATATAAAAAATGTTTCGAGGATTGGATCAAGCGCTGGCATAAGTGTGTTGCAGTCGATGGGGATTACTTTGAAGGGGACAATATAGATTTAGATGAATAAACTTGTATTTTTAATTTTCTGAATAAATTCCGGGAACTTTTTGATCAAGGTAGTATACAGATTTACATATGTGCTCCAATATAACATAATTTCTGCTATCCATTTATTAATTTATTAATATAAAACTAACATATTTTTGACGACTTCTTTGTACAAAGTCAGTTATTGGTGTATTTGCAAACAGAGGTGGGTTACCTAAAAGTTTTTCTAGATATTGCAAATTAAATATATTATGGAATTTTGATAAACTAATGTAAGAAATGATTATTTCTTAAGTTTATGAAAATGCTGCATATGCAGTTTAAAAGCTACCACAGAAAAAATTTTTGTAAAAATTAGAATTTAGAAAAATATGTTGAATGTTAAAAGGTAGTTAGCCTCCCATACCAACACAATTATTTTTATATGCTATTATCTGCAGACTGCTTCATCATTTTATGTGACTGCTCACAGTTCACATTAATTATTGATTGTTTATAGACCATTGAGCGGCCTAACAGAAGGAAGATTTGTGCATCTGTTCAATTTGACAGTTCATTAGCTTACCGATTTAAAATCAGAGCAATTAAAATAATAAACCTAACAATGTTTATATTTATTGTTTTGGGGTTCCTACACAGCTTCTTTGAACAATTGCAAAGGGAATTTTAATATATTTACCAATTTTTCTAAAAGTTTACTTTTTGCATATGCTTACGCTCAATTTTCAAGAGCATTTTCTGATCACTCATTATTTTCAAAGCGAATTAATCAGTATTAAGATAAAATGCATTAAACTAAATTCAATCATATAATATAAAGTGATTTGAAAAAACTGCTTCCCCCTAAAATTTTCCTTCCTCTTTGGGATAACATGCGTTGAACTTGCTTTTGTGATGATCATTAAAACTTTTAAAATCTCATTAAATAGTTGATTGATAGAACTCCATGCACACATTAACTAAGAGAAAAAGATATAAACAAATCTTTCATATGAAAACCATTCAAACAATTGATAAATGTCAGATTAAAATTTAAATTGTTTTTACATAAACCATTGGTGCAAAATTTTATTTTTAATTATTTACTGCTGCCATTGGGAAATCAGTTTTGACAATTAAAGAATTATGTAAAAATGAGTATGAAATTTGGTGTGTACAATTTAAGTTTTCACTATATGTAGATAATTGAGATTCTTCAAGAATAGATACGTGGGAGAACAAAAGTTTCCAAAAAAAATGGCAAGTCAAACATTAAAAGATACAATCTCATGGGTGCTTTTTAAATTATCTTAATGCACACATCAATCACCTGGAAAGCCAACCCTCAAAGAACTTTTTCTATCAAAAGAGTAAACATTTCTCCAAATGTCATCAGTAACTTTTATGCCTCAATGTTGATCTTTTGAGGCTTTGATTGATCATTTTCCAAGTTTGATCCTATTACAATGTTGAAACTGAATTGAATTGAAACTCAATTGAATGTTGAAGTACCTATATACCACCTATTATGACATGGCTATCCCACCATTATGACATCTCCAGGTTTTCAAGCATTTCAATTGACAGGATCAAAGAAAACACTTAGTCATAAGTCGAAAGAATAATTTAAATTAACTGTATTAATTAGCTTTTTAAATTATCTTAAGTAGAACCTGTTATTGCTTTTAAAATTCCTGAATCTTAAAGGTCAGATTGCAGGGTATCTTCATTTATATATTCTTCATATTAATTAACCAAAAATAACAATGCAGTTCTTTAAAAATGCTTCTCTGAATTAGTTTCTTGGACACCTTCATTTGTATCAATGAGCATCCAAACTGTATCAGTAATGGTGAGCTCATTATGTATGCTGATGATACTAATCATGATCTCTTCCATTTCTGTGGTAGCTCAACTTGTCTTTAGTGCCCATACTGACGAACAAGATCTTATTTCATTTTATTTCACCCATGTTATCACATGTTAGTCTTTCAAAAGAAACTTAAAAGTTGCCGAATACTTTCTATTCTGTGAAAACATTTGTATTATTTTTTTGTAGTTTTTTCTTCATTGACTTGTCCTGTCTGTTTTATGCTCTGGGACCAATAAAATTATTATTAGTTGAGAAATGTAGTCATTATATTATTAAGGTTTAGTATTTTTCCTAATCATTCGTTATTTTTACTCTTATGTATTGCGTCAAAATTAGTGATCATGTGAAAGTTCATCTATATCATAAATGGTAGTCATGTGGTAGGTGGTGTTAGGATGCTGCCCTTTTTTAGTAATTTGTTTTTTAATATAGCAGAATGCAATTATAATTTCCTTTAGTTATTTTTAGATTTAGTTTATTAGTAGTTTTAGTCCTTGTTTTGTTCTGTTGGCACATTGCATAAGGGGGAAAAGAGTATTTAAATCTAAAAGTTCTACCTTATGTCTATCCTGTATTGCAATATGCCAGAATATTGTGGGATTTTATTAGGCATATGCAGGTGAGAAGTCATGAGATTCCTTTCCAAAAGTCAGTTCCACCTACTTTCTTCAAAACTACAGGGTTGACTAGTGGATACATGCCTTGGATTTCTTTTATCCATGGAAAGTCAAACATTTAATTTTTAACACCCAATTTGACATGATAAATTTTTTTTCTTTTATTTAAGGGCTGTTGCTGCAATTAAGTCAACTCCTGTATGTGCCATTGTTGCTGATGCACTTGAAGAAGGATTAAATTCCTTGAAGAGGGGCAATGATGTGACTGATTATGGCTTTGCTATCAGATCCTCTGGGGTTGGGGAGGATTCTGAAGAAGTATCTACAGCAGGTCAAAATGAAACTGTTTTAGGTTGCAATGGCCATGACAACATACTCAATGCCTTAAGAGTCTGCTGGAGTTCTCTTTATTCACATCAGTCCATTCTCTATAGAAGGTTAGTATGAAGATGTTCCCTGTGATTTCCATGATTTGATGAAGGAATATCCTGCTTGTCATGGAACTGTATTATTGCAATCACTTTCAAAGGATAATGAAGGAATTGCATGGCAACTGATATCCTGCCTTCCATTGGTACTGTTGTTTAGTAAACATATACTACATCCAGCATGGAGTATTTGCCTTTTCCACCATGTGCCTCCAATCTTCATTTCTAATTTGTTCCTCATTTTTTTCATGTCATTCCAATTCATGTCAATTCAAATTTGTCAATGCCATTGCATTTCCTCAACCTGGGCTGTCATATTGTTTTAACATTGGTTACCATGTCTAACAGAAGTAGTAATTTACTCTTACCCCCAAATGAAAAGGAATCTGTAGTTTTGAAAACATGTCAAAAAAATATATGCAGATAATATTATTTCTAAAAGCTGAATTTTTTTAGCCAATACTACAATGTAAATAGTTGACACAATTTGTAGGTATTTTTTCAATGGTTTATTTTTATTTACTTTATTGAAACATCTTATGGAAGTGGTATATGAAAGAACATCTCATGCAGAGAAGTATTACATATATTTGGGCCAACACCAAAACTTCAAATTTCAAAATTATATTCAAGAATAGAAAAATTTATCATACATATTGAATTTTTGCATGAAAACTCTTAATACTTCTGATTCTAATGTTAGAGGCATGTGAAAATAATGAAATACTGATTTGTGTACATTACTTAATGTGAAATTCAGAATTAGCAATGTGATAAGTGTACAGTGAAAAAGTATATTGTATTCAGTACTTATTTGCTCCAGCTCTCTACTAAAATCTCCTATTTGCTAATCTCTTCCTGTTATATTCTTCGCTTTTAAATCTTCTATTGTGTAATTAATGTACCTTGCTCATATCCTTGGTAATAGTTTTCCCCCTTACACTTTTTCATAGATTGTCTTCAAAAGGCTGTCGTCCATTAAGAAATGTGATTTATCACTTTCTTTTAATGTTTTGCATGTACTAGTTTCTTCTAGTTTTCAAGGAAGCACCTACCTTCTTCATTAAATAGGTCCTTCACTAAATATTTCAGCTGCCTGAAATCCAGAGAAAATGATTTTAACAATATTGCTCATCATATGGGTTTTTGGTCAGGAAGATATCAGGATGGTTCTAATATATTTGATTTATTTTAAATTATAGGCAGCATGGGACTATAATTACTGGCTCCCAAATGGGGGTGGTTGTTCAGCGAATGGTACCTGCTGAAATAGCTGGTGTAATGTTTACTCATCATCCATTCACAGGAAACCCAGCAGAAATAGTAATCACGGCTAATTATGGTCTTGGTGAGGTATGTCACAATGCATAGCATGCTTCCCTATTTTTGATTTTTATTGATAGATATCTTGAGCGTTAGTGAGTTTCATTAAATCTTTGAACTCTTGAATAAGGATTGTATTTGTTAAGTTATAAAAATAAAAAATAAGCTAAGTCATTAATAAATTTAAAAATATAACCCAGAAAAAAAATTACACTTAAGTTTAATTTTAATGTCCTTTTTGAAATAAATTATTGTTCATAAGAAATATTTTAAGTTAGTATTTTTGAATTTTTGTTGAAGTTCCATCCTTACATCTTAATTCTTAACCTAGTATCTTCATTAAATCACCTTTAGCTTTACTAATATGTTAATATAGAAGCCATCATCTAAACCAGTAGTCTTTCAATCTTTTTAGTTGGGAGTGTTTATATATTTAAAATCCTATTACAGTTCCTATTTGATATTTAAAATATTTGTTGAGGGGGACATCTTGTTGAATGAAGAGAGACATAGGTATTAAACATCGACAGACTTAAGTTTCCATGCATATATACATTTGCACACGTAGCTATAATAGTTTGTTCTTCAATTACAAATTAGAACCTTCAAATGGCTATAAAGTTAAATTAGTTAATTTAAAAATTTCATCTTGGCAAATATGTGCATTTGGTTTTAGTTGGCTCATAACATGGGCCAGTTGTTACATTACCAATTGATTATTAAATAAATAAAACTCCTGATTTTACAATTTTTAATCTACTTTTTTCCAAATTCAAACTAACCATAGCAATTGTTTGAAGATATTTGGCTGTAATAAATTTTTAAGTCAATGCCTTCTCAATTCACAATTACATATATTAAAAAATATTTTGATTAAGGGGGCACACACATTACATTTTGCTTGTATGTTATTTTCTATTATGTAGCAAAGGAAATGACATTATAATTTGTAGAATGTCTTTATCACATAGGAGGAATCTGTGTAGTACAGGAGAATAAATTTAGTATTTTCCCTCTCCAATGCTAAAATAATTAACCATATCATGTTTTTTGAAATGCATATACAATGCATCTGATGCATCATATTTTTTAAACTTGTAATATGGAGAGTTGACTTAACATTGCTGATTTTTAGATAAGCATGGTTTCATTCCAGTAGTATAGCCTGGTTAACGAGGTTGGAGGTCAGATTAAGCTGAGCTAATATTATGCTACATTTGAAATAAATAAACCTTTTTGACTGTTTGCTAGTGCCCCATCACAAAATTCAGTCCTGTGTAGTGCAGCCATTTTTTAAACTAATGATACTTTGTCAGGGTTGTTCTATAGAATTTCAATAACAGGTTAATTGTAGTTAAAGTGAAAGCCATATTAACAGCCAACTGTTTTCAGTATTTAAGTTCACAACTAATTCACAGCATTGAGTGGCTGGTTAGGGTTTGATTAGAACTACAGATATATTGTGCTCTAAATCTTGCTTGAAATTTCCTGGTCATTTCAGAGTGTTGTGGCCGCCATTGCTGAACCAGATACTATTACTCTAAATAGAGGCTGGGATGATACTCTGAGCATTCTGGAAAGTAAAATTGGGGAGAAATCTGTTCAAGTTTCAGTAGATGGTAAAATGAAAAACTTGTTTTTATTTTTAAATGCATATATTTATGCTATTACTCTTTTTAGACTCCACAATACTATTTCATTATTTCAATTCACTTGCAGAAATTTCTTGGGGTACAAAAGAGGATGCTATAAGTGATGATCTTCTGCATAAACTTTGCATGTCTAATGAGCAAGCAATTTGTCTTGGAAAGATTGGTATCCAGCTCGAGGCCATATTTTGCACTCCTAGAGATATTGAGTGGGCTATTGTGAAGGTAAAAATACTTGTCATTTCATTTCTAAATTGATATATTTAAGTTGGAATGTTGATGTTTTTATATATATCCACTTTTTTTTATCTATTGTACTGTTTTTTTATTATATTTGTAGAATCAGGTATATATATTGCAAGCCAGACCCATTACTGCTTTAGACAGTTGGAGTGAATTTGAGTTACTGCATGAATTTGATTCACCTGTGGTAACAGATTCAGAAGTAACTACTCGAGCAAATACAGGGTGAGTAAACAATTTAACTTCATGAAACAAAGGAGATGCACCAAAATGGTTTCATGACTGGGGAGGGTAGAAGGGACAGAATTTCTAATTCCAATAAATTCCAATTTATCCTCATTGCAGTTTCTTCATTAATGAAAAAGGTTGCATTATGCTCTTTTGTATGAAAGACCATACTTTACTATCCTGAGATAGTTTAGTAAATGATATAAGATTTATTGAAATATTTGATATCTTATCTTATGAAATAGCTTTGATATCCACCAGCTGTAGTTGAACTTGAATTTATATAGATGGGCACTCATGAAATAAATACAGATACTCCCCCTACTCTGCCTTATTATAGAAATTCTCCATTGCACCATATTTAAGGAAACATTCCCACTAATTTTCCAAAAATTACAAGAGTCATAAATATGATACTCGGA
This sequence comes from Hetaerina titia, assembly GCA_037158775.1. Classification (NCBI taxonomy): domain Eukaryota; kingdom Metazoa; phylum Arthropoda; class Insecta; order Odonata; family Calopterygidae; genus Hetaerina; species Hetaerina titia. Next base: position 32,583,013 of record CM073769.1, read on the forward strand.
GGAAACATCAAATGCACATAATGGAGTAAAGAAGATGTCTGTGCTAGCAAAACTAATTTCCCAAAAAGCAACAGGTAATACTTTGATTAAATATGTAATGTCAGTGCTCTGAGAAGAGATCTGTGGTGAAGATACCTCTGCTGTTCTGTTTTACTGATTCGTGAAGATAGAAAAAATAAGATTAGAGCAGTGATTAAATAATTGGTAAAGGTATGAAAGCTAAGGAAATTCATGCTGACTTTCAGTACAAGGGAGACTGTGCTCCTCCATATTCAACTCTTGCCCAGTGGACAGATGAGATTGTTTGGTTGGGATAGCCTAGATGATGATCCATGTAGTGGTTAGCCAAAATGTGCCACTACCCCAAATATTATTGCAGAAGTGCATGTAAGATCATGGAGGATCGCCTAATGAAAGTGCAAAAATATGCTGATACTGGAAGGATGTTGTCTGAATGGGCATATCACATTTTAACAGTGGAATTGGATGAGAAAATTATCTGCTAGATGGGGGCCTTGACTCTCGATGCTGGATCACAAACGCATCAGAATGAAAATTTTCGAACAATGTTTGTGATCGAAGATGAAACTTAGGTCCACTACTATACCCTGGAGATAAAACAGTAGTCAAAGTAATGGAAATATGTTGATTCACCACTACCCAAGGAAGCAAAGGGAATATGGTCTGCTGGAAAGATGTCGTCAGTTTTCTGGGATGTGAAAGGGATTCTGCTTGATGGATTATCTTCTCACTGATCAAGAATTTCTGGACAATACTGCAATAACCCTCCTGGACCAGCTAGACTAAAAGACAGTTTCCTTTTCATTGATAGAATAATTCACATTCTTAAATGTAAATTGTCACTGAAAAATTTATTATATCAAATATATTTTGATCAAGCGACTTTATCTTTAAATATTACCATTAAATTATGAATCATCATACCAAGAAAAACAATTTCAAACAGCTTAACAGATAACTCTAAAAAATCTTACTGTGAATGGACCCCAAAAAATCATTAACTATGAATTTGAAATCTTTGATCAGTTAAATTCTCCGTAATGTCTATTTTGATTGGTGTATCTGAAAGTAAGAATGCATTGCCTTTGCACACAATCCTTGCCAAATCATTTCACCGCTAATATAAGTACCTACTTACATACTCGTATCTATACTTGTACTTTGAATAAATATATTTACTTTTTTTCTAGTGAGGTTTTACCAGGTGCTATGACTCCTTTGACGAGTTCTGTTATGGCCAAAGCTTTGGATGTAATAATTCAGCAAAGTCCGGATCGGTCCAGAAATTCAATTCCACATTTTTTGAGAAATGCTGTCATTTCTCATCACCAGTTGGCCATGAATGTAATCAATGTAAGCAGTTACCATGTCATTAATTTTTATTCTTCAATGTTATAGAGGACATTTGTTTTGGAATAAATTAAAAATTTTTATCCCACTTAATTTGAACTACTTGGTGATTTGAAGCTGAGAAAGGCCCTAAGCAAGAGTCCTAGAATAGTGCATGCTTTATATTATGAATTAATAAAAGCATTTATGTATAGACATTTCAGCTAAAAAAGTTTATTTAGAAAATGTTCACATTTCAAATATTCAAACGTATGTGTATTGCAAAAGTTTTTAATTTTCATTTTTCACAAAAGAATAATAGTTATCCTAAAAAATAGCATCTATATGTGCGTATCTCTAGTCAATATAAAATGTTTACAAGGAAAGTCAAGAGACACTGTGAAAATCGTTAACTTAATCATTCATTGTGAGAAAATGTCCATACCTTAGGTGGGATTTTCTTTATTTACTTTTTACTTTCATTGGTTATATACAGAGTTTCCAGATTTTTTCACATCTACCATGACTTTTTTACCAAATTATTAAAAAGATAACTATAGTGTTAAAACAGCGATTGACAGCATATAACCATCAATGTAAAAAAATCTCCTCATAAAAAGTGATTATTCAATTATGTTTAATATAAGATGTTTCAAGGAAATTTAAGCTGCTCAAGAGGTTCCCTTCCTTCCATGGAAACTTTAACTTTTTGTAAAGAAAACTTGGAATTAAATAATTCGGAAATCAGTGAAGAATGCCACAGTAATTTTCCTGTGCAAGGTGTTGGCTGTAGGCTGTTATACATAGCACAGCATGAATTTAAAAGTGAAAAATTTTGGGATATAAATGAATATACCTTGCATTATGAACTGTTTCTCATCCCTTTTTTTTTTTAGACTTTCTTTAGAGTGAATGAGTCAAAAGTAACAATTAGTAATAAGGTTGTTCATTTGGCTGTATTTGGAAGTCCTTGCATTCATCCAGAACTTCACCGTTTGGGAATAGAAAGACATGGAACAACAAACAACCGCCAAATAACCTATCTGACTTTAAAGCTTATTGTGGTATGTTTTAATGTTATTATAAAAGAAAAATTTAGTTTATAAAACAGTATTTGGAATTTAAGTCTATATGCAAAGTTACATTGACCTCATAAATTTCTTGACTCTCATTGCAGAGTTCCTTTGGAGCAGAATGTGTCACCAAAAGAGCAACAATGAAATCGCTTAAAATTGACCTCCAGCCAAAAAGTTTTAAAACTGCAAGAGATCTATATGGAGAAATTTCATCAAAACAGTACATACTATTAGATGTTAGTGCATTCACAAATATTGCAGCTAAATTGGTTGACATTTCATTATCTTTTCATGTTGCAATTGAGTAGTTTTTGTACCTGAATCATTATTAAGTAAAATAGCATCAGAACTCGAGTTAATATGCTATTGCTGAAATGTTATTCTGCTAAATCTCAATTTGTTTGCTCTCTAAACAATTAAGATTCACATGCTTTGGAGACTTAGTAGGTAGTGCTGGGAACAGTCCTGGATCCCAGAAAATTAGTTGGCTTTTCCAAGGGATTTCTAGACATATCACACATTTGAACCTAGGACAGTAATGACTCCTCCCTTTAAGCTACTACCCTTTATTCCAATGCAGCGAATCTACTATACTCAGCAAGTTTATTCTAATGTAACTTATTTCATTTGTAAGTGTTAAACCTGGATTAACACTTTGAGAGAATTATGCGAATGCCAAATTTCCATTTCAAAAGCATTCATTTTATATGAATTATTTCAAATGAAATGTTATTCTTAACTCCTATGAAACATTTAATACTTTCAGGCTGCGTTGGATCATAATTTTGCATCTACCATTGGTGTCTTTTCACAGATAATGTTAGTTAATATTCTCAGTGATAGCAATAAAGGTAGGTTTCAGCAGTATAATTTGAATAATTCTTCATATTGCTGTCATCTTAGACACTACAGTCAATCCTTTTTGCTTTCAGAACTACAGGCTCATCATTTTGCAGATATCTCTCTTATGTTGTCATCATGCACCAATGTAATATCTGCTGAAATACCAAGAGATCTGCTGGTATGTGCTAGCTAATATTAGTTAATTATCTGTAGTGGAATTCATGGGAAATGGTGTGAAAGAATTAAATATAATCTTAATTTCAGGACCTTGCATCCAAAATTTCAAAGTCTGATGGTGCAGATGAGTTTTGCTCATTGTCACCATCTGAAGCTGTTGCTTGGTTTGAGAGCACTTCGAGTGAAGTTGCGGCATCTTTTAAGGAATTCCTTAAAAAGCATGGCCATAGATGCTTGAGAGAAGTAATATTTTATTTATTTCTTAAACTTGACATGTGGGTCCTTAATTATGCTTGTTTCCCTCTTTTTTTCAGTTTGATTTAGAATCTCACACTTGGGGTATGAAGCCAGATTGCTTGATGAGTACTCTTCAGACAATGGTAAGAGCTGCAGGGGTTGGGCAGGAAAGACATCAGGCTCCTGTTGAAGGAGTGGATGGCACGGTTCGAAAGCTCAACACTCCCTTGAAACCCATGACCAAGTAAGCAGGTTTATTAGTTTTTCATACAATTATTCAGGACAAACATCTTCATCAAAAATAAACCTTGTAAGCAGTATGCCTATGTATAGTGAATGAGCAAATGGCACTGTCTTCAGGCTCCTGTGTAGTATTGCGAACCAACCCAAGTTTCAACTTTAATGTGCAATATTGCCTTTTCTATCATACCAGAGATCAGCATCATGTGGTAAGAGGGTGATAATATTGAGCAGTGAGACTATGATCAAGGCAATACTGCCTTTATATTCACAAAAAAGCTATTTGTAGCACCATTGTAAGAAATGATAATGCAGTTTAAAAGATGTAAAAACACAATTTCATCATGAAAAATTTCATTGATTGAATTTTATTTTAAAAGAGAACTGAAAATGTATAGTAAAAAAAGGTTTGTGTGTGTGTGTTCACTTAGCTATACTTTCTGAATCTCATCACTAGAATGTACTGTTATTTTTGGGGACAAGTTGTTTCCAGAAAAATATTTCCATGCACAAATGGGCACTTAATTCATTGATGCTATTAATGGAATCTCTCAATTCTTGATAGATTTGGGTTTGTGAACAAACTCAATGCTCTTTCATGTTCTAACTCACTTCAATTTTGTGAAATACTGTTTTTTTTTTAGTAATAATTGACAAGTACTTCAACTTACACAATATGAGGAGCACCAGTGAATGTTGTACTCAAAAGGTGAATTAATGAAAAAAATGTAAAACACTGATTCTAACCTACTTTACACAAGTGATATTACTTTATACATCTGCAATGTGCCTCTTGTTTATTATTTTTCTTTGATTGTTGCATTGCAATTTGGTGTGACTAAGTGAATCTTATAAACTTAAATAATGCAACCCAGATTTTGAGTGTATCACTACTGTTATCTCTAGGCTACATTTAATTATTTAGCGTAGTCGCAGTAATGGAAGGGCACTAATTAGATACTTCTAACTAGCTTTTTCTAATTTTACATATTTTTTCTTTGTAAAATATGCAAACTGTCTTGCTGAAGATCTCCAGAAAATATTTCCATAGGAAATCCTAGTATAGAGTTGCAATGGTAAACTAATTCAAAACTTAAGAACCTTATTTTTAAAACATTTTTTCAGTGAGCAACTGTTTAACTCAATGCATAATTTGTTAACATAGAAAGACTAGCCATTCCTGGGATAAAAGTGCACCCCCAGAAATGTGATAGTAGAATCTATTGGAATGTCATTTAGAAAGAATTTGCAATTGTTCTGCGTATTGAAAAAACTGTAGTTTCTGGGATTTGTCATACTTTGAAATTATTGTCACACCAATTCCAAATATAGTCCAGTAGTTACTCGGTTTGATAAGAGAAATTCCCAGGATTTTTCTGAACATATGTGCCATACATATGGGTCGTGGTAGTCCAGGGGTTGTGTTGGAATACTGATCATACATTAGATTTCTGGGCAAGTCCCTCTGGGCACTCTCAGCTCCACCCAAGGTATGCAATTTTTCGGGTGCCAGATCTTCCTGGGAAACCACAACCGGCACAGGGAAAGGAACTGACCCCCCCATCCTGATGTCAATTGCGCATGCTGTCAGGCCTAATACTGGTACTCTAATCACCCATCGTCAACTAAACTGACCTTCTGGTTGATTACTGTGTTTATGGTTTTATGTAAATGTATATTTTATGAAAATGCAAGATATTTTTAGTGAGGATTATGGACATTTTATACACAAATGAACTATAATTTGACTCTCATATAATTAAATCGTGATATTTCTTTTTTTTTAGATTTTTTATAAAGAAGATATTGCCATGGTGCCGAGTATCAGTTGCTCGACGAGAAGAGACAAAATCTGCTCTAGTGAGAACTCTTCATGCATTTAGAGTGGCCTATAGACATTTAGGTTTCTTAGCCCAGAAAGAAGGAATTATACCAGATAGTGAGCTAATATTCTATTTTACACACTATGAGTTAAGCTTTCTACTAAATAACGAGGATACATCAAAAGCACCAATGCTTGCAAAGTAAGTGAATCTGATGTGTGCGCTAAGCATAGTGGACTTAATTTATTGGTTAACTTGGTATATTGCTTAACTGTAGCCAAGGCCCTAACAGGGAGTCATAATACACTTATGCCTATCTGGTAGTTACCATCTCAAGACAGTCCCAATACTGTCCCTTAGTTTTTCTTGGTTAAAGTTATTGAAGATAACTTATCTTCAACCATTATAATTAACAAAATCTACCATTATCCAGCAATCATATTAATTGTTAAAGAATCAGTACAGTAATTTTCAATTTAAAAACTTTTAAAATGACTGAAGACCTATTGAACTGAAAAGTAGTTTTTAATCACATATCCTGATAGTTATCTGTATTTTTTTCACTGTTGACCATTCATATTCAAAAACCAATGTTAAGAACTTAAATTAATACCACTAAAGCCCTAAAGTTACTCTTTAAAGTTAAATCTTTGGGTAGCGATCCTGTTTCATTATTCTGGAAGTGAAATGATATCCTATTGTGTTGAAGTGAATCATCATTTTTGTTGATTCTATGGTGAATTCAAGGGGTTAATGAAATGTTGTTAGGCCAATACTGATTAGTGTTATTAAATATTAGATCATGAGCTTAGTTCTGTATGCATTTGAGTGGTATTTCTATAATTATATTTTTCCTCCCATATAGTACAAAAATACTTAGAATTAATGCTTTTGGTTGGTAATATCATACCTTTTCACTCAATAGGTGTGCTGGAAATGCCTTTAAAAAACTGTACCAGAATTAGACGGCTCAAAAATGCCAGCTAAACATTAACCATATTTTCGTCACAGTTAACGTTTTTAAGTGTTGATCAGAGTTGTACTTAAGCTCTAATGAGCATTAGTATTTTTTCCTTAAATATTTTAATGGTAGCATGTAGAGTAATGTTAAATTTACTCTGAATAGAAAACACATTACTATGAAATAAGATTTCTTAGCTCTTAACATGGCTGGTAAACATCTTTTCACTTCATAATTTTTCTAGCATTCATTTCAATGATTTTGTTTAAGGGCATGGAGGAGAAGAAAATTGAGGCCCAAATGGGATAAAATTCAACTTCCCGAGACTTTCTTTGGGATAGCATTAGTTGGAGATGTAATGGTAAGTAAGTTTACATTGCTAGCATTGGATTTGTGGTGAAAATATTTTAATGCAATTTCTGAGAAAGTTAATTATTAAGTTTGAAATTGAGGATATTTATTTTTCACTTTGGTGTCATCATATTTATTTAATTCTTTAACTAGGTTGAAATTCACTTATCATGTGTGTTATGCTCGATACCAAAAAGCATTAAAGTAACTGTACTTTTCTAATTTTCTGAGTGATATAACTTTTTAGTGAAAGCATGAATTGCTAACTCGGAAGGTGGAATGGGTAGACCTCTGGGTAGAGGGATCAAGGAGATGTTACCAGTGGGAGAGTAGGGTTGGTCAAAATATGGTATGGGTGGCGTCACTGCTATCAGTTATATGCATGTGTAATATGTCAAAAAGCAAGCCTCACAGTGAAAATTCAATGTTTTAAACAATTAAAGATGACTTCATGGTTGAAAGAGTAAAATTGATAGAGGTAGGAGGCCCATAGGATTCTGATGTACATGCCAAGAATCAGTTTGGTAGAGATGTTTAAAGCCTTTAAAAGAATGGGCATTAAGTGTGGGGTATAAATTAAAATCTTAGTCTTCAGATATCGCATTGTCTAGAGATTGAAGATTACCTACAGGGGTAATTGAACACAATGGATTCAGGATGTAGTTCAGGGATATAAGGAAAATCAAAAGCAATTGGAAGATCTCACATCAAAATATGATAAATTCAGTAATTGAAATCTACATCTTAGAAAAACAGTAGCCAACCCAAAGATCGGTTTGGTAGGTGATGATGGTTCACCCAGTACTAAGTCCTAATATGTGAACTTAACACATTTTATTTTTTACACCTTGGAAGTGGCATATCTTGGGAGAGGAGCTGCTCAACAGGGATCAAGATGATTAGCTCAAGCCTAGGATAGTGTTGTACCACATAGTTCAGTACTGCTCAAAGAAGTCAAGCTTCAAACAAATGCTTTCAGTGATTTCATTATTTAGAGTTCGGTATTGTCAAAGACATCAGCCATTATGAAAGAATTCAAAAGGATTGAGGCCTTTGAAGCCTGGTACTGGATGCAGTTGCTGAAGAAGCAAATGGATAACAAGAAATGCAAGTATGTGAAGAGTAGAAGAGAAGAAAATAGGTTTACTATAGGGAGAAGACCCAGATGGATTGGGCTCATCTTTGGACATAAAAAAATACTGTATCCTAGTACTGAGAGCTGTACTAGGAGGGTCTCATCATGAAGGCCAAGATAGTAATCATTAGAAAGAGGATTGACCAAGTGTAAGGGATGCAGTATTAGAAAGGGAATGATGATACCCCTAAAGAATAATCTGCAGTTAACTGAGTTTGGGATTGAACTACTGATGATGCTAATTAGTCTACAGTGTAGGGATGCAGTAAAACATTATTTTCAGTAGGTTGAACAGATATTTTCTTGAAAATAAGTATTTTTGCTTCTATTTGATTTCATGGGGAAGTTTACTGAATAATCTTAAGCCCATTACTTTGGGTCCATGAGTAGTAATGTGTACTCTGACAAATGGCTTGTGCAAGTCATTGCAGGTCCTTGTATAACAACTATGGTAATCATGGTTGGACCTGTACTGAGAGATATTACCCTTGGTTATTGCATGTATAAACATAGGACACTGGTGATAGTCTTTTGAAAATACTTAAATGGTGTATCCCGAGGACCATTGCTCCAAATACATATAATCCTCTTTTGGACTTTGAAAATTATACTCACGTGGAGAAAGGAACCCCAAAAGAGGATACTAAAGGTAACTTAAAAATAAAATTCACCATAGTAAATGGACAGAAGGACCTCTAAATTTACAGAATATCTAATATTTCTGATGAGGAAGAATTGGCAACTTATTTTTCTATGTAATTTCAAAATTTGTTACTCCCAAGACAGTTTTGTGCAGGATAACTCCCTGGAATTGGGTGCTGAAATTTTGTGGAATGCTTACCCCTGCTGTATATACTGAAATTGCAGTGGAAACTTTATTTGTGAAATAAAGCAGGCTGGACTTGTTTAATGGGTCTATTTCCTTAATGGAGTTAACTATCTCGTGGATCATCAAGAGAAATTAAAAATAAAATAGGGCTAAGTACAGAATCCTGGGGAACACCCACTGTTACTTCTCGACCAGGAGAAACAAATTTAGAACTATTTCTTAAGAGCTCTGATGCTGTTTACTTGAATATGATTCAATCCATTTGTAGGAATTGCCTCTTATACCATAACATTTCAGTTTATACACGAGTCTCTGATGATTCATGCAGTCAAAAGCTTTAGTGAAATCAAAAAATAATCCTAAAGTTTGTTCTATTATCCAATCCTAAAAGTATTTGAATCACCATATGATATGAGACTGTTGTAGTGACCCTTGTTTTTCTAAATCCATCTTAAGATGTGGATAATAGGTTATGTTTCAAGATATGATATTATACGATGATAGAAAATTATTTCAAGTATTTTCCCCAACTGGTTCAATAGGGATATTGGTCTATTTTTCATTACCATTTTACAACCTTTATCTTTGTATATTGGCACTATTTTGCCTGATTTAAGAGGGCTTAAAAGTATCCAATTTTTAGGGATTCATTAATTAAGAACAGCTGATCTTTAATTGTATTAAATGACCTTTCTAAGACTATCCCTAAGATGCCATCTAATCCAGGACTAGAGTTGTTCAGGAATTTATTGATAATGTTGGTTAGTTCCATGGGGTCAGTTCCATGGCTGAAGAGGGGAATAGATAGAATGAATTTCTTGTTAGAAAAATGAGAATAATTAGCTGAATTGACTGAAACTGTGGCATTTTGATGGGATAGGTAGAAATCATTTGGAATGGAATTTCCAGCAGGGTCATGCAGTTGATCTTGTTGTAAACTGTTTACCCTTGGATTCATTAATAGTTTTCCAGATCTCTAGATTTTTCTGCATTGGTAAGTCTCTGGTTGTTAAGATTTTTTAGTACACTGTAAGGTTTGGCAATAACTTTTCTTGAGTGTTGAATATTCCTGATGGCCAGCTGGACTGCATCTTTCATTTTCTCTGAAAGCCAACAAATTTCGTCAGAGACTCACTGACTTTTGTATTTAACAGATAAGCTTTAATTTTTTGTATGCTTCAGAACAAGGGGAAAGCAGATTTCAAAGTAATCTAGACAGGTGGTATAGAAATATTCAAAGCTTTTGTTAAAGGACTTCAAGGAAAACAAATTTGATCACTCATGGGAATTCAACAAATCACAAAAGGCGATCCTATTCTGATCAGAGACATACCTTTTGTGGTATTTTTTACTTTCTTTGAATGTGGACACAGCAATTGTAGAAAAGTGCATAGTGATCTGATAGGTGGGTATTAATGGTATTTGTGTGCACATGTCCAGTCAATATTAGTTAATACATTATCTTAAATGGCTTGAGAACTAGCACTCACTCTAGTAGGTTCACTGTTTGCAGCATAAATGTTAGATGACATTAGTAAATCCATGAATTCCTTCTTAGCTTTATAAGGGTCCATAAAATTAAAATTAAAGTCGCCTGTAATTATTATACAAGGTTCATGGATTGGCCTATGGATTATTTCCATGAGTTTAATTAGTTTGGTCTGGGAAACACAGTATCCATTTTGAAGCAGGCAACAGAGGATTCAAATGATTGTTCTTCATTGAGAAATTCATATGGGAAACCAACTGAAATTTGGGAGAACATTAAGAAAGTAGAATCAAAGCACCACCACTTGTGTGTAATGAGTGGCAAAAATCACTAGCGATAACATACCCAGCCACATGAAGAGTGTCAAGTTCACTTGCATTTAGCCAATGTTCGTTGACAAGCAAGGCAAGGCTGAGTAGAGGCTAGTGTCCGGGACAATATGGATGCTAAAAAACCTAATTCTGCTTGTTTATCCTTTACATTATTATTGCAAGATGAATGACATGCATGCTTCAATTTGAATTGTTTCCTATCTTCTTGTTAGCCAAAGCAAATTTCACCGTCTAAAGCTTCTGCAAATATGTTATGGCAACTTCATATCAAAATGGTAACTACTTGCAAGTTTTTATGACAATGATCTGGTACCCGGGTATATCCCCTGGAATGGGTGGAACTCATTAACCCTCCAAATTAATTATTGCTGAATATGATTCACCTTAAGTGAACTCAAGAAACTGTAATAGTAACTTTAACGGAGTCACCCGTTATGTGTGCATTATAATGCAACCATTTCAGAGAGTAAAAATCATCCCGGTCAAGGCGAATGATTTTTACTCTCTGAAATGGTTAAGTGAACTCTTTGTAGTCTCTACAAATTGTTGCTGTGCACACACAATATAAGACCATATCATTTTATGACATTTCTAGTGCCCACTTCTAACATCAAGGTACATGTATAGTATATTATACCTTTCATGCAGCGTACACTCCTAGTTCTTTCATCATATCTTGGACTGACCAAGTTAATCACCCCATTGTTGTGTATTTGAATTAATGCTACAGAGCGAGCTTTCAAGAGAGAAATAAATGTAGAATAGACTAAGTAAGTTGTTGCATGAAAGAGCAAAAGCCTAGAAAATCATACTAATTTCTACGAAAAGTATTATGATGGTATCACTCCAATCTTGTGAAAGCTATTTTTGGATAGCACATCTGCTATTTTCCTGTGAAATCAAATATTTTTAAAAATATTCTAACCCCCTTAATGTTGTAAACTTTTCACCAAATTCAAAAGTGGCTCAAGATAGGATTTTTGAACAAAGTATCTGTAATAAGGTTACAATTTTTTTGTATATGCAAATATTTTAATCTCTTCCCCATTGGTATTTCATAATTTTGAGATTTCATATCAGATCACGTTATAGAATTGTATATTTAGTGAGGGCAAAAAATGCTGTCCCTTGATGATTGGAGTAAGCAAATTATGATAAAAATGTGGCTTTTCTGTGCATGGAGCTTTCTCACAACATAGGTACCTCATAATTTGAACCAATTTGTGATATTATTTTTTAAATTTGAGTTGTGTACAATTCAAAAATAGTTGCTGTCAATAGTATTAATATTTAAAGTTGGCTATTTTGAGTCAATCATTTAGAACTGGTGAATGACTTGACTGTGTGGTCTAATATCTTCTATTAATGATTGATTTTTTGAGGAAACAAAAATAAAGGAAGGTCTAGGGAATGGAAATCTAGGTAATGAAAATTTAGGATGTATGTAGAGCAGAAATGTCACAGAATACAAGAAAAATCATGGAAATTTCAAAAGAAATTTGTTATTACCCTTTGTTACACACTACTCTTAAGCTCTCACCCTTAACAATTGCTAAACAAAATTTAGAGGATTTTAAATGAATCCTTTACTCTACTAAGACATACAAATTGTACATGTACTTTCTAGAAATCAGCTGCTGATGGCAGCATCAGAGTGAGTGGTGTATCAGCTAGTATTGGAGTGGTAACTGGCAGAGCTTGTGTGATTCAGACCTTGGAAGAAGCACATAAGATACAACCTGAAGACATATTAATTACCAAGAGCACAGATGTTGGTTGGACTCCTTACTTTCCTTTTCTCTCTGGAATTGTTACTGAACTGGGAGGTCTCATTTCTCATGGTGAGTGTTCCTGTGAAAGAAAACCCAAATTCATCCATTTTACATTAATTTACCCATTACAAATTGCACCTGGTAGAGAAGATAAGTGAGCAAAGACTGATCATTTTTTAATATTTGTAGGTAGATAAGAAAAACTTGTGCAACAGTCAGCTGTTTTAAATTAGTTTCCTTTTTGTGAAAATAGCTTCTAGCAATCAATGTCTTCTTATAAAAGACATGATACCTGCCAATGTCATGAAGCCTTTCCTTGCACTCATTCACATAGTTTTTAGTAAAACATCAGAAATATTAAATACATGAAAGACCATTTAGCTGGCAGTGCAAGAAACTAAAAAGGTTCCTATCGTGAGTAATTTCCTCCTTCTAAATCATTGGGCTAGAGAAATGCAGGGTGGTAAAATTAAAAGTATGAGCTGCTTTTTACATTATTCTGTACATTGTCATTAGAGTAGTAAACCTTAGTTAACATTACAATTAATCAGAATAATTTTTCAGGAATGCCAATTTCTATACATTGACACTAAGATACACATGCATATTTCTCAAACCCATACCCATTGTTTTAAATAAGATATAAAGAATTGTTTGAAAATGAGAACATCAATGACAATGTATAGAAGTCCTCACCCTATCATTTTCCTCTGCCACAGTAACTTACTTGCTGAAAGTGCACTTTGTGGTTGTGAATAGAATTATTGCGTTGTAAAATACTGCATTTAAAATGCCAATTTGTTTAATTCTCCTTAGAGTATCTCATTAAAAGTTGAACAATAAAATATACATGCTTCAAGAGTGCTGCAACATTGTTACAGGGCATGAGACAACGTTTAGAATACTTTCTTCCTTAAAGGTTGCAATATTTGTTTCTATTTGGCACATTTGATTTTCAGCAATTGCATGTAATTAAATGAATCAATTCCATGATGCTTTTTGATTACGGTAATTTCCCCGACCTCTTGGTCACTAGCCACCCTGAGTACAGAATATGACACTGGCTTGTTGCTAGCTCAGAGTGAAGAGTCAAGATTGGCTTTTCCATCAAATTAAGGATATGAGATTGCATTAAGTGGTAAAAAAAACACCTTGATTATTCCAATGTGTTTTGTATTGTAATAGAATTAATTTTCCTAGTGCCTGTTTTTCCTGAATGTTCTTTTTCTTTACATGTGAGTGAGGTGAGATTTTGATTGCCATAAATTTTATAAGATATGGAATGTGTACATACATATAAATTTTTGGGTGTGAAAAAAAGTAAATTGTCACTTTTTTATGCAAAATTTCATATTTTTGTTCAACACTTTCATTTTTGTTTTGCACTAATTTCAAAAGATTTGGAAATGTACTAAAATTGGCCCACCACACTGTTGTATGTACTTTCCATTGGTGGAATTCTGATTTGATTGCCATGAGAGAATTCAAAAAATGAAGTATAAGAGGATTATAATATACTCCAAATATGAAATCTTGAGATAGCTATAAAAAAGTTTAAATGTGAGGTACCTGCAATAAGAATGTCTGTAACAAGTTGTTCCTTTGTTTTAAATCTTGGGGTAATTTTAATAGCTCTACTTTTTACTTTAAAAATCAACTTGATGAACTCATATTACAGGTGCTGTTGTTGCAAGAGAATATGGGCTGCCATGCATTGTTGGAGCTTCTGCAGCGACCCATATTTTTAAAACTGGTATAAGAATTGCAGAAATATTTCTATTAATTTAGTTAAATTCTGATTTTTTTCTCCCAAAATAGAATCAAATGGCTTGAATAATCTATATCTAATTATGTACACCACAAATAATTACGTAATGATACCTTTTGTGGGATATGGTGTTGCTAATGTATGTCTTTGTAGCAAATCTATTCATTTGCATGTCATAGAAATTTTATCTAAATTGTTAGAATTGAAATGTGAACGCTTAGATTCCTCATAGTAAAATGAGCATGAAGTATTTTCATTTAAGTGTTGGTTATGACCAAATAATAAATTGCGTAAGATAAAAAAATTATTCAAATTAGTGTGAGAAGATGAAAGCATAAAATAATTTTTAAAATTCTATTAATATATGAGCACAAATGACTGATTTTCTTAACAACGTATCTTAATATATTTTTCTAATTTCAGGAGATACTGTCACCCTGGATGCTTCAGCTGGATTCTTGACCAAGGTTGATGATGAATAGTTTGCCTAATTGTTGTAATCATAATTTTTAATTTTTTTAATTAAATACATGCCTTTTAATGATGTTTTCTCAGTTTATTCAATGAAGGAGTTTGAAAAACACAGCATCTCCTTAGACAAATTTCAAGAAACTGTAATAGTAACTTTAACGGAGTCACCCGTTATGTGTGCATTATAATGCAACCATTTCAGAGAGTAAAAATCATTCGCCTTGACCACCTTGTTATGACGTCATAACATCTTGTTCCTTTAAAGCCCTCAAAATTTCAGAGTGTAAGAGGACGTCTCGGTAGCTTAATTGGTTAAAGCACTCGGCCGGATATCGAGGGATCCGGGTTCGAATCCCGGTCAAGGCAAATGATTTTTACTCTCTGAAATGGTTGCATTATACAGCATCTCCTTATTTGAAATAGTATGACGACTATAATATTTGGGCTTTCAATGAACTATGCATCTTAGTCTTGCAATTCAGTATACAAGGCATGGTAATTGAATAACTGGAGGACTGATGCTGCGACTGATATAGTGGTTTAGCAGGTTTGAACATGCCACTTGATGCTTCCCACACCCTGAGCTTTATGGGCATAGTTGTATGTCGGTCTTGTTGTAGCAATTCTCCATTTAAATTCTTGCGCTAGCATCTCGCCAAGAAATGAAACTTACTCGGATGGTGCAATGAGTTCACCTTCAGTTTCTGATGAAACTGAGGAAAACTACTACAGAAGCCCATGTCATGTTAAAGGAAGTGTACGGAAGTGAATGTTTATTGTGCACACAAGTTTTGAGAAGCTTAAAAAGTTGGAGGGACTTAAAATCGACTGAAGACATTCCTTGCCTTGGATGACCATCAACATCAAAAATGAAAAAATTCCAAAAATTTTTAAATTAATCTGCAAAAATAGTATGTGTCAGAGCTCTTGCTGCAATCTCAGGAATTTACCAAGTATCAATCAAATTTTGCATAAATCAATCAACATGCAGTTTTGGAAGACCCAAATTGTGGAAGAGCAATATCTATCTGAATGCTTCACAAAGATAATGTCTATTCTACCTTGTCTGTGAAGGCATTCTTTGCGAAATATGGCATCACCATGTTGAAACATGCCAGACCTAGCTCTATCCTCCCCCACTTCCCCATCCCTCATGACTTCTTACTCCCCAAGGTCAAATTGGGGCTGAAGGGGATAAGATGTATTGTAAAAGCAATGGAGGTTCTCCAAAACCTGGAAGAAGTGGACTTCCAGCACTGCTTTGAACAATGTAAAACTTGTATGAAGCATTGTAGGTAAGGAGTACACTGAAGGCAATAATACTCGTAGTAATATGATTGGTGATCAATAAAATGCTTAGTAGCACCAGTCTGGTTATTTAATTGCCACACTTCATCATGCCAACTGGTTAACACCCATGCATAGGACCAATCAAAGAGTTGTTAACTGAACTTGATGTTATCAGAATTCTATGCTGATTTTGTCACTTTGAGTGCCATATATATGAAGTACAAATGCATATCGTATAATTCTTTTGCATCTAGAATAAACCTTCAATATGAAATGCCAACATTTTCACAGGCCAATTAATTCAAAGACACTGAGATATTAAAGATAATATGCATTTAAAACTTAAATGTATTTACATTGATGTAAGGATTATTCTGCCAGTTTCAACTGAAGAGCATGTTTATCATTACGGGTGATCATTTTATGCTTGCTGAAATATTCCAAATCAATCATTTCATGCAATTGTCCCCATCAACTGGATTTATAAAAATCTGTGAACATCTTAATATCCCAAGGACATTCGCAGTGGAATTGTTTTGCTCATGCAGTTTATTTTCTATTAGTAATTACCAGACAAACTTGCTTTTCCATTAAATTACTAATTCAACAAAAAAATGATCATTTAAAAGAGGAAAATTTAAATTAATTTTCAAACCACCTCTGTTCATTCCCTTCAATAAATGTGAGGAGTGTTCGAAATCCTTCGAGGGAATTGGGAAAGCTGTGGAGCATATGAGTGTGGTTTACATCAAACCCTACTGTATAGTGAAAGGATGCAATTTCCTGGAAATATTGGCAGCAAATGATGTCAGTGTAGCCTTCTCTCCCAGGGATGAAGGGATTGCAAGCACACATTTAGTCATGGCCGGGGGTAAAACTGAATTGGGGTCCCTGCTCTGCTAATGACTGAGCAGGGGAAATTGAAGTTCTGAGATAATCTCTGTTGGTGCAAATGGAAAATTTTAATGTGGGGCTTTTCTTTGTAGGTTCTGAATGGGGTTTTTTGTATATTGTATGTATGTATTTTGGTTTAAATGTTATCATAGAGGAAGTGCTGAAAATCTTAGTCTAATAGACCTTCAGTTTGCTGGACAGGAGTGCTCTAAGTGGTCCTGTTCTTAATCCAAGTTATCCTCTTTTGCTTTGAATCTGCAACCTTTCTCTTTCCCTGCAAATTCTGAGTGTTTTCCAATTATCTTTATCATATCCTTTTCCTTTATCCCTATAGGAGATGATGTTTGTTATTGCCATTGAGTATCTTTTTGTGAAAGTGTGCATATCTGGTTATTGTATTTCCTTCTCTTGACTGGGGATGCCCTCAATTGTACCACAATCTTTTTCATTATTGTACCATTGTCGTTCTTATTTCCTTATTCTGTATTTTTGTCTATTCTTCTCTTCTCAAGACAAATGAGCCCGTGACCAAACACCATCTCCTGGCTTAATTGAAGCTTCATAAATAAATTTTTGAAGAAACGTTTCGGCCAGGAGTACCTATCAAAAAAGTAGGTAAATTCACTTCTAATGCTGTCAAAATTGCAAAACAATTGATCTTACCTCTGTTGATACACCCAAAAAATAATCACTTCTCATCTTTAGGGCATTAATTATTTTAATGACCTTTATTTATCTTACTATACACACACAACCATTGATGTAATGCATTAGGTTATTGATTTGCTTATATTATTCTCTTCCGTTCACCATGGTATTAAGACTGTGATATTGTATAACTGTAGTGTGTCTGTTAATTCTCCTGATTTGCCTCATACTTTTATATCAACTAACCCATTTGGTACTTTTACATTAATTCTGTAAATAGACATTATGTTGAAGAGCAATACTGAATGTGGACACTTTCAGATGGCGAGTTCCCGGAGGACTAAATGAGTAAACTCAAAAAATGAAAGCATTCAAAAATTTACCAAATAACCAAGAAATAACAGAAATTGGCCCAATTTTGTTTGCTGGAAGGAAATTTTTCCATAGATGATATGATCACTACAAAAAGACTTTCAGTATAATAGAAATTGGCATCAGGTCTGCTTGTGAAGGGAATATAGTAATTACATTATTGAATAACTGACAAGTTTCCTCTTGTGGTAATAATAATGTTTTCACTTTGAAATGATTTGAAATTGAATGCAACATTGAATTATACACGAACTTTAGTAAGAATTATTTTTTTAATGCTAATACAAACAATGAACTTCAGTAAAGGTTCAATTTTCTAAATGAATCTATTGTTTTGGTCCTGAGATGTTTGTATAGTGAATATATACATTTTGAATAAAAGTGAAGTGAAAAGGATAGCCCACATGTTAACACCAGTTTTAATAATATGTGGAAGTAATACCAAGGATTAGATGGAGGAAGAGTTTATGTTCCCTCAGTAATCAAAGTGTTCCAGATGTGAACTAAATATAATGCCCATTGTTCCGTGGTGACCATGATTATCTCATGACTCAGCCATAATTATAATAATTAATTGCAACTAATTACTCATACAATGCATTTCCTCAAGCAGCTGATGATATAACTGTGGAAGTACATGGCACACAAAAAAACAATATCAGTAGCAGTATTAAAAAAATAATCAAGTAATTGATTCCTAAGATAGACAAATTAAGTGCTACATGGAATGAATAGATTGTGGAAAAAATTATTTTATTAGAAGTGCAAAATCATATCACAGTTAAGTACATATAACCATTTAAAAAAATGAAATACAGTTAACAAAATACAATTGAATTTTGTTCATTTTGAAGTGTTAATAAATATTTTTATAAAATGATTGATAAATATTAATCACATAGTAGCAAAAATATTCTATACAAGTGCTGTCATCCATCATATTTTCATGGCAGCTTTCATCAACACTCATTTTAAATTGTCATTGTGTGAATAAATTTAAGTATATATTACAATTAGAATAAACTTATGAGTATGATTTCCATGAATTCACTGACAAAAGTGAACTCTGACAAATAAAAGTGGAACAATTTTTAAAAATTTTGTGGCAGTCGGCTGGAAACATGTTTCTGCAGTCAAGTATTGCTCTTTTCTAGTAAATGGTAAAACAATTTATGAAGATTTGAACAATCCAAGAATGGTTACCAAAGTTAAATCTAACAAAGAGCCAGCAGCTGCAGCAGCCTGACTTACGGCTCCACACCAAAATAAAGGGCCTCTTCCATTTCCTTCCACAGTACCCCTCCCTTTGGATAAAGAACCTTCAATGTGCCTGCATATTTGGGCAGAATTGACTTTCACATAGGCACTTAATCCAGCATACAGCACTATGTTTAAGACCTGTAAAGATTGTAGAATATGGTATGATTACCTATTGATACACCAATTTATAAAGTAATCGACTGGTTAAGGTAGGTTTTGGATGGACACAACTACCAAATAAATATATGAATTCTCCTAACAAAAAACAGCCCAACATTCTACCCTAAAGGTCCCTCTTCATCTCTGTGCACTTCCTTCATCCCGTCTAACATCCCTATCCTATTCCTACCCTTTCCTTGTTTGCCTAACAGTCTTCCCTCTATTGCAATCTTCAACATCCCACTGCAGATCAATATATATTTCATCCATTTTTCTTGCCTCCTTACGACAATCCCTTCTACTTGCCCACCATATCTAGCGCTTCATCGTTTGTTTTCACTTCCATCCATTTCACCTTCTCCATACCCACATCTCAAAAGTCTCCAATCTATGTCTATCCTCCTGCTTTATTGACCATGTTTCCACACTGTACATAACTATGTTCTAAATCAAAGTTTTGACGAACCTTTTATTAATATACTTACTTAATATTCCAATCATCAACTCCTTCCTCCTAGTGAGAGCCTCTCCCCAAGTGCAATTCTTCTCCTTATGTCCCTACAACATTGTCCATGTTGGTCCAACTTCCGAGATATGTAACTTCTCTAGTTTTTGCCCTCCTATTTTAATGTTAATCATGGCCTTTCTCTTCCTGGTAAATCAAATAATCTTTGTTTTATTTATATTGATTCTCATCCTATATCTATAACACTGAATTTACAATCCACTCAGCAATGCTTGCAGCCCCTTGGCTGACTGACAAATTAGAGCTTGGTCATGAGCGAACCTGATTTTATGAATTCCCCACCAACTTTCATTCCTATCTCCAGTTCTTTCCATACCTCCTTAATCATTTTCTCCCCATATATAATGAACAGCACCTGTGATAATGGACAACCCTGCCTTACACCTCTTCCTAACACTGCCCATCCGGGCTCTCCATCTGCAACTCGCACTTGAGCAGTCTGAGATGTACAGGTTGCAGATTAACTTCCTGTCCCTCCAATCTATTCCTATTTTCTGCAATATACTCATTAGCTTTCCTAATTCACTCTATCAAACGCTTTTTTGAAATCTACGAAGCAGGCAAATATGTTCTGATTGTATTTTATATTACTCTCAATTAGTGATCTCATTACTGCAATGACATCACATGTGCCTCTCCCCTTCCTTAAACCAAACTAATGACCCCCCGAAGTAATCATTTGTCCTACTCTCTATCCTTTTGTTGATGATCCTGAGAACAACTTTAGCTTCATGGCAAGTCAAACTTATTGTTCTGTAGTCCTCACATGATGTAGCCTTTACTTTTTTCAGAATAGGAACTAACACTGATCTTACAAAGTCTTCTGGCCAGATTCCTTCCTCATAGATACTACGAATGAGTCCAAATAGAGTCTTCCTCCCACATTTCCCTAAACCTTTCAATAGTTCCACAGGAATGTTGTCTACCCCCATGGCCTTATTTGATTTCATCTCTCTTAATACCCTTTCTATCTCATCGCTGTGTATGCCTGGACCTAAGCTAACTTCATCTACGTCATGTTCTTTTTCTATGTCTAATCTGGCTGGCCCAAGTTCTTTACCATAGAGTTCTTCCATATATTCCTTCCATCTCTCTTGGATCTTTTCTGTGTCAATTATTATTTACCCGACTTATCTCTAACTGTTAGCACAGATTTCCTTTCTTATTTCCCGATAGTGATTTAGCCTTGCTTTCTACCATCACCTACTAAACCGACCTTCGGGTTGATTACTGTGTTTGTGGTTTTTTTTATATAGTGCATCACCTTCATCCTTCTTCCACAAACTTTCCATATCCTTGCACTGTCTTTTCCCTCATACTTCTTTGGCTTTATTTGTTAAATGTCACAATTTATTATTTTACTCTTTGAACTTCCTTATTGCCTAACTCTTGTGTTTACATTCGTTCATTTCCTTCTCTCATCTATCTTTCTAATTATCTCATCCATGATCCATATTCTCCTTGCCCTTTTGCCATTTACGGTTCCTATAGTTTCTTTTGCAGCTTTTTATATCCCTTTTTTGATATATTTCCATTTTTCCTCAGTAGTACTCAGCTCATTTCCCTCATCCATGATTTTCTATACAACCTGCTAATATTCCTTCCTTGTCAATTCAGTAAATGTTTCTACATTCCATTTCCTAACCCATATCTTCTTTGAAATGGACATTACACTTCATAACAACCAAATTGTGGTCATAGCCATGTCTCTCCTGCTGCCAGGCACGGCACATGGCTGATTGGGCCAAGTTCTGTAGTTGCCAGGACTGATATTTTCTATATTATCCATCATAAAAGTCTTGGCAATAATAATTGAGGTGGTTTCTCATTGCCTTCCTCAATAGTATTTTTAACATGACACCATCCCTCAATGGCCATCCCAGTGGGATCAGACGTCTTCGTAGCCGCCTCACAGAAGAGCAGATGCTGCATGGACTACCTTTCATCTGGCTTCTAACCTTCTACCTATCTGGAATGGGTGACCCTACCAGGAGCGATTATGATTGCTCCCACCAGCATAGCTTTAGAGGCCATCAGAATGCACCAGCATATCAATGGAAGGGTGGTACACCTAGTACAAATGAATATGCATGTTCATCAAATAATATATTATTTGATAACTCTCAAATTGACTTATACTAGGTGTTCCACTAAATATGGTAATAGTATATATTATAAATAAGTATTTCCAAACATGAAGTATTCCTGAAAATGATGAATCTTGAATGTTTAAAGCTATTTAGAAAGAAATATGCACTTTGTGACTTCCACACTTTCACTTCCACACAAAGTGCTTATTTCTTTCTAAATATGACGTCCTTCCACAAAACAAAAGCTTCTACCTTCGATTTAATGTTTAAAGCTAATTATGGAAAACTCTTCATGAAATCTGAAGGTGCACCTGACTCTATTTAATAATATACAAGGTATTATGCTGTTATTGTCATTTTGATTCACATCTTAATAGGAATATATTAAGTATTAGTGATGATTTTTTTGTCTATAATGCTGAATAAATGAAAAAAAACTTGCTTCAAGTTCTGCTTACAATGGCACCTATGGCATTTTATATAGTACCTGCTATGATGGAATGGGTTCATAATGAATTGGATAAGTTAAAAATTGCCATGTGTTAGGTTTATGTGTTAGGATGATAATTCATCCGCTAAGGATTGATAAATTTAGAAGCAGTGAATGCTATAATTCCACTAGTGATTGGTTGATGAAGGACTTGATTCATATTTTACTTTCCTCTATTTGTAAATGTAACACCACCACATTTTACAAGGTAACACTGTATATAATGTTATAACACTGTACATAATGTGGTATATTTAGTTGATTGGTTTATTATATATACCTTAAGCGGATAAAATGATACTTTGTAATTCCACAGATTTATTTCACAAACACACGACCCGGGTTTCGACGTACAACGTCATCTTCAGGTCATCTTACAAGGTCATCTTACCTGAAGATGACGTTGTACGTCGAAACCTGGGTCGTGTGTTTGTGAAATAAATCTGTGGAATTACAAAGTATCATTTTATCCGCTTAAGTATGAACCGATTCCATAAAATAACGCCTGAAACCATCGATTATATATATACCTTTCCAACTACTTTAACGTGAAATCTATGGTTCCCAGGCTCATATTCAAGTGGTGTTTCTGAGTATCTAGCTTCACTCAAAATTATTTTCCGGAGCACCACTCCAGTGTACGTAGATAAAGTGACAAGCAAAAAGGCTTGAGTTAGACTCTGGATCACCTAATCTATTATCTTTTGAAATATCATCAGAGCTGATGCAATCTCAAAAAGATAAATGGCTGTACCTGAATAACTTTCTAGGAGTAATAATTCCATTGAACTGCTGATATAGCTCATTAAGTAACAATAGTTGATAGGCTAGAATAGATTTATGATAGAAAATTTACTATCCTTATCTTCCTTAGAATTTAAAGAAAAGCTGTTCCACTTTGAAGACTGGATAGCGTTGCACTTCCAAGTGGGGGTAGACAAGGTTATCTTAAAATCCCTGAGAATAGTCCACTTGACCAACTTCAATTGAAACAATTAATAGTTGAAAAAGGCAAAGGTGATGTAAGACATTAGGTAGTGAAGAAAGGACTACTTGCAAACAAAGGTACTTCTAATGTATGCTCCAAAAACATTAGTTATATTGATTTCTTAGGTTATATAAGTGTATGGAATTCCAATTTTTGTAAATATAGTATTTCATTTTGAATTTCAATAGAATTTCAGAAAAGTATTAGCAATTGCTGCATCTGACAATAGTAAATGTCTGTGGTAAAAATGGAGAAATGGGAGGGGCAAGGTGAGAAGATTCTTTTTATAAGAGGTTTTTTAAGAGGTTACGAAAGTATCCAGAGGATGTTTAAGTGATAGACAAGTATGAAAGAAATGTGGCACATAAGAAAAAAACAATGACTACAAAGTTCCACAGTAAATTGAATGGAATGACGACTAACTCATTGTAAGGCATTTGATTTGATGTTGATGATGTATACTGATGAAACGTGTTGTACCATTAAGTTTTCCATGGAAAAGTATGAGAGCTATTTTTCGAGCAATATTCAAAACATCTACAACATGAAGCCTGAAGTAATATAGTTCATAAAATATCAATAAACTCAGGGTGTTACAAGAGCATGGAAAATGACAATTGGCAGATGTTTGATCAGTGATTGAAAGGCAGAGTGAATCATTAACTAATTACATGTATAATAAAAATGTTATTAGCATCAGGTTACTTACTATTAGTACTTTTCCAGTTTTTGAGCCTACTAATGGTGGATTTGGAGAATATGCTGCACTTAAAATTGTGTAAACTGATAGTATGGAGGCAAATGCAGCTACAGCTCCAATTACACTAAGTTTAGGATGGCGCTTGTGAATAAATGTCATAGATGTGCCAATAGGAACAACTGCTGCTCCTAATGTGGAAGAGAGATGAAAAGCTTCATTCCCATGTGGAAGGCTAGCATAAGTGGACACTCCAGGTAGGAATCCACTGGAGAAGAAACAAATCCATCCCTGTATGAGCAGTATTTTAATAATTTTCTTCTTCAGCAGCAAATTATTATGTTGTGGGAGGATATGCTCAGCTTCATTGATTTTATTTGCTTCAGATGGAAAATGTTGAGTCCTGTTGTACCTGATAAAAAGGCAACATTTTCATTAAACCAAAATCAGCTTTTAACTGTTACAGTCGTGCATTTTTTTAACAACAGTTTTTCTGGTAAGTTAGAAAGTCAAAATAAAATACTAAAAAACACTTTAGTAAGTTTATGAAATATGTATTAAATTGCTCGTTGAAGTGTGGCAGCTCAGTAGCTAAAGTCTGTATATTCCATTAAGCATCCATTGCATTATGGTGATTTTGGCATTATTTTCTCCAAAAGACCGCCTTCAAACCGGTATTGTCGTCATACTAAATACATGCCACTATGCTTCCATGTTATCTGTTATTTCCTCACACATGAGTAAGCATACATGTCCCCTCATAAAATAAATTCTTATCATGATGGTTCCTTGAAGTCATTGTATTCTCTTTTATAATTCCAAAATATATAGTTTTCCACACAATTGTTTAATTGGCTGATGACAGTGCCATCCATGCCGTGTCATTGTGTATTGATTATGTGAGTTTCATAGTAAATAGTTTTTGGTGCTTTCAGAGAGCAAAATGAGTGATTCATTTGTTGTATCACAAGCATATGGTTTGAGGAGCTCTAGCTGAGAAACCAATTATGGCTAGTACTTTCACAGAAAATTTTGTCACGGTGATACATCTTCAATGGTTGCCAAAATCTGGCAACAATATGGTCATGGCCATTAGCGCTGAAAGAAAAGTATTTGATTGGATTACATCCAGGATATTATAGTAAGTCCCTGATTAAAGTTACTCAGATTTGCATGTATATGGATCCACAGTTACAGAAAGTTAAAATGTTACTTTGTATGTTGTCCTTCCTGAGCAGGTTTACCAGCATAGTTAGTTGAGTACTCAGTAGTGTCACTTGTCCATTAAAAATGATGAAAAATGAGCTTCTGCTGTATTACAGACTAACACAGGACCAGTCAATTCGAGAAGCAGTAGGAACATAAGGCGGATTGCATTAGGTAAAGAAGCTGTTACTTGGAGGAAGGAATCAATGACAGGGATGTTGAGTACGGATGTTAAGAAAAGGCTCGTTCAAACTTCATAATGGAGCCTGGTTTTTTATGGCACAGAAACATGGTCATTGAGGCAAGATAATAGGTGTGCAATGGAAGCTTTTGAAATGTGGGTGTCAAGGATGGAAAAGGTGAAGGGGAGAAAGAGGACAGAAAGGTAAGCAAACTTTTATTACGAATGTTTGGAAAGAAGAAGGGATTGTTGGTAGAAATCAAAATGAGGCAGGAAAAATGGATTCAGGGCATTTTGCGTGGCAATGGGACATTGAAGACTGTGATACAAGGATAGATAAAACCTTAGGCAGGTGAGGAATAGGATGAGGATAAGGGAAGAATAAATAATTGAAAAGGGGGTTATTGTAGTGCTGGATGTCAGGTTGTGTTTTGTGGGAGAGGGAAGGGAATTAGCTTTGTACTGGCATGTAGCCTGTGTCCATCCAAAACCTACCTTATCTGATAGATTGCTAATAAAAATATAGGTTGGCAAAATATGACCATATTGCATGAATATTTTCAATTTTCTTCAGTTTTGAAGGTGGGCAAAATAACTGAAAATTAAACTTCATCCAATTTTGGAGATTAAAGGCTGAGATCCATTCGATTTGCTTTAAAATGATGGTTCAGATGTCTGATTGGAAGAGAAAATTAGATCAGAAGTTGTTTATGATTAACTTACTGGGGAATGCTGGTATGTTAGACATCAAACAAGTGCCCAGTCCAATCATTCCACTAAACTTAACAAAGATAAATAGAAATATTGTGAAATTGAGACTTTACAACACTAATTGGTAATATTTTTGTCTGTATGCATGTGACCCAACAAACTTACCTTTTATGCAAAATTACCTCAGTGGATAGTCCCAATTAAGGAATAGAAACACAAATACATAGGCAGACATACACATTATTAAAAAGAGTCTGTAGGTAAGTTTTTGAGTGTTTTTGACATATATGAATGTGAAACTTCTAGATGTTATCTATTTATGTAAATTACTCACCTAAATTCAGCATAATGTGGGTCGAATGAAGTCTTGCAATATTCTTCCTCAGAAAAAATATGCCTGTCACCTGAAGGTTTTGAGTTTACCATACTTATCATTGACTTCCTGGTGGCAGGAAGTGTATTGAGAAGAAAAAAAGAAAGTGTGGACAGCACTACAAGGAAAGATATTATGAGAAAGTACACCTTAGCACTAAACCTTGGTTCAGTGTTTCCATCTTTAATTCCTTGCACTAAAGCAATGACACAGGGTAAAAATCCTCCGAGCCCTTCTCCAACTAGATAAAATATTAGATGAGCCTGAGGAAATAAAGCCATTTGTGGCATAAAAAGCACAGGGGATGTGCATCCAATCAATCCAACAGTAAACATGAGAACAATTAGTGGTATGGAATGGAGATTTCCTCCTATCTCAATGGACATTTTCCATAGAAAAGCTAACAGGATATTAGCTACTATTCCCAATGTCAGGAGTGTATAAATTAAAGCGTGCCTAGTTTTAATGCTGAATCCCCCGACCTCTCCTTTTTTTAGCCATGAAAGTAGAGCCCAAACAAAAGGGCCAATATTAGCTGATTGTATGGCTACTGACAGCTGAGAACTTATTCTCCAGCCTTCAGGTAAATTTTCAATCAAAATAGGTAATTCAACCCAAAATCCTGTTACTGAAACCCAGGCACCAAGTCCAAACACCAATGACAAAATATCAACCAAAATATTTCTCCTGCATGAAGGATTGGAAATGTTGTTCTTCATGGCTTTTACTATGTTGTATGTATTATCTGATGTCCAAACAACCTGCAAAAAGAGTGAAACTTGGTATCAAAGATATACAAAGGTATTAACATTACTGTAATTAATTGTCAATCGTAATTTTATGGGTGATTCAAAAGCAAAACATGAGTTTCTGGATTTACTATATTAGTCAAAAATATAATAAACAAGGTCTCAGACTGCATGACTCTAATGAAACCTGATTACACAAAAATGGCATTCATTCTGAATGATTTGTACCTATCTACTCAAATTCCCTAGTTTCAGTCAATTCATCTAATTATTCTCATATTCCTAACACAGGTAATTCATTATATTCGTTTCCCTGTTCACATATAGAACTGACCAACATTAGTAATAAATTCCCTTACAAATTTAGTCCTGGCTTAAATGGCAGCCTAGTATTAGTCATAGAAAGATCATTCAATTCAATTAAAAATCAGTTGCTATTCTTAATTAATGAACCCTTAAAAATTAGAATTTCCCCAAGGCCTCTTAAATTGGCTAAAATAGTGCCAATATGCAAAGTTATCAAAACAGCTATGAATTCTTATTGACCAATATCCCTGTTGAATCAGTAAGGGAAAATATTTGAAATAGTTTTCAATCACAGTCTGGTATACTACCTTGAAACAGATAACCTGTTCTCCATCTCTCAACATGGATATAGGAAAATTAGAAAGAAAGAAACTAGTTCTATCTGGAATGCAGTACAATAAATATGTAGACGTCTTCATTAATGGAGAAAATTAGCTCTGGTTTATTTTCATAAAATATGTTTTAAAGATTTCTTAAAGGGAAAGAAAACAAGGTGGGGCCGAGAAAAAATATTTTTGTTTTATTTGAGACTCAATTAGCGTCCACATTTAGCTGAAATATAGCATCACAACCAGACTCCCTTCTATCATCCCCTCCTCCTTGTGACACACTTCGACATCTACAAAAACATCACCATCAACAACAAGTAACAAAACTTTTTATTTGAAAACCACTCCAAACACTTTTTCGTCCACTCCAACGCTCGTTAGTAATAGGAACAGCAAAACTATGCATATTCACATATATTTTTCCACATCCAATTTCCCCTAAACCTCATTCAGGGTGATCATTGTTGTGTGTTCTTTAAACAGTGACCACGGACACACTATTATTTTTGTGGTTATTAAAGGCGCGAAACAATAGAAGAAATAAAGATTTTATATTATACAATTTTGAGAGAGGGAATTAATATTTTTGAAACTAATTGTTTTGATAAGCATATACAGATGTATTTATCTTTCAATTACGATAAATCACAAAATATTAACAAGTTATCTTATAATTATTAATCACGAAAACTACATTTTGATGATTACAGTAATGAAACCAGTGGATCAATACCGAAGTGCAATAAGAAAATACGACGTTGAGTAAAACAAGATGAATCGAAAGCACGGTCTGTAGCACGCTCGGCATATTTACTTCTTATGAATATCATTCTAACATGTATTCATACATCGTTTTGATCAGGGAAATTAAATCATCAACTCTTTTCTCATTTAATGACGAGGATATATTTTAAATTGAGCCGTACTTAAAACACTTTTCTTTTTATTTACGATGTGACTATAGTACTGTAGAGAGATAAAAAGAAGCAGCAATGACGATACGTTAATCTGGATAATTTATCAACCATAGTAGGCACTTATTATTGAAAAAATTCCATCTTAACATAAACGGTTAAATTACTCGCAATTAAATCGGAAGCTCAGCAACTGGGATTACTCCAGCGCGATTCGTTCCTCTCTACTCTCCCCGAAGTAACATCTCGAGTGATCGGAAGCCTTCACGCCCACTTCGAGGCAATTACAATCAACGCTGGCCTGAAGACGGTAATATTTTTTCTCAGATTATAGAGGTACACTAATTATGTTCACTTCATTCATTTAAATATCGAGGAGTAGACGAATTTTCAAACAGCCGCTGTAAAATAGATCTCAGCAGAACCTTTTAATTCTTTCACTAATTTCTATGGAATAATTAAAAATTAAGTCAAATATCTCGGATAGCTCAAACATAGCATAGCTATTAAAACATTAACTATAATTTTACATAATTCGTGGATTTAACGATGGGATATAGCGTAAGTTTACATTCACGCATGGCAATTGAAATTAAACGTTGAAATGGCGAACCAGAGGAATTAAGATAACTTTCCGAGTACATACCAAATGTTCAGCAATGAAAATTTCGAACGGCGTAGTCTTTCTCACCTCACTGTAGTTTCTATTTAGGCGTTTCCTAGACAACTCTTCTTATTCATAGGCCTTATTTCTCGAGTATATAACATTGTGAATTGATTCGCATGCATCTTCTTATCTCGTCCGTGTTTATCATTTAATGCTATGTTGCTCAACTGTCGTGGATTCGTGCTGAGTTGCCTTTTCATTATTGTTTACATAACACTGATTGAACGGCAGTTTATTTTAAACGAGCAATGTGTGGGAATTCATCAATGAAGCACAGGCGCGCTCACGAGCATTGACACGAATATATGGTTGTCCGTACTTTTGTGATGTTCATTATTTGCTCCAAGTTATTTCTGTTGATATATTTGTTGGCGATGATACAATAATGGGGACTGCCATTTAAACATTTTCTTTACTAAGTATTTTTGTGCTTACTTTTTTCCGAAATTATTTATTAATTCACATCTTCGAAAACTTTTATGAACAACAAATTATATCCCTAAAGAGCACATGAAAAGTGAATATGAAGAGCAAATATCGAATCTTTTAAAGAATTCACCTCGCCGACTCTAGCTTTTTGTTAAATAACTCACCGCCGCCAACACCAGACTGTGGTTAAGCGTATTCGAAAGATGTGCTATCAGTGCTCTCTAGCAGTTTAAAAATGAAGTTGGCATGGCGTCCTATTGTCATTCGTCGGCGTTTACTTGATTAGCAATAAATCAATAATCAGCTTCAATTATAAGTCAAAGAGCTTTATTTTTGTAAGTTTTCAGTTATTTTTTTTAATGGGTAGCAAAAAGCATAAGAAACACAAGTCTGAGAAGAGGGATAGATATGAAGGTGGGTTACTACTTGGCAGAACAACCGAATAGATTTCAGCCTTGTATACTTTTATTTAATATGAAGGTTATTTATCGCAGTACTATTCGGTTAATATGTGAATGGAAAATATACTCGAAAGTTTGAAGACTTTATATGATAGAATTTAAATCATCACCACTTTCTTATAACTTATTGTCGCGTGTAAATGTTAACTATCTGACCTCACCATAGAGAGTAAATTAAATAATTGAATGCATTGTTATACATGTGTACACAATATTTAGCTGAATTACGAGAAAGGTTGTAAGATTATTTTAAGGGAATGGTTCATTATAATTTAATAATATTTTCAGATAAACATTTGGGATCAGTGGAAAAACCTCCGGCTCTCAAATTAATCCTCAAAGTTGGAAGTTCCTCTACTCCCGAACACAGCGATTCTCCAGGACCTTCGGTGTCCAACTATAGTGTAGCTACCACTTCTTTTGTCGAGGAGGGAGAAGACGAAGTGGATAAGGACACAATTGTTGTAAAGACTGAAAGTCAGAGAAGGGGATTTGAAGAGGGAATTTCTGCTGTTCGAGAGGGCTCTGAAGACAATTCGAGGATTTCCTTACTACCTTCTGGCTCTATAGGTATAGGGAGCTCTGAAGGCAATAGAAGAACTGTGACTAGTGGCACTGTAATGGGAGGGTTGGGAGGAAGTGAAGAGAGGCATCGTCGAACAAAGAAAAAGAAGAAGAAGAGAGAAAGAGATAAACACGAGAAGAGGCACAAGCGTCACCATAAAGTAAGTTTTTAATTTCAAAATATCATTCAGTGACTTAAAAGACCATATGGTATCAGGTCGTTATTTAATTGCACTAATTACAAGTTTACCTACACTTATCATCATCATAGTCTACCAGAGCTAGGTTTTGGATGAGTCATGAGACCTATTTCTTTTCTTCTTCTTTTTTTCATTATGGAATTTCTCCTTCCAATTAAAAGCCTAATTTGCATAATCCTGTACTTATTGTTTTCATAACTTTTTTTAACTTCTAAAAGTTTTGAAAACTGAATTTTGTCATAAGTGATCTATTTAATGGAAGAATTGCTTAATTTATTAATAAACTGGCCCAAATATTGCCAGACGAGCTCTAATAAAATTAAACCGTATTCAAATGGATATTGCAAGTCAACTTTTTCTCAATAACAATATCACGAGGTGAACAGTTTCATGATTTCACCATTTTCGTCCATAACGAAAGAGAAATAATACCATACATTCATTAGATATTAAAATGGTCGAGTAACTTATTTAGTTATCTCACTAAGTCTAACAGACTAGGAGAAGACAAATAATAGTCTCCACCTAGCTCTGGTAGTCTTGATAAGGGTTTCCCTCCATCAAAATTTGCTGTGTGACATTTCAGCCCTGAGAGTTTCTGAGGTGTCTCCCACATTCTGTGTCAAAAAG
This sequence comes from Hetaerina titia, assembly GCA_037158775.1. Taxonomy (NCBI): domain Eukaryota; kingdom Metazoa; phylum Arthropoda; class Insecta; order Odonata; family Calopterygidae; genus Hetaerina; species Hetaerina titia. The sequence goes on from CM073769.1 coordinate 32,615,001, forward strand.
CATTGGAAATTTTGGCATAGGAGACCCCATAGTCTCTTCCAGAGTTGGAAGGGTGTGAGATAAGACTTTTAAAAGGCTTTGTGCTGGAGAGCAACATTGTTTGCCGATAAGGAATATAAACCTCAACTTTTGCACTTAAAATCAAAAAGATGAAATCTGGTGTTTGTATAGACAGGTTTTGTGAATAGAGAAATTCTTAATGGGCCCAATCAGGATGTCTTTTGCTGCTTTGATTTGGTATTAAGACTGAATTGGCTGTCATACCAACCGTTGGGTTGATGAATTGATTTTGGTGCTCTGGGTTTGTAAGAGTTATTTGAAGAGTTGAAACTGTGATTTGTTATGCACAACAGTATGGCAACACTGAAAGCATGAATGGAGGATGGCCACTTGAGAAAATGGAAACAATTTGGCAAATACTTAAATTCTTCAAAGTCTAGGCAAAAAGGCGAAAGGGCTGAATTTGTCCTTGTGTCCTAATATTGTTGCTTCCCCATTTTTGGTATGGTCAATATTGATCTAAGAGAATCTTCCATCAAATTCAACCATTATAAATGCTGCAGATGAGATGAAATAAGTCCTTCCTTGTTTTCATAAATTCTTGATTAGTTCATCAGGAGGTTAGCTGGTAGAAGAGACTCCATTGTCTCAATCTCACCCCAAAATGAAGACGACTATCTATCTATTGGTAATTTTGTGTTATTTCCAGGCTTCTTTGATTTCATTTCCTTCAATATTTTTTCTCTATTGCAGTCTAGTGTTCCTAGTCTTAAGCTATCTTTTTTACATCATATTCCTTTCTGTATCCAAACTCCCAATTAGCATGTCATTATTTTATACTTCCTTTTGTGATTGAGAATAACTTGGTAGATAAATACTGTGATGGGAATAATTTTTTTCACTAACCCTTGGTGCCAATTGATATTCTTCTGCATTATCACTTATTTATGAATTAATACTTCCCAAAAGGTAACAGTTAAAAATGCAAAACAGGGTAATGGCATGTCTAAAATTCATATAGACGCTTCAAAAAGTGAAGAACCACAAATTAGGACTACATCTACATCTACATAAGTACCCTGCGAGCCACCAAAAAGGTGTGTGGCAGGGGGTGTAGCACCATGAGGAAAGGGTAAGGGTTGAGGGGGTTGGGAGTTAGGTGAGGAAAGGTGGGGGGAACCTGTAGGAAAAAAAATATATACATATATATATGTATATATACACACATACATATATATACATACATACGTACACACATGTATACACATCCTCGCGAAGTCCCTAACCTGTACATTAATACTTATTGTAATGAACTAAGTCCTGGGGAATTTCGACTACGAGCATTCTGTTCCCTTATCGTTCTTGGAAAAAATGACATTTTAAACCTGTCAGTCTTGCAGTCTATCTCTCTAGTCTTATATTCGTGATCCCTTCGACCGTAATACGTTGGGGTTCGTATTATATCCTTGATGTCATCGGAAAAGGGCCCATCTTTAAATGTTTTTAATAAGTTTAATCTATATTGGAAACGCCGCTGTGTAAGAGAATCCCAACCTAAACTGTCTAGCAAAGTGGATACGCTGCTGAGTTGGTCATAACAATGTTTGACAAATCTAGCCCCCCTCCGCTGAACTCGATCTAATTCCGAAACCAAATTTATGTTATGAGGATCCCATATACTGGCAGCATACTCTAGGTGGGGCCTGACCAAGGCAAGGAAACATCGTTCTTTCACCTTTTCGTCGCATTTACCTAGCACTCTTTTCACAAATCCCAATTTTTTATTAGCGCGATCGCATATTTCTCGTATGTGTTTTCCCCAGGACAGATCGTGAGTAATTGTTACACCCAAGTATTTAAAGGAATCTACCCTCGCGGTTTTGGTTTGTTTCACTTTGTAACTATAAGGGAGGGAATTACTCTTTTCCCAAAAATGTATTACTACGCATTTTTTAAAATTCAATTCCAATTGCCATGTATCGCACCAATTTTGAATTGCATCTAGGTCGTTGGCTAACACGACTCTGTCTTCGTGACTTCGGATGTCCCCATAAATTACTGCATCATCGGCGAAAAGACGGAGCTTGCTATTAACTACGGTACTGAGGTCATTTATGTAAATAAGGAAAAGGAGGGGGCCTATGACACTTCCTTGTGGTACCCCCGACGTGACCTTGACAGTATCGGATGATACACCGTCCAGGACGACTGTTTGGACACGATCACTTAAAAATTGTTTTATCCAGTTAATAATACTTTCGTGTATTCCATAGGTTTCCAATTTCGCCAGTAATTTGCAATGAGGGACTTTATCGAAAGCTTTCTTAAAATCTAGGAATATCGCATCAACTGGAATATTACTTTCACCGGAGTTTAAAACATCATGTACAAAAAGTGCGAGTTGAGTTTCGCAGGATCTACCCTTACAGAAGCCGTGTTGGTTATTAATTAATAAATCTTGGCTATTGAGGTGCCTCATCATGGAACTAACAATGATGTGTTCAAGAATCTTACAGGAAATGGAAGTCAGCGATATTGGCCTATAATTACTGGGGTCCTCCCTGTCTCCGTTTTTAAATATGGGTGTTACCGAAGCTACCTTCCAGCCGTTTGGCACGCTTTCTTCTGCTAATGATTTCTTAAATATTATATCTAGATATGGGGCAATTTCAGCCGACAGTTCTTTATACACACGTGCCGGTATCTCATCAGGTCCCGGAGATTTGTTGGGGTCTATGTTTTTAAGGAGTAATTCTATTCCGCGGGTGGAAATATTGATTGCTTCCATTGAATGCTGAAATATTTTCGGAAGGTTCTCGGGTGTATTTTGTGAGGATATGTTGAAAACACTCTGGAAAAATGAGTTTAATATGTTGGCTTTATCTAAACTACTCGTTACTTTATCCCCCTTTTCGATATTCAATGAGTTTACGGTGGACTTGTTTCCCTGCACTTCCCTGACGTAGGACCAAAACATCTTTGGGTTATCGTTCAAATGTTCGCCTAATTTTTTCCTTTTGAATTCCGCTAGCGCCTTCCGGAAGGCCTTCTTGGCAGTGGACCTAGATGCTTTGTAGTTCTGTATGGTTTCGTTGATTTTATCAGGGGAGGAATCTTTAACTGCGTTTTTCATTCTGGCATGGCACACCCTTTGCCGCCTAAGAGATTTCCGTACTTCAGAGTTGTACCATCGGGGTTCCTTATTCTCTTTTATATATTTACTAGGTATGAACCTCTGTATTGCTGAACGTGTTATCCTAAGAAAATTATTCCAAGTATCCTCGACACTACTAGTTTTGCTTAATTCGTCAAATATAAAAAAAGAACTTTTTAATTCACATTTTAAGCCATCATAGTCCGCTTTATTGAACAAATACACCTTTCTCTTAGGTTTGTTGACTTTATCTACACTTAGAGAAAATTTAGCGTTTACAGCCCTGTGATCACTGATTCCGTCAACAACTTCTATATTTAAGACCTTTTCGGGTATATTTGTGGCTAACAGATCAAGAATGTTCTAAAATTTAGCGTTTACAGCCCTGTGATCACTGATTCCGTCAACAACTTCTATATTTAAGACCTTTTCGGGTATATTTGTGGCTAACAGATCAAGAATGTTCTTTCCCCTTGTTGGTGAAGTGACTAATTGATGTAGGGAATTCGAGGTGAACGCGAATAAGAGGGACTCGCATAGATCCTTGTCTTTACCTCCATTTATAAAATTGTACGAATCCCAATCTATTGTGGGAATATTAAAATCACCTCCGATAATTAGGCTATGCTCACTGTTGTGGGATGTAAAGCTTTGACTCCAGAACTACAAGCGGTTGAGAGAGATAATCTCTCTTCTGGATAATATTTTTATTTAGGTGTGCCATCAGATTTTTAAATCTATTTTTATTAATTAATAATTGTACATGGATGTCTATGTTACAGGCTAAAATGCTGAAATATTTATTCATTTAATGCAACAATTTCAAAGGGTAAAAAATCATTTGCTTTGACTGGGATTCGAACCTGGGTCACTCAATGCCTGAGCTTGAAATTGTTCAATTTTAATGCATATTAGTGGACAACTCCATTACAAGTTACTGTCATGGCATCTTCTGCAGTTATTTGAATTGCTTCATTTAAGTTTAGTAGTTCCCATTGGATTACATAGGGGACTTGAGATTGGAAAAATGTTAGCAAAGACACCATTAAAAAAATGAATTTCTATCTTTGAAAGCTTGGAAAATCCCTGAATTCAGAAATCATCTAATTACTGGTTATGCTGTTTGCCCGTTGAGCATGTAACAGTAGATTTCTGAAGGTGGCTCCAGGCAAGCATGGAAGTCTCTAAATTTGACTGTTTTCCAAGCTGCCTGGGTATAAGGTACTGTGGGCATGTATAAAAATTCGATCCACGGCAGAGTCGATTATAAAAGTTTTTTCCTGTGCCATGCAAATTGAGGGACACACCCACTTAATCTTACCCACTTACAACCCACTTAATGTACAAAACCACAAGAGTCAACCAAAGGTTCATTGGATAGATGAGAATAGAGGTTACCTGATACTAAGCCCAACAACACAGGTGAAATTCAAACATCAAGGTTCTGGGATCAAGGGCCAGTTCTTTTCTGAAGATTTGCCACCCATAAAAACACAAAGCTTGGGTAAAGCTAAGGTTACCCAAAGGCATCTTTGCCTGCAATTGTAGTGAGGCCCTCCAGTCGGTACTCATTGGACTGCCACACCCCTTAAAAAGGTGTACCTGGCCATAATGGCCATTTAACAATTTAGTATTTGTTATTTCCATAACTTTTAATCTATTTCATATGCTATGACACTGAAATGTTCACAAAAGGAAACAAGAAATTCTTGTGGCTAAATTTAAAATAGCTTCAAGTGCTGAGGAACTGGATTCTTATAAAGAAGAAAAAGTTAATCACATGTTAGAGTGAAAAATTGAGTGGTAAGTGATAATGATCCCAAATAGGAACAAAGTAACATTGGGGAATAGAATTTATACCATCTCAGAGTCAACATGTAGTAATTGCGATCAAAATTTCCAGAAAAAAAAACATTTTTATGCTTGTTAAGATTTCATGTAAAAATGGATGATTTTATTCTAATCTCCATCCCACTTCATAGATATCTTATTTGGTCTCCCAGAGTTTATTTATGGGAACCATTATTTTCTTTTATTTGCATTTATTTAGTATGCATTAGTTAGCAGAAGGATCATAAATTTCATAAATTGAGTCAAGTATTTCAAAAATGTAGAAAGAAATTTTTAATTGATTGGCATCAGTTTTAAAAAAGTGATTAGCAGATGTAATCAAAATTCCCTGAGAGTAGTTTTTATTTGGTTAACTTAAAATTTTGGGATGAAAGGTAAATGAAGAATTCTGTTTATTTTTACTGGTGAAAAGAATTGACTTTGTTATAAATGAAGCAAATAAACATCCCTTAGAGAGATCAGCACCTAAGTTCTATGGTATCTCCAAAAAGTCAAGAAAAGATAATATAGGAGGAAAGAAAATAATATTTTTTGCGAGGAAATCACAAGCTATAGCATCCAATCATCCAATGTGATTGATTTAGAACTGTGATATAGATTTCACAAAAACCAATATTTGATAAGAACCCATAACTTTTATCAATATTTCAGCCACTATAACATGGGATGGGTGAGTTGGGATAGTCCAGGGGGTAGAGCGTTGGACTACTGACCAGAGGGTCTGGGTTTGATTCCCTGGGAAGCCTTGCTGGGCACCTACAGCTTCACCCAAACTATGATTTTTCGGGTACCAGATTTTCCTAGGAAACCACAACTGTCACAGGGAAAGGAACTGGTCTCCCTACCCTGATGTGTGAATTTCACATGCCTTCGGGCTTAGTACTGGGTGAACTCTATCATCACCTACCAAACCAACCTTAGGGTTACATACTGTGTTTAATACTGTGTTATTACTGTGTGTTTTTTTAACATGGAATGGACCGGCTGGTGAATACATGCATATGGAGTTTCTTTTTAAAAGATGAAAGAAACAGCATGTACACCTTCAAAATGCATCACTTTTTAAGTTTAGGGAGAGCTGTGACATGGATTTTGCATGCTTTAGAAACCACATACTTTGTTAAAATTGTTCCCCCGAGGAAATTATTTTATTTTGCCCATGGACTTGTAAGGCATTTAAAAAAAAATCTTTTATTGATTTGAGTAGTATTCTATGTAATTTTAAGCTGATGACCAAAGCTCCATAACCATGGAGAGTAAAATTGTTTTACAGCATGCCTTTGCAATCCTGTCTGTGTATGGTTGTCTAATAAGAAGTATTAAGAATAATATGTTATACTTGGTGCTTTAGCATTTTATTAATTTCATTATAGTGGAGTCCCTTTTATTTAGACTTGCTTTAAGTGGCTGATGTTTCATTCAGTCTTGGTTTTTTCAGAGGGAGAATCATGTGACACTCATACATAATGTATAAATTATATATGATTATTATTAAAAAAATTAAATACACAAATATCTAGAACTTAAGGCTTAGATTGTTTCAATTGAGACAGTAAAATTTCCTTTCTTTTATAATAATAAATATTACCAAACATTGCTGTTTTATGTGGATTTATGTTGTAGAATATAGATTTCATTTCACAAAAGTTTGATTTCATACCTTAACCAAAACATTTACTTTCCAGGAAAAAAGAAAGCATGTGAGAGGAGGATCAAGTCAAGAAGATGATGTAGAAAATGGTTTGACTGTAGGACACAGGAGGAGGGAGGGTGTGGATATATCCCTAAGTGTGCATGAAGGTGGCAATCATCGAATCACACCGGAAACAGGGGGCAATTTAGGAACCTTTGGTGGGGCAGTGCCTTCTAGTGGACTATTACCTGGAGCATCAATAGGATCAGTGGGTTCAGCATCCTCTCAGCATTTGCCTCCACCTGCCAAAAGACCATGTCTTCAACCATCACCCCAAGGACAGTATGGAGACTCAATTACATCCAGCCAAACTACATCAAATTTAGAAGGTAATCTTCAACAATAACTATTGATTTTAATGTTTAGCTAATGATGACATTTGAATATTCTTTATGAAAAATATGTGAGTTTTCATTTCTTGGCTTTTGCCACATTAAAATTTTAGCAGAAAATTTTATGGCATAAGAAAATGCTATCACTAATTTTATAAAGTGTATGATCTGGTAGCATGATGATATAGTAGGAGAAGCTTGAAGTGGAAGCCAAAGAACATACTAGGTGTCTTAAAAATCAAAACTCTAATCCCTCTTTGCAAAATACTTCATAGAATTCAAACCAATCGCAATTTTTTTCCCAAAATACTGCATATCCTCTTTAAAAGATTAAAAATGGACCGTCTTGAGCTAATAGAGATAAAAAGGTAGTTGGCAGACCCCAAAACGATCTTTTCTGATTCGTAATTGTACCAGCAACCCTCCCCTCTCCTTTCCAAGAAACCGACTTTGTGGGAAAAACAAAAACCACCTCTGTCAAGGTCAACACACCTGATCACCCTTACCCTTCCCATGCCCCTCCAGCCCATTTCCATGCCAAGTCATAGCCTCTTCCAAGTCATAGCCATGGCACCAATGCTTCCTTTCCTTACCTTACCCAAATAACCCCCACCCCCACTTTCATCTTCTCACCCTTCCTCACGTTCCAATCAAAGCCACCTCTCCCTCCCCTCTGTCTTACGCATACCTGTGTATACGAGGGTTGCTATTTATTTTTTCAGCCTAATAATGAAAAGACAGTAATTTATTATTGAAAATGGCTGTATTGTTTTTTGAAGTATTCTCCATAATAATCAATACACTTTTGCGTGCGCTCGAACCAATTTTCGTAACATTTTTCCCACTCCGTTTGAGGTACCTCCTAAACATGGTTTTTGAATGCATCAACGACTTCTTCAGGTGCCAAAAAACGTTGGCCACACAATTTTTTCTTGATAAGCAGGAATAAAAATAAGTCATTTGGTGTTGAATCAGGGTTGTATGGAGGATAACCCATCAATTTGACATTTTCGTCAGTCAAATAGGTTGTTGTTTCAGCCGATCTGTGAGAACTTGCATTGTTATGATGAAGAATGATCCTTCGTTGCAGATTCTTTTTCCATGTTTCATCAAACATTTCTGGCAAACAAATGCTCGTGTACCATTCAGAATTTACGGTTCTATATTGCTCTAATGGTATGGTTACCACATGTCCAATTATTCTGAAGAAACAGGCAATCATTTGCTTAGATGGACTTGGTGCATGAATCACTTTTGTTGGATTTGGCTTGCTTTGGAAGAGTGGATTGCCGTTTTGCTTCAGGCTCATATGCGTAGATCTAAGATTCGTCACCTGTGTAGATGTTGTAGACAGCTTTTGATGCATCGCGATTGTATTTGTTGAGCATTTCTTTGCACCAATTGACACGAGCATCTTTTTGAGCTATTGTCAAATTATTCGGGATCCAGCGTGAACAAATTTTTTGCAGGTAAATGTTCATGCATTATCTTAATGATGCTTGTCATACTAATCCCCAAGGATGCCTCAATCTCATTGACAAGTCATATGACAATCTTCCTCTACTAGTTCTTGCACAGCATCAATGTTTTCTGGCAAAACAAGTGATTTTGGATGACCTTCATGATTTTCGTCACTGAGCGAACGGTGACCATTATGGAAATCAGATGGCACCTAAAGCACTTAGTGCTGTCAAGGCTCAAAGTATAAATAGCAATCCTCATACAAGTCAAATTGCACAAAAACCGTGTTGGAATACAGTTTTATACTAAACTTTTTTAACTTAACTTAAAGTGCTGCATGTAAATGAAACCTGTACCCGAGGATATCATAAGTCAGTGAAATGCATTGCATCTTAGAATAGTGTGTGGAAAAACAAAATTTCTTACTATGGATATTAAATATTTTGCAAAGTGAAGCCTGAAATCATGGTGCATATATTTTGAAGGTCAATTCTAATGTTCTTTGTTGCTTCTGAGATAATTGAAGCTAAGTGACATCTTTTATGTAATTTTGGATCTCTAATTAGTCCACACTGCATGCAGAAGGTTTCAAGAGACATTCTAGCTAGTTTGATTTTTCTATTTCCCAATACTATCACTAATTGATTAGTCTGAAATGGAAACATGCACTATTTGCAATGTTGCATTCACCAAATAAGCATTTAAAAAAATAGCAAGCTTTCATTGATTACTGTTTTGTTAAATATTAACAAATAAAAAGTAACAGTTTTCACAGAGGTAAGTCCTCAGAAAAGATTTATTTGCTCATGTGGAGCTCGTATGGAGAAAGTCAAAATGTTCTATCTGTTCACCAGTTTGGTTTCCGCAGGGTGAAGTCAACAAATCTTGCTTTTTTTTGAAGCTGTAAATTATATAATTCAAGAGATTAACTCTGAATGTAAGGTTTTGGACATTTTCTTTGATATGAACAAAGCATATGATACATTTGTCACTGTTAATTGATTTCTAAATGTGAGCTATTGGGCATCCAGGGTGTGGCATTAAGGTGGCTGAAGTCCTATCTTGTTAATCGGTACCAAAGGTTGACCTACCAAAATGATGGGAAAATTTACCTCTCCATACCTCAGGGAACAGTGCTGGGCCATGTATTGTTTTGGAATTTTATTAATGATCTTCCTGGGCAGCTGGAGATAAATGGTGCTAAAAAATGTGTTATGTATGGTGACAATGTGAGTGTAATGACATCCAGTAAACATTTACGTGATCTAGCTGTGGCTGGTGAATTGCTGCTGAAATGTATGAATTTGTGGTACGAAGGCCATAATATGGTTCCAAACATTGAAAAAACTCGAGCAGTGATTTTCTCTACCTCTACTACACACAGAATAATTGACATTAACTCTTTTCCAACAAATGGTAGTCACTTGAATACAGTTAATAATTTTAGGTTCCCAGGGCTCCATGTTGATAATATCTTAAAATGGAATTGCCATGTTATGCACCTAATTAAAAAGCTAAATTCTGTGTTCTACTCCATCACAAGACATTCAGTAACCCAAAATGTATTGATGAAAGTATATTATGAATTATTTTATTCAAGAATTTCATATAGCATATTATTGTGCAATCTCTTTCACTTTCCCACTGTATTGAAGATGCAGAAAAAGATGGTAAGAGTGATGTGTAACCGAAATTAATATGCTCTCTGGCGACCTTTTCAAAAAATTAAAATTGTTTTCTACACCTTGTGTGTATATTTATCAATCTGTATTACTTGTGAAACAGTATAGTGCTGATTTTGAAATGAACAATAGCATCCACTTGTATAATACCAGACAATGAAACAACATATGGGTAAAGTCATCCAATTTATCTTTGGCTTCACATGGTCCAGCCTATGTGTGTAACATTTTATGATAGCCTTCATGTAAATAATAAAAAAGAAGAGCTTCTACCAGTTTTAAGATTAAGGTCTGAGAATACATCATTGATAAGTGTTTTTATAGTGTCAAAGAGTACTTGAGGCCAAATTTATAATATTTTATGTTTTTGTTAACTTTTTACTTGACATGTGCTACACACTTGCCATGATTATAACAGTGCACTGTCTTTTTGATGAATAAAACATTATTATCATTAAAAAAAATTCAAAATGAGGTAATTCTTCTCAGGTTCCTGATTGCTTATAGCCTATTCAAAGTGAGATCTTAACCAACTTGAAATGACATTCCTCACAAATTTTTTCATTAAAATATTTATCCACTATTTGCTTAAATTTTGCCTGCCAACACAGAGGTTGCAGGTTCAATTCCCACCTTGGTGGTTTTTCCTAGGTGTATGTAATTGTAATATTGTTATATAATTTTTTAAAGTCCAAAGTGCTGTTTTTCGACTAATGCAAAATAAATAAATTTTCAGTGAAAACAAGCTTGCATTAGCTAGAGCAAAGCATAACTGAGAATATCTTGGGCAACTTGCGGGATATAACTAAGGATTAAATTTCCTTGATCATGCTATAATGCTTTAATTGGTGAGATGCCTTGAATCCTAATACATGTATTGTTTTCGTTCTCAACGTGAATGCAGTACGTAATATTGCATGTGTGAATATGGATATCATATTGTTAATTTTTATAGTTTTAATATTCATAGATATTTTGAATTTCAATTTTTGGCTATAGGTTCTAACACTGGAAGCAACCAAGGCCAACCACCCTCTCAAATACCGAGCTCTTCACCAGCTAACTCAGGCGCAGCAGGAACTGGACTTCAGAGTCCAGGTTCTGGCGGAGGTGGATCACGGGAGCCCAGATCATGTGTCTTGCGTCAGCGTCAGCAAGAGCGTGGTCCTTTGCAACGTTTGCTAGAGCATCTCTTGAGAACTTTGGAGCGTCGAGATCCACATCACTTTTTTGCATGGCCAGTTACAGATAGCATAGCACCTGGTTACTCGAGAATAATTAGACGGCCAATGGATTTCAGCACAATGAAACAGAAGATAGATGAAGGGCAATACGCAACATTAGGAGAATATGTGGTTCGTAAAATGTTTTATATTAATAAATAAGTACTCTGAATATATGAGGTCTAACTGTCAAGTATCCAGCCAAAATATATAAGTTTTCTCAATAATGCCATCTCATTATTGAGTAAGGAATCAGACAAAAGCCTAATATTTCACTCATGCGCTGTAAGGTCTCCTGTGATTGGCTGCTCATTTTCATGATGGTCATGGTGCACATTACTGAGACGTTCAAATGCCATAATTCTTTCCGGACAGTTCTTGTGATCTTCAGATCAGATCTTGTTTGACCGTTGGGCAGGAAAAAATAAATCACTTTTATGACAGGATGAGGACCCTAATCCCCTTCAAAGTAGACCCCTTGTGCCTCCATGCACTGAGCCCACTGCTGCAGATCCTTCCACTGCCAAAAAACTATTTTGAAAGACTTCTTTTTGAATGGTGTTTATTTCTGCTGTTTTTGCATTATCTCTTTCCTGCTCTCAAAACTGGATCCTTTCAATGGTGTGTTCAATTTTGGAAACAACCAGAAGTCGCAAGAAGCCATGTCTCAAGAGTAGGGAGGTTTTAGAACCTTTGGAATTCCAGGTTTTGGTAAAAATTATGTACCCAGAACGAGCTGGGGCGTTGACATAATGCAACTGTCAGTTTTTAACCATCGAAGGTCCAGTCTTTTGTGATAAATGATACTCCGAAAATTGTGCGAAATAATGATACTGTTCCTAAATGTGTCTGACTACAAAATTTTCTATTTGATACTTACCTGAGTTCGAAGGCATTTTTCATGCATACCTACACCTACACTTTTTTTTGTGTTTAAACCAAGTGTTCACTATGATTATGACCTATTACCTGCAGATCTCTATTGCTTTGTCCCCACAGTGATTTTTTGTTTCTAAACTCTTGAGCTTCAACCTCACTACCACTTTTTCCTTGGTCTACCATTGTATTTCAACCCCCCATCACTATCAAATGTTTTACTCCATATGTTTTCCTCCATGAAAACCTGTAAATATGTTCTCTAAATGATCGTGTACCCTATCGACTTCTTCCTCCCTATAGTTGCATGGTGGCTGGGCACCTGAACAAGATCCTTGACAGATAAATAAGAGGGATACTCTCACTTAAAAATTTGAAGTATTCTTTTTTCCTTGGCATAATGCATAATCATGACACAATTGTAATAATCCTTACATTTATTATTAAAAAACTGATTGTTAAACTTTACTTGATCACACCTATTATTACAAGATTTAGAAGGCATGCATGTGAGTAAGTTTATGTACATGTTAAACTATGAATTCATATTAATGTGAAAGTGCATATTTATGCCAAAAACTTTGTTGTCAGAACACCCCCTGCATTATGCCTTTGTTACTTGTGAGATACTATTTCGATATAGATGAGAACAAAATCTCATTAAAAAAATGGTGATAGAAAAGTGATGGTAATATTTTGAGGGTTGCTATATCTTGATGTTGTAATCACTTTTTCTCTTTTGTTAATATGCCCAAGTCATTCATTAATTATGGGGTTACAGTAATAAAAAAATTGGATCCAAAACATTTTTTTATTAGACAGAAAACAGCGTCATTATTTTCTTTAAAATCAAAATAAAGGTATGAATTTTTTGCCAATAACTAATTCACATCTTTAATGATTGTAACCCAAAGTTTCTAGATAGAACCTGAAATTCTGTGTGAAATTCAAAAAAATTTTTTTGGCATTTTATTTAATTTTTTAATTTAGAGATACAAACAACATTCTCCTTGAAAATTGAGAGAGCATTAAATTTCTTTCCTTTCCATTAAAACCAATGTTGGTGAATATGGCTGTTGCATGAGAAAAATACATTTTGGACTGATGTTGATTTCCACTTCTGGTTTGGACTAGCATATCCTAGTTTTCATGGACTAAAATGATGCAAATGATAACTATTGAAACCAAATAATGAAAATACATGGTGGATATTTCGAAACCAAAAGGAATAGAAGAGAACAATCATGAGTCATAAAAAGTTGATTTAGAGTTTAATATGGAAATGTTACCAAAGGCATTGAATTGCATTTGACTCATTACAAAATGGAAATAATTTCTGTATAGAAAGGTAAAATAGGTGCACTAAAAATTCTGGTTTTACAGATTAAAACTGGCCAGCTTATTTGACTCCTCATTGTTCAAGAATTCAAACATTTGACTTCGAGGTGATAGATTTATCTATTTTTCACATTCATTAGCATGTGTTTTATTCAAAAAAGAACAATTTGCTAAATAGAGATACTATTTCACTACCCTATTTATAAATTCAGTAAAACACCATGTTTACTTTGTTGAAATTTACATTTTCCTGCAATTTATAACATTTTTAACACAACCCTTACAATTTCGTATTTTTGCAATATATGTTGAACCCTGTACTTGCCAGGAAAAGATTCATGCCATGAAATGAATATATTGTATGACTAGGAGTTAATTACATAATTTATGCAATGCAAAAACTCCTGAGGGACACCATTCGTAGCACATTAGTTGAAATGATGAGGAATGAAAATGACTTTGACCGAAACAGGAAGAAGAGTGAAATTGCAAAAACTGGTGGCTGACAACTGGGATCATTGTACTGACATACAACTGATATAACAGTGATAAGCTCCTGAATAATAAAAAGTAATGAAACGTGCTTTATTGCATCAAAACTACACTGAATCAAAGATAATTTTATTTTCTTTGTGGCAACTGTTTGCACTAGTTGAACGGCAAGGTAGCTCAGATTGTCAATTTATAAGTTTTCTGTAATTGCTTGGGAATGTAAATTTTATCCTGTTTGACAATGGGAAGATGAGGTGGAAAAAGAACATTTTCAACTGAGGACAAAATGAAAATTTTGGAAGAAGTTAAGTCTCATGATGGAAGAATGATTGTATGTGATCAAATTGAATATACTGGATACTTACAATTGTATCATGGGCATGAAAGTAAGTTTAGGTTAGTTTACAATAAATGTAGCTACTTTAGGAAGGTAGGATTTTATGTTGATTGAGATGAAGAAATTTCAGTTGAAGTTATTCATGATGACACTATAGACTATTTTCACTATAGAAAAGACCAATTTTCTGGGGCCCCTAGAATAGTGGCATAATCTTTAAAATTGTATCCAAAAGGCATCCATACAGCAGAGCCAAACTTCATTAAATTTCCAGGAATAAGTTGAAATACCTTGTTTAGATTCAATTAAGTGTTGAATATCTTTCAACATGTTGATTTAAGAATGTGGTACTGGAACCACCACTCTACATAACCTTAGAGCCAAGAAAGAAGACTTGGGAAGCTTTTTGATGTTACTGACGATAACAAATCAGTCTCCGAGTATTATTATATATTAATTCAGAAGAAGTAAAGCTGCCAATGTAGGTTTTGCAACCTCCTGGAATTCTCTACAATTATTTTTAGATTTTATATTTGGCAAAGTAGGAATAATTTTGACAAATACCAGTGTTTTGTGAATAATGCCAGAGCATGGATTTCATCAAAAAATAATCACCAGTCGATCAGATAATGCATTTTTCCAATATTTGATTAACAATTACCCCATCATAAGTTTTAGTTTAGAAAGCATTAAAATTATATATTTTAAATATTAATAGTGGAAATGAAACACTCTTTTAAAATGTAAGTAGGCATAAATGTCCTAGTCCCTCGTAGTAGAAATGATTTTGCTTTGACTTAAAGTCTCTAAATTGATTTTGACAGTGAAAATGCATAAACATTCTCTTATACATTCTGAACACACATATTTCACAACAATGCTTTGAGTTAATTTGTATTTTATACGAACTCTGTGAATATTTATTGTTTTAAATATAGTGTTGCAACCTTTATGTGATTTCTATATGGTTGACATTATACGGATGAATTGATAGTATTGACCATTGTTAATCAGTTTTTAGTTTGTAAAATGTATGAACAATTATTACTGTCTTGTTTTGGAATTTTGTGTAATTATACATCTTTTATTTATGCATGCTTAGGAGGATTTCAAGTTGATGTGTAACAATGCAATGGTATACAACCACCCAGACACAATTTACTACAAAGCCGCAAAGAGACTTCTGCATGTTGGACTTCGAACTATGACACCTGAGAAAATACGACCTCTTGCATCTGTATTACCTTCATTAGCCCGCCTCACACGGAGGGAATTAGGCTTTGAGCTTAATCTTCCCCCCCCTCCTCAGCCTCCACAGCAACCACCTGCCTCCCTTTCATCATCCTCGCATATGTCAGTGTCTGGTGAGTCTACTGGAATTAAGCAGGAAGGGGAGGATGAAATTTCAATGGAAGGTGTAGTAGAGGGAGGGATTTCAAATGATGCAGAGGTAAGAGTTGGAGGCACTGAGGATGGTGATGATGATTATGAAGAAAATGATGATGGCACACGCAGGGAAGCAAAACGAAGAAATGTGAGGCCTAAACCAGGGTGAGTTAATTATTTCCTTTCTTTGAACGTGCATAGTAGGAGTTACTAGTTATTGTTAACATTATACTTTTATTCAAAAACCTCAGTACACCAAGGTAAATGCGTAATTTTTGTGTCAGTCTTGTGATGTTATTTTTTTTAATGTGACAGTTTATTTTCTTTAATTTATTAGCTCATTCATAGAACATAAAACATAGTAAAGTCACCTTGCAACATCAATTTCCAGGAAATAAAAGTATGCATCTTCAGTAGGGAATAAGTAACACCAAGCTGGCAACATTCACTATTTGGTGCTCAATGATTTATGATAAAAGTGGATTGGATTTTCCTTTGAGTTTCCTCATCATTTAAATATATTTTTATTTGAAGGATTCTGCATTATCGGGTTTCACTGCATTGTTCTTAAAAATATATTGTAGGGTTTCCATTCAAAAAAATGAATAGAACATACACATTTTTCCCATTGCAAAGTATATGTCACTATATTGCATTCTGTTGTCAAATTAGCATGTGTAATTAACTTAACATATTCAAGTGGAGGAAACCAGCTTCCTCTGCCCTCACTTCCACTACCCTTT
Organism: Hetaerina titia; assembly: GCA_037158775.1. Lineage (NCBI taxonomy): Eukaryota > Metazoa > Arthropoda > Insecta > Odonata > Calopterygidae > Hetaerina > Hetaerina titia. The sequence goes on from CM073769.1 coordinate 32,631,569, forward strand.
CCCCATTTGGATTTCTGTCTGTGCATATCTTCCCTAAGGGGAAGTACTATCTACCCTATTATCTAAGATGTACTAGACCCACATGTGCAGGAACCTAGTGGATTTTGGTCAACATATTATGAGGAAATTGATTTCCTCACCCCCAGAGTCCTTTTTTGCAAAGGTTTACTTTGTAGCCATAATAAATTTGTGATTAGAATATATTGCTTTTTAATTGTGATTGGAAGTTATTACTAATGGAAATAATGTTTTAAAACTTTTGTATTGGTAGTAGATTGTTTTAAATTATGATTACATTGTTAATTTAATAGGAGCAAATTTGAGGCAATTGTTGATGATATGACTCCTGAGGAAATACTTGCTCAAGCTAAGAAAGCTGCTGCTAATGCTGCTCACAAACTTTCTTTGAAGCGTGCCGGAGCAAAGGTAAGACTTTTTCTTCTGTTATTCCCATCATAGGAATAAAAAACGTATATTTTGCTTATGAATTGTTGAGGGAAAGGAAATTTTAATTGTTATTTATTTTTTAGCAATTACCCTTTTCATATTGCACATGGTATTTAAGAATATGTTTGCTATACTTGGTGACAGTATATGATAAAGTGTTTCTTAATTGGTAATTCATTTATTTTATTTGGTAATTTAGATGGGATTTTTACGTCAGAGACGTGATGGAACGACATCATTAGCTGTTCTGATTCCTGGAGATGGTGTTGCTCCAGGGACGAATGAAAAGCCAGTATCTCTTGGTGCCCTGGTAGGCAAACTCACCCATGGCACTGGCCAACTTCAGGGTTTTCGAGAGGATAGAAGAAATGCAGCCAAAACTGGTACAGTAGAATCTTGATTTAACATAATTGCTGGGGCCAAAAGAGTCAGTGCTATTTAAAATCAAAATGGCCAACTATGGTTCTCTACAATTTGATTGTAAAAATTTGGATCACTTCAATCTATTTTTAATATACCAGACATGTTTCATAGGTGTCCTTCTATATAAAAGTCCAACCATCATGAGTGATTCAAGAGAGGGAAGGGAAAACTTCACAACCATGACTTCAAAAACAAAACATAAAATAAATGACATAGTAGTAAACCCTGGCCAACATGCACTTTGTAAAGCCAGGGATAGTCAGGTTTAGAGGACATCCTGGGCTCTGAGGAAAATAATGAGTATACTCCCATTACTTTATAGGAATTTGGCAAATGTGTGGTTTACCATAGTTATTATAACAAACTAGTTCTACAGTTACTTTGTTCCCAGAGTTGTAGAATACCATGTCGATGGTTTGAGAATCCCAAATGATGAAGTAACAGCACTTTTGATTTTGGACTCTGCCCCCTCCTATTCTGACATTAACATAGCACAGTGGGATTAGTAAGATTAGATGCCTGACTTTGCCCCTGAACACAACTTCATTATTTGAGGCATTGAATCAAGGAGTAATCATTGAGTGTGAGTGGTTGTTGAAGGAAAGATTTTGGAATGAAATGTTTAGAAGTGCTAGAATCAAGTGATGATGAAATTACAGACAGCAGAGGAGAGAGAATGACAATTTGCCCACACTATAATATAAGCATACCTGGGACTGGAGTTGACACCATTGCATCAACATTACCAAAACTTATGAATGAAAACTATTTATTTGATCAATTCACTTATTGTACGTGAATAGATGAAATAAAAAAATAATAATATAATAAGTTTCTAACAACACATTATCATTGTTGGTTGAAGTTGTTTAGGAATAAATGAGTTAATATATGATATTCTGATTTACAATGTTTGTTATTCAAGTTGGATTCTGCCAACTTTTCTTTTTCTTTGTTGAAACTTCTTGTTTCCAGTCATTTTAAGTAGTTCACTGTGAAGAATCAAATAACTTTGCAATTTCATGGAAAATAAATTTTTTGGAAAAAACATTCTATTTTTTGGAAACGCAAAGTGATTTGATTTTTCCTTGTCCATTGCAACGGAATATCACTAAGTATCAACCTCTTCCATTTTCATTTTTAGTGGTTTAAGATAAAGTGCACCCAAAAATAATGCTAAAAATGCTCTGTGGGGTTACATGTCAATCTCTGGCTAATCCAGGTATTGCTTAATTCAGACCTCTGCCCCCATATAGTCTGTATTAGTGAAGTTTTACTGTTTATGGAAAGTTTCAAAATTATATGGAAAGAATTAACCATCTATTTCAAATGAAACACATTTGCAAAATGTGGCATGAAGATGAATATTGAATTATGTTTCATGTATGTGGGTGGTCTGAAAAGTTCTCAGCCTCACCTATTGATGTCACTACTCACATCTTTTTCTTTCATATTGGCACAGCTGTGAGTACATGCTGTGTGGAATTCAGCAGTTTGTGGTAGGCAGTCATTTGAATCAGTTGTGGTACATATATTGTTGGATATGGAAAAAGTCAAGTACTGTGCTGTTGTAAAAATCTTTGTAAAAGAATGTTTAATGCCAACTACAATTCATTTGAGGGTTCTAGAGTTGTATGGAAACTCTTCTCCTTCGACTTCCAGTTTAAATGTGGCCATGAAAACCTCCAAGATGATCCACGTGAAGGACATCCAAAAAATGCAACCATCCTGAAAGTCACTAAAAATGTGCATGATATGATTTAGGAATAACTGCATATGAAGGTGTATGAGGTTGCTAATACTTTAGGGCTATTGAAAGAATACATATGTTACATTTTTCATGAGAAATTGCACATGACCAAGCTTTGTGCAAGATGGGTGCCACATGTTCTCACTATGGGTTCAAAACACATTTTGGACGAGACTTCCATGCTTCCAAACTGTGCTTGGCATGCTTTAAGAAAAATAAAAGTGATTTTCCACATTGATATATGGTAATAGTTGAAACATGTATTGGTCATTATACATCAGCCTTGGAACAACATTCCATGCACTGGATGGAGGCTGGTTTTTCAGCTCCAAAGGAGGCGAAGACAGTGCCATCGGCAGGAAAGGTAATGCTGTCAGTTTTTTGGGATGCAAAGGAAATTCTGTTGATGGAGTATCTGAAAGAGGTAAAACTATAACTGGGGAGCACTATTCTAACCTTCCAATGAAACTGGACCCAAACATTTATGAAAGCAAATCTGTCTTGCAGAGGAAAAATACCATTTTCTATCAGAACTTCCTGACAAAAGTGTCTTGGTAAAGGTTAAATTGTGGGATTTGCATTATGAAGCACTGGAACATCCACCCTATTCCTCAGATTTGAATCCCTTGGACTTCTACCTCTTAGTTTTCTCTCTGGTCAATATTTTTTGTCCAATCAAAAAGCAATGTGGCTGTAGATGAGCACTTTGCCACACTTCAGGAAGAGCACTACAGAGATGGGATAATGGCGCTGGAACACATCTGGATGAATGTTATTATTGGAAAAATAAAACTTTTTTGAAAACATAAATTGTAATTTTCATCATCAGGCTGAGAACTTATCAGATTACCCTTGTGCTTGGGTAGGCTGAAAAGTAATGTACACATGCTTGTAGAGCATGAAAAAATAGCAAGATTGGGCAAAAAATACATTAAAGCATGGTTCTTAAGTTTCAAAATCAAAGATTTAATTTTCAATGTAGTCACCGTTGAGGTTAACACATTTCTCCCAATGTATAACAAGTTTTTTTATTCTGTCACTGAAAAACTCTTCCGACTTTTCTCGAATCCAGGACTTGACAGCTGCATTCACCACATCATTCGAGGTGTTATGATTACCCTTGAGGTCTCTGTTGAGTTGAGGAAAAAATAAAAATTGCAAGATGCAAGATCGAGGGAATTCCAATTGACAACGCTGTTTGTTCTCATCTGTGAGATGGCATGGTACCCATCGTGCACAGATTTTATGGTATCCCAGTTATTAAAAAATGAAGCCATCACATTCCTTGGATGTGGGTTGTGATATGCTTTTGAGTGATTCGGCGGTTATTTTGAATCAATTCTTTGACGAGTTTATGATATTTATCATCTGTGGCAGTGATCAGACATCCGCTGCATGTTTCATCAACAATTATGGCTTTTCCAGGCTCGTAACCATGAAATTGTACTACCCATCGATTTACAGTCGACCTATCAACAGCATCATTACCATAAACAGTCTTTAAACGATGATGAATCTCAGTAGGAGTCACTTTTCCAGCAGTTAAAAATTCTATAACAGCATGCTGTTTAACTCGTGGTGACATTGCATTAGAACATATCTCCATACTTCCGCTTCTCGAAATACAGTGGATGAACGCAACGATCTCAAACTTGTGCATACACATTGAGGGGAAATTGTAACTTAAATGTACTTTTTGCCCAATCTGGCTATTTGTTTTTGTTCGCGTGATACAAGCATGTGTGCATTATTTTTCAGCCTACTCCTGTATCTATAGTTTATTTATCATGTCAAATACACCTCTGGAATATTGATGCATTTTTGAAGTGTTTTAATTATTTTCGACCACATTTGTAGCAACTTTCAATCGAAATTTATTTTTCGGCAGAGTGCATCAGTGCTGCCTCTCAAAACCCCTTAGTAAGCCACTCACACTACACAGTTGGACACTGTCCAGATTATGTGGGTGTCCAGAGTAGCTGGGTCTGGATCAGCAAGGGTTTTACTCTATGCCAAAAGTACTTTTTGAGTCCATTCCTTCCTTATTCCTCTGTGGGTTCTGTGTTGGCAGTCCACAAGAGTCATTTTTTGATAATTTTTATAAGAAAAATACTTAAGAGGTGTTGCATTAATTTTGGCCTGCATATATTGAGTGGATGTAAATGGGGCTTAAGTAAATTGTACATTACTATATCTGTAATTTGTTTCCTCATTAGTCTTTCCTAAAAACATTTATTTACCCACTTTGTTTTGATGTTTGCAGTGAAACCATTGTACTATGGTTCTTTTGGGTCATATGCCCCATCATATGACTCTACTTTTGCCAACTTAACAAAGGACGAGTCTGATTTGGTTTATTCAACATATGGTGATGAAACAGCTGTTCAATATGCTGAGAGGTAATTCCTTTTAATGTTTTTAGTAAACTTATTCAAGGTATTTTAACTATTAAAGATAGATAAAACAGTTTCTGGCGTAACTTGGTGGAAAATCTTCATACTGACTTTTAATAATCAAACCACTTTACTTTTCCAAATAAACTTTTTAATTTTTACTACCCAGGTTTCGTTATAACATAACATCATCAGGTATTTTACCTGATGATGTTATGTTATAACAAAATTTGGGTAGTAAAAATTAAAAAGTTTATGTGGAAAAGTAAAGTGGTTTGATTATTAAAAGTCAGTATTAAAGATAGGTTTTGGATGCTTCCTGATGATCTTATATGTTAATCATATCACAAGAACTTCCTCGTCTTGGCCTGGGACTATTTCCTTATTCAGTTTTTGTAACTTCCATCTTTGCCTCTCTGAAGATCCTCAACTCTTCATTCTTTTACCTTGTTACCTAACTTTCTCTCCTCCCCACTTGTCTCACTTGTTGAGCCTTTCTCAAATTTATTCGAGCAACTTTTTTTAACCCGCTATATTTAAAATTTCATTGTTATTCTTCCTCTACTCACTTACTCCTAATTCTTTACCAGATCCACTTCTCTAAACTTTCAATTCATACTCATTCTGTTGCTTTTAAGTCCAGGTTTCAAATCAATACAGCAACTATGCTCAATTTTAAAGTCATTGATAATCTTTTCTTTGCATCTTTACTTTGCATACATAATATTAATTTCTTCTGTTCTTTTAGGAATGGTTTTATCACCAATGCAACTCCTGTCCTTTTTTTCCCCATTTTCCGTAAAAATACTGCCCAAATATGTAAAATGCTCTGCCTTCTATTCCTCCTCCTTGAGAATCTTACTACCTTGTTTGCCTTGTAGTTAATCATCCCATACTTGTCGCATTGCTCTTGTAAATTACTCAACAGTAACTGCAATCCTTTGGCTGTTTATCAAGTGTTTAATCATCTGCAAATGTGACTTCTCCGAAGGCATTTCTCACCTGTTTCTAAGCAAAGTTATCTTCACTGAGGTAAATTTGCACTACAATGTGACCTCATTTTGATGATTCTCAGACTTGTTTTTGTTGCATGTGAAAATAAATTTATCCTATAGTCTTCTTAGACTGTCACTCTCAAACTTGACCTAATGAAATCTTTTGGCCAAATTTTTTCCTGGTAAATATTGTATGAATTCAATTTACATCTTCCTTTCTATTTCTTCTAAACTGTTCATTAATTTCATGGGGATATTATCTTTGCTTTCTGTCTTCATTACTCATAGTGTTTTTTTTCTTACACTCTTTTATTCCTAAACCCAACATTCCCTGATCTATATCACTTCACCCCTCTATTTATAAGCTGGCTGGCGTAATATCTTTACCTTAAAGCTCTTCTTTTATTCTTACTCCTCTAAATCTCTTTTTCCTCCATTTCTTTTTTCTATTGTATCTCATATGGAATTTAAGTATTTGCCTTCCCTTTTGTGGTATGTAAATGTTTTATCCTTGCTACATTCTGACAATCTCTTAGTTTTGTATGTTGTGCTTTTTTTTCCCCTAAATTGGAAATCATTCTATTTCCTTGCACTGATCTTTTCACTATATTTCCGTGGCCTTATTAGTTTCTCTGTGAGTTTAGCTCTCTGCAAACACTTCCCCTCATTAATACAATGTAAAATATAGCCGTATATTAATATAAAATCAGATATAATTGCTACATTTCTGTGTCAAAAGTTGGAGAAATTCATTAGTTACTATTATGGTGTAACTGCTCGATTGACTCTGCTTTGATTCGTAATTTTGATTTCTTTTCTGTAGCATACTGGATTTTGCTAAAGACTGTGATTATGCACTCAAAATGGTGGACAATCTTTTAGATATTGTAACTGGGGGTGAGCATCGCCGAACTATGAGTACATTGGAAGAGCACAGAAGAAAGGTATATTTATTATTGTAAAAATATAAATACTTAACTCTTATGCCATTCACTTGCATTTAATTCGTGGTGACTTAATGAATTTTGTTTTTATTGATTTTTCAGGTTAGGGGGGAAGGTGGTCCGGATGATGAAGGAGGGCGGTATAAGCGTTATTTTCAGGGATTCGAGAAAAGTATGAGTGGTGCTCAAGGAAACACCAATGAAAACCTTTCCCCCAAACCTAATATTTCACAGAGTACATCTGAATCAACCACTTCTTCTGCAGTGACTTCTACTGATCCATATGATGTAAAAATTGATTTTGAAGCACTGAAAACACTATCAGATGTTGGGATAGATGTTTCTTTTCTTGATAATGTTGGTAAGAATTAGATGCCTTAATTTGGAAAGTATTAGTAATAAAGCTATCAAAATTTTGCTATTTGTTGACTATGTTTTCAAAGGTAATAATTTATACACACATAATTGGCCTGTGATGCAGAATAATCTTGAGAAGTCAGGGAATTTGGAATTGTTAAATGGGTTGTCTAGGATATAGAACTGTAGACATAACTAATTAAGACTCCATTAAAATTTTATAATTGGCCGTGATGATGAGGTTTCTTGAACTCATAAGTTGAATGAATGATTTCCATATGAAATTTTACAGGAGTTGGCTGTGGGAATTCATAACTAGAAAAGTAATAAAGAGTATATTCAATATCCTACCTTTTCTTTAGAAATTCAATAGTAAAATAGTTATTTATTATAACTTTATCCTGTGGTAACAGATTACTTTTACACCATGCTACACTTCACCTTTTATGTGAATTTGAAACAGATTTTAGTTTCTTCTGACTTAAATTTTGTTTTTCTTTTACAGAAAATGATTTCAAAAATGAAGCTCTTCAAAGAGGTTTGGATCAAACTAGTGACCTTATAGGAAAGTTGGAGCAAGTTCAGAGAGAGAGACTAAGTCAACCTCCACCTGCCCATTTGGCCCTTGTCCCTAAACCATCAGAAATGGAAGTGCAATTGGGTAAGCTGCTTAAAAATAACTTAATCTTAGTGAAGACTAGCCAATATGAAAATATCATTGGTTTTGGCATGTAGCATTTGTCAGCAGTGGTGTGGCATGTATTTCTATTAATGGTATATTTGAAGTCAAGAGAACATTATTTAGCAAAATGGATATGGTACTACATTTACTTGTTTGGAAAGCATACCAATCAATCTCAGCCGTCCTGGTGACTTCAGGTCTACTTCTATTGTACATAATTATGTTTTAACATATAATGCTGATATGTGCTCCATTTCCCCAAGTTGTTGGAACAGAATGGAAAAGCAAATTGTTAAGTTACATGTTTCCCAGAAAATCATTGCCACACTTGATCCCCTTAATCTATTCTTCTTCTAGTCCCTGGGTATTTAGGTCCTTAATTTGGCTAATGGATATTCCTAATTTATATTGCCTAAAAAATTAGATCATAGTTTAAGTATGTAATTATGCCTTTATTGTCTATTCATTTTTATTATCACAAAGTGATGAAAAAAGCCATGCAGCATTTCCACTTCTTATTTCAACACAACCAGTTTTGTCGCAAAAGCAACATTATCAGATAAAAAGTCATCCAGCATGTAAATATGTACCATTTGTAGGCATGGGAGAGGGATTTTTTGGTGGTTGCATAGGAAGATAGGGGAGGTAATGAGGGTGGGGTTATGGGTCTGCAGGTTGTTGAGAGAGTCAGGTAGTGAACTTGAGAGGGAAGGAGGGGGTTGAAGGGGTTGGGGGAAAAAAATATAAATGAAATAAAAATCTGTGGAAAGATAAACCTTATTTCATTATTCCATGATCATGGATTTCCATTAAGTTGTGCCTGAAACTATAGAGTTAATTTTTTTTCATGCTTAATTACTATGATGGAATTCGCTGGTAACTGTTTCTCTTATATTTTTTCATTTTAGCTGAGAAAATAACTGAAAATTTAACAGATATGGCAAAAAAAGTACACCCTGAAGCAATTGCACCCCTTCCTGCCATTCGGAAAGCAATGGGAGTTGCTCCATCTGTCCGAACTGGTAAGCTTGCAGCTGCAGCAAACTCTTCATTAAACATCTGTGAAGAAATAATTGATGATGATGATGAAGAAGAAGAAGCACCTCTACAAAGAGTTGAATCATCCTCCAATAATCCTTCAATTTCAAATGGAACAATGCCATCTGATGTTAAAATATCTGGCTCATTGGAAGAGGTTATCATTGAATCAAATGATGGTAGAATTTTGGGTGGTGATAATGCTGGTGAAACCGCTGAAGGAATGGTGTCTAAACTGCATGAAGGCATTATAAAAGAAGATCATCAAGAAGATGCAGATCTACCCATTAAAGTAGAGGAATCCATTCCAAATAAAGATATTCAAGGAGAAGAGAAAATTATGGCAGTGAAGGAGGTAAAGTGAAATCCTAAGTTGCAAAATTATCTTAATCATATTCGGAGCTTAAGGCTGAATGTTCACTGACTTGGGCATACAAGGCAGACATTTCAAGGCATAATCAAACATTTTCAGCATTGTCTCTTGTAAGAGTCAGACCAATTAGCCACAATTAGAAACATCAGAATGTGTTTTCTACTCTTATCATGAAGTGCATGTATTATATCTTGTAGACAGTTAGTAGTGTACATGAATACACTACTGCATACACAACCTGTCTTTCAGTATTCATGCTTTGACTAATAATTGTGGGTTATTCCCTAGACTGATGTCTTCTAATTTTAACTTGTCTTGACTAACCAATGTGCATTCAGCTGAGTACACTTAATATAAGAGACTGTTTTAGCCGTTACTTTGTGGAATTTTTCCATCGTAAAGAAAGAAAGAAAACACGGCAATTCCACATTTACTGTGGAATTATCAAATGTTTATCAAATGTGGAATTGCCGTGTTTTCTTTCTTTCTTTATGAGTACACTTATATTTTGTGTTAATATCTTATTTTTTTTCAAATCTTATGTGGTTCAATTATTTCTTATAGGAGTACAAATTCTTCACTTACTCTTGTGAAAGAGACCTTCTTTCAATGTTTTCAAACTCATTTGATGTCAGTAATTTATTTAGGTAACTTGATTTATGTTATTAAAAATAATTTTCATTTCTTTTTTTCCACCAAGTATGCCCTACTAATTACAAGATTTCCACATTAGCATTTGCCAAATAGCATTTGCCTTGTTTTCTTTCTGGAAAATCGCATAACCTTTGTTTTATTAATATTTATTCTCATCCCATATTTATCGCACTGAACCTCCAATTCACTCAACAATGCTTGCAACCCCTTGGCTGACTGAGCAACTAATGCTTGGTCATCAGCAAACCTAACTAAATTAGGTTTGCTGATGACCAAGCATTAGTTGCTCAGTCAGCCAAGGGGTTGCAAGCATTGTTGACCTCCAGTTCTTCCCATACCTCTTTAATCATTTCCTCTATGTGTATGTAGAGGAAATGATTAAAGAGGCATCGGAAGAACTGGAGGTAGGAATGAAAGTCGGAGGGGAATTCGTAAAATCGGTTAGGTTTGCTGATGACCAAGCATTAGTTGCTCAGTCAGCCAAGGGGTTGCAAGCATTGTTGAGTGAATTGGAGGTTCAGTGCGATAAATATGGGATGAGAATAAATATTAATAAAACAAAGGTTATGAGATTTTCCAGAAAGAAAAAGGCTAAGCTAAATATTAAAATAGGCGGGGAAAAATAGAGCAGGTAGAACAGTTTACATATCTCGGAAGTGTTTTGGACCAACACAGTCAAAGTGGTAGGGACGTAAGGAGAAGAATTGCGCTAGGCAAGGAGGCTTTCTCAAGGAGGAGGGAGTTGATGACGGGGACGTTGAGTAGGGATGTTAAGACAAGACTCGTAAAAACTCTGATATGGAGCGTAGCTATGTACGGCGCGGAAACGTGGTCGCTGAAGCAGGAGGATAGACGTAGATTGGAGGCTTTTGAAATGTGGGTGTGGAGAAGAATGGAGAAGGTGAAATGGACCGAAAGGAAAACAAATGAGGAAGTACTAGAAATGGTGGGGGAGGAGAGGGGTTTGTTGAGAGAAATCCTATGGAGGCAGGAAAAATGGTTGAAAGGCGTATTGAGCGGTAGTGGAATGTTGAAGAGGGTAATAGAGGGGAGAATGTTGGGCAAGCGAGGTAAGGGTAGGAACAGGATAGGGATGTTGGACGGGATGAAGGGAGGAAAGAAGTACACCGAGATGAAGAGGGACCTGATATAGATTAGTTTGCTAGGTGGGGAGTCACAAAATGTTTATTTGATAGTTGTGTCCATCCAAAAACCTACCTTAACCGGTAGATTACCTAATAATAATTTGCCAAATTGAAATTTTAATGGGGAAAATATGAAAATACATGCAAGGCACTGCTGATGGTACCAGCTATAGATATGTTCTATCTGTAGCTATGTGCCATGTAACAGTATGGACAGCTGCTGGAAGCTGTCCAAAGCTGGGAGTGAGGGGCTTTGATATGATAGGCCAATTTGACTGAAGTAAAAAAAAAACAAAACAATGTATCTTTCTACCAAATTTCTTTATTATTAGGTTCGACTAGTTAAATGCATCGGCATCATCCTCAGGTACCTGAGGATGATGCCGATAATATAAAATTGGGTGGAGAGAGATATCTTTTTTTTTACTTGAGTGATAATGGATTTCCACAAAGTTAAGTTAGAATACAACAAATATAGGTCAATTTGAGTATGAAAGATTACATTCATCAGTTAATATAACTGTATTTTGTTAACATTGTAATCATAGAGTAGCATGGCAGCATAGATATACCATTACAAAGCATACTAAGAGCAAAAAGTATAAAGGAAGCATTGCAAATGTCTGAGAAGATGATGGCGTTTAGAGATGTTTCCACAGGTACCCAATCAAATATTCAGTACTTTTTTACCATGCCCAAGCAAATTCCAATACATCGTGACATTGGTATATAGAGCTATTGAAAAAATACAAGTCATTATAAATGGCTCTTAAAGATGTAGAAACCTTTCTATTGTTTCAGGCTCAATTTTGTGGAAGTTCATGTTCATTAAATTAAGAACACAGTGTATACCTGTATATCCACTGTTCCATTGAGGTACCTGATGATGCCTGAGCGTTGAAACTAGTTGTATGAGAAAGAACAGTGGATGTATACATTGTGTTCTTAATTTAATGATGTAGAAACCTTATTGAAGTCTCAGGTTCCTCTCTGCAATGTGTAAATAAAGACCTTTAAGATGAATGAATTCTTAAGCGGTAATTTTTCAGTTTGGTTAATTGATTCTCTCCTGTGAATTAAATGAAAACTTAACATGACTTGAATTTCAAAAATAGATGTTATAGAATTTGTAATAGACAATGTATCAATCTTATTTTATTCATATGAAGTTGGAATGTTACCATTCACCACTGGCTTAGCCATGGTTGACATTTTGTTGGGAGGACACATGCTGTCTATTAGTTGAGGTGGATGGCATATTCTGCCACTGATGAGTTACAGCAGAATCGGCTGTACCCTTTCACCTCATTGAAGGTGAGGTCATTTTCATTGACTCATTAATGAAATGTCAGTTTTTATCAATTGATTTTACAATTTTTAGAGAAAAGATCCTTTGATAGAAAACAAATATTGTGAATTCATGACTAATTTGAATATTGGCCAGCTTGACATATTTATCTAATTGTTATATTAAAAACATAAAGACTGAAGTTAAGTGTATTCTGAAGTTCAAATGCCAGCATTATATTGGATTGGATCTCTGAAGATAGCTATTCTGTGAAGCGTTCATAATAGGCCACAAAATATTCAATATGGTAAATCACACTTCAAAAGGTACAAGGAGGTAATAATAAACTTTAATAATCAAGCTAGAAACTTAAATTTGTTATTCCTAAGACTTCTCAACATAGTCACCAGTCAGAGACATTTCTCCCTGTATTTATTGGCCTTTTGAAGGCCATCTTTGTAAAACTCAGCAGATTTTTAAAGCCATTGTTCCATCTCTGTAATAGCGCCATTTGTGTTGTCAAATCTCTGATCCCGCAATGGGTTTTTTGCGTGCTGGGAATAAGAAAAATTTGCTTGGAATGAGAATAGTAAAATAAGGTGGATGTTGTGTTGGTGTGTGGTGGTGTGTGGTTGTGATGCTGTGTTATCAAATCTAACTTAGGAAGACACAAGAGAAGGTGATATGTACAGTCTTGTCATCCAGAAGTTAGTGTTTGTAGAATGCATATTTACTAAATCTAGTGATGAAAAAGTGGAGGAAAGTAGCCATTCACATTAATTACAGCCAGCAATGAATATGCTGCAAGTATTAGGAACAAAACCCAGAAAACAAGAATTAAGATTAGAACAAAATAGAGCAAATTGTTGTTTCATTAAAACTGACTATCAAGAACACAAGGTATCACATTATTAATACCTAGGATGGCATGGAAGCTTCTGGAGGTTCAAATCAAGATAAAATGTGTTAACATTGTATCACTGTCATAATTTTACGTTAAATTTGAAGTAATAATCAAAGTCCTCTACCTCATTGAGTGTGGGGCAAAATTTAATAATTAGGGAGAAATAATTCTGAACGGGTAGATTTTTTTTGCCTTGCTCAATGAATGATTATAATATATGAGGGTCATCCGGAAAGTAGTACCCGTTCGTGAAATAAAGACACAAAAGTAAATATTAACAAACATAAAAAATTTTATTTGAAAGAGGATACTTTAAACTACTTCTCAACATAATCTCCAAGCAAATTAAGGCATTTGTCATAACGTGTGACAAGCTTCTGTATTCCTGCTGCATAGTCCTTCGCCGCCAGCTCATTGAGATACAGGGTCACTCCTTCTTTAAGTTCTTCATCGCTGTCAAATCTTTTTCCTGCCAAAAAGTCTTTAAGCTTTGTAAAGAGATGAAAATCTGAAGGGGCCAAGTCCGGGCTATACGGTGGATGGTCGAAAGTTTCCCATTTGAATTGCTGCAAAAGTTTTTGTGTTATCCCAGCTGCATGAGGCCTGGCATTGTCATGAACGAGAATGACACCAGTAGACAATAGACCTCGCCGCCGATTTTGTATTGCCCGCCGTCATTTCTTTGATGTTTCACAATACGCATTGGCATTAATAGTGTCTCCACGGGTCATAAAATCAATAAGCAATACACCTCGTCGATCCCAGAAAATGGTTGCCATGAGTTTCCTGGTGGACAGAACTGTCTTGAATTTTTTTAGTTTGTTTGGTGAATGAGCATGATGCCACTCCATTGACTGTCGTTTACTCTCAGGTGATGCATAACAAACCCATGTTTCGTCACCAGTAATTATGCGAGTCAAGAAAGAGTCTCCTTCATCAGAATAACGTCCCAAAAACGTCAGTGCTGCAGCCATACGCTTGGTTTTGTGCTCATCTGTAAGCATGCGAGGGACCCATCTTGCACAAATTTTTGCATAATGCAGATGGTGTTTAACAATTTCATGAACAATTGTTCGAGAAACATTGGGAAAATGCTCACAGATGTCATCAATTGTGACGTGCCGATCGTTCTTCACGAATTCGTCAACTGAGCTCACCAGTTGGTCTGTAATGACAGACGGTCTCCCCGAACGCTCATCGTCGTGTGTGTTCCCCCTCCCCATGTTGAAGTTGCGACACCACCGCCGAACAGACGACTCGTCCATTACATTGTCTCCATACACCTCCTTTAATTGGCGATGAATATCACATGGGCGAACGTTTCTTGCATTGAGGAATTTAATCACTGCCCTCACTTCACAACTGGCGGCATTCTCAATTTTTTTTAAACATTGTAAACAATCACAGAAACAACACAGGCAATGCTAGCATCACGCAACTTGGCTCAGAGAAGGCAGACAAGCCACTGAAGCTATCTGACCTCGTCCAGCGGCTACTCGCGTCGTCAGCACTTCATGCGGCACGAACGGGTACTACTTTCCGGATGACCCTCGTACAAAGTGATGCATGAACTAAGAAATACCAATTTCTCCCTTATTGAATTCTTCCATCAAACAAAATCAATACTGGTCTTAATATCACTTGTCACATAGGTACTCTGCAAGTAACTTTGAGATATATTGTACGTAATGATACAGTTAGTTATTTTTTATGTTATTTATTTTTATGAACTTATTTTTTCTAGGAGATAGACAAAGATGACAGTGCAGATCCAGACATATCAGCCTCTATACAGTCTGCTGTAAATATTGGTCCAGGGGAATCTACAAATATTTTGTTGAATGATGTAAAGACAAGATCATCTGAGAGAACTGGTATTGAACAGTGCAATCCTAACAAAGATAATACCCTCTTTGTAAAAGAGACTGAAATAATCACGAAACAGGATGTTGTTGGTGGCAGTCACATAACTTCAGAATGCATAATTGGAAATAATGAAGATAATGTTTTGGGTACAATTCCAGTATTAGGGGATGCAGCCTGTGCAGAATTAGGAGCTATTCTTGCAGTCTCTGAAAACAAGTCTGATCTCTGCAAAATGCAGGTGAACAGTGGTGGGCTTAGTGATGTGAATGGAGTTCAAAGTAGCCTGGTGACTGAGAGAATCGGACTAGTGCCAAGTGCGGTTGATGGCGGTATGTCAAATAACGTGACAGTAAGCAGTCATTTGGCCACTCCAAGCAGCTCTATGGCCAGAAACTCAGGAAATTTAGTTAGTGGTCGGGGTGGAAATTCCAGTGGAGGGATGTCTGTGGTGGTAGTCGAGGCTGGTGGAGTGGTGGAGGAGGTTGAGGTTCCAGACTTAGAGTCGGAGCTGAGAGAGTTTCTGGAGAATGAACCTGCCCTCGGGGGATCACCTTTGCAGGATGACAAAACAATCGAGGAAATTCTTTCTGAATCATGAGATTTTAAATGCAAATTACAAATGTGCTTATTTGCGTTGGTGATCTGCATTTGAGCACACCTGCCAAGACACATCGGTGCAGATGTATGACACATTAGCTTTTCATTCATGTTTATTTCATAATGTGAAAGTAATCATTTGTGTGAAGACTTTTTGTGCTTTGCAGAATTTCATCCCTCTGAGTATTTCAGGGTTCTTCAACATGGAGCTCATTGTTTACAAATGCTTATGAAATTCAACAGTATGTATACCAATTCATTCAAGAGCTAACTAGAAGACTAGAGGATGCCTTTGTACATGTTTGATCCATATTTTATGTTAATTGGAGTATGAAGCAAAAGTGTGCCATTTGAAACCTTGGAAATCTCTGATTGTGATTTTATATCTTCAAAGGCAAGATTATCTATGGTCATTCCTGTCGGCAAGTAACCTATTTGAGATATATTACAATTTGATGACTTCTGTTCGCACAAGTATATAAGAAGTTATATTATAAATGAATAAACCAATTAATATATTACTTTTGCATGTTTTTTTGCAAATAATATTATAAAAATGTCTGAACAGAAATCATCAATTGCATTTAGTGTAATATTTTAACCTAGAGAAATTTGGGGCTGGGCCTCAATTTAGTAAATTTTTATTTTCAAAATGGTGTCACTGGCTCCAGTTAAAGCCGAATTTTTGAAACTTCATTCATTAGAGTGTATATATGGACCAGAGAATCCATTGGATTTCTTTGATAAAAATATTATCTTAAATATTGTATAGTTTGAGGAGAACATAAGTCTTCAGTCGCCATGGTAGTAGCCTGGTATAGGCTTTCTATTGGCTATTAACGAGTGTCCTGTTGAGCTCTTAAAGAGCCTTTTGATAATTGGTAGGTGTGATTTCATCTCAACAAATCTTATTTGGCAAAATTAAAAACAATGTTGTACAGTTTCTTATAGATGGGCCCTGCATTATAAAAGTAAATCTACTATTGCATCAAAATTCTTTAAGAAATTTTGTTAGTGGTTCCAAAGTGAATTTTGCTGTTTTAAGTGTCTTTAAGTCCGGTGTTCAAAATAAAAACATAATCACTTTACTGTGAAATTATTTGGTTCCTGTTTCGGTATGAAAATATATTTTAGTTTTTAAAAATTTTTTTTAGGTTAAGGTTTTTAGGTTTTAGTATAAATTAAATGATGTATTTTGGTTGGGTTTCACTTTACCTTTGCTTGGTATGTATGTACCTCAAAGATTTTGATGAAACGTTTTCATGGTTACCGGTTTCAGTATACAAACGATCTTCAAAAGTATCTTGAGCTGTTACAATATTTGCAATTCTGTTCAGTCATTGTGATCAGACTTTTTCTGATTGACAAATAAACAGAGATATACAGGAAATATCTGGTTACGTTATGAAAACTGCTGTTACGTTAACAAAACTGTCCCAGTGAAATGATGAGAGATAACTCACACCATACACTATTGGCATTATAAGAGTTGCAGTAAAACTTTGGAAGAGACTTTATGATAGATCCCAACTTCCTAGTGGGACAACATTTGAAAATGATAAAAGAACTAATAGATTTTTAATTGTTTAGGCTGATTTCATACCGTTTTAGAATGGAAAGGATAAGTAGTGTTGTGTTGGGTCTTAGTTCATATTACACTATTTCTAATAATTAGGGAGATTTTATGGCTGTTTCTTCATCAAATGAATCATGCATCCAAGGTAAATGTTTGAAAAAAGTAATGCAGGCGTATGTTTCTATCATTTTTGGTTGTAAGAATGTATCCATTAAAATATGCACATCTTATTCATTCGACAAATCAATACAGCAGATAAGAAATTGATGGCAAGGTCTTAAATGAATATATCACAATTTAACATGTTTTAATTTTTATTGGTATTGTACAGGTTAAGGTAGGTTTTAGATGGACACAGCTTACACAGTGGTAGAATAATACATTCCCTAGCCTCTTCTGACAAATCAAAACCTTCCTTCTGTCCAACATGCATCTCCTATATCTACCTCGTTCTCCCTTGTCTAATATTCTCCCCTCTATCATTGTTAAACATCCCATTGCCAACCTAAATGCTCTGCATCCATATTTCCTGCATCCTTTCGATTTCTCCCAACCAACCTCTCTCCTATCTCACCATGCCTAGAACTTCATTTGTTTTCCTTTCTGACCTTTTCACTAAAAATGTTAACTTACTGCAATAATAGGGACAGAGCTTCTATTTCTAATTGCAAAGAAATAGAACAGCTAACATTAGGACCATCTAATCATTCAATGATATGCATTAAAATATTTATAGAATTATATGTACTTATGTGTATGGAGATTCAAGAAAATATGTAGTCACATTCAAACCCCATTAAAATCATTCATTAGAATGCAGTCCCGCAAACTCTTGATTTTTTGGCAGTTCCTTAAGTATTCTTCACTTAAACTGGCCAATTGACCTTGATAATATCAACGAGCCCTTTGCTGCATCAAGTAAACCTTACAAATTTGAGAAATTAGTTCTAGCCCTTGTGCTAGCAGCTCTCCTTTCCTTTGCATGTACCTTCCACACTTCTATTCTCACTTGCTTATTGTAATTATCATATTATCATTAATATGTATATATATATATATGTATATAATAGCGGGTCGCGGTGGTCTAGTGGGTAGAGCGTTGGACACCTGACCGGAGGGTCCTGGGTTCGATTCCCGGGCAAGGCACTCTGGGCACCTGCAGCTCCACCCAAGCTTGTTGATTTTTCGGGTACCAGATCTTCCTGGGAAACCATAACCGGCACAGGGAAAGGAACTGGCCCCCCTACCCTGATGTGTGAATATTCACACGCCGTCGGGCTTGGTACATGGGTGAGCTCTACCATCACCTACTAAACCGACCTTCGGGTTGATTACTGTGTTTATGGTTTTTATATATATAATAATATATTGTATTGTATAGCAATTCAATTTTCAGTATTACATTTAGCTACTTCAGTGATTTCATCTCCAAGTGTTGGAAAACATTGTCCTTTCATGGATTGATTTATCTTAGGAAATAGAAGTTGTATGGAGCCAGCCTGTCAAATACCGAAGCGATGGTGTCATAATGGTATTGCTTTTAGTCAAAAGGTCATGAACAAGCAGTCGAGTTTGAAGCAGTGCATTATCATGGTGCAATTGCCGTCAGTTGTTTTACCCTGAATCTAGGTATTTCTTGGGATATGCTTCATGCAAATCATGTAGAATTTCTAGGTAGTGCTCTGAATTGATCTTATGACCTAATGGCAATTGATAGTTCACCATATAATTGAAATCAAAGAAAACAGCAGAGCCGAACATCATTCGATCGAACTTGAGCTCGTTTTGATCTTGGCTCTTCATGAAGCTTCCATTTGGACAATTGGGCCTTGGTTTCAATGTCATAGCCACCCACACCTATGTGTGCTGTGTCTGTTATGACTTGTTTGAGTAGTCTTTGATTGTTGTTGACTTCATTCAGTAACTCCAGCAAGTCCATGTGGCACTGCTTTTGGATAAAATTCAACATTTATAGAACATTTTGCTGCCATACGTATGATGCCCAAAACATTCCAGAATAATTGCTTGGCATGAGCCACATTCCGCATTTTATTCAATTCCTAAAGCAGCATTTAATGTAAATGTTCATTCCATTCTTTCTTTAAGTAAAAAATAACTGGGCCTACCAAAATGCATACAACCTTCTCAACAGTCGACATTAAAGAAAAATCAAACATGGATATCTATGTCAAGATATGTGAGGTACAAGTGCACTAATACAACAAAGAAACGTGACAATTGCACTTTTGCTGTCCATGAAGGTTTAATATTTTGCTATTTTTTAGATACCTCTTATTTTCTCAAGACATTCTCACCATCTGAAAATCTGTCATAAAGGATAACATCAAACAAAAGTCCTGCATCTTGCACCAGAGGATTTAAATCTTTACTGTAACACCAAAGTAAACTTTATTTATCTTATTTTTTAATGTAAATGAGTAGGGAAAACACCTTTAAATAATGATGAAATTGAAATTTGTAGGGATTAGGCTGTTTTATTAGAGTGGATGGTCTGAAGACAGTATTTTTAGTGTAGGACACCATCTGGCAGACAGGATGTTAAATTATGTACCCCGCGATTATTGGGTCCCTTTCAACTCCTTAATTACGCCTTGTATATAATCACAAGCGCAAAAATTATTCCTTGACCGGGACTTGAATACTGTATCTTTCGACTTGTCGGGCCGATGATCATTTGTGTTATCAAGGAAACGTAACTTAAGTGAGATCCGCGGGTCTTTATGCATCTAAGTGCCCCGATTCTTTGGCCAAGAGATGGCGTCAGGGGGCTATTTCACCACCAAAGGAGAAACCTGCCACAGACAAGAGGAAGGACAGTAGGACCGTACTGATAGACATATCAATATGGCGAAGAATTAAATATTTGTTCGCCATATGGCGGGATTTCGTGTTGCAATGTGTATAGTTATATATACGATATATATATATATATATATATATATATATATATATATATATATATATATATATATATATATATATATATATATAATATCTTGAAAATGACGCTCTCCGACGACGCACAAACACTGAGATAATAAATATTACACACACAGACACATAAAAGGACACTTACAGTAGATATTTACGTTTCGACGGCACGGCCGTCGTCATCTGATGACGACGGCCGTGCCGTCGAAACGTAAATATCTACTGTAAGTGCCCTTCTTTTGTTTCTGTGTGTGTAATATTTATTATCTTAGTGTTTGTATATATATATATATATATATACACACACACATGTATATATAAAAACCATAAACACAGTAATCAACCCGAAGGTCGGTTTAGTAGGTAGGATGGTAGAGCTCACCCGTGTACCAAGCCCGACGGCGTGTGAATATTCACACATCAGGGTAGGGGGGCCAGTTCCTTTCCCTGTGCCGGTTATGGTTTCCCAGGAAGATCTGATACCCGAAAAATCAACTAGCTTGGGTGGAGCTGCAGGTGCCCAAAGTGCCTTGCCCGGGAATCGAACATGTATATATATATATGTTTGTGTTCAACGTGTATGTGGAGGAAATGATTAAAGAGGTATGGGAAGAATTGGAGGTAGGAATGAAAGTCGGAGGGGAATTCGTAAAATCGGTTAGGTTTGCCGATGACCAAGCATTAGGTGCTCAGTCAGCCAAGGGGTTGCAAGCATTGTTGAGTGAATTGGAGGTTCAATGCGATAAATATGGGATGAGAATCAACATTAATAAAAAAAAAGGTTATGCGATTTTCCAGAAAGAAAAAGGCTAAGCTAAATATTATAATAGGCGGGGAAAAAATAGAGCAGGTAGAGCAGTTCACATATCTCGGAAGTGTTTTGGACCAATACGGTCAAAGTGGTAGGGACGTAAGGAGAAGAATTGCGCTAGGCAAGGAGTATTTCTCAAGGAGGAGGGAGGTGATGACGGGGACGTTGAGTTGGGAAGGTTAAGACAAGACTCGTAAAAACTCTGATATGGAGCGTAGATATGTACGGCGCGGAAACGTGGTCGCTGAAGCAGGAGGATAGACGTAGATTGGAGGCTTTTGAAATGTGGGTGTGGAGAAGAATGGAGATGGTGAAATGGGACGAAAGGAAAACAAATGAGGAAGTACTAAGGATGGCGTGCGAGGAGAGAGGTTTGTTGGGAGAAATCCTATGAAGGCAGGAAAAATGGATGAAGGGCGTATTGTTTGGCAGTGGGACATTGAAGACTGTAATAGAGGGGAGAATGTTAGGCAAAATACGAAAGGGCAGAAACAGGATAGGGATGTTGGACGGGATGAAGGGAGGGAAGAAGTACACAGAGATGAAGAGGGATCTGATGTAGAGTAGGTTGCTAAATTGGGTTTTATTAGGAGTCACAAAATGTTTACTTGGTGGTTGTGTCCATCCAAAAACCTACCTTAACCGGTAGAGTAAGTACCTTATGATATGAACAACTTCGAAATAGAACGCTCTTCGGCACCTTCGCTCCTCGCACCTATATATAAAAATACTGATGTATTTTTTGTAAAACGAAAACACAAAGAAAGGACCCTCACCTACGTAGTTTTGACGGCCGTGCCGTAAGGACAAAAGGACACTCACATACGTCAAAGCTGATCAGTTCAAGTGGCTTGAGCATCGGCCCGGCAAATCGAAAGATCCGGTGTCCGGAAGTCCCTGTCAAGGAATAATTTTTACGCTTGTGATCTGCTTGATTACGGCTTCCCCACCTCTCCTGTGTTCGTGCTTTGTACTATGTTCGTTCGTTCCTATTCCTTTCCTATCTATTTCCATGTGAATGAATATGTGTGCATACAGGGTTCGTCCGGAAAATAAGTGTACTGAGCTCAGGAAAAAAAATTTATTACACTTTTACATATCTTAAGCTAATATTCCTCAAAATAGGACCCTTGTGGGTCGATACACTTGTTCCAGCAGCGTTCCCATTCCTGGAACGCTCCCGCGAAGGCATCATCGGGAACCTCTCGAAGACACGTCGTCACGGCCTCTTTGACGGCGTCCAAAGTCCCGTATCGCGTTCCTTTCAAACTCCTCTTTATCTTCGGGAACAGAAAGAAGTCCGGTGGTGCCAAGTCCGGGCTGTAGGGCGGGTGCGGCAGCGTTGCCACGCCGTGCTTGGCCAAGAAGTCCGACACGACAAGCGCGGTGTGAGACGGCGCATTGCCGTGATGCAGCCGCCTGATGTTTTTGATCGCTGGCCGGACGCGGGCGACTCGTTTTCGAAGCCCGTCGAGCACTTTGACTTAAAATGCAACATTTACAGTTTGTCGTTCAGGTACAAATTCGTAGTGGACGACTCCCCTTTTGTCAAAAAAGACAATGAGCATCATAAGCTTATTTTCCGGACGAATCCTGAACATTTAATTACATACACACCCACACTCGTGTGTACTTATCCTTTTACCTGCACAATAGAAGTAGCTCTCTTTAGGTTACCTCTTTTAATAACTTGTTATTACTACACATGTTGTTTTTCTGATCTGCAGGATGTATATAAATTTATGTGAATCTGAAAGATATAAGTAATAAAATGTTTTAAATTTTACTCTGCAGCGCCATGAGATAAAAGAGGATGTACCTTGAAAACATTTGGTTGGAAGTAAAATCTATCCTTTATTATATTTACCTGAAAAAACAAGAATTGCAAAGGCTGGTAAGTAGTCGAGAAATTGGAAAACTTAAATTTATATAACTATAAAGTGAAGTATTTTCCATAATCGAATCTCTGAACTTATTCTTCCCAATTGATGCAGATAATCGTCTTTATTTGAACCACCTGGTATTAGCAACTACTAATGATGAACATGACCAAATCTTTTATTTTGCCATTATGAATAATTCTCTGATGTTTCTTTATTTTAAAAAGAGAATGATAATGTTTTAAATTAATATTTATACAGTTCAGTAAATTACCTATGTATAATTATGATAGGTTAGATTTGCAAATTCGGCCTAAATAACTTGTCCGAAAACTTTCTTCTGGAGAAAGTTCATGGCAGTAATATTGTCGATCCCACTGATTTAAGTAAGTTTTATAAATTGTTGTACTTGTTTGACCGTTTGGCAAACGTTCATTTTTTACTTTCATTAGGAATCTGGAAATCATTTTTTTGAAAAATTGTGAAAGCTAATTTTTTATATTTCAATTTCTCACTACTAGTAATTGTTTGTAAATCAATTCCGTAACTCTCGTTTTCCCTGCTTTTGGTACCACAATAGTTTTGCTTTGAACAAAGTCTTCAGGTATATCCCCAATTTCATAAAATTCATGCACTACTTTAAAGAATCTTTCATTTTATTTCTAAGGTTTTTTTAATATGTTAGCCGATACATAATCTACGCCTGTCGTTTTTCCAGCATTTAGCTTTTGAAGGGCATGCTCAAATTCCCTATTAGTGAATAGGGGCCCATTTTCTGTTCCTGCTTTTCCTCTAATTTCAATATTATTTTTTCTTATAACTAAGTATATCTTCGCCATGGTATAGCTCCCATACATCTATTCTTTCCATCGTTCACATGATTCTTCATTATCTACTAACAATCTTCCCTCTTTTTTATAAATCACTGTTCACCTTATGCTCGCTTGATAATATAGAGCTTTGATTTTTCGATATGCTGCATCTTGTTTTCCTGCTTTGATACATATATGTTCTTCTATTTCCTTCACCCATAGTTTTGTCTACCTCTACTTTTCTTCTCTTCATCTTTCCGTTATATTATTCTTTACTCTCCTTAATTATCCTTCTCGTCTCTAAGCTTATTTCCATTCTCAATTAGGCTTAAAATTTCCACTGCCAACCAAGGTTTCCGAGCTTCAAGTTTCTTCCTACCCAGGACTTATCCCACCACTTCTACTATTCCGTTTCATTTCATTCCACTTTACTTTCTCATTTTCCTTCCTCATTGTTTCTTCCTCCATTAGTTTTTCAGTGGCCATTTATTCTTAACTACTCTTATAATTTTTCTGAGCTTTAGGTTGCACTTTGCCATAACTAATTTATTATCACTGTCTAAATCCGGACCTGGGTAACTGTGTCTGGATTTTATTTGATTCCTGAACCATTGTTTAACGGTTACGTGATCAATTTGATGCCTTTTAATTTTTCCTGGCGTTTCCCATGTGTACCTTCTTCTCAACAGTACTACAAGCAATGTAATTTTGATGATCATATTGTGTTGAATGCAGAATCCAAGTAACCACTCTTCTCTATTTTTGATGCTTCCTAGACCAAATTTCCCTGTGGTTTTTTGATGTCATTTTTGCGATCCTACAACAGCATTAAAATTTCTCATTACAATTATATTATCTTTATCTTTTGTCATTCTAATCAACTCATCAATATCCTCGTACATTCTTAAAATCCCATCCTCTTCTGAACTTGATGTTGGGCAGTATGATTCCTAATTACCTAGTCAGTAGGTATGCTTTTAATTTTAATCATCATTAGTCTAAAATTTACCATTTATGAGATATTTGTTTTTCCTACTTGGAATTTAGAATTAGTGCTATCCCATTCCTTCCCCTCTTCTCACCTCCGTTGTATATTACTTTGAAAGCATCATTGCAGAATTCTCTATTTCCTCTCCACCTGGTTTCATATATCCCCAACATATCTATAGCATTGTCTTGTATTATTTTCTTTATTTATTTTAAGTTACCTAACTTCTGTAATGTTCTCACATTTCAGGATCCCATTATCATACTTCCTTACTCTTTTTGTTTGAGAGATTTTGTTGGATGATGACCTGAGAACCCCAATTCCTTCTCCTGCCGGTTATTGGGATCCGAAGTCCATAATCAGTAATATTCCTTTAAAATCCATTGTCCATGGCTACATAAACACGAGATGTCCATGGAGTGGTTTCTCCTTGCCTTCTCCATCCTATTCCATTGGCCATCTTTGTGACTCCTCCGGTTTTACTGGCTGTTTCTAGTGCAGCGAGGCAAGAGAAACGAGGATCAGAGCAGCAGTGATAGGGAAGAGAGCACTTAATCGGCTGGGAGGGAGATGGAAGACTTCCACAAGGTAAGTAAGTGCAATTCGAGCGCAGGTTTGGGAGGGAGAAAAAATATAATGTTAAAGCCGGGCCAGGTGATTGTAGTGTCATGGTGCACAATATGTGCTATGGAAACTGACGCGAGAGGTCATGGAGAGGAGAGGGTTTTAATCAAACATCCATTGATTTGGAGCTACCATTGGGTTTAAATTTCAGGTGGTGATGAGATAGGGTTGACTGCAGTCTCTTCATTTCGTGCATCAATATTTACGATGGTGAAATGAAATTCACTGGTTTAGCAACCTATTATATTATTATGTCATCATAGATAGTAGATATCAATGGAAAAATAAGTGGTATGAAATTGATTGATTGGTTGTTTTATTGATTGAAGTTATTAAGAATACCGTTATTTGAATTGAATCCTTAGGCTCAGCGCCTGAGTGACTCTACATTACTGGAGTAGGTTAAAAAACTACACGAGATTCCACGACAGTCACTTTAACAGAGTCATCCGCTTATGTGCATTAAAATGGATAATTTTCAAAGTTTGAAAATCATTCGCTAATACCGGTCAAGGTGATCGACTTATGCACTTCAATTCTGGGGAAAAGTTTTGATATGTAATTAAGGTAATGAGCTATAACCTTGTGTGACAAAAGAACTAATTAAAGCGAAATTAAATTACGGAAAGGAAAAACGGCTGTGTTAATTCCACTTAATTTTTTTATATTTTCTGATAAAGACAAGCCTGAGACTATGAAATTTAACTTTTTAATTTAGATGAAGGGTGAAACATAGCTTTCTTGAAGAGTGAATCTAAAAAAATATTATGAGTTATTGTGTTACACTCTTGAAGGAAATGTTCGCCGAAACGGTTGTGATTCTGATGTTCATTAAAACTTTAGTGTTTTCTCCAATCGTAGCATCTAAACTTTCTATTATTCCTTTGTGGTGGATGATGTGGAATTTTATTATGCGATTGATTAGTGTTAATATTATTTTTTATTGTTCCTGACCTACTCTGAACTATGAAAATGTGAAAAATAGGTGCGGAGAGATATTGTATTGTACAGAGCGTTTATCTTTTGACCAGAATGTATCGGATTCAAATTCGGTTGATGCATCATGGACAACTCTAGTTGAAATTTTGTGATAATTGATAGCTGCCAGAATTTCGTGGGGAACCGCCAGTGGGGGCACTGGGGAATAACCTGCTCTCTCCCACATGCAATATTTGATTTTCGTATGCCGTTGGGCTAACTTTGAGGTTAGCTCTACCCTCAATACCACAACCAACCTTCGGGGTTGATTACTTTTGCTGTGTTGCTGGCGCAACGCAGTGGATAAGTCTGATTGAGAATTCGCTATGTAAAATAAAAAACACTCGACGCTGATGAACCTGTTTTGAGATGGTGTCGGATCCGGTAGAAATAGCCTTCGACAACATAAGGAGTACCCAACAATTTTTAAGTAATTTCGTACTATCTAAAGCGTTTCCTTCTGCTAGGTGTAATTCTCGGAACACAGTTTATTTTCAATTTTCAATATTTTTTTCTTCGATTGTGGATAAAGCTGCATCATTTTGATATATTCTCAGCAAAGTGTACCTACCTATTTATCAAGAAACAAGTTCAGTATAATATCCATAAAAATAAAGTTTAAAAGGTAAAATGATGGAAACAATCTTTCTTAGGTAAAATTATGGATAGCTATCAAATAATAAGGCGAAATGTAAAGAGAAATAATGAAGCTGCGAGAAAAATAAAATTGATTGAAGTTGAAATGCGATTTTTGTCAGTTTCCCTTTTGACTGTTTACTAAATATCACACTATTTGCTATCTGGTAGGTTATCCAAGTCAAATATCACCACGATTTCAGCGATTCACTTTCCGAAGTTTTACATTGCTGCACGCCAAGAGTTTATACCTCCGTAAGTCCGCTAACTTCGAATTATCTCCTCGACTGGCGAAATAACGCGCCTCAATGGGAAGTCTCTCACGCACGTAATTGGAAAGACATTAATTTTTTTACATTGCAGCGGCCGGTTGGCCGACTTGGGCATCCTTTGGCACAGCAGGCGTCATTGAGTGGTGTCTAATCAATCGGCTACGGGCGTGATACAACGAACGTGTGTGGTTACGAAGTTTCAGAGTGGAGATATTCTCTGGGGTCACGATGCTGAGACCTCGACACTCGGTCGCTCACTCCCACGCCTCTCTTCCCTCCATCCCTCTAGCATCCATACCTCCCTTATTTTCATGGCCTTTCCCTCTCCCACGTTTCTACGCAACCACAGCACGTCCGCTAACTTCGAAAATGCGATGGGTCCGGAACGAATCGAGATTTTTCTCGGCCACTTAGCCCACTGCTGATTCATGGAACTTCGTGAACTAATGATTCTTCATCCGTAGTCTTGAATGGTTTTTTGCCTTGTACCCGTTTCTTTTATGCTCATATATATTTGGAACAATTAACAAGATGTTGAGAAAAGTCATATGGACCCAGCTTTTAGGCAAAACTGGTGCGATAACGAAGGGAAATGCAATATCGTTTTAGAATGAATTCAATTCAGTTAAATGGAAGAAGTTATGAATTCGATGGTTTGAAACTCAACTTTGTGAAAATTCATGATCACTGAAACACAGAAAACTTTATTTTACCATACTGGTTTCAAAGGTAATAAAGTTATTCATGCTAAATAATAAAGTTTTTGGCGTGGCAAAATATTGAGTTTATTTATTCAGTAGAAGAAGTAATATTTTATTCTAGGTGTGCAAGAACACAATTGTTAACATTCTATTCTTTTTGTCATTGAAACATACTAGTTCATTTTCATGAAGGTTTGAGCTCTTCTTTAGCTGTTCATTCCAACTTTGAAGTGGAGACCGAAAATCTTTTTAACGGGCACCATGATCTCATTCATGGTAATTTAATTATGCTTTTCATTTTTTTAATTATCGCCTAAATAGGTTTTCACGCTTTCAGAAGTCAAATAAGTTCATATTCGCAATAGACCTCAAAGATTAAACGGTATCAACTCTGTCATAGGAAATTCACTATGGGTGTAATGCAGGAAAGGGCAGCTTATTTGAATATTGTGGGTGGTAAATTTAATATAATATTTCACCAAATGATTGTTTTGATATGAAGTCCTTAGGTTTCTCTAATATATTTTAATATTCTTCAATATTATTGTTTTTTTATTACATCCAAACCGCTTTTCACGTGCAGGCAGACGATTTATTCACTATTTATCATATTACTAACATTTACAAAATGGCTCAAAAACTCCTGGCTATTTTAACTCGAGTTTTCGGGTTTGAATGTTCATGGGAAATTCCTATTCATTAGAGTATCATCCACGATGTAAAAAGAGTGACCTATGCTTGGACCCAGAAAGAATTAATTTTCAATGAAAATTTTCTATACAGAATGAGTAGATTTAAAGTATGGAAATATGAAGTGCTTCAGCCGCGATCATTTGACCTGAAAGAATTTAAAGATTAAGATTAAAAATTTAAGAATAAAGATTAAAAGCTTAAGATTTAAAAAATCTAATTCTATTCATGATTTTATATATCTCGCTTGAAAAATAATTTAAATCTTTAAAATCAAGATTTGTTGACGATTTTATCTGCATTATGTGTCTGGTGATTATGGTTACGTCCCTTCTGTATTCAAATGATTTGGTCTCAACTTTTACAGGAAAAAACGAGTTCTGTGTACTCTATGTTGAGGGCCATTACTCATTTTTAATATTTCATGAATTTTTTATCTTATTATCAAAATATATATGTTTTATCGTTTTTATCAAAATTTTTATGCAAGATCCGTGAAAGTAAATCTGAATGAAAGTAAGCATTTAGAAAATAGCATTATGTGCTTTCCGTGCTGTTCAACATTTTCTAATATTTGGAAAATAATGACAGAGAATTTAAGGAGTTTTTAATGACATTTGGAGCTCAAAATGTTCTGTAAGCATTATGTCTATCTGCCAAGATTTTCCGAATATCATCATGTATCCTCATGTGTACCTACATTAAAAGAAAAATCATCATCTCAAGCGTATCTCCTACATTGTGGAATGAGCAGTAGCCAAACCGCGGGAAGTTATTCGTTTAATTCTAATAAATTTTTCAACAATTCGAAAGGTTTTGCGCATTCTAAGCGGGAAGTCTGTGGTTCTTTTAGAATTCGCCAAGAAATATCGAAGATCCCGGCAATATAAAATACGATCGCAATATCACCTAAACGTATGCGGCTTGTAGAAATGCCATTGTTGCAGTTGACGAATTCTCAAGAGTGTGCAGGTAAACGGCGTTTTTAGTGAGCATAACTACAATTATTACCGGGTATTTTGACCCTCCAGGGAGTTTTTTATGTTGGGGCTATTCAAGAAATAATAATTATAACTTTTTTACTACAAACCTTTACTCGCCCGCAAAATTGATAGTTCTCCACAAAGTAGTTCCTTTTGGATATGATACACCTGCCTCAACTTTTTTCAATCTTCATCTTCCTGTAATATCAAATTCAACTGCGAGCAAATCTGCATGCGAACGTCCTTTTGTTCGGGTGTGAGAAGTCTCGGAACCCACCGCT
The DNA here is from genome assembly GCA_037158775.1 of Hetaerina titia. Lineage (NCBI taxonomy): Eukaryota > Metazoa > Arthropoda > Insecta > Odonata > Calopterygidae > Hetaerina > Hetaerina titia. The sequence continues at coordinate 32,661,609 of CM073769.1, forward strand.
TACTAACATGTCTTATGTACATTTTTTGTGCTACCAACATGGCAATCAGTCCTAATAAAATTTGAAATATCTAGGATATGTATTGACGTTATTCAATGATCTTGTCTCACAACGGCAGCATTGGTTTTAATACTTATTTTCATAAGAGTTGTGACTTGAACTCCGGGTTCATCTTCTATTGAAATGGATTTGCTCTCCTGTTTAAACATTTAAAACCATCTGCTAGCTGTGCTATGGAAAAGAACAAACACCCCATAAGAATTTTATAATATGAAATAGGCCTGTTGATTTGTTCAGACGAAAGCAAAATTTCAATGCAGGATTACATATTACCTCCAGCGTTGACGAACTGAGAAAGTTTCAAACAGCAACGGCTGCCACTAACGCACCGTTGGGGTCAAATCAATAAATATTGTATCAAATATACATTACTCATGAACCTAAAGATATAAAATAAAACTGAATTTGTGAAAAATAAATTATTCGAGTTAATAAAATAATATCTCCTTTACTGAACAGTCCTCGTAGACCTGTAATATCTTATACAGGTTTTGATATATTTTATTTGATAAATGAAATAAGAATCATTAAGCTATGTTAAAGTTATAAAAAAGTCCTTCACACTGACAAAGTTAACTAGGGCACATACACTCCCTAAATGTATTCATTCGGAGTGGAGAAATTAGAATAAAAATTTCGGCAGCAAAATCACTACCAAGAGAGTCAGGTATATGAAATTAAGCATGAGGCACAAAGCTTTTTCTGTTTCAATTACGAAACGAACTAAAATCAAACCGTAGAGAAATGATTTCAACAATTAACCTTGTAATTAAACAAAATGCTCCGAAATGAAATCGTATCGGGTGATATTTTTGTTTCTAGTTAAGTAAAGACTACCGGAAATGAAAATTATTGAAATTTCCAGTAGTACCGGTAAATAATGGTACATTACTAAAGAAAGTACATTTTCTCTCACAGGAAAGTATCGGTTGTGGCTCAGGAACAAAATGTGAAGGGGATTGTGGGAAACAGATTTCAATACCACAATATTTCAAGCAACTGACCACCGTATCTCAATCAGGTAATCAGGGGCGCTAGGTAAAACTTAGGATTGTGTAAAAAATCATTCTGGGGGATTAGGCAAATGCAAGTGATATGGTCGGCACTGACGGATGTTCCGATGCTCCAGTACGATGGGCGGCTAATAAAAATCAGGAACCGCTACAAACATCAGCACCAGCTGCATTTAAAAAGAATGAAGTACTCGTAGAGGAAATGAAAAAAACTTTGTGGAATCCACTTAATTATTTTTATTAATACGACCTAAGTTTTTTGACACCATGATAATTTCTGACTTAATAATGTAGGTTGTATTAATGAAAATCAGTAAGTGGATTTCAATAAGTTTTTTCATTTTCCTCCTGATAATTTCCATAAAATAAAGCCCTTGAACCATTTGTTATGTGAACTTCCAAAGAAACAGTCGAGGAAAATATTGAAACTAAAACCAAAGTTATGAAAACAACAATGGCAGCTACCAAAACAGGGTGGGCTGGCATTTTTAATTTTACGGTTTAAAATATTGAATGTCCAAAAAAAATATTATCAGGGTCAACTCAATGATAAGGGCCGCCTGTGTGAAAATCAGGGTCGGCTGTCCAAATAATATTGCACCCGGAGAAGGGGCTGATAAAATGATTAGGTCCAGCCAATCGTCCAGCAAACAACACCAGAGAAATCAAGCAGCTTTGAATGTCGTAATGAATTTGATATGATCCCAAAGGTTATGCCTTGATTTCAAGAATTTGATTTCCATAATACATCGAAATTAGTATAATCAAGGACGATCGTCGTCCCAATAAAACAGTTTGGTTTAGTTGGCTATCACTCACTCTGAGAATACCCACTACGTGAATTTGGTCGTCATTCCCCAGTCCATTAATTTTTTTATTCTAATTCCTTTATAAATATTAGAAATTTTTTCGTCGATTTTATAATGAAATTAGCCCGTGGCCTCCTTGGTATTTACTTTCAATCTCAAAATAACCCGCCGGATTAACTGCATGCATCTACACCTAGCAGCATATGGCAGGAGACGGAAGCAATATTTGAAGATGATTTAAATGATGTACGGTTTCCAACCCACGGATTATTTTGATATTACACTCTTAAGGATTAAAAATGACAGTCGTGAACTTTGATTGCCTCCATTAGAGATTTATTGTGCATTTTTTACGCCACACCTTGAGCTTTATCGACTACTATGACTCAACGCTTTTTTATTCTTGGAACATTTAACTTAAAGGGCTTGACGTTATTTGACGCATGTCACTATTCTTTAACATGTACCCATGTACCCCGAGTATTGGATTATTTTTACACCTTTCAAAAGAACTATATTGTCTCTGATTGCCTTACGATACAAAATGTGCCAGGGAATTCAGGTACTTCTAAATTTAATACTAAAACTATGAAGTTTTTAGGATAGTTTATTGACTCGATCCTGAGACTCTGAGACCCATTTGTATGAAATTAACACATTAAACACCAACCTTATCCATCTCTTTTTGACTCTGCTCATGAAAACGTAACTACCATGCTAATTTTTTGCTTTTTCATTATATTTGGTTTTTTTAATATTAGTTAGATTTTCTAATTTCCGTGCTCAACTAAGTGTTCTCTTTCATACACTCTCTCAATCTCTCAAGAATCTTCGGTATTATTTAAATGTACAGATAAGGTCACGGAACAGCTTTAAGTAAACAGTGAAAGAATTATTTCGATTGAATTTAGTGTAATAAAGGACATAAAGTTTTTCAAAACTATTTTGGTGTACTTCAATTTTTTTAAAGATTTGCTTCAGGAAACTCAAGAAGGAACTTAAGAAAGCTGACGAAGATCAATTTCGAATTGCCATTCATTTTGCATTCACTAAATACGCAGTCGATTGACCTTCGTAATTTAAGATTTTGTATTTGTTACATTGACATAGACGAACAGAGACATGATGAATTAAAAAAAAAGGATTTTGAGAGCTGCATAGAAAAATCATTCGAGTAAAAATCTTTAAGAGACGGCAAGATGTAGAATATGCGGTGGGTGTGGTGTTAGAACACTTGTGTTCTGAAGGCGTAACTGGGCATAAATCTTCGGATTTTTTTTATTTTGGGTGGCGATTGCCAGAGGATAAGTCGGAACCATATCGAGGCCGATGGAGACGAGGACGTGAGAGAATACAGTTGTAGGAGAAGAGAATGGTAGATTTAAAGGGGTTCCGAAAAGTATTTGGGCCGGCCGTAGGGGGATGAATTGCCGTCGGCCTGAATTGGGTAAAACCTTTTCTTACAGTCGTTCCCTCGTTTGATACATTTCGGACAGAAGTCTTAATAACATGAGTGCTGGGTTTATTTTCTCAGAGATAAGTTAGTTTTATTTTCCTGCACAATTTCCTCTTTCGTGCTTAACGCTCCTTGTTGCCAAAGCATAGGAAAAAACAACTCCTAGTATTACATCTTATTCAGATTATCTGGCAATCTTAGATTTTCCAAGTCGCATTATTGTTCTACAATTATTTAGGTGAATTACGAGGTTATTTCCTAATCCTGATATGGTTGTATTTTCAAATTATCAAATAACCAAGTTCTCGGTTTGCGAAAATTATCGATTCATAACAAATAACAACGCACAATTCCACTGTTAGTATAATATATTTCGACCTACCTTCCTCAATATCACGCCTGATTCCACAAAATTGATTCATGAAAATTAGTTTAAAAAATCTATAGATTATATGCTATGCATAAAATCAATTAATGAAGACATATAGGCGTAGCTCAACTAAGATTAGCACAAACACGTCAGGAAATAAAAATGCACGGGCAGCTGAGCATCTTGAATTTCTTTATCCCTTTCCCTTATAAGGCTCGGAAAATTGCAGTTACATCATTATTTGACTCAGTTTATTATTATCCCTCGTTCAGGGATGAGCACTTGTTGAGATGGACATTAGATTTTTAAATTGTAATTGGATTTATGAGCAGTGTTATCTCAACTGTTACCACATGGTAAACGAACGACCCTGCGAAACTGATAAAAGCCTATATTGTTTATATAACTATTAAGACATGACGCTACTACTAAATTATTCTATTAGCTCCCTATATTTGTGTAAAAGCTTTATTGGAGTGTGGAATTTATTCACAGCTAATATTATTTTTCTGAATTATAGGTTGAATAAATTAAATTGATTAAAAGTAAAACTGTGTCAATTCAAAAGTGATTGAATGTTCTCCTTTGCATGTGTGTTTTTCTCTTTTCCGTTAATCTATGGGCGTTCAGAGAAGTGCTAGAGACAAAATCTAAGTTTTCACTTTTATTTTAGTCGTTAAACGATATTGTTTTCCTAAGAAAATAATTTTCACTAATATGTGGAAAAATAGCATAGCTTTTTCCCGGTTTTTGATTCGCAGAGAATATGAGTCGTACATTAGAAGTCAGCATATTAAGCTGTTTCTTTTATATAATTACGTCTTTTTTTAGGAATAAATGGAATTTTAGGAACTTTAATTAAATGGAATAATAAAAGTATAGCATTTTTAGGTATGGTTATTTTGGATTATTTTCTTATCATTTTAATAGAATTTTAAGTTAGTAATAAAAAGTACCAATGTATTTACATACTTCTTTTGAAAATTCATTCTTTACTCAATTGATGAAAAATGAACCAGAAGCTGTTTAGGTATCATACCGTATTTGAAATGGAGGGAAAGAGGCCGCGAGTATATAATCTTGAGGTCTCTTACGTGTGCTGTAACTGACCCTTGGGTTTTTGATGGATGAACGCTAGTTTTTACGCTGCTATAAGTCAAACGGAATTTCATCAAACAGTAGCCAAATATTGTTTATCCCCGTCAAGAGAACACTCAAATTAACCATGGAATGACGAGCAATTACGGTCGGAAAGCTCATCTTCGCTGACAGGAATGATCTTTCTCTCCGCCCAGGGAGGATTGCGAGTCAGTCCATCACTCCTTGGTTTAAGCAACTTCCACTAAGGTGCCACACTAATACCCCATAATGCTTTCTGCCTACATCATTCAGTGAGGAAGGAAAGAGTTTTCTCAATTTTTTCCTTGCAGTGGTTAAGGGAGACTTCAACACTCGGAAAGAGATTTCAACTGGTGGGGTGAGGGAAAATTGTTGAGCTAAAGGATCCGAAGGCATGGGGGCGACGAAGAGTGGACGGTCTTCGAGCGAGAAAGCGGGCAAAGAAGGAGAGAGAGGCAGGAAGGAAAGGAATGGTCGGAAAACAGAGAGCGGTGCGGTTTGTGAGAAGTGGTTGGACCCGGAGGCTGAGAGGGGACTATCAAGGCAGTGTGGGAGAGATGAGGTGGCCGAGAGAAGGACTTTGGGAGTGGGAGGTTAAGGCGGAGCTCGAGGATGGAGAATAGCCGCGAGAATCGAAAGGGGGCGTATCAACCACCCCGCGTACTCGACGAGGGTTCATGGGGTTAAACGGGTTCCTCTCAAAACGGGTTATTACCACCAATCCATCTTTCGAGTTCTTGGGGAGAGGAGGTGGGATGTCCTGCGGCGGTTGGTGGATTTTTTGGGTTTGTGTTTGTGGGGAAGTATGGCAAGGGAGGTGGGCTGTCGCCGGGGAGTGGGGGTGGGAGAAACTGAGAGGCGTTGGATGTGAGTTGGGAATGGTGGTGGGAAGAGCCCTAATTCAGAAGAGAAGAAGGGGAGACGAAGGAAAGAGATGGGAACTTTGATGAGTACAGAGGTGGCAAGGAGAGCGATATAACGAGGTTAAAAAAATCATGTCGACTAAAGTATAGGGAGGGAATAAGTGGAAATACAGGGGGTCGTGTTTGGACTATCAGCTGTTTGGTGTGTGGGCGGCCGGCAATGTGGTTACCGAATCATTTACCAATCGGGTATTTAAATTGATGTGTACATAACACTAATGTTACGATAATATATTAGAGGAACTCAATTCTGTTATGTCTTCAAAAGTTGTCAGAGAGAAGGATACTCCACAATTCTCATGAACAGCCTTTTCGTTTACTTTTCATGCATCTCATGAATTTACACATTTAGTGAAATTAATTTTGATGGCAAAAAAATGACTGTGTATACCCAATAGCATTGTTTATTTCATTTTTAGTGTATGCTAAGAAAGCACTATTTATTCGTTAATAATGCTATTATTTTACACCTGAAAAAACGAAATTGCTTTTGCCGATGGAATAGAATTTATTTCAATTTTTCAATTGTTATTACAAACTTATGAATCCTATCTATTCTTTTTTCACGCCATTTTATGGAAGGTTATTTTTGCAATAAAAGTTACTTTTCATTTTTTAGTGTGACTACTTAAATGACTACACCGCTGTAGAATTCAGTACGCCGTGTAGTGGGTAACCGCACTATCTGTATTTATGCCGTCTAAATTACTTAATTTTTAATTTCCTTCAATTTCAATGGGGAAATTTCTTCAACCACTCAACGTCACTTAACCTACCTCTCTTAGGGACAGAATCGTTACGAATGCAGATTAAGTGCAAAATAGTTGTCATGAATACAGGTTTATTTCATCAAATTGCTGCAAACATAGCTTTTTTACATTTTTAACAGTAAGTTTTGACAAGAATGGAGTCATTGTATATTAATTATCTCGAGAGAGACATTTAAGTATTTAAGCAGGAGACATGGGAGCGGTAATCGTATTAATAAATTCAAATACTGCATGTATAATTTGGCGGAAATTCACAATTTATGTGTCGAACTAATATTCGTAATAGCCCGCAAATTTAATTTTACCCTTAAACAGCGTCATCAGATACCAATTGATATTTTCAATATCGATAATAATTAGTAATGTAGTCATGATTTGAAACATTCCTTTTCGCATTACTTTCTTCTTTGGCAATAACTTAAACTAAATAGAGCGACTTGTTATTGAACGGTTTATTAGGAAATTGCTAGGTTCTCATCATAATTTGCGGGAATATGATGGTCTTGTGGCTTCTCCTTGGAAAGGTTTAATTAATCTTCATCAATGATATTTGATATTAGAGTTCGACGGTGTAAATCCATAGCGATGAGTATTATTTATTTATGATAGCATCTGTTGACATTTTGTATTGTTAGGTAGGTTTTATTGCGTGAAAATGCTTGGAATTGTAAAATAATATAAAGGCAGCTAGACTGACTGAAGAGCTGGCTTTAGTGGACATTTTCAGTTTCGAGAAAATTTTTTAATTATTTTTTCTGGTGAAATTGTGTGAACCCTCAAGGTTTCCCGGGTTGAAATTTATCTTATTTCAAGTAAAAATATGTTTTGAAATATATTAGACAAGATGAAGTCGCTAAAATGTTGTATGTAGTTCTTTTTCGCAGTTAAAAATTACAAGGAACGGATTAAACACCCTCGGTGAAAATCATCAAATATTGTATCTCAAGTAGAGTTCTTAAAGAAAATTTAAATTACCATAAGGAATTTGAATCAACTCTTCACTCTAAAGATCAAATGGAAACTAAATTTTAAAAACTTTCAAATATATGGGGAGGGATATAATGAGTTCAACTTTTAAATGCAATGTAAACAGCGTAAGCAAGCTTTTGAGACAATACGTCCATGAATGAAATCGCTGCAAGAAAGATATTGTTTTTCACACGTTTCGTATTTCTCCTAGTCTTTTTTCCGGCTCAACCGAAACTCTCGGACGTATTAATTAGTCTAGGAAGCCCATAAATGCGTCTCTTGGGAGAGGAGGAAAGAGTGAAGGGAGTTGTTCGGGAAAGGAGGGTGAGGAGTGGAAGCCGGTTAAAGGAAAATTAAAAAGTGGGCAGAAATGTTGTTATTAGACCCCGGAGGAGGGGATAAGAAGAGGCGCATGGGTGGGTGGAGGTCAGAAGGGACTGGGGAAGTGGCTGTAGGAGAGGGAATGCGAGCATGTTATTATGGGAGGGGTGAGGCGACGGAGCCGGGCTCTGGGAATGGTATAGGGTGGGTCTTGCTAGCGGCTGAGGAGAGATAGAAGGCGAGAGGCCTCGGGTTATACTTCGGTTTTGTGCGGGGCAAGGAGGAGGAAGGATTCAAAGGCCTGCGCTCCTTGTCGGAAAGATTCCCTCGAATCTTGTTCCCCGCTCTAATATCCATCCATCGATACCTCCCTCCTCATACCTATCTACTCTTCCAGTACCTTCCATCGCCTCTTAAACCTTTCCGCCATTACATCTTCTCTCTTCTTCCTCTGTTCTTTCCTTATTCTCCACCTTTTACTTTCCCTCCCTCTTATACCCTTCTTATCCGAATCTCACGTCCTCTTGAGGGACTGTTCCGAAAAAAATTTGTTTCCCAATCCCTTAAATATCTTCTCCCCGCCCCGTTCCCTCGCTCAAATTTAGACCTGGGTTGATTCCGAGGCGAATCTTGTTAACCTTTTGGGAAGAGGTCTTGTAACATTTCGAGATAGTCCTTGAGAGGGTTTGTTGTTTTTATTTTTTGTTGTAATAAAATATGATTTCGTTGTATTGTCTCTTTTTTAATTTCAACTATAGGAAGTCTCAATTCATTTCTTTCTTTTCGCAGTTCATAGTTTCTTAGTTTTTTTCTATTTCTGTGAGATAGTTGACCATTAGAAGTTGCATTTGAACAAAAATGCTGAGATTAATATTTTTTAAGGTTTTGGAATATATTTTGTACCAGCAAGTTATTTGTGAACGAAGCGGATTCGTTAGTGTATCAATGTGTACTTAAGACTAATTATATCCTAATGCCGTAAAAGGTAATTCCTTAAGCCGTAAAAGGTAACCTGTTACGGTTTAAGGAAATATTATTTAGTGTAATCAATCGAAAAAGAGGCCTTAAGAAGCTAAATTCGTCCTTTCCAAAGTGTACTTCGATCAATATATCATTAAAAGCTACTTGTATTTAAAGAAAATGGATCACTAAAATATTAGATTTTTGCAGTAGATATATCCTCTTTTGATAAGATTATATTAATTTCAATTTGAAGTAATTTAAAATTATCCTTTAACAAAAAATAAATGCATTTGCTCATCGATTAAAAAGGTATAACTGATGAATGCTAAGAAAAAAACTATTCTGAAAAGCTCTAAGCTGGTTGACGTAGTTTATGTTCTTTGTTTCAGATATTTTATAGGTTTCTCTTGTATTCATCAAAATCTTTTCTCTAAGTCTGTTACTATCTTATTATTTGATTCAGGTGGGGCATATTTTCTTGGTAGATTGAAAGTCTGACAAATTATGCAACTGCTTTTACTCTTACTGCAATGGTGAAACTGACATGAAACTTGTACAGTGTATATACTACATGGCTTAAAATCCTTTTTTTCGGCCCGAATATTAGATAAAAAAGCATCATGGCCCTTGAACTAAGGCAGGGTGTTGCATAAACTGAAAAAAAATTCATTCGATTAAAAAAAAATAAGTTGCACAAGCATTTTCTTTCAATGGGAATACCATCAATGGAACTTAAGAGAAATTAACCAATTTTCACGTTAACACTCAGCACCAGAATCATCCCCCAAAGCCTACTTGATGAGTTATTTAAAAATATTAAATTTTTGAAATTTTTTCAAAAAAGTTACCGGATCATGAATGATTATACAGATATGTTGATTGAATTCGTAAAGCATTTGACGCACAAAACAAATTGAAATTTCTCTAAAACAGTAGTTATCTTACATATTTGTTAAAAGTGGTTCGTTCTATTCGGTTATCGAATGGTACTTTAGCGTAGGACTTTGAGAGCGTTATTATCTGAGAGAAGATCTTCTAGGAGTTGAAATATTCGTATTTAGGTGTATTTTCTCTCCTCATTAAATATATAATACCAGGGATTAAGAGATTCAGGGATGGAAATCTCATAGTCAGCTTTCAATTTTGAAGATGACTTATTCAGCAGAAGTCATCAGAAATATTTATACTTTTGTGCCACATATTTGACCCTTTAATCAAGCACATTTTTTACAAATACGATGAACGTATACCTGCATGTTTATTTGTTTGTATAATAATACCGTGACGTAATGCGCTATTGTTTTGGTGGACTCATGCCTTGTAATGACTAAATTCGTAATTTCAGGCTTGATTTGGTGGAACTTATCCCCAACGAAAAGAAAACTTGGAGTTTTTTCTCAATTCCTCTTGATGTTCAAATTTGCAATTTTTCTTTCCTTATAATGACTGTAGACTTTAGAAATATGGCTTCGAGTGATTGATTCTTTTATTTTTGAGAATTAAGCTTGCCGCGCTACATTACAGCTTTATATGATGTTCTGACCATGGATTCGGGCAAAAATGTAACCAACTTTGTACTTTAACGGTTTTGCCAATTTAGACCTTGACATGCGATGGTATAAGGTAAACTATTTTGTGTCTTTATATTTATTAGAACAACAATGCATTTCTATTGACGTGAGGACATATTGAATCGTGTTCCCAGCAACCGAGAAGATGTATCATCACAGGCGTTCGGACAGTTTTTTTAAGGAAGCGCAAGGTGATGGCAATAGCAGAGTTGGGGCTGGGGGCACGTGGAAGTGAAGAGGAGAGCAGGAGGGAGAGGAGATGGAGAAGCGAACGCGATCGAGGTTGGAGAGCCACTTGGGCCATTTGCATACTTGCTTCGAGTGCGCTCGCACGGCCCAAAGGGGCTCTACAGTTCAGATTAGGGAAGATAGGAGAGGGGTGGGAATAGGTGGGGACAGGTGGTGAGGCGGTCTTGGGAGCACACGTTCTGAGAAATTTGTCGATAAGAAACTAGTATAATTCGTTAATTATATTCTCGAAAGAAACTTTAAATAAATTAAGGAAAACTAAACGTTAACGATTTAATGAGGTAAATCAGATTTTTGATTTTGATCAAATTAAATTTTCGTCAGTTCTAAAGTTTTATTTGAGAGAAGAAATGGGATAATGTTATGATTAAATGGATCGGTAAGTTTGGCAATATTTAAGCAAGTTTATGGATGAATGTATGGTTCCTCTGAATAGTTTTACGGAGATTCAATAATTTATTATAACTCCAAGTCTAAACTATTCCTTAGGCGGCATTAGCAGAATGCATCAAATAGTGTATGTATTCAGTGTTCCAATGCAGGCTTGTCACAAAAACTTATTAGGACCAATAAAGGCGTTACACCCTATGACAGCATTTCCCGCTCTCATTTTTCTCATAATTAGCAAAAAAATGTTCGAGACAGGTTTGAGATTCGATAGTCTTTCTATTGATTCAAAAAGTTCAATAAATATCGAATTTCAAAATACTCTCAATACTTTGAGTAGGTGGTGATGGTCCGTGCAAATAGAGATTCAATTTTATGCTTAAGATCATATTTTGTAATGGACGATAAATGCAAAATATTTTACTAAAATAATCTTAATTGAATAGCTAAAGAAAATATTCAAATATGATAACCATGTAATTTAAAAGTAAAGAGAATTAAAGCAGTAAATTGTTTGGTGTAGTTTAAAGATGGTAAATATCAATTAAAAGAATGTATTTACCGTTAGAAAATATATGTTGGTAAGAATTAGGCGTTAATCATTTTTTAATGTTTCCAGAATTTGCTTTTTAAAGTTACCAGCATGTTATTATCATAAGGGAATTAAACATTAAAAAATCGTAATGAATCTCCAGTGAATGCATATTCTTGCAATATTTCTTCTTATCTTAATTTGCTTTCGAAGTTAACCAAATTTGGTTCGAGACAGATTACTTTTGGTTTGATGATGAAACGGGCAAAAGTTATTTAGAGCATGGTTTTTGAAGCAAAAATCTACATTTTCCATGTAAAAGGCAAAGACCTATTGAGGGTTAAGATAAAAAGATACGTGATTATTAAATGTCTTCCTTTTTTATTTTATTAATATTTAAATCCGTCTTATATAAGAGTAGTTTCCTACGTAAAGAAATATGGAAAATGTATGGGTCCAAAAAACATAACATATAAATGTCTCCATAAATGCATTTTTTAAAGTTATACATCTTGTTTGAAACAATATTGTTATCATTGACATTACCTTTTTATCGTAACACTCTAAAACTTGAATTAATAAAGCCTATTTTGATATTTAATCTTATGATGATGGCAAAGCTCTGTACCAAGAGCATTTTATAGGATTGATAGGTTGATGACTTTCGCATATTTAGCTCTAAAATGAGTTGAAAAAAGCCGAAGTTAGTAATTTTAGATCGAATACAGGGAGAGATAAGAGCTGTGGCGGAATGTGGTGCAGCCACGGTGTAGGAAGTGGAAGTGATTGAGGAAGAGAAGGTGGAATAGGCAATCGCTTGGGAGTGATTTCAGGTCGCTAGATGATTACGTGACCGTTTAGAGATAAGGTAAATTATTATGTACACAAGAAATTGCCCTTAAACACATTCGAAAATCTTTTTCTACTGAGAATTAGATTCTATGAAGGGAATGAATGACCATGTGGAAAATTTTAGCAAATATTCAATAGTAAATAAGTTTGCATTAGTGCGACAGAGGTTAGGTTAATATTATAGAGAGCAATACTGTAGCTCATGTTCTTAAAATTTGGATTGTTCAGATTTTTCTAATAAAATATCCGATTTATTAACTCATCCAAAAAGAATTTTTCTATAAATATTATGGCTTGCCATAAAATCCTCTAATTACGGTTATCGGAATTATTAAAATGATAGGGCGAACGAAAATGCGTACATCAGTGTTTAAAGCAGAAATGCCAAATGTGTGAGAATGCATCACGTAAATACAGAACTTGCCATAGAGAATTAGAAAAATGAGACCACGAGTCTCATGTGAGACTACGAGTACCACGAGCAAAACATTTAAAACTAATTTTTAAGTACACACATACGACTAAGTACATACGATAAGTAGTATATACGGTACTCGTACTAAGTTCTCGTACATTCTTAATGAGATATTAATTTATATTATGCAGTTAATAGTATTTATATATTTTAGCGGTTACATAATAACTTTAAAATTTGATCAATCTAAAGAGGACATTTTTATTACACTCGAAATATTGATGAGACAATGTACATAATGATAATAAGCTTATAATAATTTTGATTATGCCTTGTTTGTATGAATTTGTGTTTTTGGAGAATATTGTTGTAGTTAATGAATGAATATTTTGGTTAAATAATATTTTTCATGAATATTTCTCCAGTATCGGTTCCGATTTGGTAGAAGAGTAGAAAAAGGGACACAGGAATGCCAAAAAAAGTGATATATTTTCTGTTAAAATTTCGTTTGCAGACCTATGAAAGATCAGCTTACTTTCTGGCTTGTGATAAAATATGTATTACTCCCAATATATTTTTGCTTTAAATGCAAAACTCAAGAGACAATCCCTTATCAAACGAAGTTGGAAATTATAAAATTTATGTAACTGATGTAACTTAAGTAACTTATAAAAGAAAAATGCATTGTGTCACCACGGAGTGATAAAGTTGGAAATGACGATGCAATCGTTAAAAGAAGAATGAGAGCTGGTTCAGAGTTAAGGGAGGGCATTATCTTTCGCACGCTTAGTTAGACACAGAGGTCCGATTAAGTGCCACGCAAGTGTATTATGAATTATGTTCAACTCTAAAAACACTTAACTGAAGTCGAGGAAATATCTTAGGAAGCCTACTTTCATTAAAGTTTAACTGAAGCTACGGTTAGAATGAAGAGCAGGAAGGTATATGGTTTGCGAGTTCACTGCCGGCCGTTCACAGGTGGAAACATTTCACACACAAGGTAGGAGGAACTGTGTATATACCCCAAGGGTTATGGGAGGTGTGGTTGGTGGTGGTCCCAGGCATTACGGAAGTGGTGGGGGTGAGATCCTGATGATTTCGACTCCAAACATCGTAGATTTTTTTCAGCCCCTTTCTTGATATATATGGTTAGTTCCTTCCCTCTACGTTCCCTCTTTTTCTAACCTTCCAGGGAGTTCGTTGCTACAGGCGTGTGCCGTAGAGGCGTGGGTCCTTTATTTCCATCTCCCACTCATCCTATACGTCTGTGTTCCATGAAGTAAACATTTCAGTATTATATGTAGTTTAATATAGTTTTTGAGCCGAGTAGGGAAGTACAAAGATGTTATTCTTGGTGACTTTTCCCTTTTGGGGAAGTTTGGGGAAGACCTGTTGTTTTTATCGGGAATGAATGCAGTTTACTCATTACCATTATCAAAGCATGGATTGGTTTCCGAGTAATAATATTCTATACCAGTATTTACTAACCCATAATTTCATACACTAACATCTTTCATTGTTAATGAGTCCAAAAATATTGTCCTGAATATATAATCACTTAAAATGTATCTGGTTTTTCCGTATTCTAGTCATTTTAAGCAATAGAATTTAATTTTCATATTTATTTTAAAATACTTCTTGAAACGTCTTTGAAAAATTTGTGCGTTAGTTACTATAATCAATCGTTTTACTTTAATCCTTCTTTAATGGCATTTCCTTTGCTGCTAATATGTTTAATATGCCAAATGGAAATCTTATTTTATTTTTAATGCTATTTGCCAATAGCCAGAGTATTGATTTCCTCTCATGGACAACCTTTATTTGACGTAAACTCTTTAGTATATCCGCATTTACTCTATTGCTAACAATTCTGCTACCTGAATAGTTAAAATTTTCAGTTATCCAAGTGTTCTTCATGTTAATTTGAACAATATCTTCCTTACGTCATTTACACTCGTATGTACTCTACATTTTTAAGTGAGCTAAGTGGATAAACAATGCGTTACGTTGAGGTGTTACTAATAATAATTTATTTTCAATGGAATGGAAATTTGGATGAACTGAAATGTGATTTCATTAGGCCTCCCTTTTTTTATCCCCACATTCTATGAAACCTGAAGTGAAGTCAACGTGTTGTCTCACTGTAAGTTTTTTAACAATGTTTAAAAAGTATATGTATTAGCCAGGCAAAAATTTGGTTAAAAGTTATGTAATCATATCATAGAGAAGAATTGCACTAGGCAAAGAGGCTTTTACAAGGAGGGAATTAATGAAAGGGACGTTGAGCAAGGATGTTAAGAAAAGGCTCGTAAAAGCTTTGATATGGAGCGTAGTTATGTACGGCGCAGAAACATGGTCACTGAAGTAGGAGAATGGACGTATATGGGGGCTTTTGAAATGTGGGTGTGGAGAAGAATGGAGATGGTGAAATGGACCGAAAGGAAAGGAGGAGAGAGGAGGAGCGAGGTTTGTTGGGAGAAATCCTATGAAGGCAGGAAAAATGGATGAAAAGCGTATTGATCGGCAGTGGGATGTTGAAGACTGTAATAAAGGGGGAAATGTTAGGCAAACGAGGAAGGGGCAGGAATAAGATAGGAATGTTGGACGGGATGGAAGAAGGAAGTACACAGAGATAAAGAGAGCTTTTTAAAGAGAAGATGTTGGGTTGTGCTTGGATAGGAGAAACAAATATTTAATTGGTAGTTGTGTCCACAAACCTACCTTAACCGGTAGGTTACCAAAAGAAATCATTTATTGTAGTTTTTGGGGAGGCGATTGACAGCTGAGGTCATTTGCGCCATTAGGGATGGATGGGAAAGGAAGGGTGGAGAGAAACCCGGCGTCGGCATTAGCCTACTCTTGTCGAAAAGTGTCAAGGGGTCCGCCGTTTAACGTTCCATCTGACGGACGTCATTCTCACTCAAAGTGCTCTCCACAAAGCACCTCGAGTGGAGATCGGGATACCACTGAAAATATTTGTTAGCTCCAGTATTTGTATACGGTCCCTCTCGGTGGGCAGCCTGTACGTTAGCCACCGCACCATTCCGATCCCCAAAAAAATTATGTACGAAACTAAGGATTTTTAGTGGCATGAATTTATTATTATAGGTAATATACCGGTTAAGGTAGGTTTTTGGATGGACACACCTATCAAATAAACATTTTGTAACTCCAAACAAAAACCAATCCAGCAAACTACTCTATATCAGATCCCTCTTCATCTCTGTGTACTTCTTTCCTCCCTTCATCCCGTCCAACATCCCAATCCTCTTCCTGCCCTTTCCTCGCTTGCCCAACATTCTCCTCTCTATTACATTCTTCAACATCCCACTGCCGATCAGTACGCCTTTCATCCATGTTTCCTGCCTCCATAGGATTTCTCTCAAAAAACCCCTCTCCCCACCCACCATCTCCAGTACTTCCTCATTTGTTTTCCTTTCGGTCCACTTCACCTTCTCCATTCTTCTCCACACCCACATTTCAAAAGCCTCCAATGTACGTCTATCCTCCTGCTTCAGCGACCACGTTTCCGCGCCGTACATAGCTACGCTCCATATCAGAGTTTTTACGAGTCTTGTCTTAACATCCCTACTCAACGTCCCCGTCATCAACTCCCTCCTCCTTGAGAAATACTCCTTGCCTAGCGCAATTCTTCTCCGTACGTCTTTGCCACTTTGACCATATTGGTCCAAAACACTTCCGAGATATGTAAACTGTTCTACCTGCTCTATTTTTCCCCGCCTATTTTAATATTTAGCTTAGCCTTTTTCTTTCTGGAAAATAGTGGCATGGATATTATTGATATAAACGTTCGCATGTAATTGTAGGGTTATTTTACGGTTCGTTTTATTTCTTATAGGGAAATTCTTTTTAAGATGCAAATCCTACGTGGCATTTGAGAAAATTCTCTAATTTGAGACATTCTCTACCACGGTAACAATGCCTGAGTTAAAATACAAAGGAACTTAATAAGTCTCTTTTTACGGTCAGAATTAACTTTTTCTTAGAATATTTAAGTTTAAAGGTTCGACGTATTTAATTGACATTTTAAAATCATACATTTTTGATCTTATAAATCAAAAGTCTTATTGAAAGAAAAACAGATCCCAAGTATTGGTAAATTACGATTTCTAGAATAAATTCAGGCAAAATTTTCAAGTTTAGGCCTGAATTAATAAATTGGAATATCACGAGATGTAAAGGGTTTTTGTGGTTGGAATAGACATAAACGTTTGATAATTATTAAGGCACCGGATTCCACTGCTGAGGTCTCTCATACTCTAGATATAACTTCAACAGAAAAAATCAAATTGAAATATCGACAGAACGAATGCTAAAAGTATTTAATTTAAAGGATGATTTTATTGTTCCAAATTTGGTATGACTTTTGTCATGAAATTGCAGATGGGCGGCCACTCGAAATTTGCTTCTACGATTGTCAAGAAGTGAAAACACCGAAAAGAGGCATTAACATTTTTAATTTCAAGAAACTGTGGGAATGCTGCAGCACTAACTTTTAACGAAATTGGTTCATTGATTAGCAATTTCGGTTTATGAGCAAAGAATGACACAAATTGATATAAATGAGATCATTTATGGCCCAATACACTTTTCAGTACCCACACATTTCAGTTAAAAACCAAAATGAAAGAAGAAATGGTATTTCATGTCAAGCGGGTCACTTTTAATCGGCAATTTCAGGATTTCAGCATATTCACTTCAATTATTGCTCGTAACATACTTAGGAGGCACCATCATGTCCGACCTTAACGAATGAAAAAATTAAATAATTGCAGCGCAGCTTTGAATAATGTGGCATTTGTGAATAGCATAGTTTAAAATTATAGCAGTGAAAGTGTCAAGTTAACATCCTAGTTTTCGTAAAACGATCTCAGATTGAGCATTTGGGATTCGCTTTAGAAAAAAATTATTTAATATTTTTAGAAATACAAAGAAAATTCACCTGGTCCCTGAAATAATTCTTTAAAAAAGTACACTATCAGTGTGATGTGTGGGTAGGAAGCCAGTGAGGGCTCAAGTCTGAGCACTGAATAAATCCTATTATTATGGTGTCGATTATTGTTGGAATGCGAACGGTTTGATTACTTGGGATATTTAGGATGTTAACCAAGGGTTTCAATACATTAATAGTTAGGGCAGTATTGAAGATTATGGAGAGGGAGACTATAACATAAAAGAGCGAATGGATTAAAAAATTATATTTGCCTAGCACAATTCACGACCACCGCACTAAAAGAAGGAAACGAAAGCATGTTAAAATATACCTAATTTTTACGGTTTTTTTAATCGCCATTTCCATCACAAATGCCCTCCACTCCGTCCACGACAGCTTGCCGGTTTCTGTATATGTATAAGTAGATTAACAAATAAACTGATCGGCGACAATTTGCGTGAAACCTATTCTCGGTCCTAATTAACTACCCTTCCAAGTTTTGGTTTCGATCTTTCCCAATCGGGCCCAAATGAATAGCGCTCAAACACGCGAACAAAAGTTGGAAGAGATGATAAAAATGTATCAGAAAGAGGAAAATTTATGTCAATTGACTTCGTTGTTACTTTTTGGCTTCATTTGTTTGGTTGGATATTAGCAAATGTATAACTTGATTCTTTCCTTTGTGGATTTATTTCGATCGGCCCTCAAACGTGCTATGCCATTACCCGGTCCAGAATGTCATGCACACATTAGATTGCATAATTTATATTAGATGGTTATCATTGTTTGAAATTCCCGATTTTTATAGCAAAATACAATAGGCTGGCAATGAAATCATTGACATTTTTTGAGATGCAAGCAGTTTATAATACCTTCAGGAAAATAGAAGGTTGAAAGCTCGATTATTCATAGGCGGCACTTAAGTTTCCTCCAAGCTAAAGCGGTAATAGTTGTTTAGGGATTGGTTGATGCGAAATAAATTCTTGCCAGTGAAATGCTACATCAAAACAGAACATTTAACATTAACTTAAAATTTCCTTGTTTCAGAAAATGCCCACTGTATTTTCCTCGGTTTAAGAGTTTTTAAACGAAGAAGCTGGGTATTTTGGAAATTCTAAAAAACATTAATTTTTAGAAAAATGTTATTTTCTGCTATTCTCAGCAGTTCTTTTAACAGTACAAATAATAAAGGGAAACATGCTAGTTCCAAACCATCTTCAATGAACGTATACCTTGAATATTTACAGATTAGGGATATGTAATTATGTCATTCCATATTGATAATTTTCATTCAATAATCATTTGATGAATTCCGAGACGAATATTTTATGAAGACAATATCAATAATTTTTGTCGATATTTTATTTGAAAAGAATATGAGAAATATTTGTATTTTGAATGAACGAACGACTTATGGGGGAGTTGGGGGTTTGAAAAAAGGAGAGGATTGGGGAGAAGAGCTACCGGACCCTGAGAGTTACTGGAAGCAACCCACTGTCGTATCAAGTCCCTGTAAAAGAGTTTTGCTATTTCGGGGCCAAGATCACTAGCATGTGAGACGTGGATGAAAGATAACAGGGCAACTTGAAGAACTTATACAAATCCACTATTTGATACCCCATGATGATACTGGGTCCATAGTGGTGATAACGTATTTTCTGTTACATAGAAAAATATGTGAATCATTAGACAAAATAGGACATTTTAGTGGCATTCCAATGACAAAATATGCTAAAAATAGGGTTACTTAATAATAAATACTTGGGTGTACGTATTGAGTTTTAATAACTTCTGTTCTGTTGCAACATGATGTTTTGAAGCTTTTAAAATAGAAGGTGATCATTTATTTTGCCTATAGAGCAAATATTTCACATTTTCCTCGTATTCCCTGTATTAGACTTTTTGAATGCCACGGATATTAATCTCCCGTTGATTACATGAAGGATTAGTCCCTTGATGGGTTAACGCTAAGATAATCCATCTCGTGATAGTGAATGCGAAAACTCTTGCATGATACGGAGGTTTTTAAATGTGCGCATTTGTAATGTGCTTGACGTTAGCCGAGCAGTCACGAAGGGCTGTCAACCCCTGTGGTCGAATTATATTAGGAATCGCGGGAAGGCTCTTCGGTCCACTTTCGGTTAGAAATGTCGCTCTTAAAAAATCCACAGATTGGGAGATATTTGACCCTATCTATAGGAAGGAGGGATATTGGGGAGTGGGATGTCGAAGCAAGGCGGAGCGAAGGGTTCGGCTAGTGAGGTGAACTTGTTGGGAGGTTTGTAAATGGGGAAGAAGGGAAAATATTTAAAAGCGATTCGTAGAATATTTTTCCACCAAATGAAATGCCCAAATTTTTTGACATTTAGTGTGTAATCGAAAAGAAAATCGGTTGTTTGCGACGAATGATGGATGAATATAAATGTGAACTGCCTTGATAGAGAGATGTTGGCCCAGAAAGCATTCTTAAGCTCTCTTATCGATACATAACCACGGTCACGCTATCGAGAAAAACCTGAGGAGAATTTCGAAGTGAGAAAAAAATCTCCAATTCTTATTTGAGGCATATCAATGAGTAAAAATAGAAAATTATTCTTTTTTCGTTCTAAGGCAACGGCTCGATATCATCTTAGGACGCTTATGGAACCCTTGAAATGCTGTATCGACTGCATCGTGGGAATTGGGTGATTCTTTGAAATTGAAGAAATGATTGTAATTGGAGTTAAAGGGCACGCAGTAAAAATGTCTGTCATCCTCTTCGAGGACCAATATTTCAACAGTTGGTCTCTCTCCGATTCGGAATGATTATTTAAAATTAAAAAATAATGGTTTTTTAGATTAGATCTTTAATTAAGTAGTTTCATGTCGGTACCCCCTATTTGCTGGACGTTTTTTACTCACACGAAGAAGTGGCAAAGATTGATCAGTTTGCAACTGCACAGACTGTGTAAGTGGCCAGGAAAATCAGATTTGCATGTACTCATCATCGAATTTACATGTTGAAAAACAAATGGAGAAAAAGGGAAGGTTGTGCATTGGGAACTGCTTAAAAGAGACCCCGCGATGCATTTTTCTTTCGGGAAATAGGAAATTAATTGTACATTAATTATTCATCTATATGTTGCACCCACAGATTATTCTTCTAGAAATATTTAATCTTGTATAGATTTTATTTGATATAGTAATAAAACCAAAATACGATATCCTGCATTTTTAGAAGGCTAACGTGTGTTTGTACTGGGAATTAAAAAAAACTCCTTAGTTTGATTTCATAATGCGAAATATAAGGTGGGTATTTCAATACAAGCTAACGTTTACTTGTAATTAACTATGTTGAGCGAGACACTAATATCTTCATAACTTGATTATTTTCAAATTTGGAAAATGAAAATGTACAATCATTTAAATATCTCATTCATCACATGGTTCATTTTTATTGGAGAACAATTAGGAAAGCTCTCGCCTGCGGTAAATATTTGTACACAATGATTTTCTTGTGTGACAACCTGTCGATTCATACTTTTACAATAGAATTCTGTTAATAAGAATACCTAAGTTACGTAATAAACTAATAATCACTATTTTTTCAATAAACTAAAATCTACATCTGAAACCCACCGATAAGATGAGCGGCAGGCTCTTACAGCACTATCGTCAAAGTAAAAAATATCTCGGCGAGAGAGAGAATTCTAAGACTTTGGGAGACTAATAATCTTATTTCAATGAAATATGTAATGCGTAATAGTAGACAATTTATAAAAATATAAACGGACTGCGAGTATAGTAATGGTGAATGCAAATGCGTAGTTAAAATAATTTTCTAAAGAAATTAACAATGCATAAACAACTTCAATTCGTTCTATAGCGAGCCGTTGAGGCTATTCAAAACTTTAGTATGTTACTTGCATGATAAGGATGCGAATAATTCGCAGTTTATTTGCCAGTACTTAATCCGCCTTTTTACCATGTTTCTTTAGAATTGTCAAAACAACTGATATTATGAACAAGAGGAATCAACTTTGCAAAACTACGTCCCATTTATTTGGCCATAGAAAATACTATAACGGAGACCTTACCTCAATCAATTTGGCTGATTTTTTCAGGAAGAGAAATGAAATTTTGAGAATACATTTGTGCTAAAAGAATAGAAGCTCATGAGTTATTTTAAGAGCGTATAAAATGTAACGATGACTTACACAAAGTATTGAGAAAGAAGTTGATATTCATTTGCTGAGTTGAAAACACAATACTTTCATGAAAAAGAAACCATAATTTGACCCTTAGCATTATGGTATTTGTGTCTATATTTCCTTAGTGTCCTTAAACATAAATAGGTTTTACTATCCTAAGGTTACTTTTCTTACTGCCACTTAATTATTGCCAAATATTAGAAAAATAATGAAGATACAATGTCTAAATAGTAATAACTGAAACTTCCTATTTTGGCAGGGCATGTAGTATAGGATGTTCCTTCACCCAAAATGTATAGTTTTATTAAATAGGAAAAGTTCTATCAAATCAATGTTATTAGCGATAACCCCCAACCGTTGAACAAAATGAACTTGTTTAAGCACCCTTAGGTGTATTAGGTAGTCTGCCCCCTTGTCTCTCTTGTGAAAATTCTAGTTTTCCCATTCTTGTTTTTGATGATCGGGTATGTTGGGCTGGATTTTTTTCATCGAATATGATTTATTTAATTTATTTTGCCTTTCATGTAATAGCCTTTATCTGAATACATCTTTCCCCTTTACTCTTAATTACCTTTTGGTTAATAAAGAAAAGACGCTAGTGGAGAGGAAAGTGTCCGGTTAGTTGCCGAACATACTGTAAAAGTAGACGGCCTATGACGGTTATAATATAATAATTTTAAGCATCAGCTCTTACTTCTTCAAGTTAGCGCAAATATCCACTCCAATTTATGTCCACAGGAACATATTTTTTTTATCCCCTTTGCTGCCGCCATGTCTCAGCATTTATTTTTGGGAGACGGATCTTGTCGCTTTAACCAAACGGTAGCAATAATCAAATCCGAAATGGCTTCCGTGTTACGTTAGCCCTTTTCAAATCTTTCAGCCTACGTCGCCTTCCTTAGGGAAGAGAATGCGGGGGGTTCTCTTGGGAGGGTGGAGGAGTCTTGTGTGGGAAAAAGACGCACCCTGGCGGGGCGGGAGGTCTCATGGAGACGGATCTAGTGGGACCTCGAAGGGGAGGGCGAGTTTCATCTTCCGCGTCTCCTGAGAGAACGCCCAAAATCTCCAATTTGTCAACCGGGAGCACTGGGCTGTTTTCTCTGTCCCTCCTCTTTATCCTCGTCTCGGGAGGCCGCGTCAAGGAGGTGGGTGGGAATTAAGGTGAGCTGATGGAGGGATAGGAGAGAGATGAGGCAGAGTTGGGGGTGAGTGGGAGGGAGAAATGGAGGCTAGGGAATGGAAAGGGAGCGAAGGATATGGGAGTGGAATGAAGGAGATGGTGTGGTAGAGATGAAGACCGACTCTTTTAAGTCTCTTTATTTTTTTCCGCGATCTTATCTGACCGACAAAAGGGCACAGAGTTACGGTTTCTATGGTTGCTCTCACGACAGTGCGTCCAGTGACAATCGACTTCCATTTATATTCAAATGTGACTCGAGACGAACTCGGAAGGGTTATTCTCCGCCGCATGGAACTCTTTGAGTAGAGAAGTTGTAGGTAGGTGCGGTGGGTGAAGCGGGAGAAAGAGAGAGAAGGGTTTTAAGGAGAGAGAACTGTAGGGGAATGAGGAATGTTTCGGAAGGACTTGAGGGATTTTTCAATTACAATTCGCTCTCGATTTCTCATCTTAGACTTGGAGCGACACACCCTTCTCTCGTTTCCCTGAGCTTTACCCTCCGTGCGGCTCGGCGAAAGAGAGCTGTTCTGTTCGGATATTTTGATTAGCAAAACTAAGAAGATTGCTATTGCGGAAGCCACCATTTTACACTTAAGCACAATGGAGTGTGGAATATTTAGAACAGCGTGCTCGTTTCATGACTCCCATCGGGAAGTACATACATAAAATGAAATAGGGTATGTATTTAAGTTATATTTGGATATAACGCTACTCTTAATCTTTAAATGGTGAAATAATAATCTTGCCGAATATGCTCTACAGTCAGTATGAACTTGAGAGTATGCTCCTGTCGCTATTTCTCGTGAAAGGTAGAACTAGGCCAAGAGAATATCTTTCATTTCACGCGCTATAAAACGTATTCGCGACATGCACATTTACGAATCGTGATTTTACATTTATGACCAAAAATTAATGTAATTAGGCTTTATTCAATAGTTATAACAAATTTTTGATCAAAACTATATGTCCCCATCAGAGAATGTCTTATTAGGATTGGGACTAATACTTATTAATACGTTTATCTCCAATTTTAAAATCTTATGCTAGTTTCCCCCATAATCCATCGTCGTACCGCATTGCTGACATATTCATACTGATGAATGATTGGGCCAGTTTAAAGTGTATTTAAAACGCGTGTAATAATTTATGGCTTAAGAATAGTTTTGATAAAAATTTCGAGAGTATCTACAGGATGCATTCCAAAAGTAATGCAATTAAATTTCCCGCACCGCTCCCATTGATTGGAGTGGGATTAAACCACTTGGAGTAGGTTGGAGGGACGCTAAGCTTTGCCGCAAAACCAATCTGAGTGATCTCCAAGCAGTCAAAGTGTCAGGACGTCAGTTATTGTAAACCTCTGCGCGCTCAATGTGTCCCGAAAAGAATGGAATCGACGATCGAGCAACGTTACGCGATTGCTAAGTTTTGTACTAAACTGAAAAAATCTCTTAAGGAGACTAATAAAATGATTTACGGGGACTCTGCTCTGTCCTACTCACTAGTTTCGATATGGTTAAAGACCTTAAGGAGGGCCGGGAAGAGGTTCACGACGAACAACACTGGGCGGCCGTCAACCAGCACAACCGAAAACAATGTGGCTCTTGCTCGACAGTAATTCGACTCTGACCATCAATTGAGTATCAAAATGGTTGCCAAAGAACTGAACTGTCGTCTACTGTCGTGTTTCGCATTGTTACTGAAGATTTAACGATGAGGAAAATGTGCGCCAAGCTCGTGCCCAAGGTGTTGTCAGACGACCGAAGTGCCAACCGAGCGGATATTTTAAACGAATTTTTGCAACCCATTGAAAAAACCTGATTATTTGGACAACGTCATCACTGGTGATGAAACCTGGGATTTTGAATACGACCGTGAAACAAAACGCTAAAGCTCTGAGTGGCACACTGCCCAGTCCCCCAAGCTCAAAAAGGCAAGAATGAGCAAATCAAAAGTTAAAACAATGCTCATTGTCTTTTTCAACAGTAAAGGAGTGGTCCATAAGGGGTTTGTTCCTCAAGGACAGACTGTTAACGCTACCTAATATGTGGATATTCTGGAAAAACTCCGTAAAAGGGTTATCAGGACGAGAAAAGACAACTCGGCTACCGGGCAATTCCATCACGACAACGCGCTACGAGTCCGCGAGTTCCTAGCGAAACATCAGGTGCCAACGCTCCCCCACCTCCTATAGTCCTGACGTCACCCCAGCTAACTTACTTCTTTTTGCTCTCTCGGATTAAGGCGGGAGTGAAAGGAATCCGTTTTTCGTCCATAGGAGAGATCCAATCAGCCGTGACGAAGACCTTGCGAAAGGCCCCCGAAGAAGCCAGAGATGGGAGAGTCGCTGGAAAAATATCTAGAGGCCCAAGGACAGTACTTTGAAGAATTTTAAGTCTTTGCGCAAATCTGTTCAATAAATAACTTAAAAATACTTGCATTACTTTCGGAACGCACTCTGTATATTGGGAGAAGTGATACCACGATGGTTTTAGCGATTGTCCAGAAGGTCTTATGCTCAAATTGAAAATTAGTTTAACAGACCTGTTATCGTAATTTATTTCTTAGTTGATTTTATGAGAGAAAATCAGAACAACAACATTTGGCCGTTTTCTAAAATTTCCAAAATATGCATCTTCCATAAATATGATTAAATACAGAGTTGAATTAGGTATAATAGAATCAATTTAATGGTAAACAAAGATATAAAATTACTCCTGTGTCTTTACTGACTTATTATGATTAGCGAAAAAATATTTATGACAATTGTATAAATTTGTATTTGATTCTTCTTAATGGATGCCCTTATGTTGTGACATAATTATTTGAAAACTAAGGATTATAAAGCAAACCACACACTGACCTTAGAAGATATTCGGGTTCCATTTTATTTTTTTATGGAACAATTTTTGCACAAAGTTATTTTATGTTACATAAATTAACGATAAGTGGCATCATTATGTTGAATCTTGGTACTACTGCTACCTAATTGTTTTATTTAAACTTTCTACCGAATCGAAGATACAGACGGGTACTGAAACAGGAAAATTAGGGAAAAATATGTGATAGAGTATGTATGAAGTTGAAATTAGATAGATAAAGTCTTTATTCGGACGAATTTGAGACCATAAGTTCCCTTCTTCCATTAACTCTTCGTCCAGCAAATAACAGCAATAATAATAATAAGAGGAAATATTAAGCGGTATAAAAAAGGAAAGAATGGTAAAGTCATATGTATGTATAGTATAATAAAAGAAATAAGGCCAAGATGTAATTTTGAGGAAAAATCTGGCGAGACACGGTAAGTTATCGCAGTGAATTTATTTGGCATACATAGACATACATAGGAGAAGATAATTTCTATTTTTTGGCTTTTGAATAAGTTGATAAAAACAACGCTCAATGATTGGGAAGAAATATTGGATGTTCTGATTTGGATAGTTGATTTTATTCCACGTAATGAGTTCTATTGGAACTTTAAGCAGTACGTAACCATGTGTGCTTTTTAAAACAGGACTCTAATAGGAATTATACTGAAAACAGTGAAGTGGCATTCAAATTTATATATTCCCGTGCCTAAAATATGTGTAGCCCCACCTACGGATATTATATTTGTTAACGTTTATAGGAAGTAAGGGCTAAACTCAGATTAGAAATAAATGCTCCAGTACTGAAATATATTACATAATTGTGCATATAGCTTCATTTATTGGTTATAATTGTTAACATTTCAAAAGAAAATTCATGTAGTTATAAATGTTATTATAGTATTTGCTAGAAGATGGCTTAATTATATATGATAGCATGATAGGTAAAGACGATCGGGATCCACAGATATTAAGAAGCGAATTCGAGAGAGCCGTGGCAGACCTGAGAAACAACAAGGCACCAGGAGTTGACAAAATAAACGGCGAAATAATCAAGGCACTCGGGGTCAAAGCGAAGGATGCCCTCTATGGAATAATCAAAGACAGCTACGACAGAGGAAAGATTCCAGAAGACTGCGAGAAAAGTATACTTATTGCAATAGCGAAGAAACCGAAAATAGATGAATGTGAAAAACAGACCATTGAGCTTGGTGACTCAAGCATCCTTGCTTGGATAATTAGCTAAAGAACAGAGGGAAGGATAAAATCTACCTCTAAGAAAAGCAATTCGGATTCAGGAAAAACCGAGGAGCAAGAGAGGCAATTCTCAGCTTGAGAGTTGTGGCCGAAAAAATGAGACACGTAAATAAGCCATTATACGTGACAGTCGTGGACTTGGAGAAGGCCTTCGACCACGTCGAATGGAGCAAGATGTTCAAGATACTAGAAGCGCTTGGATTGGACTACAACGACAGAAGAACTATCCATAATCTCTACAAGAATCAGGTTAAAACAATGCAAACGAAAAATGGAAGAAAAATAGAAGCCAAAATAAACAAAGGAGTAATTCAAGGATGCAACCTCTCGCCAGCATTATTCAACGTATACCTGGAAAAGGCAACAAAAGAAACACAAGAATTTTGTATCAAAGGAGTCAAGGTAAATGGAGTAGAAATCAACATGCTCCGGTTTGCAGATGACATGGCAGTGGTGGTGGAAACGCGAGAGGACCTGCAAGCAACTCTAAATGCTGTGGATTAAGTACTGGGGGAATATAATATGAACATCACAATTGGAGGGGTGAAACTAGAGCAAGTGGAATCCTTCATCTACCTAGGCAGCAGAGTAACATGGGATGGAAGAAGTTCAACCGACATCAAGCCAAGAATAGCTCAAGCTAAGAATGCATTCATGAAGAAGAGGTAATTACTATGTTCAAAGAACCTAAGGTTGGATGGAAACAAGGGAACAATTCATCAAGACTTTTGTGTGGAGCATGGTGGTATATGGTTCCGAGACTTGGGACTTTGGAAAAGTGGACCAGGGAAGGATAGAAGCCTTTGACACATGGTGCTGGAGGAGAATGCTGAAGATTAAATAGAGAGACAAAGTGAAGAATGAGGAAGTATATAGAAGAGCAGAAGAGGATAGGACCATATGGAGAACTCTACGGCAAAGAAAAAATACGAGAGAAAAAATAGGAGGAAAGATTTCCCGAAGAAGACCTAGAGATATGTACATAGGACAAATTAAGAAGGACATAAAAAAGAGAAGGTATCAAGGATTGGACATTAAATAGAGTAGAATGGAGGGCTGCAGTAAACCAATCCTAGGAATGAAAGACTGATGATGAAGATGGTAGAATATGCATTGATAATGGTTGGAGTATAAACTGTTTCCTTAAGTATTATAACAGTAGCATACTATATAAGTATTTCACGA
Source organism: Hetaerina titia (assembly GCA_037158775.1). Taxonomy (NCBI): domain Eukaryota; kingdom Metazoa; phylum Arthropoda; class Insecta; order Odonata; family Calopterygidae; genus Hetaerina; species Hetaerina titia. Next base: position 32,690,015 of record CM073769.1, read on the forward strand.
GAAAGAAGCTGGTTACATTATGATTAAATGACTTCAGCCATAAATGATAAATATTGGGTAAGACTTCGAAATTACTTTTCTGAAATAAATATTGAACATTCACTCTCGAAATGCATCTCTTCTGTACACCACAGGAACTAATTTTTCCGTCGAAAAGAGACCCCATTTGTATTTTTACCATTCGTAATTTATTGCCATCATCGTTGTCTCATTCTCATTTTTTTATACCTATTTTAGATTACTAAAGCGTTTTATCTTCCCATTTTCTTTGGGTATTCAATAAATATTTCACAGCGTCAAAGTTATTTGAAGGAGCTAAGCTTCAAATAAAAGAGAGAAACAAAGGAATTGCTCTTATACTGTACATTCTTAATCTTGGTTAATAAACATTTACGACGCACTTCAAAACATGACATCATAAAGGTAAAAATTAAAGCGATCAGTTATTCGATCAGCAGGAGTTGCCTCTAAAATGGCTTCGATATCCAGAAAATCATCCACCCACTTACCTTCGCGCAGTAAACTCGCCCTTCAATGGTTCTCCGCGTGTGACTCAGAATTTAAATCGAATCATTCCGTAAACGACCTCACCTATGGGAAGGATTAGGGAGGAATGCCACACGGCGACCCATAAAGAAAATACAACGGGTTAATAAGGCGAAAAATAAACTTAAGCACGCTCACACGTTTTGCATTTATACCATTAGCGTTAAAATATTAGATGAGCCTACATGTTTCACGTGGCAAAAACTGAGATAAGATAAATGCCGTAAGAGGGGGAGGGGGGAAAGGAGAAAGATAGTGGAGAAGTTTTTTATGGAAGGTTTTATTTTTGATTAAATGGCATAGCCATGGTTACTACGGTGGAGGTATATCAAAAACTAGTTCTTCGATTTCAAGTTTAAACTTTTTCGATATTGGAAATCTATGGGGTAATGAAAGCCTTTGGTGGTACCTGTCGGACGTTTTTACGACGAGAGCAAACACATTCCGTTTCTAAAGATGGGATGCGAGAAGAAGGTCGCGAAGAGAGATGCTTTAGATTCAAAGACACGTCCAAGTTTTGGAATTTGGGAAGTGACTGATGCTCACATAACCAATTCCTTTTTCTTTATAGGTTATCTGTAAACTCCCGGTGTCGCGTTGTGAAGAAAGAAATTGTTGCAAGCGGCAAAAGCTTGGTTATGTCGTAGTCAGTAGTAACAAATATCTTCCCTTATTTCACAAATAACTAAATTTTACTCGGAGGAGAGATAAAACGTTGGCTAAAATTTGGTTTTTGCGTAGTACAATGTAATATGATACAAACAACTTTACTAATGATATTCTTTCAATTTCATTTTAAATTCTAATATCAGCCTATATAAACAATATTAAGTGACAATATTGGACTGAACGTAGTGAAATTATGCGGACCGTTAGTACAAATTTCAGAATTCATATCGATATATAACTCGTGCATTTCAATTATCTTAATATCACTTTAAGGTCACTGAGCTGTTAATAATTATGGACGTAAATCAGAGCCAGCGGTAAATGAGTATCGAATATATGTAAGTATATTTCACGAAAGCATGTAAGTTCACTAAAAAGGTTTATCCAATTTACCTGCCACATCATCATCAGTATTTAAGATTGGTTTATTACAACCCTCCAGTCCTATCTATTCATTGTTGTTTCCTCTCACCTCCTGACAGCTCATCTGTTTTAAATCCATCTTAATATATCCTACAAACTTTTCTCTTTGCTTATCTAAGAGTCGCCCCTTGAATTTACACTTCTATTATGTTTATAACCAATTCATTGTGCCTCAAGGTGTGTCCAATCCATCTAGTTCTTCTTTGGTGTAGAGTTCTCCATATGATTCTTCTTGATTGATGACTTCCCTCTTCTGCTCTTCTATATACTTTCTCCCTTCCTTTCATTCCCTCACTTTCTCACTTCTATGTACTTCCTCACTTTGTTCATTTCATTCTCTCTATAAAATCTCTCTCTCAAATAAAAGTTTTCATTCTGTACTGTTTCAAACGCATCTATTCTTCGCTAGCCCACTTTTCCAATCTTTCACGCATCAAATTCGTAGAGTGTATGTCCCATACGAAAGTACTGATGAATTGCTTCCTTGTTTAAAACCTGAGGTTTTTTACACATAGAAGTTTCCTCTTCTTCATGAACGTCTTCTTAGTTTGAGCTATTATTTCCTTCATGTCGGTCAAGCTCCTCTTTCTATTTGCCTTCCGTTTTTCATTTGCGTGGTTGTTACCTGATTCTTGTATACATAGGTGAAGTTCTGTGATTCTTCTGCTGTTGTAGTCAATTGCTAACGGTTCTAGTATTTTCAACAACTTGTTTCATTCGACCTTGTTGAAGGTTTTTTCAACAACATGAGTGCCACGTATACAATGGTTTATATATAGGTATAATATTTTCGGCACTCAAGCTGAGTGTTGCCTTCTTGTTCTTCGATTTTTCCTGAATCCAAATTGTTTTCCACCAGGTTTTTTTCTGCCGTACCTTCTCTTCTTCGACTAATCATCCCATTAAGTATTTCCGATGCTTGAGACATCAGGCTTAATGTTCTGTGTTCTTTGCATTTATCTTTTCCTGTTTTTTCTGGCATTGCAACCACACTCTTCTCGAAGTTCTCTGGTAGTTCTTCACTGTCGTGGACTATCCATGTTTATTTCAAAGAGGGTATCCTTCGCTTTGACTTCTAGTGCCTTGATTATTCTCCGTTAATTTTATCAACTCCCTGTTGTTCTTCGGGTATTTCACGGCTCTGTCTAAATCGCTTCTCAGTGTGTCTGGGCCCCGTTCCTCTTCTTATTTCAAGATTTATTCTTTGATAAAGTCATCTTCAAGTGGTTTGGGTCCGTAATATACGTATTTCTTCGACGTATTAATTTCATCTCTTCCAATGTCTTCATCTTTAGTTAGTATATTTCCATTAGCATCTAGAACATCCCGGAATTGTTTTTCTTTCTTCAAATTTTCGTTCCATTAGTTTATCAGTAGTTTCGCTGTTTCCGTTTTTTTATTGTAGTTCATTTCCTCGTGGCAGCTTCCCATTCACTGTGCCTTTGCTTTCTTGCACTCTCATATGGCCTGGTTTTGCAACTTTTTATAAAGGGTTTCCTCAGTATCATTTCTTGGATTCTTGTATTCATTCTTGCCTCTATAAGGTATCTTGTATGAGGTGTTATCCATGGCCGCTTGGATTTCGCCGCCTTAATTACGAGTTGCTCATCTGCTACTGCGATTATTATAACCTTTATTTCTTTCCATTTTCCTTCTATGCTAGTTTTATTCATTCCTTCTATTTTTATGTCGATGGCCATGGTGAGCCTCTCTTTTCCTCCAGTATCCTTGTGTTCCACTTGTCACTTTCTTAATCTTTTTGTATCGTAGTCGGCTATCCAATACCAACAGGTTGTGGTCCCATATACAAATATTACTTGTATTACTTGACTTGATTCTTGTGTTGAATTTTGTGACGTAAAACTTTCAAAAAGGTTATAATTTAAATTTTTATACAAGAACATAAATTGTACGATCACTGTAAATTTGCAGAAATGCAGCGTAAAGAAATTTGAGCGGAGGTTCATTTAGTATAATTGCGATTTCTACTTTAGGAAAACTGACCAATATTGACTAAAATATCTACAAAAAAGCGTGGATATTGTGGTTTCTCCTCAAGAAGTATGTATACCGATTTCTTGCTTTCGTAAAAGGATGCCAAGCCTTTTAACCCTTGCCCAAGATGAGGATACTTCTTCTCACGAACTTCACTCTCTCGAAAGAGCTTTCATTTCACGCTCTATGCCCACCATCGACGCATGGAAGAGCTGTGTATCATTGCATCTCGATGAATTCTAGACCATGGGAACAAATAGGTTGGATTAATTTCAATGAGATTTTCATTCGAGGTTGATTATTAAGTAAAATCACGAACATAAGATTTACGTAATACATCGTAGATTATTTTCAATTATTTGGTAATTCATTTCAGTGATACGGCTATGCTTACAGCCATGCCAGCACTGACCAAAAAAACTTAACTTTCCCATCTTTCTAAATATGCACCTATTTTGAGATTATAATTCGCGAGAAGGGTGTTACACGATAACTTCCCAGGTGATGAACTTTGATAGTAGGTTGTAAGCGAATTTTCAATTCCAAGCTCCTTGAGAATATATATTTGCAAAAGAAAGCGAGCCCTACACGAATTTTCCTAAGTGAACCCTTAGGCGTCTCCTCTCATTATATTTTGAGAAATGGTGAGTTTCAATGAAATTATTTCCAGAGTTGAATTATAGAAAAAACTTTAGATGCTGGAATATTTAACCTAATAAAATATGAAACGGGACATCACAGTCAAGAGAAAAAGGAAACTCGTAAATTAGTACCTATATCAGTGGGGAAAAGGACGATTACTCCCGTCGCCTTCGAGTACTCCCGGATTATGTGGACTGGCCTAGCATTAGTTTTCCATTGGGTCTTCCCATTTTTGAATTGAAGTACTGTTTACGTTTATTGCAGCTAGCAATTCAGCATAAAATTTATCTTACTACACGCTAAAGTTAGTCTTAACCCACTCCAAGAAGACCATAAAACACAGCCATCAACCCGAAGGTCGGTTTAGTAGGTGATGGTAGAGCTCACCCATGTACTAAGCCCGAAGGCGTGTGAATATTCAGACATCAGGGTAGGGGGGCCAGTTCCTTTCTCTGTGCCGGTTATGGTTTCCCAGGAAGATCTGGTACCCGAAAAATCAACTAGCTTGGGTGGAGCTGCAGGTGCCCAGAGTGCATTGCCCGGGAATCGAACCCGGGACCCTCCGGTCAATGGTCCAACGCTCTACCCACTGGACCACCGCGACCCAAAAGAAAACCATATATTGTGATAAATTCATCGTCATACATTCACATTGAACAGAAAAGTCTTTCTTTGGCCACAGGTCGGAAAACATTTTTCATGATAATTTACCTGGGATAATGAAAGAACTTGATTGTTACAGAACGCACAGAAATAGCTAAAAATGGGAATATTTTACTGGAAAGATGGGTGTGATATGAGTGAATGAAAATCCTTCGCGTGGGTCACGCACAGATCAAAGAATAAAATGAAATAACTTCTATTTCTTATTAGGCTTCTACGTAGTCTCCCGCCAATTCGATACAGCGCCAAGTACGGATCTTCAGGTCCATTGTCAACTTCTGGAACGTCTGCAGTTTAATTTAGTTTTATTTTTATTTAGTACCCTGCGAGCCACCACGAGGGTATGTGGCAGCAGGGGGTGATTGCACACCAGACTGCCCTTGACCAAAACACCTTTCCCTCCTAGCGCGGGAGGACCGTTCAGTTGCTTCCTCACCGCTATTTCAATTGTCTCTACTGAAGTGTATCGCTGCCCCTTCAACTTCAAATTGAGTTTCGGAAATACAACATACTCTGGGGGGTCACAAGTCAGGTGAGCACACAGGGCGATTGATTCAGACAACTTGTCGTTTCGTCAAAAACTCCATTACAATAATGGACTTGTGAGCCGGTGCATTGTCGTGCAACAGTCACCACTCGTTACTGCCCAATAATTCTGACCTCACACACCGCATTCATTTCAAAAGTCGATCCAAAATGTCTCTGTTGAATGTTCCAGTAACAGTGGAACCTTGACGAAGAAATTCTCTGTGAATGATACCCTGACTGTCGAATAAGGGGATCAGTATTGTTTTCGTCTTTGATTTGGAAGCACGAATTTCAAGCGGGCACTTCTTTTCCGGACTCGTCCACTCAGCACTTTGGCATTTCGTCTCAGCACTTTGGCATTTCGTATCGTACTCCAAGTCTCATCTCCACTGGCAATAATTTGTATTAAATTTTGATTTTAATCGACCATGACAAATAACTTTTCAGAGGCAAACACCCGATGTTCTTTTTACTACAGTTTGTTAAGATGACAAGAGCACACTGAAGCACTTTACGTGAATGACTGCCAACAGGATAGAACCTGTCCAAATTAAATTAAGCTACTTCGCGGCATATCCTAAGGTCGTTCCTACGAAATACACTTTTTCCGCAATTATGGCGCCGCCTGTACTGTTGTCAGGGCGGCAGTCCTGGAACTATTTGAATACACTATGTATGTGGGAGAAAAGACAATTCCTAAAAATTATTCATGTTAAAGAAGAAAAAATACCCGTCCAGCAAAGACTTGGTAACGTTAAACAGAAATGATAAGGATCTATGTCAAAGATAGTGTGGTGGAGGCTTCTCAATAAACAGGCGGCAGAGAAAGCGGTAACTATGATGCTCTTGATGACTGTAGTAAACGAGAAAAACTAAGCCATCGATTACTTCATTAGTTTCGGGATGCTCTCGCGTTGATCCTTGTCTCTAGGCACTGACTGTATAGTCAGCATTTAAAGCTCAGTCCGAAGTAATCGATAAATCATTCTGCGTTCTTCACAATGCAACGGAAACTTTCGCAGAAATTTCGACTCTAATGTTCCTGGCCCAAAGCTCCCCAGAGCAACAAATCGCAAGCAGCGTAGAACTATGCTGAAAGCAGACTTCCCTAAATACGTACCCGCCACCTTCACGGTTTCACACTAGCATTTAATTGACACTGTAATAGCCAAATTCAGAGGAAATAGGAAACAGCTTAGTATTTTTAGTACCCTGCAAGCCACAGTTGCATACAGTCGTACGCAACAATTTTAATTGCTCGAACTTAGGAATCCTGCAAAATTTTGGATTTCCTGGAACATTGAATTCAAAGTTCTGAAATATAATGTGACCAAATATTATTGCCTATTAAAAATAATTCTACTACTATTTGCTTGCATAATCTACTTTAAAAAGTCATCAATGTCCCCTAAAAATTAATTTAAAAAGAAAAAATGCCTTTTTTTTCGTGCAATCTTTTAAGATATGCTCTTAAAGGACGGTTTTTTACTTAAATTAGCGTATTGCTTGTTGTATTCGGCGTAACTTTATGGGATTTACATAACGTATTGAAATTAAATTATTGACTTTGTAATTCCACACGATTTCTTTAAAAAACGACCCAGGTTTCGATGTTGAACATCATCATCAGGTGGTCCTTATAGAAGCAAATTTGGTATATACAGGTATAACCTGTGTATACCTTCTGTTCGGGGGAGGGGGGGTTGGTCAGAGACGGGGGTAAGGAAGAACTTTTTTACCCCTCCATCCTCCCTCTCTGACCAACACCCCTCCCCCGGAGTATCGATGTACAAGGGTTCTATTCTGAAGAATTTAGCACTCTATACTATTATCTGCAGTCATTTTTTTCCCGGATGTATTCCACTTATTTTTGGGAGAGGCAATTTAGGTATATAATGGACTATTCTTAGAAAATTTAAATATGGAAAGTCTGCCAAACCAATCTAGCAGAAGCCATAGTATTGGTAACTTATTTAGAGGAAACATCGAACCGGAATCATTTCGCTCATGCTATGAATAAATCTGGCGCTAGTAGGCTGTACAGGTTCCGGCTCTGAATTCCGTTCTACATGTCCATTATGTGCGACCCATGACCCCAAAATTGTTCTAAAATGGTAGAAGTCTACAGTACTTCCCCAAATTCAATTTGAGATAGATGCTTGAATGAAGTAACTATTAACAAGGATAATAAAATAATGCGTCAAAACCACGCCATCACATTTGGCTTCTATATATATTCAAAGTATCAAGTTTAATGAGCTTGAATGGTTCCAGTATGCAGAATAGCTAGGGTAATAAATGAGAAAGGTGCATTCCTCAACAACCTCTTTAGGATTGAAATTTTACCTCTCTGTCAGAATTCATATATTCTCCGAATTTTTTAACCGATTAAACATTTTTTTGGTAAAGTTTTCTCGGGTCTTCCACCGGGTCAGGGGTTCCATGATGACCGACGTTTCTCAGGGATTTCTCAGGGATTCCTGAGGACGATGCACGAGTCGAGCATCGAAACGTCGGTCATTATGGAACCCCTGACCCGGTGGAAGATCCGAGAAAACTTCACCAAGCTCATACGCCGGGAAAGCACCAGATCTTACTTCGATTAAAAATTGATTGTATTTATTGGTAAGTAACTGTATCCGTCAGATATTTGGGCAAATTTAAATTAAAAAATGCATCATAATTGCGGTTTAACTTCTTTCACCATGTTGGCTCGTTCAAAGTTGCCGTAGTGCGCTGGCCGAGGGATATGATACGTACAAACATACTATGTGTATCATACGAGCGGCTCTGACATAGGCCTTTGACGTAGGAACGCGTTCATTAAGAGCTGCTCTCGCCATGCAATGTTTACTGCAATGATTAATACATGCATTATGAATTTGGTGGTTGTCAAAAAACTAACTTAACCGATCAAAAAATACGCATGTGTTTTCGATGTATTATATTATCCACATCATTGCAAAGATTAGTCCAATGGAATGCGTTATTTACCAAACTCGAATGGGAACAAATTAATACTCTGGGGTTAGTTTCTCTTCTATAATTACTTCATGACAATATCTCCATTTCGGCAAACCCACCCTTCATACCCTTGTCAATTTTCCATGACATAGCCGAAATTCTTTCTCCTGTCATCAGAACTGAATTCATGGAGATTTGAAAATATCTACCCCTCAAAGTCCGGCTTTTTAATATTTTTAGTACCCTGCAATCCACCCTAGTGTGTGTGTGGTAGGAGCGAAAACACACCACACTAATTTTGACCCGAATATTTTTACCCCTACCGTGGTCGGACAAAGTTATTCTAATCCCTTATGGTTCGTGGAAAAAATGACGCCTTAAATCTGTTTTGCACTTCTGTCAGTTATTATTTTATTGGCATGATCTCGTCTACCGTAGTTCAATGGGGCTAATGATACATTTTCAATATCATTGGTAAAGAGAAATCCTTCCAAATATGCAAAATGTGCAATCCGTAATTTAACCTTCTCTCCGTGAGTGATTTCCAGCCAACTCCTCTAATATTTTGGATACACTACTAAGTTTATCATAACAACGTTTTACAAAACCAACTCCTCTACCGTGCACGCGATCCAGTTCGACAATCAATTAAAATTCACGAGAATCCCATATACTAGGAGCATTTTCTAAATGAGGCTTAAACAGCGAAAGATAGCATTTCTCGTCCATCCTTTCACCCTTTTCTCTCTTTTACCTTTTCATCACATTTACTGTAACGTTTAAACGTAAACAGTACTTGCCATGTGTCGCACCAGTGTTGTATAGCGCTTAGATAATTTGGAAAAGCTGCTTTATGCTCAGGATGACGGATATCTCTGTAAACCGCTGCATGGTCAGCAAATAAACCTAAATAAAATCTTATTAGTGACTACAGAGTCAATGTTGTGAACGTAAAGAAGGAATACGGAATACTCGTAAAAAAGGTCCGATAGCACTTCCCTGGGGAACACCTAAAGTGAATTTTCTGTATATAAGCAAACTCCATCTATGGCTACTCTTTGTACCCGACCATTAAAAAAGTCTTAAATCCAACCTAGGATATTTTATCAATGCCATATGAGTCAAGCTTTGTGAGTAATTTACTATGAGGCTTTGTCGAAGCTTTCTTAAAACCAAGAAAAACTGCGTCCACTGGAACACGACTCTCTCCCAAAATAAGGATATCACTTTCTGTTCCAACTCGTGTTCATATTTTTTAGGTAACTCCTTAAACCGAGGGTATTGGTGTATTCGTATTGAAAAAAAAACTTCAAACCCATATGGAATGCTCACGCGCATACATGTTAAACATAAATTTGAACGTGAAAAAAAATATTTACTCGACAAATTACGACCAGAATAAGGACTTGACCGAAGACAATGCTTCTCTGGAGTGTTACGCAACCGAATAAAGACTCGTCTCCGTGATATCTCTCCATCATCTCCTCGTCCACCCTCCCTTCCCTCTTCCGTCTCACGGCCACGAATTAATTACGTCGTCTTCGCTGACATTCCTCTAACAAAGCTCCCCCACCCGACTTCCAGCGACGCCGACCCCTTGGCAAATGGAGAGGAAAACGCCGACGAAGGTTAAAAAAATGAAAGAGAGAGAGAGAGTAAGAAGTGGTGGGGGGAGTGAGAAGAGAAGACGATTCGATCGTGTACATACTTCCTCTTACAAATGAGTCACCTCCAGATCACGTGATCGTTTTGCGTAGCGACATGGACCCATGCGGCGCACCCGAATGTCGGGTCATTACTTCTACTCCTTGATTCCTTTGATTTTTCTCCCCTGCCTCCGCCGTTCAACCTTACCCCCACATCGAATCTTCGCCTCCCCTTGTCCATTACCCGTCTTCCGTAAACCCCCTTCCTCCTCACCCCTTCAGTCTCCCCTTCACCCGGCGAGCGACCCACCCACGATAGCAGCGGCCCCGCCCGTCCTCCTCCGTCGATGGCCCGTTCGTGCAGGAAGTCACTCACGAACGCTCGTCCGCGCTCGCAGCACATCTGTCACGGCATTCAAAAAGTCCACTCCTACGTCCACAGTGCTCTCCGCGAGACTATCGCGACGTCGAGATCTCCCCGCCGCAGATGCGGACGCGGAGATACGCGCATATGCTGCCGACGCCGCCTCGTTTGTTTCCTCCCCACCCATCCCCTCCAACCAACCCCCAAGAGCCCCCCGAACTACTCTGTCCTTTTCCTCTGCTTACTTCCCTTCCCCGAAACCGAACCCTCTCTTACACACCTCTCTCTCTCAATGTATGCTTCCCCTCTCTTCTCCTTTCCCCTTACTCCGTCTCCTCCCTCAACCATGCCCGCCTCAGGTCCCTGAGGTCCCCTCTCCCTCACGGTGTGCGGGTAAGAGCGGCGGCGGCTGCCCCGCTACCTCCTCCTCCCGTCCTTCCCTCCTCCTTTCTCTTCCGCGGATTCCGCCAGTGCCGCCCCTTCCCCTACCCAGCACGCGTCAGTCCGATCGGCAGCGTTGTTATTAACACGGCAGTCGTTGAATTCTTCTGTTTCCCCCGCCCCGCCCATTTCCCTTTATTTCCTGTTCCACCAACGGCTTTTTCCGCTTTTTCTGTTGCAAGTGTTAGGGAATTCATCATTTTTACTTCTGACTAAGGGGTTTGCGGACTTGAGTGGTTTACTTGATCAATTTTGCTGGTTTTACAATATTTTTACAAACCATACTCCACGCATGTGGTTGTGTCTCTTTGAGTTTTCACTATTGTACACCAGTACGCTGAAATGGCATTATAAGAGTTAATTTTACTGATAAAAGGATCGTAATGTCAACTGTAAACATGTTAATATGCGCCTTCAAGCATTTTAATTGAGCATTAAGGAATGTTGGGTTTCAATACCCAGACGTGGGTTTCAAAATTGGCTGTGAATCAGATCGCATTCCCGAGAACGAATTTCAGGGTACTCAGTGTTCTAATTTGGATTTAGCCTACGGCTATTAAAGAATGGAAAGGTGATCTTATCTGAGAAAAATGATGTGAGATTTTGCTTGGTTAACTATTTATTATTCATTGCTGAAAATATTTATTTGAAAGACGTACCGGAAACGACCCTTTTCGAAATTCAGTCTAGGTAGGTTTTTCAGCTTCCAGATTATTTTTTGTAATCGTACTCCAATGCGTAACATTTATTCTCTTTTTAAAAACGTGGATAATCCATCTACAAATAATTCTTAGTAGCTGATTTTAGCAAATTTTAATGACCATTCATAATGTTCTCGTGCCCAGATTATAGGGTGGGCATTTTTTCATTACAAATAAACCAGTTATACTTCGTCACGAATTGCCAATATGGAATTCTTCTGATTAAGGCGCGACGGGTTCTTTAGGAAATTCGTCTTTTGCAAATAACGTTGACACCTTAAACAAAACATCAGGCGCATTTTCAGCACAATATCACTTACTATCGTTGGGACGCGTACTTTCATAATTCCAAGCGACATGGCAGTTGTATGATCGCCTAAAACCCCTTGATATGTTATCTCAATTAGAACATCTAATAATGGCTGTAAACTTAATTGAACAATGACGAATAATTTGGTAACGTAAAGCTAGATAGGCGCAACAAGTTAGTGTCACAACGTCATTAATAGAAAATATTGTTGAGTTATTTTTTAAAATCGGAGGGAATCGAATGCACAACGTAGAAATTACTATTGCAGGGAAGAATCTTATATGCTAAGTTTAAAAATAGTCAAAGCGATTATGTTGAAAATTTAAAAGATGTAAAAAATATCAAAAATAGAAAACGCGTTTGTGAATTCATTCAGAATTCAAAAGCAAAATGTAATGCGATTATTTAGAGGATAGCTCAAAATCGTTCTGGTCATGTGTTAGAGAGAAAGGCTAGCTATAAAATATTTAAAGTAAAAACGAGGTGAAGTTGTCAACGAGTGAAAGATGTAAGAGAAGAAGAACGAGTAAGATGGAATTCTAAATTAATTTGTACTGTCTACAATTAAAATATAAGCGCGTGAAACGAAACCCTTCAAATAAGTAATAGAGCAATTAGTTATGTAAAAATATCAAAGAAAGGAAGAACAATGCAGAGGCAAAACGATTAAAGACATTTGCCCAAAAGGAAAATATCTGGTAAAACCACAGTTATGAGGGCGAAGGTTGGTTTGATTGGTGAAGTTAAAGTTTACTTAGTAGTGACCCAACTGCTTTGATATTCACACATCAGAAGGGGGGGCTCCTATGATTTCCCAGAAAGATCTAGTAACCGAAAAATCACACATTTTGAGTACCCAGAGGTGTTCCCCAGAATTGAATCTGGGCGTATCGGTCAGAAGTCAGGGTTCTACCTGCTGGACAACCAGAAAACTGAGAGGATCGCTCAAAATATAGCACATTATTTAGAGAGTGCTATTCATCAAGCCTATGAGTGTTACTTCGTGATTGGATGTTAGCTTCCATAAAAGGTGACCATCTAGAAAATCTGGAACGTTTCAGGAAAATATCATTAACCTTGACTATCTTAAAATGTCTAGAACATATTATTTAGAGTGATATTATAGCATTTCTTGGCCATAGAAATACGCTAATCCAAATTCACGAAGAATTTGGATAAAAATACATAATCTGAACCTCAGTTGGACATTTTAATCACGAATTGAAAAATCGGGGCAAAGTTATATGAAGTTATTGTAAGTTTTGAAAATGAGATTTACTGGATTTTATAGCATTGGTTCTACTCTTTTTGCTCTATCAGCACATATACGTTCTTCGTATGAATTTACTTTAACGAAACATCCTGAACAAGTAAGTTCAGGGTTCAATATCTGTCTAATGAGTCTGCCAATCGATGCGAGCCTAATACCTTTCCATTACGTCGGTACAATTTCTCTCCTCACATTTCTTACCGAATGGACTGCGAACATACATGTATGTGAGGGCTTTTATTCATCTTGCGGATACTATAGATCTGGTAGTCCCCTAAAGCACTTAATTTTCACTTTTAAAATATTTAGCTAATGGCCAGTGCGAGTGGCATTAGCCAGTGGAAGAAATTAATACGAAGAATGCCTTATTCATGATTGAATTTAGATATTTATTATTATAGATACGATAAGTACCACTCGAACGCAGTGGATGTTATCTTTCAGTTACGTTAATGTTATCTTTCGCTGGTTAGGCCTAATTTAGAATATGGGATCATCATGAAGTTGAGTTGATTGCCGAATCGGATCTTGTACAGCGTAGAGAAGGTAGATTTGTAAAATTTTGTTAGGATAAACTTAATAGTATGTCAAAAATATTAGAGGAGCTATGATGGGAATCACTCACGGAGCGAAGGTTATTGGAATTACAACAATTGACACGATGACTCCGTTAAAAGTTACTGTTGCGGCATCTCCCGCAGTCTCTTTAAAGTTCAAGAATTTTTCTCGGGTTTCCCACCGGGTCAGGTTGATGAAGTGCACCGACGTTTCGAAGGCTGATTCTGCCATCGTCTTCAGGGTGAAGTGCAGAGCAAGAAAAAGGCCTGGTATTTATACTCTCCCTCCCGGCTCAGGTGTGCCCTGATTGGCCGGGAGCGTTTGTGTGCTCCGCTACGGCCAATCGGGTGCGTTCACGTGCATTTTTTTTATAATCTTTAGCACTGGCTTCCAAGTATTGCTGATTTGGAAGCCGTTGTCTCTGTTGAAGGTGTTGCTGTCCAATCGAATTTCAACGGCTTCTTTCACAACGCGATCCCAGTAGCCGTTGGCATGGCAAAGCCTCTTCGTGCCGGTGAAGTCGATTCTGTGGTCGTTATTGAGGCAATGTTCGGCGACCGCAGATTTCGTTGGGTATAGTAACCTGATGCACCTCTCGTGTTCCTTTAGGCGTGTTTCTATGGTGCGACCGGTCTCCCCAATGTATGCTTGGCCGCACTCGCAAGGAATTCGGTACACTCCTGAGGAAAAATTCACCAGCGACAGTTAAATTTATTTATTACATTGGAAACTTTCAGCGCATCAACAAAATGGTATTTCGTCCCCTTTGGATTATGATCAGATGGGCAGCATTAGCCTAAATTCAAAAATGACCAGAATTGGTCAAACCTTGTTCAAATATTAATGATTCCTTTTTACCAAATACATAAATGTAGATATGCGTCTATTAGATCAGAGGATTTATTCTATTTTACAAGGGAGATGCGGCCTGTGGATTAGTATGCTCATTTTTATCTCCCCCGTCAGGAATTATAGGTTTACTTCTCATTCACAGAATTTCCACGCTCAGTACAGTGTTCCTCAATCTGGTCAAACCAATTAGTACTGTTATAGCCTATTTTTGGTTTTTAATTCCGTTTGAACATGTAATTTTCTGGGGTTTTTCATTCCGTGGAAATACGCCCTTCGTTAAAGAGGTGAAAACCTCAGAGGGCATTTAACCATCGCCCAAAATATCCTATCCCTTCTGCCGAATCCACGAGCACTTCTATCGAGGAATCGAGGCACGAGGTCCACGTGTAAGCGATGGAGAGCGTCAGAAAAGAAGACGGCCGAGGTTGATTATCTCCGGAGATAATTCGCATCTCAACAAGCTCGCGAAGGAGGAGGATTCAAGCTGACGGGAACCATGGCGTTGGGCAAGGTGCCGTCATCGGCCCTCTTTGTGCGCGTGATTGCGTCCACTGTCCCCGGTGTCTAGGTGGCGATTGGGATTCAATTCTCGGGGTAGACATCGGTGCCTTCGCCGAATTCCAAAGTGGACACCACCGACAAATCGAGTCACAGTCGTCCATCTCTCTCCCCCTCCTCAAGCCACGATCCATACTCTTGACCTCCACCCTCCCATCCTCCTTGCCTCACCCTTCCCCTTTCGCCCCTCCCGCGGAAAAGATAGGGGGCCGGAGGGAGTAGGGAAGAAAGGAACTTGGACGCATCGCTCTCCCTGCAAGGACACGCAGAGCTTACCAACGCCCTTGAAGATGTGCATGTGGATATTAGTTGGCATGGTTTAAATTTTTTTTTTATGTGCGAAGGATAAGGAATGACTTATTCTTCGCACGCCTCTCGTTTAAAAACTAATGCTTCCATGATGGCGCATTACATTAGAATTCAGTCTAACTAATTTCCATCTCACTGAGCTTCAAGTTGGGACTTGATATAAGTTACGTGACATTCCGTGAGGATCCGCGATAATGCTTATATTATCTTTAAGTAGCTCATTAGTTCGAAAAAGCTTGGCAAAATTGGAATCAAGATGAAGAGAACATCCAACTAAGACTTATAATTTCGCTCCAGGAAAAATATATGGCAATGAATAATATTGACTTTTAGAGGTAAATTAATCTAAATTGGGAGACCTACGCATCAGAAACGAATACGGAGAATTTTAACCTAATGATATGTACTTAATGATAAAGTCTGAGTGATATCAGAGATTCATTCAAGGAATTATAAGGTGCGCAATAAAATAATTTATATAGGGTGATGAAAATTCGAGCATTATTTTTGGCCCACTATAATTAGATCGGCTGGATTATAAAAAGTTGAAAAACTGTGGCGATACTTATGGCAAGGGAGTAAAAAAATTCGAAACGTTTATGATTGACACGCACCGCTTGAAGTTCTTATAAGGAATGGAAAACTTTAAACTTGGATGGAATTAAGGCGATTTTACCTCCATGAAACTGAAGGACGTGAGGCGTCATTAGGCTGTACCAGCCGTGCGTGAATGTTTTCTATATTTAAATTCTAAGTTAGTAGGTATGTGTTAATAATTACTGGTTAAAAATACAAAGTAATGCCAACACTGACCAAATACCCAATTGTTACCATTCTTACACTAGCTGAATAATATGCTTAAATGAGCCATATGCTGCTTCAGTCGAAATTTAACCTTCAATAGTGTGTTGAATACTATAGAAGACCCGGATGAGGTGGATCGAATTCTGAATTCAATACAATACTGTCTCGGTGTGTGTAGGTATTTCCAACCACCTCGCAATCGAATTTTTCCCCCCTATCTTACTTTTACATTCTCATTATGCTCTCAGCCCATTCGAGAAAGGATTCTATGGAAAAATACCCTAGTGCCCTCTCCACACCACCCGAATACATTTAGGAGATTCGGACTAAGAAAGCCGGCGTCGGAGGTTTGGGTGGGCGAAAGGTCGTCTTATAAGGTTTTTTCATTGAAGACTGGACGGATGTTGACGCTGCGCCTTAGGAGACAGGAAGTAATGGCATATTGACGGCTTGGATGGGGCGATCTCCGTGTCCGATGAGCCCCAAGAGTTCCGAGAAATGAAGGTGAAGGGTTTGGGTGTTGATGGGTTGACCAGTCTTGAGACTTCAATGTCTGAATGCTACGGAGAGTGGAGGGACGGGAGGCGCGCGCGTACGTGCAGGAGTCATTGCGGAGGGGAGAAGCACCGGAGGGGGAGGAGCAAGATGAGCATGAATCGACGAGGCGAATGCTTAATGACGGTTGCGATGAATGGCCATGGGAAAGGATATAGGGGCCGAGCAAAGGGGATGTGGGCGGGCTGGAGGAAAGGAGACACTTAAATTCTGCCGTTTTTCTTCATCAGTCATTGGGTAATGGAGAGAGATGGCCGTATGCGAACTGCTCGGAGGCAGCCAATGATTTGGCAAGTGGCATTCGAAGGAGAACTCACCATAGGGGTGAAGGCGCATGAAGGTGGTAACGATGAAATATAATTTTAATGTTTCGAACGTTCAGCAAAGGTTTGCATTATATTTAGTGGAGTATTTGCCTCAGGAAAAACATGGTTGAATGACAAAACAGTATGTCCATGACAACAGTGTCATCGACACTGTCATCAACATGAATGTTGAATTGTTGGGAAATGGTGATGCGTCACCTCGTCTTCCTTATGACATGCGTAACTCACCGATCAGGGTAAGGGAAAGCAGTTCATTTTACAGTGCCACCTGCGGTTTCCAAAACATCTGACACTTAGGCAATCACTTTGCTGGGGTTGCATGAAAAGTAATCCGGAATTGAACCCGTGATCCTACGCTTCGCGATTAAGCCCTCTACTAATTGGGCTTACCGCGTCACCCCAGTTTGCTGGGTCCTAGTCCTGGCAAACGTTTTAGACCCACCAGGATGGTGTGTGGTCAACGCACCCTCCCAAAACTGCATCACGCTTGTATCTGGTCAATAATAACTCAGCAGAAGCAATCAATGTAATTGAACTTTTTACAACTTTGAACAAGTTTAATTGTGGAAGAACTATGTTTTCCGGGATTTACTCCGCGTTGGTCCATATTTCCGGGGAAAACGGTTTCGCTTGCTGCGAAACCGGTGTTGCATGACTGCAACGCCGGTTAAACTGATGTCCCAGAAATATGGACCAACGCGGAGTAAATCTCGGAAAAATTAGACCTTCAATATCTGCACAATGCGCAAGCCTTCAAAAGGAACGTTTAATTTTTAGCCATTTAAGCCTGTCATGCTGTTGATTAAGGGCCTTTAATTTTTAGAGAAAACAACAAATAAGTCGAAAAATTGAACTCGATCACGCATTTTCCTCGTGGAAGGTATATTTCGTAATAAATGAGGGAACAACTTTTACGTGATAATTTATTTCATTTTTGAAGGGTAATATGCTTAGGATTTTTAATTTTTAAATGAGCATTATTTCACAACGATTTTCGGATTCGTTGAGCCATAATGAGGTTTATTAAACCAGACAGGTTTAGTTTTAATTGTTATCGCTGATGATACACGTAGTTGAGTGAAGCAGAGATCCGTTGAGGAATAAATATCAGATAGGAATTAAAACTTTGATGTATCATTTACCCTTCAGCATGGATATCTTCTACAACTTCACATCTACCACCACCAAAACATTAATTAACTTATTCAAAATTGGATTTCATTTATTGAGTCGTAACAGATTTCGTTGTCACCGAAAATGAAGGATAGAGAGAGGGATTTTGAAATAGACTTAGATTATGAGAGCAGTAAATACTTCGTTTTTTTTATGAAAAATCATAAAATAATTATTTTTTAGCACCATTGGTCTATACTGTAAATCATTGATTCTAAAAATGGGATACGCTATATTATAAACTAATTAAGTTTCAAGATGTTGCCTCTATTGTCCTGCATCCCATTTTGGATTACCTCTCCGCCTCCCCTCTCCTCCTTAGGGAGTTCCTTCCTCCAATTTGATATTAATCTGTGAACGAGAGAAGAAGAATATTAATGATATGTTTTTTTGCCATTGATTTGTGAGCGATCGTTTCCGTTCGGTATATATACTCCTCATTTCCTTAGATCCTCACTTGTATAAGGTTTACTTACTGTATTGATGGAATTGTTACCTGAAAGATATATATTTTTTAATTTCTTAGAAAGTTCATGGAAACTTTCTTATTCCAATTATGCACTGAAAACGTCCTCAGGATTTCATAGATAAAGTACCATAAAGGGATAAAGTGACTTGGGATTACCTGTCAATTTAAGATATGTCCCAGGTACTGCTGGACCAGAAAATTAAGTTAGTATTTTTCTGCATCTTTCGGAGAAGATTCATTGGAAACTGTTGCGCACTCGTAAACATGATAGAAGGAAGTTAGTTTAGACGTAAACAAATAACCTTTCCGTCGTGTTCTTCTAGAGTAACGGAATGTTTCCTTAACTAGTTAATTTTAGATAAGAAATAATTTAACTTTAATCTTTTACAAGGAACTGTTAATATTTAAAATTGTACTATTTACAAAATTTTAAAAATATCCATACCAAAACTGTATCTAAATTTTTCAATTATATTCGTAATGAAAGTAATACCTTTCTCCTTATCTACGAATCGCGTGCTGACGAAACAATATATTTTGCATTTTTTTGGAAATAATACCTAAATATCTATATGACTAGTTTGTGAAATCTGTAAGGAAAGGAAACGATTTTGCGAACATAATTTGAAATAATCAAGGAGCTTGGAGATGGCGATGGATATGTCGCTTCCAATGCCCGCATCGTACTTTGGAAATTGTTTTTCATTGTCACTCTAATAAAATCAAAATTCTATTTTATTTAAAAAATGATGAATAATATTCGTGTTGTAAATCGACGCTCACTCATTCATTGGTGAGCTTTTATTCAATCATCAATTTCCCTGGTGAGTTCGATATTTTATTTATGCTTGCTTATTAATGTATGCTTGCATCATAACATTGAGTTATTAGTTAAAATACTTTTTTTTTGGAAAATTACCAATTTAATCCGTATTCATTAACAGAAATATTTACCAACCAACAATATAATAGGTCAGAATTTTGTATGAATGTATTTATTTAGGGATCAAAAAAGATATTTTCTTTATGTTTGATAAATTTGATAACCAACGCAAAAATTGTAAAATGGAATGGTACAAATACTTTTTTATTATTATCCAAAACTGTTTGGAAAATTCATAGGAACGAAAACTGTTATGTTGAAATTTCCCCGGGGGCTCTCGAAGTTTAATTTAAATCAGCCTATTTGGAGAAAATATTTTATCTTTTATAATTGTGCTAATATTTATGCATAAGCAGTGTGGTGGCCCAAGATGATGAGCTTTCGGCTACTGATCGGAGAACCCAGGTGAATGGATTTCTATTTATGAACACGCCAAAGTAAATATAGTTTGCATTTTGAATTTTACTCACCTTGCGAGTACTCAGTACCAGGTAGCTCTGCTGGAACTAATCAACCTGACCTTAGATTGAAGAATATTTGTCTAATTTTTACGTTTACTAATTCGTCACTAGCACGTAGTGGCGAACATAGTATAACCAGATTTTTGGTGCCCAGGAAAATACTGTACGTCACGAATAAGAAGTGTAAGGAACGATAAAAAGTTTTCATGTTTTTGTCGCAAAAAGTGAAAGGATGCGATTAAGAAACAGGAGAAAATCACTGATACTGAAATTTACTAGTTTCTTTGTTTGGTGACCTTGGTATTGAGGAGTTTCGAAAGAAAGGGATACATCGGGGTGGTGACCGAAAGAAAACGATTAATTAGTCTCGCACCCGGAGTTTATTAGGACGTAAAACTCTTTTCGCATGAAGAGCGTTCCGTAATTGCCTATACTTATCTTATGGGGGAGGGGAAGGTAAATCGGGCAAGTGATTTCGTTTGAGGGTTCGAATGGAATGGGTGGAAGAGGGTGGATGATGCTCTTGTATGGGAGAGTTGAAGGAGTAGGAGGACGAGCAAGGGGTTGCTGAGGAGGTGAGGAGGAGTGGCCGGGGAAGGGACATGGGGGCGAAAGAAGAATTGCGATGGAGATGAGGAGGATTGCACGGGATTGGCTGCCTCATCGGACATGGCCATTACGATTCCAGACGCAGCAGCGAATGGAAGCACGCCGGAAAACACCATGCACTGGTGTTACTGCTCCTCCCCTCCTCTCCTGTATTGTCCTTTTGTCCTTTTTTCACCTCCCCGTTTCTCTTCGCCTCTACTCTCCTCTCCTTGTTACCTTCGGCTGCACTCGCGCTCCATCTGGAAGGGTGTAAGGGAGAGGAAAGGAAATGGGCATTGTGGTTGGTCGACTATTGAAAGAATCGGAAGATTGATTGCTATTTTTTTCCTATCAATGTCTCCCCATACTGTTGAAATTGAATGATGGAGGGATGTATAAATTCTTGTCCTGATAACAATTTTCCTCATAAGAGCGACTTGGCATAGTATCTTTAACAGAACTGCACCACAGATGGCGAAGCCACATTATGGAAAAATCACCGGCGTGATCATTATGAAAAGAATTATTGAGATAAATAAAAACAAAGGAAGAATATCAGCAATGTCATCTTTTCTTCGATGCTTATTTAGTGTGGTACTTGTTTGGTATGCATGTTTTGCCCTCGTGACCAAATAGCAGAAGACATGAACTGAAGAACTGTACCTCAGTAGCTCAGTTTTTGTCTGCTTTGGGACAAAATAAAAATGGCAACACTAATTGGAATTACAATTTAAATGGAGTTGAGAATACAACTATTTTCGTTCAACTTTCATAAATCTAATCGTATGAAAATTGTAAGCGTGCGTATCCTGGAGCAGGTGCTCTTCAGCACAGCATGTATTGTCAGCATTTTTACATAGACACTAGGGATAATAAATGTGTTAGCATACTATATATCTGTATGTATATTTTGTGCAAAGTATATAGAATTAACTTTTCTATATACACTTTTAATTTTAAATCCTTCAAACGATTTCAATTCAAGGGAATCACTGTGTAATTTTGATGTGACAGTACTAACATTGTGTCCCGATGGAGCCCTTTTTTTTAATGGGAATCTTAGAAATATTTTTTAATGCGTAGAATAGCAAGAAATTTAGGCAATTAATCCCACAAGGTAAACATGAATTAAACATCAGTTGATTTTGCGATTTTTCTGAGAATCTTTGGAGGCCCACATTCAAAAAATAACTTTTTACTAACACATGAACGCTACATGTTCACCATAAATATTTTGATTCTTAATTCGGTTCATTCATGGAAGTCACGATTGTTTAATCTTTTCTATTTCTAGTGATGGTTGATTGCTGGAGTGAGGAGAAGGGCTACAACAGGAATCTCGGGCAGTTACACCGTTTGACCCATTATGCTAACCCAAGTTTAACCTACTTGTCACACGCAGACAGGGCACAAGAGCACCACGGCCAAGGTATGGAGGTCACCCATCAACCACCGAGCGGGCCGGACATTGCTTAACTTCGATGATGATTTAACGCCGAGTAAAGGTAGTTTGATAGCAAATTATTATTATGTCTAAGTGCTATTTTCATGATGGTGACGGAGATAAAGATAAGCATTTCCAATATTTCCGGAAAATTATAGTGAAAAAAATTAGTTGATAATCTCAATGTTTATGATTGGTTAGGTGGAAGGGCAGTAGATCGAGCCAATTCCCATCTTTGTTAACAGAATGCAATCAGTGAAGTTATGAAGTTCAGGAACGTTGGTACTCCTGGAAAATGTTTGTGAAACATTTATCCAAGTCTCTTGGATGGACTCCAATATATAAAGAAGTATATTGCTTTATTTAAAATCGCAATAAAACGATTAATTATCCGTCGAGTTATTGTTTAAAATTAATTTTCCTCCATAGCAGTGACTCGAGTTTGTGTAGTTGGAGTGTCAGTTGTCATTCTTACTTAATTTCTCATCGGTTACTTATGCCCCTAAGACTAATGCATACAACTGACATCACACTGATAATGATTATTAGTGTCCACCGAAATGAAAAGCAAGTGCATGGTCGTCGTCGTGAAAGGGTGTAAGAAATGTTGATAGCCAAGATATCCTGATATCATCCAGTGCCGAAAATGAAAGGCAAAGGGACGATACCAGGACAATCATGCTTCACGAGACGGTTGCCGTCGCTAGTTAATTCTCATTTACTATACAGTATTTATTTATATGGAGAGAGCTACAGGAACTCGCCGAATGGCAGAACTGAATTTTGGCGTGCACTATGCAGAATGTGGCAATATTTTCCATTTACGTTTCAAGATTAGGGAGAATATTGCTTTACCTTTTAACTAATTCTGTCCCCTTTCGCCCATAGAAAATCATTTTCAATTGTAATACCAAACATTTAAAGAGTAATGTGAATGCATTTTTCGCTCACCTGGTTAAATTAATGCGTGCGTTATTGCTTTTAACCATTTATAACCATTTGAATTAATCTAAAATCAAGTGGGTATGGCCAAAATTCAACTTATGCTCATATCCTCGAGGGGAATTTAAATTAAAAAACTATTCTTCCTCTAAATTTATATATTTCCGATCTCGAAGACAGTTAGTGTAAGTTTATGCATGCTAAATTACTCATAATTATATTTTATGAATCCGGTGTTAATAATGGATGGCACAGACAAAAAGCATCTGGACAGGATTGCTTTCAGTCTTGAAGGAAGGGCACGATTTGATGGTATCGAAATAATATGATTTTATGTCTCTAGAGCCATGGAGACAATTGCTATTTTACAGTCAAATTCACTTTTGGTCGAATACCAGTGATATCTTAATAACTGGTTGGACCTTAAATTATATTGTGAGTGCGAATTTTTTTTTTCTTACGACTACCAACAAAATTAGTTTGAAGAAATGACTTACAGGGATCTCATTACACTGTACGAAATTTTACTATGAGGAAACGGAAATACTCATCTGTTTAAGTACCTGCTGTTTTATTTTTATTCTAAATTGTTTGTATTGGAATGTTAGAAGTCATTTTAATTTTTTCTGGACCGCGCGAAATTGTTTGTTTTAGATATATCTGAATATATTATATAAAGGGTTAAAAAGCTTTTAAATTGCGAATTTATGTGGAACAATGATTGCCATTATTCCGAAAAGTATAATGTTTACTGTTCAATTTCATCGGTTAAATCCCAATCTATGAAGGATTATGGCACGTATTGGTTCACGAATTGAAACATGTTTGCATCAAGGGAATTTATGAATCTGTGTGATTTAAGGTTTTGTGAAGTTTCTTGAGAGCGATTGTCTTCAAGGGACCACATTATATCCAAGGAATGCAGATCTCTTTATGATGTAATTAATGTTTCCAGGCGCACGAATTATTTTGAAAGAACAATGGAACAAAGCGAAACGCTCGGGAGTGTGGTTTCGTACTTGATGAAGAGCTGTGATAATTCTGAGTAAACATACCCGATGAAAAAACCTTAACTCGGTGCGAAAATTACGCTTGTGTTAGTTTAAGTTCTTCAAAAAGGCATATGTGCGATTTTGCTTCTCAAAAAAGATTAATTTTTATTTGATATTTTAATTATGAATGCAGTTTTCGTTTCATGTATGTAAATTTGGGTCTGTGTGGAGGGCAGCGCTGATAACATCGCTTATTTCCCGAATAAATTTCCCTTTCTAAAATTAAATTCAGTAATTTGACTTAAATTCACTATGGAAAATATGTTCTCTTTCCATTAAGAGATATTACGTGTGTGCTTCGTGTGCAATGAATTCCATTGCTTAATTGGAATACAGTCAATACTATACTAATAGGAATTACAATATATGCATGCATGCATGTATGAACATGATAAATGAAAACTGAAACACAATGCTCATGAGTTATTTCAGTATCATTCGATGTTTAAAGTTCGACTACGAATTGCTAATTGCATAAGGTATGCCAGAGGGTACCAACACTCTCCGATATGAATAAAAAAGTCGATTCTGCGAATCTAGTAAGTACCATTCCACTTAAGGCTCGTAGAACATATATAATAGAATTTGACCAATATCACAACTTATGGGAAAAACTCCGGTATAGATATCAACTAACAGTACGCTTCATCTAACATGTATTTCTCCCAAAATGACCGAGAATACCCTTAAAATACTCTTCCATAAGAGAATAGAGTCTAGTACGTGTTATGAAATGAACGTTGTCTAATATTATGCTATTTGCAAGATTACAATTATACTAATTGTAAATACTTCAAAATATTAATATTATTTTTTATAAAACATTTAAGATTTTCGTTAAAATCCAATATATTTCAATGGAAAATTGACTGTTATTTCGTTTGAATGATTAAAACTAACTAATCACCGTAATAAAATGGACGGTTGGTTTGATAAATGAGAGATAGAGAGATAATGTTTATCTCCAATGAGAGATATATAATGTTTATCTCATGGGGAAAACGAAATTTATATTTGTTGTTATAGTCCAGGTTCTTTTCCGCCTGAAGTTTTCAGGAGGATCTGCATACAGCATCGCATAGCTGGGGTGCATGTCAAAAAAACGGTCTGTTCTAGTCTTAGAAAATTAATGTGATGCTGATTCAGCATCTTTTATAAAATGGAAACATTACACATATCAACCAACAGAATATAAGCAAATCCTATACAATAATAGAGTAGTTCTTCGTCAATATATATTGTTGTTATTCAAATTTGACAGATACAAATAAAAAATTTAAGAAACCACACCTCACTAGCGTTATTATATGTATTGCAAAATTAGTTGCGACAGCAATTTTGTAGCGATATCGCATTAATTTCTTATTTTTTTTCAATGAACACCGCTATTTACTTTACATGATCTTATTTTCTCTAAACATTATCAAACAAGATGCAATTGGTAATGTTTAATGCGTAAAAAAGTGATACAAGTACTTGCATAGCATTACTGTCACTCCTTTTTTCAAATTAAATCGCCCTTTACTTAACATTATTTTGCTCTCTCTAAATATAAATAAGAATCAAAAGCAATGCTTCATGTCAGCTAAGTAAACATATCAGCGGCATAAATTTTTTGTATTAAATTTACAATACATGGTCAGAGTTAGAGAATCATTGAAGCAAGTATCATTCAAAGAATCAGTTAAAGTTTAAGGAAGATCTTCTAGATTCATTAAATGAAGAACACAATGTATATATTCACTGTTCTTTATTCTCATACAACTAGTTTCAACGCTTAGGCGTTATCATCAGGTACATATTACATCATTTAATGAACATGAACTTCCACAAAGTTGAGCCTGAAACAATAGAAAGATCTTCTAGATTATTTGAAAATCATAGCAGTTAAGAGAGAAGTTTTATTTAGTTTTTAATGGAGAAACTATGATGGGAGCCACTATAGTCACGAAGGGAGCTGATTACTGTTTGGAAAGGTACGTTGATCTGGAGTTGGGTTCTGACACCGAGGTAATTATTATGACTCCAAATTACCATCGGCAGGCGAGACAAACCAAGTAAATCGGGTAAATGCACACAAAAAATGTTACATTTAAATTCTATCTACTTGCGTTCATAAAATAACCGACGTTAAAATCTCTTCAATTGTGGTAGAAAATCTGTAGTCATATGAAGTCCATTTTGCGAGGACTTAACGTGCACGTTGCATGATTTTACATATTTTTTCCCTCTTGATGTCTCATAAGTTATGAAGTACATGTTGACATGGTGTGAACCTTTTCTATACCGTTGAGCTCCAAATTTGTAAACAGCATCATCGTTCTCTTTGTTTGGAGTTGTAGTTTCTTCTTACGTTAGTGCCCCATTTTTTTCGAAATGCATAATTTTTTAGACTGTGCCTATTGATTTTTAAAATTTATTTCTCACCATTTTATCCTTTTCTTTAATTATACCTATTAATTCTCTCAACCATGAGTTTCCCAGATGTCTGTTCCGATTCAATTAGTGCAATTTCACGTGTTTTCTAACAATAATTTTCAACTGCTGTTTGGATGGTGTGTGGGCTACTAATAAAATTTTCGTTGGAAAAAAACACCTTAATATTACTATTTCACATTCTCTTTCTCATCCATGATTTTTGAACAATCAAGTCCTCCGAGCAATATTAGGGAAAGAGGGAGGGAGGGGAGCGGCGAAGGAGAATAATAAATGTCTGCCTCGCGTGCAGCGATATTGCTTCTGGCGAGTTACGTAGAGCTCTTCTATCCCGTTAGAATTGAGGAAGGAGCCCTTAAGTAGAAGAATGTTGTATTCGTGAGTTAAGATGGTGGAACGATAGCTATTCCATGACAAAAGTTCTACTCTCAGTGCACACCAAAGAGAGGGATAGGAACGTGATTTCTTATTGTGTTCCTCACCCGGTTGAAAAATAGTGTTCAGGTCTTTATATAGAGGTTTTTTTTTACGGTAGCAGTATGCAGACTCAGGGAACGTTATAGAGACAGGAATCAAATGGAGTAGCATTAACCAACGAATTAATCAGCAAAATTTCCCGAGGGAATTTAAATATACAAGGAGTAAACTTCCCGAGGGAAGTTTCTTAATAAATGATATGTGTCTTTTAAACCTGCATCGATAGAGTATCTATAGTGTATTCAACTTTATCTGCATCTATAGAGTATAGACTAATGCTTTCAATGATATGTACTAAGCACAGAGGAAACAAGCTTTAAATTGAACACATCGTTTAATACCGGATTGATAATACTAATTCTTTATTTAAGAGTTAAATTGTCAAAACAATTTGGTGAATGATTAGCATTCAGGTCTACAAACTTTAATGAAGTGCACAACCTATAGGCACATGCATTTAAAACTAAAAGCACTTTTTTAATAGCGTAATATCAGGCATTAAGAATAAATAACCGACGATGATCTTTCATTCGTGCTACAAGGGGTTGGTTTTATGTTTCAAACTGTTCTAACCCGGATGATGCCTTCGGACATCCCAATGAAGTTGTTTGATTTTCTAATACCGTGACACTTTAACTTTACTGACATGTCAAATAATTCAAAAGAGAGATGGTACTTTTTTCCACACTTTATTATTTAAAGTCGACCGGTTTCGTCGCATAGGCGACATCATCAGGTGTCAGACCTGATGATGTCGCCTATGCGACGAAACCGGTCGACTTTAAATAATAAAGTGTGGAAAAAAGTACCATCTCTCTTTTGAATTATTAGAATGGATTTCCACAAAGTGAAGCCTGAAACCATCGAGTTTATTTACTGACATGGATGTCCAGCGAAATTTTATAGAGATTTGTCACGACCGTAGGTACGTTCATTTTATATTTACATTGTATCATAGCCTCAATGTCATCCGAACGTAGCAGATATTTCCGGCTTAAGACAAACCTATATAAAAAACCACCTTTGGAAAGAATTTATTTTCTCGACACGAGTCCAAGGTTAAAATTACCATTCTGAATTCCGAGATCTATTACATCTTCTGTACAAGTTTACGGTCTTGGCTATCTCGTTTTCATTAAAAAGGAAGTTTTGTTTTTAAATTGGCATATAAAAAAGTACACTTCCTATTTATTTTATTATTAGGCCACACATAAGCAACTGATTATGCAAATAAACTTCAGAATTAGTTTTTCTGACCTGAAATTCCTAAAGAAGAAGATGAATTTTAGGTATTATAATTTGAAGCCCCGAGGAACTCAATGACGAGGAACGTAATGATTAAAATTTTTAAAGGATTTATCATTCTATATCATTAGTATATGCTTCTAAAACAGACAAGTCTACCATACCTTACGCGAAATGCATGTGCATTTCGAGTTGAATGTTCGAGAATAGTAGGAAAATTCTGGACTTTTCGTATCAAGGAAACTGTAGGTTAATGCGTTGCCTTTAAGACAAAAAATTTTCCGTCGTCAACACGATCATTCAACCCACTTCTTTCTCCGTCCAAGCTGGGAAAGAGATACCTGGGTCCGGCAACATTTGCATTATACTTGCGCAAAACTGAGATTATAGTAAATCTGCTTTCTCCACTTCCCGTTCAAGATTGGGTACCCTGCTATCAATGAGAACATGTACCATTGAACATTCCTCTTAATTTCCTCTCGAGCGGCTTGCGATCTCATTTTTCTTAGGCAACGATCCGCGCTCCAATATCTTCGCGCCCCACGATTTGTACATGAGAGAGGCAGTCAGATGTAACATTTTCTAACCGTTACAAGGGAGAATCCTCCCTTCTGTCGGCGGGGAAAGAAACAATGAGGGAATTAACGGAGTGAGCCTTAACAAGCTCCCGGATTCGTCTGACATTAAAGTTTTGTTTACAATTTAAATCCCGACCTCCCTCCTTCATTCTCTCGACACCCGTTTCTTTGCTAAGAGGCCAGGGACCTTTTCCTCCTTTATCTCCATTTTGATAGAAACTTCAAGGGTTTTAGCCCTTTGCGAAAAAACGTACGGCGGTCCCGCGTCGTTGTAATTGGAGAACCGCAGTTGGAAGACTATTTTCGCCCCTGTTTTTCTCTCCGTCTTTCTATCTCTCTTTCTCTTTCTTTTCGTCGACATGAATACAT